>CM077165.1:38730829-39930829 GCA_039583875.1 Platanthera guangdongensis | reverse complement strand
ACAGTCATCATTCCAGTATAGGCAGAGCCCCTAACAAGGAATTGTATAGACGGAGGTGCAGGACCCCACTATCTTGGATACAGGATGAGGATCTAAAGGAACTCGGCTCAGAGTTTGTAGAGACCACATATGCTCAGGTGAGACTAATTAGGGATAGGATGCTGGAGGCCCAGAGCAGGCAGGCCAAATATTATGATGCGCGGCATCGTCAACTGGAGTTCCAGGTTGGGTATCCTGTCTTCTTGAAGATATGTCTGATGCATGGAATCTCGCGAGTACACGGGCAGAAGAAGCTCATTATGAGGTATATGGGGCCCTATAGGATCCTGGAGAGCCCCTTAGCTTATAGACTGCATCTACCGCCTGAGTTGGCTGGATTGCACGATGTCTTCTACGTCTCTTCCCTTCGAGGGGCTCTACTATGGCTGAAGCAGCAGATTTCTATCACAGATGGCCCAGTAGCATCAGATCAAGCAGTCAGCCTGGGGTCGGTAAATATCTATGACTCGCCAGTGCAAGTCTTGCGGTGTAAGAAGGTTCTGCTGGTCAAGGTCCTGTGGAGGAATCATGGGCAGGAGGAACGTACCTGGGAGCCACAGGATTTTATGTAGTAGAAATACCACGATCTCTTCGAGTTAGGTATACCTTTAAATTTCTGAGAGATGTTACATGCTTTAATTTCAGTAGAACACCATAAACCTAACTTTAATTTCGGGGACGAAATTTTTATTTTTTATGTATTGGGATTTGTAACATCCCTCAAACAACTAGACTCCTAAGAGTGGTTTTTTCATGACTGTTGGAGCATGCATTCCACGCCTCTTTAGTTTTCTAATAACAAATCTCGTTTGTATTTAATCTTTGGGTGTTTATTATATGCAGATGTCATAGGTTTAGCTCTAATGGTTTATGGGTGATGGTTCAGGTCAGAACAGATATGCATTGAAGATCTTGCTAGGCGATATTAGGTATTGCCCACAGGCAATAGCGAATTTTGTGCTCGACGATCGATGAATTTGCACTCGATGATCGACTATCGCCGTTCGACGAATCTGCATTATAGCATAGAAAATCTCACCCGGCGATATTGGGTATCGCCCACATGCGACAGCGACGATCGACGAATCTGCGCTCGACGATAGATGAACGACGTTCGACGAATCAGCAATGCGAAAATCAGGAGTTTGTGGGACACGTGGCAGCAGTTATATCTATCATCAATTGGAAATACCCAGTGTCGTTAGGCGACAGTCCACGTTCGACGATCTATGAATCTGCGATGTGAAAATGAGGAGTTCGTGGGACACGTGGCAGCTGTTACCGATATCACCAGGTGGCGATACCCAGTGTCGCCAGGTGATATCGCCAATGTATAAAAGCCATTTAATTTTCTGAGGAGATTATAACTTTCATTACCTGGAGTGCACCTTCCAGTTTAGACGAACCAGAGAGCTCCAGATTCCAGATTAACTCCATATTCTCAAGAAGGTCAAAGCGCAAAAGATTGACGGCACGTACGCAGCATTCAAAGCAACCCTGGCTAGGATTCGTCTTCATCATCAACACTTTATTTGAAGGGAGTTCTTATTCAGAAGTTTTTGAATTTGTCCTGTTTTTATTCATATTGTAAACCTATTATAATCGAGAAGAGAAATCGCCACCTTTTGCGTGGCGTCTAAGTCATTGCGTGGCTTAGGGGAAATCATCGCCTCGTGCGTGGCGTCCAAGTCCTTGTGTGGCTTAGGGGAAATCTCCACTTTGTGCGTGGCATCAAAGTCCTTGAATAGCTTAGGGAGAAATCGTTGCCTTGTGTGCAGCATTTAGGTCGAGGTAGATCTAGGGGAGGCTAGTAGCAAGATCTATGAAGAGATACGCTTTAGCCAGCCGGTTCTTGGTAGAAGGATTGGTGAAAACAAAAGTGTATTATATTTTTCATAAGCCTTGGTCTCTAGCTCTACAGAGACACCTTGTATTCACTTTAGTACTATTGAAATAAATTGTTATATTTTAGCTTTTCTATATTTCAAGGTGTTTAAGTTTGCTTAAGAAAAATTAGTCTCCATTCCATAATTTCTACTTGCATTGTTTTATTCACCAAGTAAAGTTTGTTTAGCATAAGAAAAATTAATTAACACTTATTCACCCCCCCCCCCCCCCCCCGCCCCTCTAAGGGCACCGTAATATTCAACACTTGGTATCAGAGGTATTTCTCCGAAATCGGTTTCACCACCAGGAGTAATGGCGCAAAACACTCACGCATTTTCTGAGGGGCAAGGTATCAGTAGACCTCCCTTATTCACATGCACTGACTACAACTATTGGAAAGCTCGAATGCGATGCTTTCTAATAGCACTTGATATCGACGTTTGGGGCATGGTAGAAACATGTTACACCACTCCTATAACTATAATAGTAAATGTCTCAATGGAAAAACCCAAGGATAAATGGGATGAAGCTGATAAGCATCGCTGTAAGAATAATGCTAAGCCAATGAACGCCTTATTCTGCGCATTAGATTGGACTGAATTTAATCGTGTTTGTGCATGTGAAACTGTGTATGATATATGGAATCTCCTTGAAGTTACTCATGAAGATACATCGCAGGTGAAAGACTCGAAGCTTTTACAGTTAGAGTCAGAGTTTGAGAAGTTCAAGATGGAAGTTGTTGAGGATGTAGACTCCATGTACACAAGGTTCAGTAAGATAGTGAACTACTCAATGATCCTTGGAAAGAGTTTCTCGAATGGAGATTTGTTGAGAAAGATACTTAGATCACTTCCCCCGAAGTTCAATCCATAGGTTACTGTCATCTCGGAGTCACAC
The DNA here is from genome assembly GCA_039583875.1 of Platanthera guangdongensis. Taxonomy (NCBI): domain Eukaryota; kingdom Viridiplantae; phylum Streptophyta; class Magnoliopsida; order Asparagales; family Orchidaceae; genus Platanthera; species Platanthera guangdongensis. The sequence goes on along the minus strand of CM077165.1, from coordinate 39,928,006 downwards.
AATCAAAAGTCTCTCCAAATTGAGATTCTAATAGGCAATCTTAAAACCCATGAATTAAAGTTGAAGATTCAACAACAAGAGTATAGCCTGGAGCCACGAAAGAAAGCTTTGGCGTTAAAATTTAAGAAGGAAGTGGAAAGTGAGTCCGATGAGAGTGATGATGGAGATGAAGAGAGCCTGTTCATAAAGAAATTCAGGAAGTTCATGAGAAATCCTGAAAGGATAAATTTGTTCAGGAAATTCTTTAAGAAGCAACAGTCTGCATATAGGAAAGGCAAAGCCCAAGCTGAAGGAGAGGATGATGAAGAGAGATCACCACCTGAGTGTTATCACTGCAGGAGAGTTGGCCACATTAAGAGCAAGTGCCCAAAATATCTGAAAAAGCACAAGGAGAAGCGGCACAAGAATAAAGACAAGAAGAAAGTTTTGAAGGAAAAAATATAGGATGACACCACTTCTGAGGATTCAAGTGGTTTAGGTTCAGAAACTGAGGAGGCAGCCAACATGTGCCAGATGGGAAAGAATATTTCAGAGTATAATGAAGAGAGCAGTGTCAAAAGTGACACTGAGGTAACTCTTGAATCTTATGATGATTTATATTATGAATTTTCAAGAATATGCAAATATTTAGATAAAAAATTGGATGAAATTCAAGTACTTAAATCTGAAAATAAAAAATTAAAAAATGAAGTAAAAATACTTGGGAAAGAGAAAGAAACTTGTCAAGAGGATTGTCCCTCTTAGACAAGGATACAAGATCTTGAGAAAGATCTCTCTAAGTCTCAAACTTGGGTTGAATCTCTTACAAGAGAGAAAGTGGCTTTAGATAGATCTCTAAAACTTTCTCAATCTCATGTAGAAGGCAGTAAAAAGTCATCGCAAACCGATGCGGCACCATAGTTGCTGAAAACACTGCGTTGAGATGACAATTCCGTGATTTAGAAATGGCCACTAACAAGTTTGGAATGGGCCAAAAATCACTGAATATGATTTTGGGGATCCAGTGCTATGATTCTGCAAAATACGAACTTAGGTACTCTCCAAAACACTATCGCCCGGCGACATCCACTATCGTCGGCGATAAGGAAAAGTCCAGAAAATCCTTTTTTAGAATTAAAGGTAATAAATCTACTATCACTTCTACTCCCAAAAAGAATTCAAAACATATTTTGAAACACCGGTCGAATTCTTTCATCACATGTGCCAAATGTAATAAGTTTGGTCACACAACGCATACTTGTAAGAAGGCGGGACATTGTTCTGTTAAACAAATCTAGGTACCTAAGGTTTCCACCTATGCTATGGGAGGGACCATTTGGGTAACCGGATCTTTACTCTCATCCTCTTTCTAGGTGTGTTAGCAGGCTAAGGATAAGGAAGACATGTGGTACATGGACTCGGGGTGTTCTGAGCACATGACGGGCAACAAATCAAAGTTCTTTAGCCTAGAAATGAGGAAAGGAGAAGTAGTTACATTTGGTGATAACGGAAAAGGGAAGATCATCGGCATCTGAGTGGTAGGTAACAAATCCTTTACTTTGTCAAATATTTTTTATGTTAAAGGTTTGAAGCATAATTTAATTTCAATAAGTCAATTATGTGATGTTGGCTTAAATGTCATATTTGATTCATCTTCAAACTTGTGAAAAATTATTGATTCCAAAAATAACGATATTGTTCTTACTACTACAAGATTTCAAAATGTTTAGATTATTAGATTTAATGACTTGTCACATTCTTCTTTAAAATGTTTTATTTCTAAAAATGATGAATTAGATTTGTGGCACAAGCATCTTGGACATTCTAGTTCCAAGCTAATTGTAAAATTATCTCAAAATAAACTATTTAAAGGTTTACCTATTTTGCATGGAAATCTATCTTCTTTATGTTCATCATGTCAAAAAGGAAAATTTTCAAAATCTTCATTTAAGATCAAAATTGTTGTTTCCACTACTAGACCTTTATAGTTGTTTCATATGGATTTGTTTTGTCCAGTTCATACACTAAGTCTGTGGTAGAAAATACACTTTTGTTTTAATTGATGATTACTCTCATTTATATTGGACAATTTCTTATCATCCAAATCTGATGCATTTTCAGAATTTTCCAAGTTGTCTTCGTGTTCATAATGAACTAGATTTAAATATAAAATGCATTCGTTCTGATCATGGAGGTGAATTTAATAAGAAAAAATTTGTATCATTTTGTAATGAGTTAGGTATTAAACATGAATTTTTTGCTCCTTGCACACCGCAACAAAATGCTTTGGTAGAGAGGAAAAATAGGACCTTGCAAGAACTAGCTCATACTATGCTATCAGAATACAAATTACCTAAATCTTTTTGGGCAGAAGCCATTAGTACTGCTTGTTATGTTATAAATCACGTAATGCTTCGACTTTTCTTGAAATTAACACCTTATGAATTATACTTCCAAAAGAAACCGAATGTATCTTATTTTGAAGTTTTTGGTTGTAAATGTTTTATTTTGAACTCTAAGGATAATTTAGACAAATTTGATAAAAAGAGTGATGAAGGAATTTTTATTGGTTATTCTTCAACAAGTAAGGCTTATAGAGTTTACAATAAACAAACTAAAATGGTTGAAGAAACAATTCATGTTAAATTTGATGAGCTTTTCCCTTATGTAGAATCTAATAATACAGGTTAAGATGAAGAGCTCTTCCCCCCTACAGAGGCTGAATGATGATGAAATCCTTGGAGAGAAAGAGGGAGAAAGAGAAGATGAACAACAAGAAGAAGTGCAAGAATATGTGCCTCCAAGCGAGCTAAGATTCTCAAAAGATCATCCACAGGATTTAGTTATTGGAGAACCATCAAGAGGGGTAAGCACTCGTTCATCATTACATGATTTATTTTCAAATATATGCTTTATTTCTGATATAGAACCTAAAAATGTTGAAACCGCTTTGAATGATAATTATTGGTTTTTAGCTATGACTGAAGAGCTTAATCAATTTGAATGTAATAAGATTTGGATATTAGTAGAAAGACTGTCAAATCATCCTGTTGTAGGTGTTAAGTGGATCTTCAAGAATAAAATGGATAGTGAATCTAGGGTCACTGGGAACAAAGCAATACATGTAGCAAAAGGTTATTCACAAGTTGAAGGAATAGATTTTGATGAAACCTTTGCACCCGTAGCATGGTTAGAAGAAGATATAATATTTCTTGCATTTGTTTGCTTTAAAAGGTTTAAACTATTTCAAATGGATGTTAAAACTGCTTTTCTTAACGGGTATATCAAGGAAGAGGTTTATGTAGAACACCTCCAGGCTTTGTTGATGTTAAGTTTCCTAATCATGTTTTTAAATTAGAAAAAGCACTTTATGATTTGAAACAAGAACCCTGAACATGGTATGATAGATTGACTGTTTATTTATTAAAGAATGATTACAAAATGGGTAGTGTTGATTGTACTCTATTTACTAAACATGTTCATGATGACCTTATAGTTTTACAAATACATGTTGATGATATTATTTTTGGATCCACAAATGAACAATTGTGTGATAATGTTATAAAAATTATGAAAAATGAATTTGAAATGAGCATGGTAGGCAAACTCACTTATTTTCTTGGTTTTCAAATTACTCAAAAGCATGATGGAATATTTATTTGTCAATCTAAATATATTCATGATATGTTAAAAAGGTTTGGATTTGAAAATCTGAAACAAGCAAATACCCCCATGAGTGTCTCTTTGAAATTAGGAAGGATGAAAGTGGTATCTCTATAGATCAAACATTATATAGAGGAATGATAGGATCACTATTATATTTTACTGCATCCTGACCTGATATTATGTTTGCTGCATGTTTATATGCTAGATTTCAAGCTTATCCCAAAGAATCTCATTTAAAAGTGGTTAAACATATTTTTAGATATCGTATTGGCACATCGAAGTTAGGTTTGTGGTATCCTCATAACGATGCCTTTACTTTACATGGCTTTTCTGATTCTGAGTATGCTGGCTGTTCATTAGATAGTAAGAGCACAATGGCACCTGTCACTTTCTTGGCCCTTCGCTAATTCCATGGTCGGGTAGGAAATAGAATTTTGTTCCCTTATCCACCACCGAGGCCGAGTACATTGAAATAGGTAGTTGTTGTTCACAGGCTCTTTGGATGAAGCAAACTTTGGAGGACTTTGTAATTGTACATGACACAATTGAATTAAAATGTGATAATAAAAGTGCAATTGACTTAACATATAATCCGGCTCATCATTCTAGGTCCAAACACATTGATGTACGTCATCACTTCATTACAGACCACATAAAGCTAAATACAATTAAAGTCAGTTTTATTGGAACTAATTCACAGCTTGCCGATATCTTCACAAAACCACTTCCAAATTCCTGTTTTTCATTGTTAAGATTAGAACTAGGAATCTTGGATATTACAAGCTAATGAATTGACATAATAAGTAAACAACAAACTCTAGTTAACATGAAAGTGATGATTAAGCATCAAGTAAACCACAAATGTTAAGAGTCAATAATAATGTTACAGCTGTACTACGTCATAATATTACAGCATGAAAATCTTACACAAATAAGATGAAAATTTAAATAACCTCACAGTCACCGGCAACAGTGAATGTCGCCGTGTGATAGCGCCAACATTTCAGATCACCTTGAAATCTTCAGAAATTCCTGCTATCACCTGCACTTGTGTCTCCTTGATCATCAGCTGGGCTATGGTCGCTGCTTCTCGTTCAGCGAGGGCGTCGAATAGATGTTCGATGAAGCTCCATCACTGGATTCTCCCATTCGGCTATTTCTACTGGAGTGTGCTTCAATTTGAGCTTTTGGTCAGAAATTTGATTAATTTCTGAACCCACTGAAAGTTCATCTTCACTTCCCGCTTATGTTCTTTGAACGACTCTCTCAAGTCGTCCAACCCTTCCCACAAAGATCCACCTCTTTGGAGTGGCAGGTTACGGATAGTGGATGCAGGTTCACTACTCCTTGTTGACACTCCTCGGGTTGATCGGCCAATGGAAGGTGTGTTCCACTTGTAGCAAAAATTATAGGCACACAATCATTGAAATACAAATCAGGATCTATCCAAGTGTATTTCTTATATAAAATGCATTGGATAACAGCTCTAAGTGGAAGTGAGTTTAATTTGTTCCAAGTAGGACTCTTTATCCTATATGCATAGCATATTATCGATAGGATAAAGTCTGCCATATTGAATGGCTCCCGCTCCAAGATCATATATGTGACATAGCTCAATTGAGACATTATCTTCAGTGTATCACCGAACTTGAGTAAAACAGTGTGCCTCAATATATCTTGCACTAGTCGTGCATCCTCAATTAGAGAGGTCGTAGACTGAATAAGTGTTTTGATGGAATTTCCATGCAAAACCAAGTTCAAAATTGTCCAATCTCTATCTTTTCGATAATTCTCTGCTACATCAATACTAGTTTCATGTTCTAATAACCCAAATTCCTCTCTGAGATCATAATGGGTTATCTCTACTATCTGGCCTAGTATCTTTGATCGTACTCCACCATTTAAGTCCGTAAATCGAGGATCTTTTAGAGAATTGTAGAACTCCCTAATTAAAACAGATGAAAATGTATCTGGGATAATGATAGTCATTATTCCAGCCATTGGTATCAGGTCATGAATGTGTGCATGACGGACGGGATCAAATTTGATCACTCGACCAATCCCTATGTTAGCATTTTCTATCCCTGGAAACGTTTGGTAGGAGGAATATGAGTCACTTCCTGTACTTCTACGACCTTTAGAACTAGAGGTCATTACTGTAAATAAAAGTTGTTTTGAAAAAAAAAGCAAAACTCAAAAAAAACAAAGCATCATTTTTCAGTATCGCCAGTCGGCGACACCCGATGTTGTCGGGCGATTTCAGAACTTGATCTCACCCAATTTTTGACTCCAGATATTGATTTTTCCCTACTTTAGATACCAGATCTGACATTCTTAATGACATACCCTACAATATATCTACACATTCTAAGGAATCCATCAAAAAACCATGATCCTTACCTTGATCCAAGTTTTTGTTGTCGTCCCCTTCGTCTTCCGCGACCAGTCTTCAGGAAGGAATGATAGATCTGATGCCTTTAGCCTCATATGACCCTTTTTTATATTTTCGCACTGTCGCCGATCGGCAATATCCAGTATCGCCGGGCGACAGTGACATTTCACTTTTACGCCAATTTTCCTTAATCCCTCAGGATTAGGCATGGTTTACTATATATTCTTTGATTTTTGATTCTCCGCATGATAGTTCAACTGTTCGGCCATCACATCTTCTTTTATACATACATAACTCCTAGTGTTTATCTACTTGTGAAATTCTTTTCGCATGCCTCTAAGTATGAGAAATGTTTTAGTTTTGATAATGTTCTTTCACTCACACTTATGAAAATCTTCATATAGGTTCACCTTACTGTATATTTGAATTGTATATGTTCTACCATAACCACTAGAATTGCATGATGCGGCTACTGATTTATCTTCGTTTATTCCTTGTACTGCTTATATTTGATTATCTGGTATGCTCATAAGTTAATTCGGACTCCTTTGTCATGCCAATCAAAACATATTAAAAAAAACAAAAAAACATTGAAAAAAGATAATTCAACACATTTGTTGATGTCTTTCAGAATTATAATAAAAAGGGGCTGACAAGTGACCACCACCAAGCACTACTTACCCTCCTGATAAGTCTTCATAAGCATCGTGAGGTTGAGCGCCTTAGAAAGAATTGTAAAGTGTCATGTGCAACTATATATCTGGATATTCAATTTACATGTGCTCTGAATTTCTAGGTACAAGCACAACTAATCATGCATACCTCCATGTTATGTTGTTTTTTTACATTCCGCGTATTCATGTAGTTGTAAGACCTCTCATATGTGTTTTTCTTCAATCTATCACGTGTACACAACATTATCTTCTCTAAAATTTCTTCTTATGAGAATTTGAACGAAAGTGTTTCCAACATAGTCTTCACCGCTGTATGTGTCAGTGATATGGATGGATGAACATTGCCTCTTGTTCATGTTTACTCATTTACTTCCTTCATATACATTGATTCACATGCTCTCTTCTTAATTTTCTTTTTGTTTTTCCACTTTAGCTTCTGCCCCACTCTGCTATCACTTTTGACAATACCAAAGGGGGAGAATTTACTTCGGAAATCATTCCTACTATGTACATCAAAAAATATCTTAGATTTAGGGGGAGTACATCATTCTTACTCTAAGAATTCAATGTTATTTACTAAGGCCATTAAAAATATGCTTAGATTTAGGGGGAGTAAACCTGTAGGGGAGTGTTTCATCCAAGAGATATTTGTGCACAAACAAATGCTTAGTCTTGTCACACATTGTACTCATTGTTTCAAACACTTTTTAGTTCATTCATGATTTCCTTCTCAGTGGATTTGTTATTATCAAAAGGGGGAGATTGTTGGAGCATGCGTTCCACTCTTCTTTGCTTTGCTAATAACAAATCTTGTTTGTATTTCCTCTTTGGGTGTTTATGATATGCAGATATCACCAGAATAGCTCTAATGGTTTCTGGGTGTTGTTTCGGGTCAGAATAAATGAGCATTGAAGATATCGTTAGGCGATATTGGGTATCACCCACGGGCGATAGCGAATTCTTCGCTTGACGATCGACGAATTTGCGCTCGACGATCGAAGATTTCCATTCGACGAATCTACATTAGAGCATAGAAGATGTCGCCAGGCAATATTGCGTATCGCCCACATGCGACAGCGACGATCGACGAATCTGCACTCGACGATAGACAAACAAAATTCGACGAATGAGTAATGCGAAAATCAGGAGTCCGTGGGACACGTGGCAGCAGTTATATGTATCGCCAGTTGGCGATACCCAGTTTCACTAAGCGATAGTACACGTTCGACGATCTATGAATCTGCGATGTGAAAATGAGGAGTTCATGGGATATGTGGCAGCAGTAATCGATATCACCAGGTGGCGATATCCAGTGTCGCCAGGCGATATCGCCAATGTATAAAAGCCATTCAATTTTATGAGGAGATGATAACTTTCATTACCTGGAGTGCACCTTCCTATTTAGACGAACCAGAGAGCTCCAAATTCCAGATTTACTCCATATTCTCAAGAAGGCCAATGCGTAAAAGATTGATGGCATGTACGAAGCATTCAAAGCAACCATGGCTAGGATTCGTCTCCATCATCAACACTTTGTTTGAAGGGAGTTTTTATTTAGAAGTTTTTGAATTTGTCCTGTTTTTATTCCTATTGTAAACCTATTGTAATCGAGAGGAGAAATCTCCGCCTTGTGCGTGGCATCTTAGTCCTTGTGTGGCTTAGGGGGAATCGCCGCCTCGTGCGTGGCGTCCATGTCTTTGTGTGGCTTAGGGGAAATCGCCGCCTTATGCATGGCGCCCAAGTCTTTGTGTTGCTTCAGGAGAAATCATTGCCTTGTGTGCAGTGTCTAGGTGGAGGTAGATCTAGCGGAGGCTAGTAGTAAGATCTATGAAGAGACACGCTTTAGCATGCGGGTTCTTGGTAGAAGGACCGGCGAAAACAAAAGTACATTATATTTTTCATTAGCCTTGGTCTTTAGCTCTATAGAGACACCTTGTATTCACTTTTGTACTTTTAAAATAAATTATTATTTTTCAAGGTGTTTAAGTTTGCTTATGAAAAATTAGTCTTCATTCCATAATTTCTACTAGTATTATTTTATTCACCAAGTAAAGTTTGTTTAGCCTAAGAAAAATTAATTAACCCTTATTCACCCCCCCCCCCCAAGGGCGCCGTAAGATCCAACAATGACTAGGTCATGACAAAACTCTAGAAAGCTCTAGAAGAAGAAGTGAACTAAGGCATGATGGTGGAAATCACCTTGCTCTGCAAATAGCACAATCCAAGTACCAACCTTAGGGTTTGACTTTTGGACTTCAACTTGATCTCTTGACTCCACCACAACATTACTAACCCTTTAAGAGGTTCATTGGGTCACTAAGGACTCATTGGGGTCAACCCAAGTAGTCAAGTTGACCAAAGTCAACTCTAACCTTAATTAGGTCAAACTAGCTCATATATGGTCAATTGACCTTCTCTTACCCAAATGGACCTCACCTAAACCTTACTAGCCCTAAGGGAGGTCAATGGGCTACTGAGGACCCATTCGGGTCAACTCAAAAGGTCAAGTTGACCAAAGTCAACCCTAACCCCAAAATGGTCAATGTACCATAATAAGGGTCAAGTGACCTCCAAGGTGTCAAACCAACCCTACCCATGTCTCCCTAGACCCTAGGGGAGGCCAATGGGTCACTCAGGACCCATTGGGATTAGCGCAAAAGGTCAAATTGACCAAGGTCAACCCAACCCTAAAATGGGTCAAACTAGTTCAAGTTGACCCAACCTATCCCATTCCACTTGGGCTAAGCCCAATTTGAGTGGTCTACTAGCTTTAGGAGGCTGACAATTACCTAAAATGCCATCTAAATTCTGGAGAGGGTGACTAGGAGAGAGAGACCTCAATTTCTCCTTTAATGGAGGAGAGAAATTGAAAAAGAGTCATTCATGTCCAAGGGAGGACAAGGGCCTCCTCTCTACAATTCCAATACCTTGGTCCATCTCCCCTGATTAATTCTGAGGATATCAATAGCCAAGGTATGCCCCATTGGTGGCTGGATTCAAAGAAATTCAGTTGACCGAAATTTCCTTCATGACCATTAATGGCCATTGAAGCTTGATTCCTCCCCTCCCCCTATTTGATCATTTTAAAAGCTTCCCAGACCTAGAACAGTCATTTTCACTCTTGCCCTAAAGATTTTGAGACCTTTGGTAGTGTTGTTTCAGAGCACCCGAAAGCACCACCACCGGTAATGGCGACACAACGATTAGCCTGACTCCAGCAACCCAGAAGGTCATGTCTTCCTCCTCTCTCTCTCTCTGTGGATAGATCTTCATCTGTTGGCCCCTTGATCTGTGTCCAATTGGCCCCAGATCAAGGGAGCCAAGAGCTTGCTTTTTCAAGATTTTCTTCTAATCATAGTTCACTGTTCCAGTCACCTCTGGCCGGCCCACCACCGCAAATCGCCATCCACCACTTCAATGAAGGTGGTGGTTGGAGTGGACGGCCGGGAAGGTGCGTGGGTGGCCGGGAATTCACCAGCCAAAGTGGCTCAGGATTGGTTAATCTAGGCCATTGGCGTGCTGGGGAAGATGAACAGATTCCATCGATTTTGCGCTAAGATTCGTGCGGACCGATTTAATTAAGGATATTATTATTTCATTTCTATCACTATTATTACAGTGTTTTGAATTAATTATTAAAAATACTTATTGCCCCCTATTGGAAAAATAATCAATATCAAAGTTGTAGCCCTTGAAGTCTAGTTGAATTTGGTTTGACCTCGGCATTCAAAATGGCGGAGTCTATACATAGGGTTAATCAGAGACTAATTTGAGTGCTCCCACTAAACCAATTATACAAATGCCTTGAAATTTTGACCATAGGCTAATTATATAGACACACTCAACATATCTAAAAATGGGAATTTTGGAGAAAATTATTCTATAGTTTTTGTAAAAAAATTTAATAAATCATGTATGATTTAATTTTAGGGTCTATTGACCTCAAAAACATCCAATATTTCGATGGATGGCACTTAGGGTCATGGTAGGTCAATGGTAAAAATCTCAGACCATTTGGATTTGATTTGACTAGGAAATGTTGTGATCAAAGTTTAGCCCTATAAGGGGAAAATTTGGTCAAAAAGTGCACTTGAAGGATTGAGTGATCAATCCTCATCCAAATTTGGTAAAACTTTGGCCACTGACTTATTGATACATAAAACACCCCCTCAAAAGATTTTGGGTGGTTTGGGGTTGAGATGCCCTAAAACCCTAGTGTGAACCCTAGGGTTGAATAATGAGCCTGTTGAAGGACATGGGACAATATGTCCTAGTAATGTCTTAGAACTTGGTTTATGAGTTCATAGGGTGGAAATAAGCCCTAGAAAATGTTATTAGAATTTTTAGGAACTTACATCCCCTCTAAAATAGTTTAGGACCAATTATGGTACTTTTACTCATGATTTTATTGCATAGCTATATGACCTTGGATGTTCATGAAACTTACGCATTGATCTTATATATTTATTATTATCTTTTGGAAATTTTGGTATGAATTTTTGGATTAGATTTATAGTACTTTATTCACAAATCTAGTGCTTGCCCTATTTGAAAGAAAATCTATTATGAGATGATTACCCACTGGAAAATTATGAAGCTTGGTTAGAATACATTTTAAGGTTTCATTATGCTTTGTGAATTTTTAAAAATTATTGGAAGTTTTTTTATATAGGTTGCTTCAAAAAGTGTCTTTCATATAATATTTTTAAATGATTTATTTGGGTGACCGAACTTGCTTAGAGAATTATTATTTTTGGCCAGTATACCTTTTTGGTTACTCTTGACATATGGTAATTTTCCTATAATATTTGGATGATTATTTCTATTATTTCCTGCTTTTCCCTATTAATGAGGTTATTTAATCAATAATTACTTTGGTGGTTAACCTTTCTTTAGAAAATTGTGATTTTTTGTACTTTCTGTTACTTTGAGGATTTACACTTGTCATAATTTTGTTATGGCCATATCATGTCAGAAAATTATACTTGGTGTTCAAAAGCTCGGTTGGCCTGATTTTGCAAAAAATGAAATAAATGACAAATAGATTATGAAAAATATTATATTCTGGATTTATCTTTAAAATATCATGTTAGACCCCCTGTAATAATCTTAGATCATTTGGATGAGTATTTGGATGGGGTCATCATTCATGCACGTCATATAGCTCATTACGTCTACACATAGTAAGCTGTAGAAATAATATAACATGTAAGCCTTGGATTGGGAAGGTGGGATAGATGGTGTACTTGGTCTGATTTGAATATGAAAGAGGAGTTAGGTTGTGAGAGCCTGGTTGGATAAGTTAAGGTTGTGTTCGGGATCGGCGATGAATCATCTTTTCCTTGCAGGAAGTCTAATTACACTTAGGTTTAGTTCAAGTGTAAGATCAGGAGAGTTGGGACATGGGTAGATATTAATAACAATAAGTACCTTACTGTTGAAGCTGGGAATATTCCCAATCTCAGAAATCGGATCTAGGCAGCCTAAGGCTAATGGCTTTACAGCAAAGCTAAATGACTAAGGAGACTGGGACGAAGAAGAAAGTCAACAAACATGACCCCGGATGCTACGGCAGGAAGGTCCCACCACGTACTAGGATGATTGGAAGAAGCAACCCCTCCACAACCAAAATTGACCGAGCAAGGTATGAGGGAGATTAGCTGGTAACTAAATCTCTAGGTCGCGACATGGTCTCTAAGGAAAAGGAATCCAAAGGCTCAGCTGGTATCCAGGAAATAGAGCTCGCAAGATCCTTGCAGGGATTTCAAGTGTCTCTCCTCGTACCAGGCGGTTTATTTATAACCCCACCCCTCAGCAACTAGGTGACTTATGGGAGGAACTCGCATGGCTAGGCGAGCAACTGGCCTAGTCGCCTAGCTGGCGAGTATGGGAGTGGAGCTCGTCATACTCGGTCAGGCCTTCTGCTGCGTGGCACGTTGAATCTGACCTATGTCTTGACTTTCTGACTTTGACTTCTGCTAATCTGGCTCTGGAAGGGTACACCCTCATCGTATACGGGTTGCACACAATCCCCGCTCTTTCCAAGTGATGTAGGATCTCGGAAAGAATCATCCAACACTTATTTGGCGAGCTGGTTGGCCGAGTATCTGACTTACTCTCCTTTGAATCAGTCTGGCTGAACTCTATAAATTGGCGGCATGTTTTGAGGCATGCAATTTGAGCTCGCACGCGATGTCGAAGGTTACCGGGAAAGCCAATCATTCGAGCTTGGCCTCGTTGTCTGGATTTTTCAAACCAGAGCCTTCAAGGCCCAAGAGGCCGCGGGAAGGGGAAGTCGCAGCAGATCTGCCTCCCGCAAAGAAGAAAACTAAGAAACTGAAGAAGTCGCTGGCTTCATAAGCTGACAACTCGACCTTATCGGCGGAGAAAGTCGCTTCCTCGGCAAAGAGAGTCACTCCCCCGACCAACCAGCCTAAACCTTCAACCAGCACCCAACAACTCCTCGAGGATCTCGGGCTCGGTGACATCCCCGACATCTCGCTGCTATCCCCGCTAGATACTTCCATTCTGGAGGTCGCCAGGTCGCCCCCCCCCCCCCAATCGCAAGCAGATCTCACTGCCTTGCAAGGTCATGAACTTGCTGATCTTTATGGAAGTTCGATGATACTTATTTCCCTTTGTCAAACATGTCTTTGTATTTGCAGCTCCCCCAGCAACTACTTCAGGTTAGATTATAGAGGTCGCCACGCTGCAGGGAGTTCCACTGGAGACTAATGTAGCTTGGACTCCGCTCCAAATCGCACACACCGTTAGGATCAACCTCGACTCTAATGGGTCAGAAAAACAAGTCCCTCTGGCGGCCAAGGGAGGTCCTTTGGTGACCAAACCCTTGCAGCCTGGGATTGGTAAAGGCCCCTCTCCCACTACTTTGATGCCGCCAACATCAAGCATCCCAGCACCGTCTCCCTCTCTCCTGGCTAAGGACACTCTATCGATGGCGAGAACTGCGTTACCGCCGCCCCTCCATCTTCAAGTTTACAGAAGTTGAAAAGAACACCCGTAGTGCCACCTCCTCTAGCGAGCTCTCAAAGACCAGAGGGGAGCACTCTATTGGGTCCATTACCCACAATGTTCTAGATTTGAGGAAGTCAATTTTGTCAATGATATACATATAGTTGTAGTTGATAGTGATGAGATAGGAAGCCTAAGTGGCTAAGTCAGGTAAGTTCTTACCTAAGTGGTGGAAAAATAGAAAACTGTGTAAGTCCACAGGCGTTGAGTGAAGATCATTCATTCAATGCCAGATGACTTATAGCGCTGAGTAATGTCTATTCAATCAAAGCCAAGATGTGGCAAGCTTAGAATGTGTCCAAGTCCACTGGCGTTGAGTGAAGTCAACTCACTCAATGCCATATAGTAAAATGTTGTGAGTCAGGATAATATAGTCAAGGACTAAAAAGAATTAAGCTGAAAAGTTGCTAAGTCCACAAGTTTTGAGTTTAGCTCACTAACTCAATGCCTTCTCTTCATAATTGTTGAATAGCTGAGTTCAGAGTTTGTCGATCTAAGCTTTTACTTATTCATCGAGCTAAGCTCAGAGTTCGTCAAATTGACCTCTAAATTCGACGAACTAAGCTATTACTTATTCATCGACCTGAGCTCAGAGTTCGTCAAACTGAGTTCTGATTTCATCGAACTCAAACTGAAGTATGAAACAGAAGATCTGGCTAATGCAGAAAACATTGAGTGAGGCATGCTCACTCAATGCTCTCAACGCCTTGATACAGAATTAGTTAAAGAAAAAAGCATTGAGTGGGGCATGTTCACTCAATGCTCTCAATGTCGTGCATGCAGAATAGGCTGCATAAAGGGTTAAGGCAAAAAAAATGTTGAGTGTGCATTACTCACTCAACGTTGCCAATGCCTGGATAGACAGATTTGTCTAAGTACATTGGCATTGAGTGAAGCTCATTCACTCAATGCCTATTCTACTGTTGTTCGATTTTGGCTAAGTCCACAGGTGCTGACGTCACCAAAGTCAGCAAAATCGACAAAGTAAACTAAGTTCAAATCAAGCATAGAGAAGCTACAAAACATGACAAACTCTGCCGAGAAGCTACTGTACGTCTTCTTCCGTTAAAGCAAGACGTAGCTGGAAGCTGTAGGTGGGACCCACTGATCTCCAAGAGCCGTTGATCAGTGAACTACAAAAGGTTGGGATGGGCCAAGACACAAGATAACTTTTAGGGCATCATAAATTTCAAAAAGTTAGCAGCCGACTTCATCTTCATCATCATTACTGCATGTAAAAAGCTTGAAGCTCTCCGGCAAGAAAAAGTTTAGATAGCAGTTCAGTCTCCATCAGCCACAGCAGAATCAAAGATAGTTCTGAAGAAATAAGAACCTCCAGCCATTGGCAGATTCAGTAAGCTACTTGAAGACTCAAGATCAACAAATCTTTAGCCTTCTACACCAAGTTCAGGAGTCAGCTTCTAGGTTCCTCCAACAAACGTTTTCCCTACTGTGAGGAGAGTTAGAGTAGAAATTTCTCTGCTCTAGTTGTTGACACTGAGAAATTTTGTTGTGTCAAAGTTAATTAAAACATTTCTTGTTGTAGGATCCTTCTGGATCTAAGTTGTAGGGCCTTGGGACTGAGGTAGGGCAAATTTGCTGAGTTGTAGGAGAGGACTCCTCTCTAAGTGTAGGATCCTACTGAGATCTGAGGTAGGTGAGTTTTACTCACTGAGAAGTAGGGCAATATTGCCTGAGCTGTAGGAGAGTAAATTTCTCTGAGTTCTAGGAGCAAGTTTTCTCTAAGGTAGGGCTATCCCTCATTGTCTGAGTGGTAGGGCTTAATTTCCTGAGGTAGGTGATATTTGTATCACTGAGTGTAGGCTCTTGTGGCTGAGGTGTAAGTCTTGGAGGAGACTGAGAGATCCTGAGGGATCTGAGGTGTAAGCTCCTTGGAGCATTGTTTTGTAGAAGTGTCTTGACTAACAGAAAGTTAGCTAGGTGGGAGGAGAGTGGATGTACTCATAATTTTGGGGAACCACTATAAAAATACTTATGTGCTTTTCTGTGATTGTTTTCTAGTTGTTGGTTCTTAAAAAGCTTTCATCTATTCAATCACAAAAGAACTCAAGAAGAAACGAAAAGAAACTCAAAGGACCTTGAACAAATCTATTCACCCCCCCCCCTCCTCTAGGTTGCTAGCTACCTTGAAAATAAGAACTTTCAAGTGATATTAGAGGGAGGTTGTGATGAGTCCAAGTTATAACATATTTTTGGACTCATTTAGGCCAGTTTACTCGTTGATGCACTACACTTGAGAGACATTATTGTTCATATTTGTTTGTTTGTCCATTTCATGATAAGTGCACATTTGGGCCCGTTTTCAGTGTGATTTTATAGTTTCGTACTTTTGCCCTATACATGGTGTTTTCTGTGACTGGAGAATGTGGTGTGCCATTTCTGGTGGCTTTTCTATTTCTACTGCAGGTTCAGGGGTCGTGTGCGTGTTCCGGGATTGTTTGGGAATACCAAACGGTACAGGAACACTGCGCACGATCAGTGGATCTATTGCACACGACCACTGTGTTGGAACACCCTATTACTGATTTGGGCAAGGATCACTATGTCTCTTATGAAACCTGTCATGACCTCATTGTATAGATCTAAATGTCAATTAGAATTGAGTCTAAGGGTTAGTACTTAGGTTTGAAAGCTGCCCTCAAGACCAGAGATTTCAGTTTTGGAGACCAAGTCATTTCGTCGAGCTCAGTACGACGAATCGTTGAACTCCATTCGACGATCGTTGAGCTCACTTCGACGAATCGTCGAACTCCATTCGACGATCTCTGAGCTCAACTTCAATGAGTCGTCGAACTCCATTCGACGATCTTCGAGCTCAGATCGACGTTCTTGACTGCAGTTTGATTCTCTATCTCTGAGCTCAGTTCGACGATAGTTGAGCTCAGATCGACGATCTCTGTTTCTGTCTAAGTCCAATCTCTGAGCTTAGTTCAACGATAGTGGAGCTCAGTTCGACGTTTTTCTGAAGAGTCAGATGTTTTTCAAGATTCAAATTTGGACAGTTGTGGAATTATTGTTAGCATTTAATTCAGAGATCTTGTAGCCGTTTTTCAATTAATCTGGAGCAAGTTTCAAGGATTTTTCAAGGAATGTTTTGTTGGACTTTCCTCCAGAAGACAAATACAATTAAGGAAGTAATTAATGATAGGCTAACGGCTATCTTAGACAGAGGATCATTTCTATTCAGACCAAGAGAATAAAAGATCAGTTCTTTTTCTTCTTCTAAGTGTAAGACAAAAAAAGGACACATATTCTGCAACAACAATTCTCTGCAACAACTCTTACAACATCAACAACAGTTTTACAAGAGAAAGCAAGAGAGTTGCAGACATTCTCAGTCTCAAAGATTCATACAAGAACACATCACCAAAGGAGATCAACTGACTGAAATTTTCAGATTTCTCTTGATTTAAGTGTTCAAAGGCCATCATCATTCAAGACTCCAGACACCACACATTTCAGTTACTGCTGAAATCATCTATTGCTGGAGATCAAATCATCTGAAGGCCTATCACCCTACTGCGAAGCTTCACTTCCTGAACAACTCAAGATATCAGGGAGAGCTTTGACAACATCCACTATCTTCTCTCTGACTGTTGACAGAGAAGATCTTCACATCCCTCTCTCTATCTCTCTCTACTGTAAAGGGTTCTTCAAACTCCCTTCAAAAGTTTGTGTTTGGTTTCTGAGACCTTATCAAAACTCAGTGGTGGCAAGACACCTGATCAAAAAATCTGGTTTGGTTTTTGAGCACCTTATCAAAAGCTCATTGGTGCCCAGGACACCTGATCAACTCATCCTGCAGTGGATTCCTACCTAGGGTGGTAGAAGAGTGGATGTACCCAGGTTGATTGGGGAACCACTATAGCTCCTTGGTCATCTGGTTGCTTTTCTTTCTTTTTGTTTTTGGCTGTGGTTTGTGATTAGATTGCTTTGTAGATTGTAATTGCTCTGTGATTATTCTGTGTTTAGATTTACTGTTTATTATTAGCTTCCCTGTTCACTTAGGAATACAACAACAGTTGTAAAAAGTTTTCCATGCACCATACTCTATTCACCCCCCCTCTAGTGTATATCAGATCTAACTTGCACTTTCAATTGGTATCAAAGCGAGGTTGGTTAAAAATACCACACCTTGGTGGTTGCACAGGCTAACACCTGAACCCAAAGATCCCTAGTTAGATCTGCTTGTTTTGATTTTGTTATTAGAATCATTTATTCACAAAACATGGCCCAAAACAAAGATTATGCTAGCACCAGACCTCCAGTGTGCAATCTATCCAAGTTTGCACTTTGGAAGGCAAGGATTAGACTATACATGAACTCTATTGATGAGGACATTTTCAATTCTATTTTGACAGTGTGTCCAAGACCTCCAGAGAATACAAGTACAAATGTTGTTCCACCTCCCTCAGGAACAGATGCTGACATCAAGAAATGGAAAGGTGCAGATACAAAGGCTATGAACATTCTAGCCCAGTCTATGTCTGATGAAATTTTCCAAAAGGTAGCTGAATGCAACTCAGCAAAGGAAATCTGGGATAAGCTATCTGAAATAGTCTCAGGATCTGCTGATGAGAGAAAAGACAAAAGATCTCACCTCATAACCCAATATGAGAACTTCAAGAAAGGAGAAGCTGAGTCAGTGACAGAAATGTATAATAGACTCAGCCTGATAGTCAATGAACTGAAGACTTTGGACAAAGAGATCTCATTGACTGAGCTAAATGACAAAATCCTAATGTGCTTCACAAGCACTTGGGACTCACGGATCTGGTCAATCAAGAATACCAGAAGTCTCAATGAGATCACAACAGAAGCTCTCTTGGGCAAGCTCAAGTCTTATGAGCTGCTCATCAAAAATAGAGAAGAAGAGCAGAAGGCTGTCTCACCAGTCACAAGAAAGGAAACGTCAATAGCTTTCAAAGCCTGAAGATCAGCCTGAAGATAAAATCACAGGCAATGAGGAATTGCTAAGTCTACTGGCCAAAAGATTTTACAAAATGGCCAGAAAGGACTTCAGGAAAAGATCATACAAAGTGCATGACATGCCAAGGTATGATAAATCAAATAACAAAGAAATTATCTGTTTTGGTTGCAGGAAACCATGCCACATTGTGCCTGACTGTCCAGAAAATAAAAACAAGGACAGAAAGGATAAGAGAGAAAGAAGAAAAGACAAGGACTTCAAGAAGAATAGCAATGACAAACCCTCCTCTAGCAAGAACAAACACACAAGGAAGGGATTTGTTGCTGAAACTTGGAGTGAGACAAAAGAAGAATCTGAAACTTCTTCCAGCTCAAGTGATGATGAGGATGATGTTGAAGAGAAGGAATTCTGCATGATGACTATCAATGCCTCACAACATAATTCTGATGCAGAAGAGTCAGAATCTGAATCAGAGACTCAACCTGAAGAGGACCAGGTAATAGACTCATTTGATTTTAATTCTGAGAACTTTAAGTATGAGTTTAAAGCACTATGTTTAGACTTATTAAAATCTGAGAAGGAAATCATTTCTCTCAGAAATCAATTATCTGAACACAGTACCTTAAAATCAGATAACCTCAAACTCTCTAAGGAGTTGGAGTGTTGTAGGGAGCAGATAGCTTCACTGAAAAGTGAGCTATCAGAGGCCAAAAAGCTTGAAGAATCCCTTAATGGGAGAAGCATCAAGATAATGGACATCACAAGCACAGTGAACTCTAGATTCAATAGTACACTGGTCTTGGGTGCTTCATCTAGCCAACCTATAGTACTAACAACCCCAATTAAATTTATCTCTGATAAAGGCAAGGGAGTTGTAGAGGTAGCTAGGAAAAATTCTGACTTACCTAAGAAAACCAAGGTTCAACAGAAATCGTCGAACAGAGCTAGACGATCGCCGAACGGAGATCAACGATCTCAGCCAAAATCATCGAACTCAGGTCGACGATCTCTAAACCCTGAACTCTTCCACAGCCGATCGTCGAACAGAGCTCGACGATCTGACCCAAGATCGTCAAACTCAGCTCCACGATCATCGAGCAGAGATCAGAGCTTTGAAAACCTTTTCAAGGGTAAATCAAAATCCAAACCTAGGGGTCCTTCATCCCAAAGCTTTAACCCCTATACTGAATGGATAATACCTCCAAGGAGATATCATCCTGAAGGTTATAAGAGTCAACCAGGGATGTCAATTATTTCTGAATTTAAAGGTTATCAACCTAGGCCCAAGGTAAACTGAGTCAAAAATAAGTAAATTGCTTTATGTGTAGGTGAAGACCTATCCAACATCAAACCAGCAATGGTATTTGGATAGTGGGTGCTCCAAGCACATGATAGGGAGCAAGGACAACTTCACATCCTTTAAAGCCAAGCTTGGACCCAAAGTCATATTTGGTGATTCAAACTTTGGACTAACAAAAGGATATGGTGCAGTCCAGATTGGCACAGTCACATTCAAGAAAGTAGCCTATGTGGAAGGACTGAAGCACAACTTGATCAGCATCAGTGAGCTATGTGATGAAGGCTACCAAGTGACTTTGATCAAATCCTTATGCAAGATCAAATCAGAGGACAACACAACTATGTTGACAGGTAAAAGGAAAGGTCATATCTATTTAGTAGACTTTCTTTCAACAGAAGTAGATATTTGCCTGTTTAATTCTATTAGTAGTCCTAATGAGCTATGGCATAATATACTAGGGCATATAAACCTTAGAACCATTGCTAGGCTATCCAAGGACAACCTTGTTAGAGGACTACCTTCTGGCCCCTACAAGAAGGAAGGACTCTGCAGGGCTTGTCAATTAGGCAAGCAAACCAAAAATAGTTTCAAGTCACTTAATAAGAGTGATTCACCTAGGATTTTGTATCTGTTGCACATGGATCTTTTTGTACCCATTACAGTACAAAACTTAGGAGGGAAATCTTATACTTTAGTGGTTGTAGATGACTTCTCTAGATTCACATGGGTGTTCTTTCTAAGGAAGAAGTCTGATAACTTTAAGTATTTGACAGAGTTTCTCAAATGCATACAGACTGAGTTCAATACTCACATTGACCTGATTAGAAGTGATCATGGGACAGAGTTTGATTCTCTTCTTATGCATGAGTTCTGTCAGAGTGAAGGGATCAGGCACACTTTCTCAGCTCCTAGAACTCCTCAACAAAATGGGGTAGCTGAAAGGAAAAATAGAACCCTTATTGAATCTGTCACTACATTGTTGTCAGATGCTCACCTTCCTCTATCCTTTTGGGCAGAGGCAGTGAACACCTCCAACTATGTGCTGAACAGAAGTTTAATACATAAACTGAAGGGCAAGACTCCCTATGAATTACTCAAAGGGAAGAAACCTAAAGTAGATTATTTTAGAATTTTTGGTTGTATTTGTTATATTCATAATAATGACAAGAAATATTTAGCAAAATTTCAAGCTAAAACTGATGAAGGAGTGTTTTTGGGATACTCCATGATCAGTAAGGCTTATAGGGTATATAATAAATCAACTCTCAAAATTGAAGAATCTGTTCATATATCTTTTGATGAAACTAACATGTCTTTCAAGGAGAAGAATACTTCTACCATAGAACCTTTACAGGTACACTCTCTTGCAGAAGACTTGAACAGGTTACAAATCATTAAAAAAGAGGAAAGTAGTGAAGATGAAGAAGACATTCAACATCTTGAAGAGAAACTTCTTGAAGAGCTAGTTGTTGTACCACCAGAGGAAACAACAACACAGGTTGGTGAACAGTCAACACCCCCTATTGATTTAGTAACATCAAGAGACCATCCAATTTCCCAAGTGATTGGAAACATCTCAGCTAGTGTGCAAACCAGAAATCAGGTCAACCAAAACCCGATGCACACTTGCTTTCTTTCTCAAATTGAACCTCAATCCATTCAAGATGCTGAGCAAGATCCACACTGGATCATTGCAATGCAAGAAGAGTTGCATCAATTTGAAAGGAACAAAGTTTAGGAACTAGTACCAAGGCCTAAGGATCACTCCATTGTTGGAACAAAGTGGGTGTTCAGAAACAAATTGGATGATCAAGGAGTAATTGTAAGGAACAAGGCAAGGCTAGTTGATCAAGGGTACTCTCAAGAAGAAGGAATAGATTATGACCAGACTTTTGCACCAGTTGCAAGGTTGGAGGCTATAAGAAACTTCTTAGCATATGCAGCACACAAAGGTTTCAAAGTATACCAGATGGATGTAAAGAGTGCTTTTCTCAATGGAGATATCAAAGAAGAAGTCTATGTTAGAAAACCTCCAGCTTTTATCTCTTCAACTCATCCTGATTATGTTTTCAAGTTACATAGCATTATATGGTCTAAATCAAGCTCCTAGAGCATGGTATGAGACCCTAGCATGCTTTCTTCTGAAAAATGAGTTTATAATGGGTAGAGTAGACCAAACTCTTTTTGTTAGAACCCATAAGTCTCATACCCTACTAGTACAAATCTATGTAGATGATATTATCTTTGGTTCTACTGATTCAAATTTGTGTAGAAGGTTCTCCAACCTAATGCATTCTAAATTTGAAATGAGTTGCATGGGTGAGCTATCCTTCTTTCTAGGATTGCAAATCAAGAAACATGCTGAAGGCATATTTATTTCTCAAACCATGTATGCAAAAGAATTGGTTAAGAAATTTGGTATGTCTGAAGCATCATGCATGAAAACACCTATGCCTACTAATACTATATTAGATGCTGATAAACATGGGAAACCTGTTGATCAGACAACATATAGAGCAATGATTGGCTCTTTATTGTACCTTACAGCTAGTAGACGTGACATAATGTTTACTACATGCATATGTGTTATATTCCTAGTGAGACCTGACATAATGTTTGCTACATGCATATGTGCTATATTCCAAGCTAGTACACCTAACTTTAGTAAAAAGAATTCTCATGTATGTAAAAAGTTGTCCAAATTTAGGTCTCTGGTATCCAAAAGATTCAGCATTTGACTTAACTGGATTTTCTGATGCTGATTATGTTGGATGCAGAATTGACAGGAAAAGCACCACTGGAACTTGTCAGTTTCTTGGTGACAGACTTGTCTCCTGGTTTTGCAACAAACAAACATTTGTGTCAACTTCAACTGCTGAAGCTGAATATATGACTGCAGGTAGTTGTTGTTCACAAATCTTGTGGATTCAAAACCAACTCCTAGACTATGGCTACAACTTAGAGAAGTCAAAAATATTTTGTGATAATACCAGTGTTATTTCTATAGCCCAAAATCCAGTCCTCCATAGTAGGACAAAACACAGATATTAGGCATCACTTTCTAAAGGATAATGTTGAGAAAAATAAAATTGAACTTCAATATATCCCAACTGATTTGCAAAGGGGAGATATTTTCACCAAACCCTTGGATGAAAAAAAACACACCTTCTTCCTGAATCAGTTAGGAATGTTAGATGGAGGAAGTCTAAAATAAGATCCAAGATTTTAAAACTCTAAAAATGACCAAGACTATGAAACTTTCTTGATTTTTCTAGTGTATAAGAGTGTTCCTGATCTTTGAACTGTGCTCGACAATTTTCCCCCCGATCGTCGAACGGAGATCGACGACTTCCGAAATCGTCGACCAGAGTTCAGCGCCTCTCAGATAGTGCTAAACTCTCTTTCAGGTCAGCGATCGTCGAACGAAGCTCGACGACTTTATTTTCTGAACGATCGTCGAACGGAGCTCGACGCTCTTCAATATCGTCGAACGGAGATCGACGCTATTGATGACCTTTCAGTTTCCTTTAGAAGCACGGATCGTCGAACTTAGTTCAATGATCTTTCCTCTTCTACGTCGAACCCTAATATAAAATTCATTTTTCGGTCGTTGTTCTCCCTTTGCGCTTTCATTCTCTCTGCAAATTTTCTCTTTCCCTCCAAACTTCTCTACACTTGGTCGTTTGTTTGTCAGTTTTTGTAGAAATCAATGGCCGTCTCAGTTGCAATCCTGGTCGCGATGAAATTTGATGCAGGTTTTGACATAGACAGGGACTCATTCAATAACACCGATCAAATTTTCCAGGACATTCTGAACCTTTTCAAGGAACAATAGCTAGTTACAATAATGACTACCAGGATAAAATTAGCTGCAGATGAGATTAAGGAATGGGTTTATACTGCCCATAATCAGGATCAAAATACAGTGATTTGAACAATTTCAGGAACACAGGTATCCCTAACACCGGCTGCTTTGACAGAGATTTTTCAATTGAAATCTTGAGAAGAGTCTGTTGAACTTTCTCGAGAGGAATTTTCTGCTATGCATGAAAGGATGAGTCACTCTGAAGCAAACCCTAGCAAGCTGCTGAAGAAAAATCTAGTTGTGGAATACAGATTCCTAGCTGATGTTGTTGGGAAGGTACTGTTGGCCAAGCACTCAGCCCATGATACCATATCCAGGTATCAGCTCTTCTTGATGGGTGCTCTTGTGGATAAGAAACAATTCAACTGGGGAGAAGTCTTCTTTGACCTAATTAAGAAGAAAATCAATAAAAATTTTGTTAATTTTGGAAGGATATTAGGGTTGTTTCTTCAAAACAGATGCCCTGCCCTGCTAGTTTCAAATGGGATGCACATCAATGCCTCCAAGAGGCTCACCTGTGCCCTGTTTGGCAAATGGGATAGGCAAATAGTGAAGCCCAGCAGGCCCTCTGCATCTACTACTTCAAGCACAAGGACTGCTGCAGTCACTTCCCCTCAAGTCTCTGCCCCTGCAGAAGACTTGCCTGTTTCTTCTCCTCCTCCACCACCTCCTGTTTCATATACACCATTCACATCCACAATCAACATTTCCACCCCATCTCCAACTTAACTCCACTCTCCAACACCACAATTCACAGAAGAAACTTTCCATCCTCTACATAAATATCCTCACCTAGAGATTGACTCATCATCTCACATTCCATCCTTCAATCTTATAGATGATTCCTTTATGGATGATTCTCCTTCATCCCCAGCTGAGCCACCATCTTCATCCACATCTTATCAACAATTACTGCAAGATATCATTGCACAACCATCTTTCACACCATCCATTTCCATTCCATTATCTTCTATTTCCACAATTTTCATCTCTCAACCTTCATTTCCACCATCCACAAGTTCTCCTCCAACATCTCTTGCTGCCTCACCTTCAATTCCTACCTCTACTCAAGTTCATCTTGAGCAAGTAGATATTCCAGCTCTAGCAGACAGGCTCTATGAGCTGCTAGCTCCCAGACTATCACTCTTGATGGAGACCTCCTTGGCTCCTCTTCTAAAAACAGTCCAAGAACTGTCTGCCAGGCTCTCCTCTCTCCTTCCTCCTCAGGCAATCCCTTCATCTTGGTGCCTTGATCCTGTCCTAACTGAATCTAGGCAGGGGTAGATGCCTCATGAAGTGGATAGATTGCATGTTGCTGTTATTACTTCAATCCAAGCTCAAGCTTCAACACCTCCAGTTGCAGTTATCACAGTGGACCGCAGGTCACTGTTATCAATTTTTTATTCTGTTTATTTCAACTGTCTGCCAGTCCAGCCATCTGAAGATCTGTCTAAGGCCATTGTGCCCATTCCAAGCTGTGACACCAGTATAATAAGCTCTTTTGTAAATTCCCTCTATGTTGCTGAGCCTTCTGTTTCTGTTGATCTTACTGCTGCTTCTCCTACTGCAAATGTTGATGTTTTTGTTAATTCTGATGTTGCTGATGGTTTAGTTTCTGAGGACATACATATGACAGAGGCACTTATTTTTGAGCCTACTGTTACTGCTGCTAATGCTCCTTCTGTTACTGCTGATGTAACTTCTATTTCTGAAAGTGTTGTTGTCGAAAGTGTTGTATCTGAATCTGATGTTGTATCTGAATCTGCTGCTATAACTTCTTCTACCAGTATTGCTTCTACTCCTTCTCCTGTTGTTGCTGCTGCTACTATTGCTGTTTCTGCTGTCTCTCCTGCTCAATCTCAACAACAAAAAGAATACCTCAAAAGGATTGATGCATTATATGATGATCCAAGCTCAGATAGTGATCAGTATAGGACTGATTCAGATGACTCCTCTGCTACTATTGTAAGAAAAAGAAAAGCCAGAAACAAAGTAATGAAGAGAGTCCCCCCAGCAAAAGTGAAAGACACAAATGATATTTCTTACTACATTCTGCATAACTGTCCTATCACAGAACATTGGATGCAATACTCCAAAAATCAACTGAAGGCTATGAAGAAAAAGAGAAAGTATGAGAAAGGACCATCCCAGTTCCATCATCCTCCTCCTCCTCCTTCACCAGGTGCAGGTGCAAGTGGAAGCTCTGCATCTCAACCTTCTGCCAGAAGCCAATCCTCCTATCAATCTTAAGGAAGATCCCAATACAGAGGAAGCCAATCTAGAGGCTATCAATCAAGGAGAGGAAATTACAGAGGAAACCAAAGAGAATTTCAAGTTTATTCTAATGGCTATTCCAGGCAACATCCATATTCAAGGAGAGGATAAGGTCCATCTAATACAACCTCTGCTCCATTTCCTTATAAGCTCAAAGAACTACTCTCCTCCAGAGCTCCTCCAGACAATCCCTCAAATAGATATGAACCTCCAGTTCCATTTGAAGATCCAGAAAATAATCCTACTTCATGGACAGCTAGAATGAAAGAATTGGCTGCTTTGGATCAGATCAAGAAAGCTAGAGAACAAGGCAAAGACACTTCCAGTATAACCACCTTATCAGATCAAAGGAGGAAGGAACTTGAAAGATACTCTTCCAGTAAGTTCTTTGATTCAAAAAGCTACATGAAGCTGCACCCTGAAGCTGTAGTGCCCAGGCCTAAGCAACAAACCTCTTTAGGTACAGCTGATGATAGGAGATCTAAAAAGGAAGCTCTCAATCCAAACAGAGAAATAGTCCTTATAAAGAGCAAGGAAAAAGAGTAATTCTGTAAGGTGACAGTTATTTTGATTTCTAAACTATCTGTGACAATGTTTGTGATTCTGCAATGTTTTGTTTATTGCATTTATGCTTTATATGTTTTTATTTCCTCAAATATCTGTAAATAGTAATCGTAACCCAAATAGGGGGAGATTGTTGGAACACCCTATTACTGATTTGGGCAAGGATCACTATGTCTCTTAGGAAACCTGTCTTGACCTCATTGTATAGATCTAAAGGTCAATTAGAATTGAGTCTAAGGGTTAGTACTTAGGTTTGAAAGCTGCCCTCAAGACCAGAGATTTCAGTTTTGGAGACCAAGTCATTTCGTCGAGCTCACTACGACGAATCGTCGAACTCCATTCGACGATCGTTGAGCTCACTTCGACGAATCGTCGAACTCCATTAGACGATCTCTGAGCTCAACTTCAATGAGTCGTCGAACTCCAATCAATGATCTTAGAGCTCAGATCGACGTTCTTGACTCCAGTTTGATTCTCTATCTCTGAGCTCAGTTTGACGATAGTTGAGCTCAGTTCGACGATAGTTGAGCTCAGATAGACGATCTCTGTTTCTATCTAAGTCCAATCTCTGAACTCAGTTCAACGATAGTGGAGCTCAGTTCGACATTTTTGTGAAGAGTCAGATGTTTTTCAAGATTCAAATTTGGACAGTTGTGGAATTATTATCAGCATTTAATTCAGAGATCTTGTAGCCGTTTTTCAATTAATCTGGAGCAAGTTTCAAGGAATTTTCAAGGAATGTTTTGTTGGACTTTCCTCCAGAAGACAAATGCAATTAAGGAAGTAATTAATGACAGGCTAACGGCAATATTGGACAGAGGATCATTTCTATTCAGACCAAGAGAATAAAAGATCAGTTCTTTTTCTTCTTCTAAGTATAAGACAAAAAAAGGACACATATTCTGCAACAACAATTCTCTGCAATAACTCTTACAACATCAAAAACAGTTTTACAAGAGAAAGAAAGAGAGTTGCAGACATTCTCAGTCTCAAAGATTCATAAAAGAACACATCACCAACGGAGATCAACTGACTGAAATTTTCAGATTTCTCTTGATTCAAGTGTTCAAAGGCCATCATCATTCAAGACTCCAGACACCACACATTTCAGTTGCTGCTGAAATCATCTATTGCTGGAGATCAAATCATCTGAAGGCCTGTCACCCTACTGCAAAGCTTCACTTCCTGAACAACTCAAGATCTCAGGAGGAGCTTTGACAACGTCCATTATCTTCTCTCTGACTATTGACAGAGAAGATCTTCTCATCCCTCTCTCTATCTCTCTCTGCTGTAAAGGGTTCTTCAAACACCCTTCAAAAGTTTGTGTTTGGTTTCTGAGACCTTATCAAAACTCAGTGGTGGCAAGACACCTAATCAAAAAATCTGGTTTGGTTTTTGAGCATCTTATCAAAAGCTCATTGGTGCCCAGGACACCTGATCAACTCATCCTACAGTGGATTCCTACCTAGGGTGGTAGAAGAGTGGATGTACCCAGGTTGATTGGGGAACCACTATAACTCCTTGTGTCATCTAGTTGCTTGTCTTTCTTTTTGTTTCTGGCTGTGGTTTGTGATTAGATTGCTTTGTAGATTGTGATTGCTCTGTGATTATTCTGTGTTTAGATTTACTGTTTATTATTAGCGTCCCTGTTCACTTAGGAATTCAACAACAGTTGTAAAAAGTTTTTAGCAAGTACCATACTCTATTCACCCCCCCCCCCTCTCTAGAGTATATCAGATCTAACTTGCACTTTCACACTGGTCATGCGCCAATGATCGTGCGCACTATATTATCAATTTTCCATGTTCTGCAAGGGCAACCGCACGACCATTGGACATAGTGCGCACGACCACTGGATGTGCGCCACTGTTCGTTCATGTTACTCCATTTTTGCTGAAGTTCTGCCATTGCCAATCGCACGATCTTGGGATCAAGTGCGCACGACCAGTGGTCATGCGCCACTGATCGTGCGCATACGTATTGATTTTTTCTGTCCAGCTACAGGTGTCTCTGGAGCTGAGCGCACGATCATCGACCATCAGTATGCACGACCACCGGTCATGCTCCACTGATCGTGCACTCTGATTTTCTGCTTCCGTATTTAAGGCCCTGTTCTGCGAATTCGGGCATGTCTTTTCATTTTTCCGCCATGCTGCTGCGCGCCGACGCGTCGTTCCTCTCCCCTCAGTTCCTCCACTCATCTCCACCCTCTGGGAAGCATTCTCCGACCATCTGAAGTCATCTTCAACCTTCGGAGAGCTCCCGGACACCAGCAGCGAGCAACGGGATCTTTTGGTACTTTTCATCTGGACAAAGGGAGAAAGGATTGAAGGAAAGGAAATAAGAAGGAGGAAGACAAGTGGATTGACAACCCATTTGCATCCGGTAGCAACCATAGTCAGAGTCGTGAAGTGGACTGACAACCTACCACTCCGGCCAAAAACCACGACTATGCTTTCCCCCCTTTTGGTTTACTCTACCTCTTCTATTTGTGGATTGTACTCTTAATCTTGTAATGTACCTAAACTTTCCTTTATTTGTCTATGAATGAAGTATTGCTTGGGTTAGTTATATGCTCTGATGTTAGCTATGATGCACTCGCCTCCACTCACATCCACTCCACTCGTGCACTCGAATCCACTCTAGCAAAGGCTAGAGTTGGTGGATGAAGAGGTGATTATGAACCTCACTTCCGCAAGGTGTTCACCCCTTCCGCTTGCTCTCCGTCCATCTGCCAAACAAAGCACGGCATAGCAGCCTGCACTGGTTCCATCCACCAAGCGAAGCGGTGCCTGCGACTCGCAGTAGTTTTTTTGTTATTGTTACCTTAGGAATCAAAACCAACCCCCTGTTGTTTATTTCAACTCTTTGTAACGATCTTCATTCGATGCTATCACATACCCTTCCTGCATTCCCTCGAGATTGATATTCGGGGAAGTTATTCCCAAATTACTACTTGACAGCGACCGGTGCACTTGCCGATGACGCATCATGTTTTTGGCGTCGTTGCCTGGGAATGCATGCGTATTGTTGATTTGTGTTGTGTATTGAGAGTTACGACAGAGTTGTTAGTTTCGAATTTATTTTATTCCAGTCTATTTATTGTTTTTTATGTCGGTTGGAATTGTTAGATTTTTATTATGAATCTATGCAAGGTAGCTTAATTCTAGAAATCTGTGATCTCTACAATGTGGGCCAGTTTAAATATCCTTGTTGCTGGTGTGGAGATATCTCTCATGCAATTATAGATGTCCTCAGGAGTATGGTAGCAAAGACACTCAAGGATCTATATATGGAGCACCAACCTCATTTGGTACTCAATATGGTTGACATAATCCAGTTAGCTACTCATCCTGGCCTCCTTTACCGCACTACTTTTTCTCGGCGTCTGTACCTGTTGTACCGTTAAAGCTGGCTAAGCAGTGTTTATTTTGTAGGAGTTGGGATCACTCTTTGAAGGAGTGTGCTGCTTACTTGTCGTAGTTGGAGGAGGTTGATGAACCTGATATTCGGATTGTCTCCACTCCGACAATTGCAACACCCCTTCTGTATCTGGGTACATACTAGTACCACCTTTAGATTTTGAAGGGAGAAGTACTACTATTTGCACAGATATAGGTGTCGATCTAAACTCTGACACGGATGTTCTTACTCCTTCAGTACATACATCATCTTGTGTAGAGTCTGTTTGTTGTGAGGAGCCTATGCTTGACCTTTTAGCGAGCACTGCTCCTTTATCCTCTACTTTGCATAGCATTCTTTCTTTTTCTGACAATGTTGTTAAGGTTGATTCGCAGGGAGAAGTTTGTGTTTGTAGCATGATGCTAGATCCAGTCGAGGAGGACATCTGCATGTTCAAGGTTGCTGCCTCAGTCCCATGTCAGGAATTTCAATGCGCGGTCGAGGCAGACGCAGTGCTAGCACATTCTTTCACCAGCCTGGACAGCTGTGTAGATCCGCCCACAATTTCGCCGATGGGAGATAACATCGGGATCATCCCAAAGATTGAGGTTACTTTTTATCATTATTCTAATTTATTTCCTAACCCCTCTCTTGTTCCTGCTTCTCTACAGGTCCACATCATGGAACCGGTCCACTTAGTGCAAGGGCATGTAATGCAGCCTAGCATTGATGGAGATCGGGTGCAGGTGGAGTTGGATTCGTCGAGCTTCACAATATTCATTCTACCCATGCCTGATGTTTGAGACAGGTATAATTACACAGGGACGTGGGAATTTGTTCTATCGTCATTTCGGTACCCGTTACCAAAATGTGAACTTGAACCACTGCCCGAGCACTTCAAATTTCATACGCCCATTAGTTAAGTGAGTGCATGGTCTTTGAATATGTCCTGTTGGGAGACAATAAACTCATCAGTTATCAAGATTAGCACTTCTTTTTACTTGTATTGTACTTTATTCAACAGGTTTGGTCATGAACAATTATATTTCTATGGGCGCCCATCTGGGTGCCGAATGTTATTTTTACATATAATGCTTAATATAGGGATTTGGTCCACCTTAAGGACGGTAAACAAAAGGGCTTGTGGGAGAAAACCCAAGTTGGACACTTGGTCCTGTTTTGTGCGGTGTTTCTTTATATATATATTCTTATTTTTCTTGCACTAGTATGCTCAATTTTGAGCATAGGTACTTCTTACCCCTAGCTCTTTATTTTATTTGGAATGTTTAGTTTTATGATTTGTCACATTCAAGTCTGGGGGGAGAGCATGTTTGTGGTCACTGCATCACATTTTATTGCATACCAATTTGTTATTTATTTATTTCATAATCATTGTAGCACACACTGAATCACCCACACGAGCGTGATCTTAACCACGCGCGCGGCTCGAGTCAAATGTATTAGTTTGGTATAAACTTTAAAATAGCGGTGCTGGCCCAGGATTTTAGGATAGAGTAGTTCGAAACTCGTACAGTGCTCTTAATCAAGTACTCATGGTTTGTGTAGAAATAGTATAGATTTAATTTTTCTTTATGCTCGTAGATTTATACTTTTCTACATATGTAAATATTGTTTGTACTACTCAAAAATGTGAATCTGGAGTAATCGAACGGTAGTGTAGGAATGTGTGTAGCCATCACTAGTCTCATATTGCTCGAGTCAGGAGGAAGGATCATCTTTCTCGGTGGCTAAGAACTTGCCCCAAGCTACTCTCGAAGCTTTGGTGCAAGGTTAGTGAAGCGTGAGCGTGACGTAGGCCATCATATTGGCTAGTTTTACCCTTGTTTACCTTGTCCTAGCTGCTAATCATTGCAAGTCAAGTTTGTGCCTACCCCTCCTTTGATTCAGCTCCACCTTCATTCACCAAAGCCTAAAGCCAATCCTCCTATCGCAACCAAATCCATGAGCTCATGTGAATTTAATATTTTGATGTGTTGTGATGTGTGGAATTCGTGTGATGTGGTAATGAATTCAAAAATTTCTACTTGCTAAATTGGGGATTGCAAAAAGAAATAGAAGAAAAGAAAAGAAAAAATGTGAAAAATAAAATCTAAAAGGAATTATAATGAGAAATTGAATCCCCATCTTGTTTTTCATGTTATTGTTCGCTCGCCTTGGTTGCGTGTAGCCTCCATGTTTATCATTGACTACCAAACCTTAGCCTAAGCCCCATTCTATCCTACAAGTCCTACCGATTCACGCTGGAGTCTAACTCGTTCCGTGGAGAGAGTGTGATCGGGCAAACGTATGGTCCCCAACATTGATAGATTTCTTTGGAGGTGATCATGAGCCCCGGTCTTTGGCAATGCTCCTCTTAGTGGCCTGCATACTTTCTTCCTACACATGACCAAACGATTCTCCAGAATTCTTATTTTGAGTAGATACAATATTTATTTATGCATGTCGAATAGTTTAAACTCTGTATTATAATTAAAAAGTTTTTCTATTTGATTTTCTATGCTCATGATGTTTTTGATTTCTCGTCTTATATTATTTTGAAATTACTGAGCCAACTAACTTTTTTCTAGTCCACGAAGTGATGATTTGCTAGGGACAAGCAAATGGGTAAGTCTGGGGGTGTGATGAGTCCAAGTTATACCCATATTTTTGGACTCATCTGGGCCAGTTTTCTCATTGATGCACTAAACTTCAGAGCATTTATTGTTCATATTCGTTTCTCTGTCCATTTCATGATAAGTGCACCTTTGGGCCCGTTTTCAATGTGTTTTTATAGTTTTGTACTTTTGCCCTATACTTGGTGTTTTTTATGGCTGGAGAATGTGGTGTGCCCTTTCTGGTGGCTTTTCTATTTCTACTACAGGTCCTGGGGTGTGTGCGTGTTCCGCGATTGTTCAGGAAATCCCAAACGGTACAGGAACACTGCGCACGAATAGTGGATATATTGCGCACGATGACTGGTTGTGCGCCACTGATCGTGCGCACTATATTCTCCATTTTACAAGTTCTGCCTAGGCAACCGCACGACCATTGGACATAGTGCGCACGACCACTGGACGTGCGCCACTGTTCGTGCGCGTTACTCCAGATTTTCTGAAGTTGTCATTGCCAATCGCACGATCATGGGATCAAGTGCGGACGAACACTGGTCATGTGCCACTAATCGTGCACATATTTATTGATTTTTTTTTGTCCAGCTACAGGTGTCTCTGGAGTAATGTGCACGATCAATTACCGTCAGTGCGCATGACCACCTGTCGTGCACCACTGATCATGCACTCTAATTTTTTGCGTCCTTATTTAAGGCACTGCTCCGCAAATTAGGGCAAGACTTTTCATTTTTCCGCCCTGTTGCTGCACGGGGAAGCGTCGTTCCTCTCCCCTCAGTTCCTCTACTCATCTCCACCCGCCGGGAAGCATTCTCCGGCCATCCGAAGTCATCTTCAACCTTCAGAGAGCTCCCGGCCACCAGCAGCGAGCAACGAGATCTTTTGGTACTTTCAATCTGGACAAAGGGAGATAGGATTGAAGGAAAGGAAAGAAGAAGGACGAAGACAAGTGGATTGACAACCCATTTGCATCCGGTAGCAACCACGGTCAGAGTCGTCAAGTGGACTGACAACCCACCACTCCATCAAAGAACTACGGCTATGCTTTCCCACCTTTTGGTTTATTCTACCTCTTCTCTTTCTGGATTGTACTCTTAAGCTTGTAATGTACCTAAACTTTCCATTATTTATCTATGAATGAAGTATCGCTTGGGTTAGTTATATGCTCTATTGTTAACTGTGATGCACTCGCCTCCGCTCATATCCACTCCACTCGCGCACTCGAATCCACTCTACCAAAGGCTAGATTTGGTGGATGAAGAGGTGATTAAGACCCTCACTTCCGCAAGGTGATTACGAACATCCCTTCCGCTTGCTCTCCGTCCATCCGCCTAACGAAGCACAGCATAGCGGCCTGCACTAGTTCCATCCACAAAGCGAAGCGGTGCCTGCGACCCGCAGTAGTTTTCTTTTTGTTGTTAAATTAGGAATGAAAACCAACCCCATGTTGTTTCTTTCTACTCTTTGTAACGATCTTCATACGACGCTGTCACATACCCTTCCTGCATTCCCTCGATATCGATATTCGGGGAAGCTATTCCCAAATTATTACTGACAGCGGCTGGTGCACTTGCTGACGACGCATCAGGTTGCTCAAAAAGGGATTTAACAAACTGAGTGATATCCAAAGGTAGCTGTTGTTAAGTGAACATAGGCTCTGGAGAGAGCTAGAGAGAGATGAGTTCCATGAAACTCCCCATCTGCAGGAAGGAGTATTTTGGAATATGGAAAGAGAGGGTGAGGCAATTCATGGAAGCCTATGATCCTTGCATCTTTGCAATAATCAGGGAGGGGCATGTAGTTCCTATGAAGGTCTTTGTTATGGATGCCAACATCAAGACACCTAAAACATACTCTGAAATGACAAAAGATGAGGTCATCTTTGCTGGCTTGGAGAAGAGAGCACAAATCATCATTGTCAGTGTAGTATATGACTCAACTTTTCAGAACTTGGTTCACTGCCAGACCTCTAAGGAGATGTGGGAGACTCTTGTGGTCTACATGGAGGGTACAGAAGAGGTAAGGGATGCTAGGAAGTCTCTGCTCAACCAGGAGTATGAGGCTTTTAGGCAAAATCTAAAAAAGAACATAGCTGCCTGCTATGAAAGATTTTTCATGATTATAAATATATTGAAGACCTATGGGAGGATCTTCAATAATTATGAAAAAAATGACAAGTTTTTAAGATCTCTCACTAGAGACTGGGATACTAAGATCTATGTCATAAGAGAGGTGGCCAAACTTCCTGAAACTCCTCTCCAAACATTATTTGGAAAGCTGCTCTCCTATGAGATGCAGCTAGCTGCTAGGAAAGAGGAGGAGGCCACCAGCAAATCCCAAGCCAAGGAAACGTCCTTGGCCTTCAGAGCAAAATACACAAGGAAGTGCAAGGAGAGGATTCCCTCTCCTCCAAGAAGACCAGCTGAGTCAGATAGCTCAGAAACAAAAGCATCAGATAGCAGCATTTCTGATGAGGATCTTGCAGCCTTCTCTAGGCAACTCGAGAGGCTGATGAAGAAGAAGCATTGGAAGAAGAGGTCTTCCAATTCCACTAATCATAGGAAAAATCAATCCAAGACTGACAGGTATGGTTCCAAACCTAATAAATATAAATATTCTAAAGTAGTTTGTTACTGTTGCAGCAAGCCTGCGCATATGATAGCTGACTGCTCAGAGAAGAGGAAGGAGGCTGAGGATAAGAAGCGGCATCAATACAAAGGGAAGAAGGAGAAGTCCTTCATTGCTAAGAAGGAAAAGAGTTGGACAAACTCATCATCATCTGGGACTGAAGAAGAGGGAGCCTACATTAGGCTGGTTGTTGCAGCTGCTAAAGATAGATCTGTTGCAGCAAGAGAAGTCAATCCTCTAGTAAGGATAGGGATCAGGGCCCCTCTGACACTATCAGAAAGTGACTCAAAGGAGGATGAAGATGCTCATATCTATAGAGGGTTGATGGTAATGACAGATGAAGAGTGCAACTAGGATCAGCCTGGTCAGAGCAAGGTACATCCTTAACACAATTCTGCTTCTATGTCTGAGTATGAGACCAGTCCTTGCTCAGAAACCTCTTCACCCAGTTGTGAAGAAGATTCTAAATCTGAAAGAGATGTCAATCAACTGATTGACAAGTATGGAGAACTTCTGAATGCCTTTAAGAAGGTCAAGAAGTTGTCTAAAAAGTAAGTTAAAAAGATTTCATCTCTTAAGCTTGTAGTTGCTCATAGCTAACTGAAGTCCCTCTTGGACATCCAAATAGACTCCATCAATCATAAGAACTGTCTCATCAGGGAGCTTGAAGATAGGCTTGAGAAGGAGAAAATAATAGTGGCCAGCTATTCTAAGCTAAGTACAGTACTACCCTTGGTAGACACTTTCACCTCTCAAAAGGGTAAGAAAGGGTTGGGATTCAAGGGAAGCACAAGAGCTGCTCGTTCCAAAAGGAAGGGGAAAGCTCCAGCTCAGCCTATTACTTCCAAGCCTCTCATTCTCTTTAGAAAAGATCTGTCATCTTCTAACAGGTATGACCAGGAAAGCTCCTATGGTCACTGGGAGAATGGTTGTTCCTTATGGGTCAATAAAGATGTTCACTGCTCTGGTGAAAGATCTAGCCGAGTGACTGCCTTTATGGCTGCCCATGTGAAAACTCAAATGGCCAAAACTGGACCATTTGTTTTTGGTGCTTCAGCTCCAACACTCAAAGATGTTGCAGCAGCCAATGAATTGAATCTAACAAATAAGGGTCAAACTAAGGGCAAGCGTAACAGTCAGGCTGATTTGGGCATTATTGATGTCATCAAAAGCATGCTCTATGAAAATAACTTGCTGCAGATAGCACTCAGAGTAGACCAAACAGGCTAGCTAGAAGACTTGCCTTCAGTCAAATTCTAGCTGAAAGAAATCAGAAACAGGCTGCAGCACATCCTCCTTCTATTAAGGGTGCTGTTAACCAAGCTGCATGGCCTACACAAAAGAGAAGATATAACATACATGATTGTTGGTGATGTGATAAGATAGGGCATTTTGTCATTGACTGCTGGTACAATCCCAATCTGGCCAGAGCTAGGGTCAGTCCACCAGTCAAAAAATCTGCTAGTGTACATGTTTAATTTCATACTAATGTGCACCTAGGACCCAATAGATATTGGCGTCCTAAGGTAAAGTAAATTGTATACTGCAGGTTAGTCCAAGTGGTCATACCCCCATATGGTACTTGGACAGCGGATGTTCCAGGTACATGACTGGGATATGGAGCAATTTGAAAGAGTACACTCCAGTAAAAGATGGACCCAAAGTAATCTTTGGTGGTTCAGATGGAGGGATAACAAGAGGTTATGATAAGATCACTAATGGCATAGTCACCATCACTAAGGTGGCTTATGTTGAAGGGTTGTAACACAACCTTATAAGCATAAGCCAGCTCTCTAATCTTGGTTATGTTATTGTCTTCCATAAGGATGAGTGCCTAATTAGGAGGTCAAGTGACCAAGAGGTCATCTTGACCGGCACTAGGAGTGGAAATGTTTATTGCTTAAACTTTCTATGTTTATATACAGACTCTCCTATCTGTCTAATGGCAAATAATATAGCCTCTCATTGTATCCTATGGCATAATAGGCTAGCCCATATAAATTATAAGACTATTGGTAAGCTCTCTAGTCAAGAGCTAGTTAGGAATGTTCCCAATATGAAGTGCTCCAAAGGGGGCATTTGTTCTTCTTGCCAAAAGGGCAAGCAGACAAAAGCATCTTTCAAGAGCATTGGGACCAAAAATTCTGTGAGGTGACTATACCTCCTGCATATGGGCTTGTTTGGTCCTATGCCAGTTCATAGTCTTGGTAGGAAGGTCTACACCCTTGTGGTAGTTGATGACTTTTTCAGGTGTGCTTGGGTATTCTTCCTAAAGAGAAAGAATGAAACCCTTGATATCTTCACTAAGTTGTCAAGCAAATTCAGAATGAGTTAAATAGCTTTGTGGTCAAAATCAGAAGTGATCATGGGACTGAATTTCAGTCTGATAGAATGAAACGATTCTATGAAGAACATGGGATTCATCAAGAATTCTCTTCACCTAGCACACCCCGGCAAAATGGGATTATTTTGAGGAAAAATAGAACTCTCATAGAGGCTGGAAGGATCCTACTGAATGACACATCTCTCCCAGAATATTTATGGGCTGAGGCAGTCAACACTGCATGTCATGTCCTCAATAGAGCCTCTATCACCAAGAACCTCAAGAAAACTCCCTATGAGTTCTTAAAAGGCAGAAAACCAAACCTGAGCTATATTAGAATCTTTGGTAGTATGTGTTATGTGCTTCATAATGGAAAGTCCTATGTGATAAAGTTTGCTGCCAAATCCTTTGATGGAATGTTTATTAGGTACAACAATCATAAAAAAGCCTATAGGATCTACCACTTGAAAAGCCAAGTTGTAGAAGAATCAGTTCATGTAGTCTTTGATGAGTCTAATATGATTAAGAGGGAGTAGCAAGCTCCTCTTATAGTACTGCCGGCATAGAACAGATGATGGACAAACTGACCATCAAGGTAGCATCACCAGTTATACAAGATGAAGTGGATACTCCAGAAAATCTACCGGGTACACTGAGAGTGGATGAAGATAAACAAGAGGCTGAACCTGTTGCTGAAAGAAGATAGCCACCAGTAGTCAGACATATAAGAGATCATCCAGCACACCAGATCATTGGTGAGGCAAGCCATGGAGTAATAACAAGGAGCAAAAATCAAAGTAAAGCCATGTACTCAAGCTTTTTGTCACAAGTAGAGCCCAAGAAGTTTGAGGAGGCCAACACAGATTAGCATTGGACTGGAGCAATGTAGGAGGAACTGAACCAGTTCAAGAGATGCAAGGTCTGGAAGCTGGTTCCCAGACCATAAGGACATAATGTCATTGGATTCAAGTGGATCTATAGAAACAAGCTTGATGAAAGTGGCATTATAATTAAGAACAAAGCCATCAGATTGGAGGCCATCAGATTGAAAGTGGCATTACAAGCAAAAATAAGGCATTGACTTTGATCAAACGTTTGCCCCTGTAATATGATTGGAGGCCATCAGATTGATCCTTACATATGCTGCACACAAGGGATTCAAGGTCTACTAGATGGATGTGAAGTCAACCTTCCTGAATGGTAACTTAAAAGAGGAAGTATATGTTGAGCAGCCTCCAGGTTTTATAGTTCTTAACTCACCTGATTATGTTTATAGACTTAGGAAAGCTCTATATGGTATGAAGCAAGCCCCTAGAGCATGGTATGAGATTTTGTCTAGTTTCCTCATTGAGAACAAATTCTCAATGGGGGAAATAGACAAGACCCTATTCCTAAGAGAATCTAAGGGTAAGATCATCCTAGTTTAGATTTATGTAAATAACATCATCTTTGGATCTACTGATGAAAACTTATGCAAAAAGTTTGCTAAACTTATGCAGGGGAAGTTTGAGATAAGCAGTATGGGTGAACTTAAGTTCTTCTTGGGCCTGCAAGTAAGACAGACTGATGATGGCTTGTCCATATCCTAGTCTAAGTTCACTAGGGAGTTTATAAATAAATTTGGCATGGAGAACTCCTCCACCATGACAACTACGATGGGTCAAGTATGCTTATAGGTAAAGATGAGGAAGAAAAACTTGTTGATGAAACTTCGTATAGACGGATAATTGTAACGGCCCCGATTTTTCGATGATTTTTTTAGAATGGGCATCGTCATATTTATGACGTCGTGGCGTTACTTTTAACGTCGTGTTGGCGGCGCAATGCCGTTAAGGCATTTTCGCGTTCGTGCGGCCGAGTCGGCCGAAATCTTGTTGTAGTGGGAAAATCTTGCATTTGGAATTTAAGTTATGTGATTTTGGACTAGCTCGTCAAGTTTCGTCGCAATCCGAGCTTTTTTGGAGTCTCGACGCGCGATTGAAGTTTTGGATTGTATATGTTCGCCGTATACTTTGAAGATTAATATCCCGAGAATGGCTCATCAGATTTTTGTTTTGACTTCGCCGTTGTGTTCGTGGCGTCAGTGTTTGTCTACGGTGCGAATTTCGTTTGATTCGGCGCTAGTTCGGGCCTCCGTTTAGATCTCGTAGTTTCCTTATTCAAAAATATATAAATATGAATATTTTATTATTAAAGTACTATTCAAAAATGTCTTACTATTCATTCATATAGTTTGATCAAAAGGGTATATTTGCAAAAGAATTTTTGTTTCCTACAATTATACTCGAGTGATTTATGTTACTCGATTAGGTCATTCTGCTACTCGAGTAGGTTAATTTTGCTACTCGTGTAGGTCATTCTGCTACTTGAGTAGGTCAATTCTGCTACTCGAGTAGGTCATTTCTGCTACTCGAGTAGGTCATTTCTGTTACTCGAGTAGGTCATTTTTGCTACTCGAGTAGGTCATTTCTGTTACTCGAGTAGGTCATTCTTCTACTCGAGTAGGTCATTCTGCTACTCGAGTAGGTCAATTATGCTACTCGAGTAGGTCATTCTGCTACTCCAGTAGGTCAATTCTACTACACGAGTAGGTCATTTCTGCTACTCGAGTAGGTCATTTCTGTTACTCGAGTAGGTCATTTCTGCTACTCGAGTAGGTCATTTCTGTTACTCGAGTAGGTCATTATGTTACTCGAGTAGGTAATTCTGCTACTCGAGTAGGTCAATTCAGCAACTCGAGTAGGTCATTTCTGTTACTCGAGTAGTCCATTGTGGTTTACGTTCGGATGCTGTTTTGAGGGTCAAAACGGCATCGTATGGAAAAATGGTCACCATGAACTTTTTTCGTCTCGATGAGATCTACACCGTTCATGTTGGTCACGTTTTGATTTGAAGCCATCTTCAACCTCCATTTTCAATTTTCCCAAAACTGCTCGTAAATAAGCCGTATTATTGATTTCTACTCGAGTACCCTTGATCTACTCGAGTACTATTATTTTATCTCGAGTATAATGGTTTTTTTCTCGAGTAATATTGAATTCTCTCGAGTCCTACTGATTTTACTCGAGTAGTTTAAGTTCCTCTCGAGTACCTTGTGAAGGATCAAGCGCATACCCAACTGCATCAAAAGCCCGGACTGTTGGAGAGGGCGCTACTTAATTTCATAAATAAGTAGCAAAGCGCCACGGGTCAAGTGAAGGAACGTCGGACCCAACAATCCCCCCCCCCCGGCATTCAGCACAACCCATCGGCTCAGAGGTGTAGTTACCACATGGACCACCTGGCTCAGAGGTGGGGTTACCACATGTCCACGGTTGCCTGACCCGCCGGACCCACACAGGTAGAAGGAAAAAATTAGGATTTAATAGCGCCCCCCTCCCCCCCCCCCCCCGGTCTTGAACCCGTAACCTCCTCTGATACCAATTGAAGGATCAAGCGCATACCCAACTGCACCAAAAGCCCGGACTGTTAGAGAGGGCGCTACTTAATTTCTTAAATAAGTAGCAAATCGCCATGGGTCAAGTGAAGGAATGCCGGACCCAACACCTTGCCCTCATATACTCGAGTAGCCTTATACATCTCGAGTTGTTCCCTGTTATTTGCATTCGGACGCCGTTTTGAGTGTCAAAACGGTGTCGTATAAACAAATGATCAACATGAACTTTGTTCGTCTCGACGAGTTCTACAACTTTCATGTTGGGCACTTTTCTATTTGTAGCCATCTTAAACCTGTATTTTCGGTTTCCCCGTAGCCACTCATAAATCACACGTTTTCTTATATTTAGACAAAAAATTTATAAGTACTTTTACATATATATATATAGAGAGAGAGAGAATAGAAAAACCGTGGGGGTCCCCCCCAGACCACCAGGATCCCACGCGTGAATAGAAAGTTCGATCTCCATTGGATCTCACCTGAATCGTCCCATCTATCCTCCTGGGGAGAAGTTTGGTTTCAAACTCCGATTCAAACAGGAGGAGTACGCCATGCTAATGTGCCTTGGATGATCCACATCTCCGGATAAGGCGTCGATGAGCACATTTAACTATACATGTAGCTGAGAGCCCTCACAGCCCGGGCACAACGACGCAATTATCAGGGGCGCGCTCTACCTCTCTCTCTCTCTATATATATATATATATATATATATATATATATATATATATATATATATATATATATATATATATATATATATATATATATATTCTTAGACTTAGGTTTGAATAGAACTTCTTCTTCTTCGATTACTTTTCTCCCGAACCAGAACAGCGAACGAGAGAGAGAGAGTTCTTTTCATGAATCTTCCGGTGGCCGCCGACGGAGCTCTGGTGCTTGAAATCTTCAACCGAACGTAGATCCGGAAAGCTCTCGCCGAGAGCTACGCTATCGTGGTAATTTCTTCCCCATTCCTTGACTTTTTTCATTAGGGTTTTTCGGCCCTAACCCCTTTTCCGCCATTTTTGTCTAGATCTCAACTTCTCCCGTGTTCTCTTCCCCGATCTACGACGTGGAGCGATTCGGAGACTTTTTCCGGTACAACCAAGGCAAGTGGTGGTTTTTCATCGTTGTTTCTTGTCCGGTTTGATGGTAACCGTTATGCCTTTGTTCCTTATTTTTTCTTGCCTTTTGTGTTGTCTTTCCAAATTACGATTATGTTTAGTCCTTCTTGAAGATCACTCAAAAAAAATTATAAAATCTGGTCATCGTAATTTCGATCTTGACTAGGTGCGTACAATCATCCTTAGAATGTTCTTTCGGTGAATTAAATTGCTTCGTTTATCGTTGTTGGACGTGTTAGTGTCTATGTAGGATTATAAACTGTTTTTAAAGGTTGATCAACCGTGTCTTTAATCTAGAAATATCATGTAGTATCCGATGTGCCAAGTCCCGAGATGTTGGTGTTGTGGTTTCTTTGGTTTTCCCTTGCTTTCGGCAGTTAGTGGGCGTGACCACCTCCGCAAGGTTGCTTCCTTTATCAGTAACTTTTGGAACTCTATCGGTGTTTTGGCCATCTGCGGTGTATGGTGGAGTGCATGAATCTCTCCCGTAGTTAAATGGATTTAATCTTCGTGAGGGATGTGTCCAGCTAAGTGACCATCTCGCCCGTGTTTTTAGGTAGAGTGACCACATGTGGTTAATAAAGTTTATGGATTTTCTTCCTTATGATTTACTCATGTTCGTCACCTTATTGCCTTGTGCATATGGTGTGTTTGCATTGTACGTGATGATTCACGTAAGTGTTCTTTTCCTATTTGATGCTTACTTCGTACTTTATGTCAGTATTTTTGGTCTTGGGTTGGTACCGCTTTTGACCTTTGTTTACTTTTGTTTAACGTTTCTGCCACCATTTGTACCTACTTGCTGAGGCGTTGTATTTTTTTTGGAATGTCATAGGTTCAGAGCCGTAGCAGGTAGTGGAGCTGGTTTTGGACTCTCTTAGCGTCAGTGTCAGTGGTGGTCTTGCACCTCGCCGTAGCGAGGTAGTTGT
Organism: Platanthera guangdongensis; assembly: GCA_039583875.1. NCBI lineage: Eukaryota > Viridiplantae > Streptophyta > Magnoliopsida > Asparagales > Orchidaceae > Platanthera > Platanthera guangdongensis. Next base: position 39,884,837 of record CM077165.1, on the reverse strand, counting down.
TGTTCAAGTTTTTTTTCTTTTTCCTAGTTCAGACATATTGTTTTACTGTGGGTTCGTGTCAGATTGTTGATGACCACAGAGTTGTTGATTTTGCCACTTGCTAGCTGATGTGGTTTTCTTCTTCTTTGATTTGAATTACTTGCTCTCTGGGATGATTTATTGCTATGACTGCATGTTAGATATTTTTAAGCTTATAAAAACTTATTATTAGTAAAGCATCCATGCAACCTCTTTTAGAACTAAGCCACTATTTTCCTGGTCAGCGTAAAGACTTTTTCTCATACTTATTATAAATCTAGAGTTTGCTTAGTATGAGTTGTTCCTCGGGGACATTTATACTCTTGTAGGATGTTAGAGTCAATTTAAAACAAGTATCTTCCGCAAGCGTATAAACTATATTTTTGAATCGTGGACTAGATTATCCACTGAGCCGAGGGATATGGCTACCTTCTTAATTTAAACTGGATTTCAGTCATAATAACCTATGTTTTCTTTTAAACTGTAGTGTTTGGAGTCTTGCATGAGCGTCTGCAGTTATCCCCTGCACGGCGTGGAATCACAGCGCGTATTTTCCCGTACTCTGATATAATTAAATTGTTGGGAAAATGCGGGTTGTGAAAGTTGGTATCAGAGGGAGGTTGCTTGACAATGGGTCGGACAACCTTCCCTTGTTAGTGTTAGTTGTTTAGTGTCATATCATACACACACCGATGTGTCATCAGTACGTCTTGGATAAAGCATGAACACTACACTCATAAGCATGATTAGAAGTATATGGGGCATATTATGTAGTATGGGATGCATAATATGTGTTGGTATATGGATCCACCATAGGTGGCAACATGTGAGGGTTATGTAGTATGGGATGCATAACTTCACCACATAAATGCCCATTAGCACGTTTTGTTTTCGTTGCATGCAATATTATATAGTATGGGATGCATAACATTGCATGTGTACGCCGCTCATAACATGCATTAAGGCCTTTTATAGAATTCATAGTACCACATGCACATCATAACATAACATAAGCACAACATGCCAAGCTAAAGATTTACACGATGACACATGTACACACATGATTTTTAAATAAGAGTAAAGTATCCATACATTCATATCATAGGAACATGAGTCAACAGGATGATAGGATATCATCCTAAGTAGGACATATTATCATTATAAAATCCTAGAGCAAGTGACAGCTTAAGCAAGTGTCTTTCAAGTATGGTCTGAACTAGTTTTGTTTGCCCTAGTCGTAATCTAGGATTTTAATTGAGTTGTTCATTTGTCTTTGTTTAGAAATTCCTACTAAGCGTATTGCGACAAGGTCGACTCCCCAGTCGGAGGGTGAGTCGTCGGGAGCGCAAAGTGATGCGATTACCGAGAGTCTGTGTCAGAGCAATGAGGCTCTGTTGAGACAATTAGTTGTGATGCAATCGCAAATTCAGTCATTATTGTCTGCCGCTCCAGCGCAGCAACCTTCAGTGCAAGATCCTGCCTTAGGTCAAGTTGTGCCCGATACTCCTGCACCTCTGGTGGCCCCAGTGGCAATACCACCAGAAATGAATTTCGTATCGCACTTCCAACGATTGGGAACTCCCACCTATGACGGGAGTGCCTACTTTATGATTTTGGATGATTGGATCATCTCCATCGAAGAGATGTTTTAGTATTCCGGGATTCTAGAAGCCCAAAAGGTTATGATTGCAGCCTATCAGTTAAAAGGACTAGCAAAGAGTTGGTGGATTCGTAAAAAGGAGAGTCTGAAGGAAGGATGTTCCTGGGACTCTTTTAAGAAGATGCTGCTGAAAAAGTTTTTGCCCTCGGTCGGGCAGGACCGTCTCATGAATAACTTCCTATATCTGAAGCAGAGACAGCTCATGGTGAGAGAGTATGAGATTGAGTTTAGCAAGTTGAGTAGATTTTCTCCCGATTTGGTAGCTTCGGAGGGGGGAAGAGTGAAGTGTTTTCTTGGTGGACTAAGAAGCGATGTCCAGCAGTTGGCATGCGCTTATCGAGCAGAAGTTTATGCTGAGGTAGTGGAGGCCGCACTGAAGGTTGAGGCGATCGAAAATGACAAGAATCGAGGTGCTACGGTGAGAAAAGATAAGAGGAAAGGTGTTGAGGATGGAAGTTCTAGGGCATCCGGCCCTCCTTCGAAAAAGAAAGGTGGGGGAATTCGTAGCTTCTGTGGTCGACCTGGCCACTCTTACGAAAGGTGTTTCAAGAGGACCGCCGCCCTGAAGAAGTAGTAGTGCCCGCTATCCAAGGCGTACCCAAGGGAGAGCTGGTGTGCTCATTCTGTTCAAAGAAGGGGCATGATGTGAATCATTGCTGGATGAAAGAAAAGACTTGCTTCCAGTGCAGGCAGAAGGGACACATGAAGTCTTCGTGCCCTCAGGCTCAGTCCCCACTGCAGCCTACCCCACTTCAAGCTCTATCGTCGCCACCAGCCCAGGATAAGGGAAAAGGAAAGCTAAATGTGGTGACTAGAGATAAAGCTCAGACCTCTACCCAAGTGATATCAGGTCAGATTCTAGTTTTACATTTATCAGATCAGCTTTAGTTTCGTTCGTTTAGTTATGTGTGTTACGTTTTAAGGGAGTTTAAGGTGCGGAATAGGTAGGCTCGCATCCTTTTTGATTCGGGTGCCACCCATTCTTTCGTGGAGCGGAGTTTCGTAGATATACATCGTTTGGAGGTGGTTTAGTTAGAGGACTCCTTCAACGTCAAACTTCCTTTTGGAGATCTGGTGATATCAAATTGCGAAATTCAGAGATGCCCTATTTGTCTAGGCGATTTCATAGCTTTTGCAGATCTGATGGTATTGCATCTGGCAGACTTTGACGTGATTTTGGGCATGGGCTGGTTGTCCAAGTATGATGCAGTCATCCGATGTAAGGCTAAGTGGTTGGATTTCATGATGGACAATGGTCAACCTATGAGTGTCTATGGTTCTCCAGGCAAGGGTTCCCTCCTTATTTCTGCAGTGCGTGCTTGCCGAGCTTTAGAGTCTGGTTGCCAGGCGTATCTTGTTTCTCTGTCAGCTTTGGAAACAGCTTTTATTGCACCACGTCTTGAGAATGTAACGGTGGTGCGAGAGTTTCTAGATGTCTTTCCGGATAGTCTTCCAGGACTTCCTCCTGAAAGAGAGGTGGAGTTTGTGATAGACCTCGAGACAGGTACTCGTCCAATTGCTAAGGCACCTTATCGTATGGATCCGCGTGAGTTAGAAGAATGCACACTCAGCTGGATGAGCTGCTGCAGTGTGGTTTTATTAGGCAAAGTTCTTCTCCATGGGGTGCTCCTGTTTTATTCGTTAAGAAAAAGGATGGTTCTATGAGGCTCTGCATAGATTATCGAGAATTAAATAAGGTAACCATTAAGAACCGATATCCGTTGCCTCGGATTGATGACCTATTTGATCAGTTGCGGGGATGCGTTGTGTTTTCGAAGATTGATCTTCGTTCAGGCTACCACCAGTTGAGAGTCTGTGAGGCTGATGTACCCCGAACGGCTTTTCGTTCCCGGCACGGGCATTTTGAGTTCTTGGTGATGTCCTTTGGACTGACTAATGCACCCACTGCATTCATGGATTTAATGAATAGAGTGTTCAAGGATTTCTTGGACCGTTTTGTTATTGTGTTCATAGACGACGTCCTAGTGTATTCCCGTAGTGTTGAGGAACATACTCAACACTTGCGTTTGGTTTTGGAAACCCTGAGGGAGCACAAGCTCTATGCTAAGTTGAGTATGTGTGAATTTTGGTTACCCCAGGTGTCATTTTTGGGGCATGTTGTGAGTAAGTACGGTATTTCCGTAGACCCAACAAAGATTTCTGTTGTGATGGAATGGAAGAGACCTTCTACCCTTAAGGAGATTAGGAGCTTTTTGGGTCTGGCCGATTACTATAGAAGGTTCATGGAAGGGTTCTCTATGTTGTCTGCCCCTCTAACTAGACTAACACAGAAGAACATCGCGTTTATTTGGAGCGATAAGTGTGAAGAAGTTTTTCAAGAGCTGAAAAAGAGATTTTGTACTGCTCTAGTTTTAACTCTGCGTACTGAAGGACTTGAGTATGTTGTATATGTGGATGCATCACACATTGGACTTGGTTGTGTTCTGATGCAAGAAGGAAAGGTGATTGCGTATGGATCAAGGCAATTAAAAGTTCACGAAAGAAACTATCCTACACATGATTTAGAGTTTGCTGCGGTAATTTATGCGTTGAAGTTTTGGAGACATTTATTGTATGGCGCGTTGTGCATGATCTACACAGATCATAAGAGTTTGAAGTAAATATTCACTCAAAAGGAGTTAAATCTGCGCCAACGTAGGTGGTTGGAGTATGTAGCTGATTATGAAGTAGAGATCCTTTATCACCCAGGAAAGGCTAACGTAGTAGCTGATGCTTTGAGTAGAAAGATGGCTGAAATCTTCAATCTTTCTGTACAATCCCTGGTGGAAGAATTCTTGTTGATGGACATTGAGGTTGGGAGTAGTTCTGTGCCTGCTAGTTTGGAATCGGAAGAGCCCTCTTGGATCTCCCGTACTAGAGTGCACCATAAGGAGGATCCTGATTTGTTGCACCTCTGAAAGAGAACTGAGAAAGGAGAGTTACCTGATTTCTCTTTGGACGAGTTAGGTACTCTGAAATATCGGAGTAGATTTTGTATTCCTGCCATTGGTGACATTCGGGCTAAGATTTGTAAAGAAGCTCATGGTTCCAGTGTTTCCTACCATCCTAGTTCCACCAAGATGTATAAAGATCTAAAGCAAATTATTTGGTGGGCAGGAATGAAGAATGACATAACAAGGTTTGTGTTAGAATGTTACACGTGTCAGCGTGTTAAAGTAGATCATAGAAGTCCTGGTGGTAAACTGACACCGCTAGATATTCCACAGTGGAAGTGGGAGAGTATTTCAATGGATTTCATCACAGGTCTACCAAAATCTCCCCGTGGGCACGACTCTGTTTGGGTAATAGTCGATAGATTGACAAAGTGTGCTCACTTTGTTCCCTTTAAGATTGGGTATTCCATGAAGAAGATAGCTGAGTTGTATCTTGAAGAGGTCATCAGATTACATGGAGTACCTGTCAGCATCGTATCAGATCGAGACTCCAGATTTACGTCTCATTTTTGGAAGAGTTTACAAGAGGGGTTGGGTACCGATTTAAGGTATTACACCGCCTATCATCCGTAGACGAATGGTCAAATGGAGCGAGTTAATCAGGTCGTGGAGGATATGATCAGGTGTTATATATTGGATCATGGTGGTGCTTGGGATGAATGTCTCAGACTCATGGAATTTGCTTACAATAATAGTCATCAAGAGAGTTTGCAAATGGCCGCGTTTGAGGCCTTGTATGGGAGGCGTTGTAGGACTCCCTTATTTTGGGCTGAGGTTGGTGAGAGACCATTACTAGGTCTGGAAGCACTTGAGGAGATGAATTGTGCTATGACTTGTATTCGAGAAAAGCTCTGTGTGGCTCAAGAGCGCTATGAGAAGTATGTTAATCAATGAAGGATCGATCTGGAGTTTGCCGTTGGAGACTTTGTTTTTTCTGAAGGTTTCTCCGATGTCTGGCGTTAAAAGGTTTGGAAGGAACCACGAGTTAGACCCCCGGTTTGTGGGACCTTTCCAGATTCTTGAGCACATCAGAGTGTCAGGTTATAGGTTGGAGTTGGCTGCAACCTTCCCTGGTGTCCATGATGTGTTCCATGTGAGCCAGTTGCGGAAGTGTGTTCGTAATGATTGTCAAGTCCTCGACTCGATGCCATAGATTCAGCCTAACCTTACGTATGCGGAAGAACCTGTTCGTATTCTGGATTCTCAAGAGCGTGTGTTACGGAGAAAGACCATTCCTATGGTCAAGGTTCTTTGGAGGAATCAAAACGTCGAGAGCGCGACGTGGGAATTGGAATCGGCGATGAGGGCATCTCATCCGCACCTCTTCTCTTAGTTTCCGGTATCTCTTTATGTTTTCAGTCATGTTTGATTTTATTGTTTTGGTTTGGTCGTGGAGTTGTATTAAGTTTCGGGACGAAACTTCTTTTTAGGGGGAGTGACTGTAACGCCCCTGATTTTTCGATGATTTTATTAGAATGGGCATCGTCATATTTATGATGTCGTGGCGTTACTTTTAATGTCGAGTTGGCGGCGCGATGCCGTTAAGGCATTTTTGTGTTTGTGCGGTCGAGTCGGCCGAATTCTTCTTGTAATGGGAAAATCTTGCATTTGGAATTTAAGTTATATGATTTTGGAATTGCTCGTCAAGTTTCGTCGCAATCCGAGCATTTTTGGAGTCTCGGCGCGCGATTGAAGTTTTGGATTGTTTATGTTCGCCGTATACTTTGAAGATTAATATCCCGAGAATGGCTCGTCGGATTTTCGTTTTGACTTTGTCGTTGTCTTCATGGCGTCAGTGTTCGTCTACGGTTCGAATTTCGTTTGATTCGGCCCTCGTTCGGGCCTCCGTTTAGATCTCGTAGTTTCCGTATTCAAAAATATATAAATATGAATATTTTATTATTAAAGTACTATTCAAAAATGTCTTTTACTATTCATTCATATAGTTTGATCAAAATGGTATATTTGCAAAAGAATTGTTGTTTCCTGCAATTATACTCGAGTGATTTTTGCTACTCGAGTAGGTCTTTCTGCTACTCGAGTAGGTCATTCTGCTACTCGAGTAGGTCAATTCTGCTACTCGAGTTGGTCATTCCGCTACTCGAGTAGGTCAATTCTGCTACTCGAGTAGGTCATTTCTGCTATTCGAGTAGGTCATTTCTGTTACTCGAGTAGGTCATTTCTGCTACTCGAGTAGGTCATTTTTGTTACTCGAGTAGGTCATTCTACTACTCGAGTAGGTCATTCTGCTACTCGAGTAGGTCATTCTGCTACTCGAGTAGGTCATTCTGCTACTCGAGTAGGTCAATTCTGCTACACGAGTAGGTCATTTCTGCTACTCAAGTAGGTCATTTCTGCTACTCGAGTAGGTCATTTATGTTACTCGAGTAGGTCATTATGTTACTCGAGTAGGTCATTCTGTTACTCGAGTAGGTGATTCTACTACTCGAGTATGTCAATTCTGCTACTCGAGTAGGTCATTTATGTTACTCGTGTTGTCCATTGTGGTTTACGTTTGGATGCTGTTTGGAGGGTCAAAACGGCATCGTATGGAAAAATAGTCAACAGGTAATTTGTTCTTCTCGACGAGACTACAACTTTCATGTTTGGCAAATTTTGATTTGAAGCTATTCTCAACCTCCATTTTCAATTTCCCCAAAACAGCTCGTAAATAAGCCGGATTATTGATTTCTACTCGAGTACCCTTGATCTACTCGAGTACTATTATTTTATCTCGAGTATAAAGGTTTTTGTCTCGAGTAATATTGAATTCTCTCGAATCCTACTGATTTTACTCGAGTAGTTTAAGTTCCTCTCGAGTACCTTGCCCTCATATATTCGAGTAGCCTTATACATCTCGAGTTGTTCCCTGATGTTTGCATTCGGGCGTCGTTTTGAGGGTCAAAACGGTGTCGTATAAAACACATGTCATCATGAAATTTGTTTGTCTCGACGAGATCTACAACTTTTATGTTGGGCACTTTTCAATTTGTAGCAATCTTAAACCTATATTTTCGGTTTTCCCGTAGCCACTCATAAATCACATGTTTTCTTGTATTTAGACAAAAACTTTTATAAGTACTTTTACATATATATATATATATATATATATATATATATATATATATATATATATATATATATATATATATATATATTCTTAGACTTAGGTTTGAATAGAACTTCTTCTTCTCCGATTCCTTCTCCCGAACCAGAACAGCGAGCGAGAGAGAGAGAGAGAGAGAGTTCTTTTCGTGAATCTTTCGGTGGCCGCCGACGGAGCCCCGGTGCTCGAAATCTTCAACTGAACGTAGATCCGGAAAGCTCTCGCCGAGAGCTACGCTATCGTGGTAATTTCTTCCTCATTCCTTGATTTTTTTCGTTAGGGTTTCGCGGCCCTAACCCCTTTTCCGTCATTTTTGTCTAGATCTCAACTTCTCCCGTATTCTCTTCCCCGATCTACGACGCGGAGCGATTCGGAGAAATTTTTCCGGTACAACCAAGGCAAGTGGTGGTTTTCCTTCGTTGTTTCTTGTCCGGTTTGATGGTAACTGTTATGCCTTTGTTCCTTAATTTTTCTTGCCTTTTGTGTTGTCTTTCGAAACTACGATTACGTTTAGTCCTTCTTGAAGATCACTCAAAAAAAAATTATAAAATCTGGTCATCGTAATTTTGATCTTGACTAGGTGTGTACAATCATCCTTAGAATGTTTTATCGGTGAATTAAATTATTTTGTCTATCGTTGTTGGACGTGTTAGTGTCTATGTAGCATTGTAAACCGTTTCTAAAGGTTGATCAACCGTGTCTTCAATCTAAAAATGTCATGTAGTATCCGATGTGCCAAGTACCGAGATGTTGGTGTTGTGGTTTCTTTGGTTTTTCCTTGGTTTCGGGAGTTAGTGGGCGTGACCACCTCCGCAAGGTTGTTTCCTTTATTAGTAACTTTTGGAACTCTACCGGTGTTTTGGGCATCTGCGGTGTATGGTGGAGTGCATGAATCTCTCCCGAAGTTAAACGGATTTAATATTTGTGAGGGGTGTGTCCAGCTAAGTGACCATCTCGCCCGTGTTTTTAGGTAGAGTGACCACAAGTGGTTAATAAAGGTTGTGGATTTTCTTCCTTATGATTTACTCATGTTCGTCACCTTATTGCCTTGTGCACATGATGTGTTTGCATTGTACGTGACGATTCACGTAAGTGTTCCTTTCCTGTTTGATGCTTACTTCATACTTTATGTCAAAATTTTTGGTCTTGGGTTGGTACCCCTTTTGACCTTTGTTTACTTTTGCATAATTTTTCTGCCACCATTTGTACCTACTTGCTGAGGCGTTCTGTTTTTTTTTTGGAATGTCTTAGGTTCAGAGCCGTAGCAGGTAGTGGAGCTAGTTTTGCACTCTCTTAGCGGCAGTGTCAGTGGTGGTCTTGCACCTCACCGTAGCGAGGAAGTTGTCGTTCAGTTTTTTTTTCCTTTTCCTAGTTCAGAAATACTATTTCACTGTGGGTTCATGTCAGATTGTTGACGCCCACAGAGTTGTTGATTTTGCCACTTGCTAGCTGATGTGGTTTTCTTCTTCTTTGATTTGGATTACTTGCTCTCCGGGATGATTTATTGCTAGGACTGTATTTTAGATATTTTTAAGCTTATAAAAACTTATTATTAGTAAAGCATCCATGCAACCTCTTTTAAAACCAAGTCACTATTTTCCTAGTCAGCGTAAAGACTTTTTCTCATACTTATTATAAATCTAGAGTCTGCTTAGCATGAGTTGTTCCTCGGGGACATTTATACTCATGTAGGATCTTAGAGTCAATTTAGAACAAGTATCTTCCGCAAGCGTATAAACTATATTTTTGAATCGTGGACTACATGATCCACTGAGCCGAGGGATACGGCTACCTTCTTAATTTAAACTGGATTTCAGTCATAATAACCTATGTTTTCTTTTAAACTACAGAGTTTGGAGTCTTTCCTGAGCATCTGCAGTTATCCCCTGCACGGTGTGGCATCACATTGCGTATTTTCCCGTACTCTGATATAATTAAATTGTTGGAAAAATGCGGGTTGTGACAATAATTGGCTCCTTCTAAATCTAACTGCAAGTAGGTCAGAATCTTGTAAGATATATGTGTTTGTGTTAGGTATCAGGCTTGCCCTAAAGAATCTCACTACTCTGCAGCTAAGAGAATTTTGAGGTATATTAAGGGCACACCAGATCTTGGCCTATGGTACCCTAGGAATGGGGAGTTTGAACTAACAGGTTATTCAGATGCAGACTTTACAGGCTATAAAGAGGATAGGAAAACCATATCTGGCCCCTGTCAGTTCTTGGGAAGGAGACTGGTATCTTGGTGCTGGAAGAAACAAACCGGTGTTGTAATATCAACTGCAGAGTTAGAGTACATCTCAGCAGATAGCTGTTGTGCTCAGTTGTTGTGGATCCAGCACCAGCTTCAAGACTACAACCTCCAGATAAGTAGAACTTCTCTATTCGATGATTCTACTAGTGCAATATTAATTGCTAGGAATCTTGTCTCCCATAGCAGGTCTAAGCATATAGAGATTAGATATCATTTCATTAGGGAGCATGTGGAATGTGAAGACATTACCCTTGAATTTGTTCAAACATACAAGCAAGTGGCTGACATATTTACTAAGCCACTAGATGAAGCTAAGTTTAATACCTTCAAATTTTAGTTGGGTATGTTAAATTTAGTATAGCTTCAGTTGCTCCTCATCTGCTTGCAAGCTATTTGGCATTTTGCAGATGGATTTATTCTTTAAATAAATGAAGATTCTACAATTGAGGGGGAGCATGTCCAACATAAATCAACAGTTTACTGCTGCCTATTTGAGGGGGAGTAGATGATAAGAGTCCTACCTGCTATTTGATGAAGTCAAAAAGTGGGAGTAAAAGATGATCAGAGATGATGATCAGATGATCAGGTTCAAGTATGTTAGCAGGCAAGAGACTGTGGTAACTATAGATCACTTATTAATTATATAGTTTTCATTCTTATCACTGCATAGTACTGTGTAAGTAAACTCACTCACTTGCTTAAGAATTTTGACTTCCTCAAATAAGGGGAGATTGTTGGGTCCATTGCCCACAATGTCCTAGTTTTGAGGAAGTCAATCTTGTCAATGATATACATATAGTTGTAGTTGATAGTGATGGGATAGGTAGCCTAAGTGGCTAAGTCAGGTAAGTACTTACCTGGGTGGCGGAAAGACAAAAAATTATCAAATTCCACATGCGTTGAGTGAAGATCATTCACTCAATGCCATATGACTTATAGCGCTGAGTAAAGCCTATTCAGTCAAATCTAAGAAGTGACAAGCTGAGAATGTCGCTAAGTCCACAGGCATTGAGTGAAGTTAACTCACTAAACGCAATACAATGAAAATATGTGAGTCAGGCTAATACAGTCAAAGCCTAAAGAGAATTAAGACAAAAAGTGTTTAAGTCCACAGGCATTGAGTGTAGCTCACTCACTCAACACCTTAGCTTCACAATTGTTGAATAGCTGAGTTCAGAGTTCGTCGAACTAATCCCTGAGTTCGTCGATCTAAGCTTAAACTTATTCGTCAAGCTAAGCTCAGAGTTCGTCGAACTGAGCTCTAAATTCCTCGAACTAAGCTATTACTTATTTGTCGAGCTGAGCTCAGAGTTCGTCGAACTGAGTTCTGAGTTCGTCGAACTCAAACTGAATTCTGAAACAGAAGATGATGGAGACGACGACCCTCAACATGTTAAAGTCGATGACAGCGTACTTACTGAAGTTCTTTCTCCTCCTCTAAATAAAGACTTGCGGCGCCATGATGACCATGTAGAGCGACGCCATAATATCCGCCCCCAGTGCAAACCAATCTAATAATAATTATTTGAAGCATTTCTTTTTATTTTAATGTTTATTTCATTTTCATGTAATGTTTTAAGTTAATGTGTGTGTTGCATTTTAATTTTTGGCTACATATAGCCATAACATTGATGTAAGCCTATATATAGGCATGTATGGTTCTCATATTGAGTAGTGAAGAATGAAATTGAATTGAACACTAATTTTTTCCCTCTTGAGAATTCCCTCCTCTTTCCCTCCTCTCAAAATTCGGCTAGCCCTCCTCCACCCCTCTCCTTGGTCGTCGGCCTCTTGCTCCTCCTCTCCTTATTCGGCTCCCTCTCCTCCTCCACCACTACTTGGCAATATTCAGCCATAGCCTTATTCCCTCCCCCAAACCGAGCCCTTTCCCCTACCCAAAATAAAACATAGCTGCCACCCTTACACCTTCCTCTTCAAAAGTCGGCCACCACCTCACCAAAAACCAACCACCTTCATCTCAAGAAAAATGACCCCCATCATTCTACAAACCCGACCCCCTATTGTCCTTGTGGTGAAATCGGTCAAGACATATAAGGTATCCTCCTTGTGGAATCCAACTCCGGCGTGAAGCGACGAAGGCAGACAAGTTTCCTCTCCTATCGGTGTGACTCCAGCGCAGCCGTTGAAGGGTGATCCAAGTAAAGAAATCGGAATCATCCATTCCGGTTGGATAACGATAATTTTCTACCTTCTTATGTGTTCTTCTCTTAGAATAATTCTTGTGGTGGTTTACTTTAGCGTATTTTTGGAAGCATTGAATTTTCGTGGTTTTCTCTCAAATGAATTTTGTGGTTCTTCTAATTTCCATTTAAATTCGAGAGGGTTTTGGCGAGCCCCGTTTCTTTTGTTGGGAGAGATCTACTATTACTGAATCGTTATTTTTTGGTAGATCTCTTTTGGTACAACCTTCGCTCGATCGGACCGAGTTGGTCCTTTTAGCTGGAAAGAATATTGGTTTTTATAGCCCTTGTTCGATCATAATCGGTTTGGCTACCCGTACGCTAGCATCTATTTGATAGAATTGTATAACATGTGTGTTGCATTGATGATTGTGCGAGTGTAGGATTGGATCATTGAGAGGCATACGTGTTCATCCGTAGATATATTCGGTGTCAATGCGTGGGCCTGCATCAATTTGGTATCAGAGGGAGGTTCATGTCAATTTCCTAATTAGCACCCTCCCCATCTTACTTAGTACGTCGACACGCACTTGTCTTGCACATTTATTTTTCAAAATTACAAAAAAAAAATTTGTCTGTCAATAGCAGTCTATATTTTTATTATTTCAGCAAAAAAATCAAAAAAAATATTTAATAATTTTCATATTATTTACAGCAAGAAAATAAAAAAATATATTATTATTACCTTAGGTAATTAGAGGGAATAATTACATCTTTGGAAATTAAATAGGGCCAGGTTATTTATTGATTGCATGTGCACCGGTTCCGGGTGAGTTTTTCCCTCTGGTTCTCACTAGAAAATGGCCTATGACGTGTATGCTAGAACACATGCACCCACTTATGATGGGTATGACTATTTGTATGCTAAAGTCGTGTCTAGTCCTACCCCAATCTTGCCATCATACCCTAAGAATACTAATCTTCCCCAGACTTATCTATTCACCTATGATGGTTTTGGGGATCCTAAATTTTTTAGAGACTGGATTAAGTGGGTCGAAAACTATTTTGATTGTCACGAATAGGATGACAACCAAAAGGTTAACATCGCCCGAGAGAGGAAAATAGGTCGAGCCTGCGTGTTTTGGTTAAACAAAAAATGTCGTGTTGGTAGCTATAAAATTGTTTGGCCGTACATGCGTAACCTACTCTCGGATCACTTTGATCCCTCCTACCTACGTACTAATAGCACCACACCCGTTAGCAAGAATAGTTCCATCACTAGACCCATATCTGCTTATAGGAGTGAACCTACGCCTCAGGATAGATCCTATCCCCATAGAGGTAGTGATACCCAAAGTGTGCCTATTCCCACCTCTAGGGAACATAAGCCATTTAGACCCAAAATTTGAACTCGAATGAAGTTACTACTAGGGTGTCTGCTCCTTTAGCCTCGACATCTAAGCCCCCTGATATAGTGACTGATACCCATGAGGATGCTGATGTAGATGTGGTATCTCTTGATCCTGAGATGCTGATGCTGATATATTATCTCTGGATTTTGAAGATGACAAGCTAGGAGATAGTATTTCTTCACGTACGATAGTGCCCGACGAGACTGATGATTCTGAAAGTGAGGGAATCCCTAGTGATTTAGAACACGATGTATGGGATTATTACATTCCGATCTGTGAGAGTATTCCATTGCCTATTACTTGCCCTACTAGTATTGTGTATTTTCATCCTAGTATTGAGTGCCCTCTCCAGGATACAATCCCCATCGCATTAGAGCCTATGATTACACCCACTGAGACTTCATCTGACTTACCTGAGGAGCCTATGAGTGAGGATTTCTCTATTGTCAATGAGGACCCTGACTTAATGGATGTCTCGACTGATTGGGAAGACTCACCCTATGTGAGAAGGTTATGTTTGGATGATTTTAGCGCTGCGAACCCGAATGATAGTTATTTGAAGTTACCACCATTGTCTGAAGTACAATCTGAATAAAACTTTTCGTCGGGTTCGATTTTGCCCATTTCTGAGACCGTTACTGATCCTGAATTGAATGACTTGTGTAGTGTGTTGGAAGAAATTGCAAGTGAGGTAGTGTTATTTTTGGATGATTCTTTGGTTTTACCCCTGGCTAAGAGTTCATTGATGTTATCACCGATAGGTGAAATTAATTCTGATTTGGATTTTATCCCGGGTTTTATTTCACCGATCTTTCCACCTAATTTTTTGCCCACAATAGTTAGCATTTTAGGACTTGAAATTTGTAGTCCTAGACTGAGTTGTTGTGACGCGCCCACTCTATTAGATCCTACATTGGCGTTGTCTCGGCACTTAGATCTTAGTAAGTTGAGCGCAGTAGTTTTTGGTCTGTTCACTGCACCGCGTAAATCTGACTACGCGTCACATTTGACTAATCCTTTCTCTGTGTGTCCGGCAATGGTTTTATCCTCTTTTGTTTCTGCTTTGTTGGCTATTGTGTCTCTGGATGTGGTGTCTCCTTCACATAGTTATATACCACACCCGGTCGCACGCATTTATCCACCTCCTTTTGATGACCGTCATTCCCACCCGTTAGTGACCACGATTAGGCCCCATGAGTTGTATCGCTCGCACATCTTTTCACACCCGGGAGCGTCCAACTCTATTATTTATGATGAGCGGTTACCCTTGGCATATGTTCATGCTAAGCATGAAAATGTTAAATATAAATTTAAAACTGCAAATTTGGAGCCAATGAAAGTCATCTTTGATTATAAGCCTCCCATGCTAACTGACTTAACCCCTTTATCCTCCGTATTTTGGTTGAGTCACGTAGCAAATGGGTTCACACCTCACGGTAGTAATATACTTAGGCGCACTTTTAAAAAATTACTCAATCAAGTTGCGTCTTATTATTTTTCACATGCTAGTTGCTCGCCGAATGAGATCGTGCACGGATATAAAACACATGTGCCTTTTGACTTGATTTTGTTACCACTGTCTTATAAGACAAGTCAACTCGCACAAGTTTATGCCTCTCATGTTCATAAATTATATAAGCACATTAGTGAAGCGCTCACCATACAAATGACATTTTATCAATTTCATGCTAGTTTACATAAAAGAGCGTCTCACTATGAGGTTGGCGATTTAATTTTGGTGTGTCTCGTCCCTGAACGGTTGCCTTCAGGCACTATAGAAAGTTGGCGAGTTGGCGAGCTGGACCTTTTCCGGATATTAAAGAAATTAGGAGACTACGCATATCATTTGAAGTTATCCACTGATTGAGGTATTTCCCCTATTTTTAATGTTTCTGATTTAACGTCATATGTTTCTCCACCACTTGAATTATATGTATGTTTGTTTGGGTCCACTTTGCTTTCTTATGGTTTGGGTAGTGAGCTTGTGCCTGGATCGCTCGCTTCATCGGTCTTCACTGGAGGTACGTTAGTTTTTGATATAGAAACATGTTATCCTTTATTGCCTAATGCTTTTCCAAGGTTCGTCGGGACCACCTTTTTGCATGACAGGATACTCAAAGATGAAGTGCTCTCCTCGCCAAGTGTTGTTTGCTGCTACGTGGTTCTTTTGGATGATGCTCTCCTGCAACAGTACTTTCAGACCAACTCATCGGTGATGAGTAGTTTTGAGCGGGGGAGGATTGATGGAGACGAAGGCCCTCAACATGTTGAAAATGATGACAGCATGCTTACTGAAGTTCTTTCTCTGCCTCCAAATAAAGACTTGCGGCGCCATGATGATCATGTGGAGCGACGCAATAATATCTGCCCTCGGTGCAAACCAATCTAATAATAATTATTTGAAGCATTTCGTTTTATTGCAATGTTTATTTCATTTTCATGTAATGTTTTAAGTTAATGTGTGTGTTGCATTTTAATTTTTGGCTACATATAGCCATAACCTTGATGTAATCCTATATATAGGCATGTATGGTTCTCATATTGAGTAGTGAAGAATGAAATTGAATTGAACCCTAATTTTTTTCCCTCTCGAGAATTCCCTCCTCTTTCCCTCCTCTCAAAATTCGGCTAGCCCTCCTCCTCCCCTCTCCTTGTCCGTCGGCCTCTTGCTCCTCCTCTCCCTATTTGGCTCCCTCTCCTCCTCCACCACTACTTGTCAATATTTGGTCATAGCCTTATTCCCTCCCCCCAAAACGAGCCCTTTCCCCCTACCCAAAATAAAAGCTAGCAGCCACCATTCCACCTTCCTCTTCAAAAGTCGGCCACCACCTCACCAAAAACCAACCACCTCCATCTCAAGAAAAATGACCCACATCATTCTACAAACCCGACCACCTCTTGTCCTTGTGGTGAAATCGGCCAAGACATATAAGGTTGTCTCCTTGTGGAATCCAACTCCGGCGTGAAGCGACGAAGGCAGACAAGTTTCCTCTACTATCGGAGTGACTTCGGCGGAGCCGTTGAAGGTGATCCAAGTAAAGAAACCGGAATCATCCATTCCGGTTGGGTAATGATAATTTTCTACCTTCTTGTGTGTTCTTCTCTTAGAATAATTCCTGTGGTGGTTTACTTTAGCGTAATTTTGGAAGCATTGAATTTTCGTGGTTTTCTCTCGATTGAATTTTTTGGTTCTTCTAATTTCCATTTAAATTCTAGAGGGTTTTGGCGAGCCACGTTTTCTTTTGTTGGGAGAGATCTACTGTTACCGAATCATTATTTTTCCGTAGATGTCTTTTGGTATAACCTTCGCTCGATCGGACCGGGTTGGTACTTTTAGCCGGAATGAATATTGGTTTTTATAGCACTTGTTCGATCCTAATCATTTTGGCTACCCGTGCGCTAGCATCTATTTGATAGAATTATATAACGTGTGCGCTGCGTTGACGATTGTGCGAGTGTAGGATTGGATCATTGAGAGGCATACGTGTTCGTCCGTAGATATATTCGGTGTCAATGCATGGGCATGCATCAATTTGGTATCAGAGGGAAGTTCACATCAATTTCCTAATTGGCACCCTCCCCCTCGTACTTAATATGTCAACACGCACTTGTCTTGCATATTTATTTCCTATTTAGTATCAGACGCGTGCTCACATAATGTTCTCAATGCCTTAATACAGAATTAGTTAAAGCAGAAAGAATTGAGTGAGGCATGTTCACTCAACGCTCTTAATTCAATGCATGCAGAAGAGGCTGCAGAAAGGGTTAAGGAAAAAAGCATTGAGTGTGCATTTCTCACTCAATGTTATCAACGCCTAGATAGACAAATTTGTCTAAATACTTTGGCGTTGAGTGAAGCTCATTCACTCAATGTCTATTCTACTGATGTTCAATTTTGGCTAAGTACACATGTGCTGACGTCAGCAAAGTCAGCAAAATCAACAAAGTAAACTAAGTTCAAATCAAGCACGAAGAAGCTATAGAACACGACATACTTTGTCGAGAAGCAACGGTATGTCTTCTTCCGTTAAAGCAAGGCATAGGTGGAAGCAGCATGTGGGACCCACTGATCTATAAGAGCAGTTGATCAGCTGACTATAAAAGGATGAGATGTGCCAAGACACAAGATAACTTTTAGGGCATCATCAATTTCAAAAATTTAGCAACCGACTTCATCTTACTCGCCATTACTGCATGTAAAAAAGCTTGAAGCTCTTCAGTAAGAAAAAGATCAGATAGCTGTGTAGTATCCATCAGCCACAGTAGAATCAGAGATAGTTCTGAAGAAAGAACAGCTTTCAACCTTCGGCAGGTTTAGTAAGATTCTTGAAGACTCAAGATCAACAGATCGTTAGCCTTCTACAGCAAGTTTAGGAGTCAGCTTCTGAGTTCTGCCAGAAAACGTTTCTCTGCTGTGAGGAGAGTTAGAGTAGAAATTTCCCTGCTCTAGTTGATGACACTGAGAAATTTGTCCGTGTCAAAGTTAATTAAAACATTTCCTGTTGTAGGATCCTTCTGGATCTGAGTTGTAGGGCCTCGGGCCTGAGGTAGGGCAAATTTTCCTGAACTATAGGAGAGTGCCACTCTTAGAGTGTAGGATCCTGCTGAGATCTGAGGTAGATGAGTTTTACTCACTGAGAAGTAGGGAAATATTGCCTGAGCTGTAGGAGAGTAAATCTCTCTGAGTTGTAGGAGCAAGTTTGCTCTAAGGTAGGGCTATCCTTCATAGTATGAGTGGTAGGGCTTAATTGCCTGAGGTAGATCATACTTGTATCACTGTGTGTAGGCCCTTGTGGCTGATGTGTAAGTCTTGGAGGATACTGAGAGATCCTGAGGGATCAGAGGTGTAATCTCCTTGGAGCATTCTTTGGGATAAGTGTCTTGACTAACAGTAAGTTAGCTAGGTGGGAGGAGAGTGGATGTACCCATAATTTTGGGGAACAACTATAAAAATACTTCTTTGCTTTTCTGTGATTATTTTCTGGTTGCAGGTTCCTAAAAAGCTTTCATCTATTCAATCACAAAATAACTCAAGAAGAAACAAAAAGAAACTTAAAAGACCTACACAAACCTATTCACCCCCCCCCCCCCCCCCCGAGGTTGCTAGCTACCTTGAAAATAAGAACTTTCACACTCCATTGTCGTCGCCGCCGCCTCTGGCTTCAAATGGCAAACCATGATCGAGCTCTAGCCTAAGATCACAGCTCCTCGGCATGCACAGAGAGCTCGGCGTGAGATCCAGAAAGGTGGCGCCCCGACTACTTCCTGCCGAGGTCTGGAGGTCGCGAACATAGAGGTCGCGGATAGGGGAAGCCCTCCGAGTGTCCTGGCGGCTCGTCCTTGACACTACGATAAATAGCTCGCTACATCCCTTCTCCTCAGCGACCACGCTCTCCTCGACAAGGTAGCTTTCACCACTGCTGATCCGGTCAGTCTGTCGCTGTCGACTGCGACTCTTTTGGCGACTTTCCTTTGTTTGACAAGTCGCCCGTCCTTTCCTGGCAGTGCTTTCATCGAGGCCTTGGTACTGTCTAGAGACAAGTACCATCACGCCGCTACTTGCACATATATCAAGTTGGTGGCCATGTTCGACCAGCTCGCTATCTATGAACGTCATCGCCGGATCTCGGCACTGGAGGTGAGGATGGCAAAGATGGAAGAGTTGCGGGAAAGCCTGGTGGCCTACGAGGCCCGCATCCATGATCCAAGAGGTGGAGCGGTGCCAGGTGACGACCGACCACCGCGTCCAGCTCTTTGGCGAGGAATTAGCCGGAATGCGCGCGAGCATGGGGTCTGAAGGACGGCTAGCAAGGATGGCGAAGTAGCTGTAGTGAGGCAACGACACAATTGTGGTGGCCACCGAGCACTTCCAGCGAGCTCGCGAGATGGGCTGGGATGGGCGGCATCCCCATCTTCTGGAGCGAGGGCCTTCTAGAACTTAGGAATTTTCTTCTTTTCATTTGAACTCGCATTCGGCGATTACTTAAAGAACTATTTGTTTTGTAATAAGTGAGTTTGTATCTCATGCAGATTATGTCGAGCCTTTTTGTGATTGCCGTCTGATGTGTCTTCTTTCTGCATGCCTTGGATTCTTTGTAGGTTCTGGCGAGCTTGCGAGTTTCTTGACTACTTTGTTCGAGACAGGGCTCGTTGATGCGGTGTACGACAAGTGTACCGGTCGCATAAGTAATATAAAATGGGCGAATTTTCCCGAGTATTGATCTCTCAAGGAACACAGTAAGGTGGAGTTAATTTTGAGGAGGACTTGAGATTGAAGTCATTAGATCAGTGTTTACGAAGGGGGTTTTGATTGTTTGCGGAAAAAGAATGTAAAACACTAATAAACTACTCCTATGCAATGTCGTTATGCAATGCTTCGCTAGGTGATGGAAAACTACAGGGGTCGCTATGCACCGAATCGCTAGGCAGATGGACGAGTAGGCTTTCGGATGAGGTGGTGAGAACGGCGGGATGAGGGTCGTGAGCACCTCTTCGCTACGCACGCCATTAGCAATTGCTAGTGTGGCATTGTGCGGTGGAGGATGGAAAAGGGCGCACCTCAAGCAAATAACGTGTGCATAAAATCACATAGACATGATTATACACAAACGTATATCAAATTAAGCACACTTCATCAAAAACAAAGGGATCAAACTACACTATCAATAACAAAAGAAGAAGAGAGTGCGAAATCGACCTGATCCGAAGACTTGCTGAGGATTCCGGAAGGAATCGCTGGGTTGTCAATCCGCGTCCTAGCTCAGTCGTCAACTACGTCCGGGGTAGAGGAGGCTATCACTAACTCCCAATGGACCCATCTTCTTCGTGTCACGATCCGGTGAAGGATGACACAAACTCCTCGAGCTTGATGATGAAAGCTAGGTCAAAACCTTCTTCAAGCTCAAGGATGAAGGAGGAGGCCGAGAGGAAGCTCTGGCTTGAATTTGGCATTGAAAGCTTTCCCGGATCCCATCCCTACGGTAGAGGAAGAAGGAGATCGGCGGAACCCTCCTCGGAGATGAAAACGGCAGAGAAAAAGTCCAGAATGCGGAATTAGGGAGGAACCTACGTATTTATAGATTACAGAAATTATAATGCACACGATCAGTGGCGCACGACCAGTGGTCATGCGCACCGTGCCCTGTGATAGTGCGTCTTGGCATGGCAGAACCTGGTAAAAAATGGAATCAATGCACACGATCAGTGGCGCACGACCAGTGGTCGTGCGCACTGTGTCCTGTGATAGTGCGTATTGGCATGGCAGAACCTGGTAAAAAATGAAATCAATGCACACGATCAGTGGAGCATGACCAGTAGTCGTGCGCTAAGGAATCCACTAAGCGTGTGCGTGTAAAAATGCACGATCAGTGGCCCTTAGGCATAAATGGGCCCCAAACAAACCCAGAGCACCCACACAACCCCTGTACTTGCAGGAAAAACTAACTACTGATATGTGCAAACATTCCAGCCGATCACAATAAGAAGTACAATCAATAAAATTAACAAAAATACACAACAACGGGCCTATAAGTGCACTTCCTATGGAAATAAATATTAGATGAAATATATACGATAACAAACTAAAAGTGAAGTGCTAGTGAAAGAAAACTAACATAGATGAGTCCGAAAATCAGTATATAAATAGGACTCATCATACCCCCAGACTTACCTATTTGCACGTCCCGAGCAAACAAAATTTATGCAGATATGGAAAATAAACTAGCTAACATAGAAATTGAGATACAGAGTACCATGCGAAGTCGCATGCTCGCGCGCGTAAAAATATAGTAGAGGAAATTTCTAAGTATACAAAATAGTTTAAACTTTTCACAAAGCGTATCAAGATTTTATTACTACTCAAAAATGGAACCACGGTGAATCTTTCGGTCATGCGTTAGGGAGAAAGTAGGCAGGCCACTCAGGTGAGCATTGCGAAAGACTGGGGCACAGGATCACCTCCAAAGAAATCCATCAATGTCGGGGATCATACGCTTGCCCGTTCACACTCTCTCCACGGTACTAGTTTGACTCAAGCGTGAATCAGTAGGACTTTAGGATAAGAGACGGGTTTGGATTTCGGTGAGGTAAACAAAGATAAATAAGAAGGCTACGCACATAACTGAAATGAGCTAGCATAAAAAAGAATCTATCCGCTAACAAAAATATATGCGGGTACACCACACCACCAGACATAATTTTTTTAAATTATGGGTGTGTGCACCGCCTACTCTAAATACAATCTCATCTCAAATAGAATTTTCAATTATACATTTTCTTTTCACTTTTCTTTTTCACAGTTAATTTATATATATATATTTTCAAATCATCTTTTTTTTTTTAACAATTTTAGCAAATAAAATTTTAGAGCACATCCACATATTCATAAGGAATATCACCACATCAACACCCCAAAATAAAAATGTAAAACTTTAAAGCTCGACTTGGGTGTGCGACTAGGATCGACTATGAGGCTTTGGTGAAATAATGGTGGAGCTGAATCAAAAGAAGAGGTAGACACAATGGGGCTAGCGAGGATAAGACGTTAGGAATGGTACAAAGCTCAATCGGGCGAAAATGATGACCTACATCACGCTCATGCTTGACTAACCATGCATCAATGCTTCGAGAGTAGCTTGGGGCAAGTTCTTAGCCACCGAGAAAGAGGATCCTTCCTCCCAACTCGTGCAAAATGTGTCTAGTGACGGCTACACACATCCCTACACTACTGTTCGATTCACACCGGATTCACCAATTTTTGAGTAGAAAAAATAGTATTTATTAGAAAAATATAAAATATAAGCATACAGAAAAATTAAATCTACTCCAATTTCTACACGAGACGAGAGCACTCGACTAGGGCACTGCAGGAGTCAACATTTTACTCTGTCTCACAATCCTACGCCAACACAATAATTTTCCCAAATCATACAAAAGAAACGAGTTAAACTCGCAATCTGCTAACAGCTAAGAATGCGCTCATATGGGTACAGTGGTGTGCGATGCAATAAACAAATCAAAATAAAACAATAAAAGCTTCTAGTATGCAAATGAAATGTGCATGTGCAAAAGGTAGCAAATACTAGCTCTCCCCCAGACCTAAACTAAGCTACACCGCATATGATATTGAAATTTAAAATCAGATAGAGAGAAGGGAAGAGGTTACCCAATGCTCAACAAGTGAGTATTCCAGAAGATGCGTGAAAAAAACAGAAGCAGTTCCGCCAAACGAAGAATCACAACCCCGCCAATACGAATTTGCCATGAATACCTGCAGGGGTGAGCTCCGCAAAAATAAAAGAAAAATAGACAAAAAACAAAGAAATACTAAAACTAAGATAGACATGAAAAATAAAAAATGTAGAAATTGTAAGATAAATACTGGGGTTATTGTTCTCCCAGCACGACTTATTGAATTTTATAAATTTCTAGCTAATGGGCCTATGAAAAGAAAAGTGCACAGGTAACTGTTCCATTATCCGTTGCGGTAGTGAGTACCTATATGGAGATAGAGCAGTTACCCCTCTACCTAAATAATAATACCTACCCGACACGGGTATAGGAAATAAGAAATAAGATGAGGAGCAGCACTGGTCCTCGTACATCTCATCACGAGCTAAATCCATGCCTAGCAAGGCCTCATCCACCGCATGTTTGTAGGAGGCGATGGCGATGGAAGAGACATCCACTACGAAGGAGGTAGAAACCTTCTTGTACCGGCAGATGCACTCACTGTCAGCATGACCACAAGGCTCATCGTCATCCCAACGCACTCGTGGAGACTCATCCTACACAGGCTCAGATAATGAAGGTTGGTCAAGTAATAAACGAGAGGAAAAACTAAAACACGCAAAATATGGGAGAGTGGTCCCGGTATCACTCTTAGCAGGATCCAAGCACAGATCGTCGTCGGTATCATGTGGGTCGTATCATGTGGAATCCGAGAACTCGACGTCTGCGGTGGTAAGAGGGACCGCCTCATCCAATAAGAAGGTGCAAATCTTCGCATCAGAAAGGGGATATTCCTCATCCCACTGGGGAGTGTCATAGAGTTCCGAAGATCCACATTCTCCGTCGGAGATAGTAGAGTCCTCATCCCACATTGACGTAACCTCAGGCACCGAATCATCCAAAAATACGACATCATCAGCCGACTGATACAAAAATGGAGTAGCACCATCAGGCAAAAATTGTGGAGGGGCAAAATTGCTCTCGAAAGTAGGCATTGAATGAGCAGGCCCATCGCAAAATCATCCACTGACACCTCCCTGCTGAAGGGAACAATCTCGTCGTCCCATACAGGAGTGCCCTTGAGTTCCTGATCCTCTTTTTGCTGGCTAACACTAGAGTGATCGTCATCACTCAAGGGAAGCTCGTAAAAAGGGAGCGAGGGACCCATGAAAGATTTGTATGTGGCGAGAGATTCTCTGGTAATCTTAATGGGCAAAGAACGAGAAAGATGTGTGATGTCAGAGCATGGGTCAGGCAATACCCTGATAGGCATGTCCACAGTAGTCCTCCATAAATGGGGGGTTGTTGCGCACACGCCCTCAAAGGGAGAAGGCTAGCATAAATGAGGGCAATCTTTCTCCATGTGTCCTATACCTTTGCATAGCAAACACCTAATACAATGCTCGGCATTTAAAACAGCCAAGGCGTCAATGTATCGGCGGAAAATGTCATAGAGACGGCACTCAGCTACAGAATACATTGCGAACAAAAATATTTGCAGCAAGGATGCTACACAACTGAAAATAAAAAAATAACACGGATCCGCGTGCTAAGACAAAAACAGAAAATGGACAAAGAAAAATAAGCAACAAATTCTAAAAACTAAAGCAAAGAAGAAACATGAAATGAACAAATAGAAAAGGGCTTCTATCTCCTATCTCCCTCTCCCAAAACTCACACGACTGTGTTCCCGGGCAACGTCACCAAAAACTTGATGCGGTTTACGGCAAGTGTACCGGTCGCACAAGTAATATAAAATGGGCAAATTTTCCCAAGTATCGAACTCTCAAGAAACACAGTAAGGTGGAGTTTATTTTGAGGAGGACTTGAGAATGAAGTCCTTAGGTCGGTGTTTATGAAGGGGGTTTTGATTGTTTGCAGAAAAAGAAAGTAAAACACTAATAAACTACTCCTATGCAATGCATCTATACAATACTTCGCCAGGAGGATGGAAAACTACACGGGCTGCTATGTACCTAATCGCTAGGCGGATGGACGAGTAGGCATGCAGATGAGGTGGTGAGAACTACAGGATGAGGGTCGTGAGCACCTCTTTGCTACGCACTCCGCTAGCAATTGCTAGTGCGGCACTGTGTGGCGGAGGATGGAAAAGGGCACACCTCAAGCAAATAACGTGAGTATAAAATCACATAGACTTGATTGTACACCAACGTATATCAAATTAGGCACACTTCATCAAATACAAAGGGATCAAACTACACTTTCAACAACAAAAGAAGAAGAGAGTGCGAAATCAACCGGATCTGAAGTCCTGTTGAGGATTCATGGATGGAATCACGGGGTTGTCAATCCGCGTCCTAGCTCGGTGCTCAATTGCATCCGGGGTGGAGGAGGCTGTCACTAACTCGCAATGGACCCGTCTTTTTCATATCATGATCCGATGAGGATGACACAAACTCCTCCGAGCTTGATGATGAAAGATAGGTCAAAACTTTCTTAAAGCTCAAGGATGAAGGAGGAGGCTGAGAGGAAGCTCTGGCTTGAATTTGGCATTGAAATCTTGCCCAGAGCCCCTCCCTACGGTGGAGGAAGAAGGAGATCGGCGGAACCCTCCTCGGAGACGAAAACGGCGGAGAAAAAGTCTAGAATGCGGAATTAGGGCGGAACCTGCGTATTTATAGATTGCAAAAATTGTAATGCACACGATCAGTGGTGCACGACCAGTGGTCGTGCGCACCGTGTCCTGTGATAGTGCGTATTGGCATGGCAGAACCTGGTAAAAAATGGAATCAATGCACACGATTAGTGGCGCACGACCAGTGGTCGTGCGCACTGTGTCCTGTGATAGTGCATATTGGCATGGGAGAACCTGGTAAAAATGGAATCAATGCACACAATCATTTGCGCACGTCCAGTGGTCGTGCGCTAAGGAATCCACTTAGCGTGCGCGTGTAATAATGCACGATCAATGGCCTTTAGGCACAAATGGGCCCCAAACCACCCAGAGCACCCACACAACCCATGTACCTGCAAGAAAAATTAACCACTGATATGTGAAGACATTCCAGGCGATCACAATATGAAGTACAATCAATAAAAGTAACAAAAATACACAACCACACGCCTATAAGTGCACTTTCTATGGAAATAAAGATTAGATGAAATATATACGATAACGAACTAAAAGTGAAGTGCTAGTGAAAGAAAACTAGCCTAGATGAGTCCGAAAATCAGTATATAAATAGGACTCATCAGTCGTGTCTAGGCTAGATCTAGTGGTTAGGATGCGACTTAGGTGGATACTCACTCGAGTAGGGTATACACCCCCCTAGCCTCTGCCTATAAATAGAAGGGGTAGGTTAGACTTTAGTACGCTATTGCGATTTCTGACTTTTGCGCGTGAGTAACTGCCCTTGCTCTCGTCTTCCTCTTTTTTCTCTCCCTACTTGCATTCCTTTCTCGCACTCTCAACTCACTCAGGATGGTTGGAGATGACGTCAATACTTGTCGACAAGCTTATGCCATCAACTTCATTGAAGCGGTCTTCAAGAAATCCGCACTCTGAGCGATATCTGCAAGAGTTCAAACAACGACATCTTCCAGAGGGATACTCGGCCAGGCTCCTCACCTGGAACGAGTGACTAAACACCTACATAGAAGGTGGTTTGGTCCTATCCCTTCTCCACTTTGAAGTTGGCCTGCGACTTCCATTGTGGCCCGAATATCACCAAATCCTGTAATATTTCAGCATCGCACCTTCCAAGATAAACCTCAATGGAGTGGCGCTCATCGTGGGCTTCCTCTGCTTCCTTTGGGAAGAGAGGATCGTGTTTGACCTCTCCGTCTTCCGGAAGGTCTTCACCTTCGCCACGACCTCGAAGGGGGTCGTCTTCTTCAGCATCCACATCTGCGCACTGGTAGGGACGGCAAACAAGGTCCATTGATGGAGCGAGTTCTTGGTCTCCGTTAATGGCGACTTCGAAGGCGTGCTGGGAAGGCCTCCACCAGCACGCCAACGTAGCCTTCCTCCCATTGATTTTGCAAGGCACACGCAAGAAGCTGGTTGAAGCTTTCCGCGGACGTCGATTTGACGTCATCCATTAGCTCATCAACGTTAATGTTCTTGACGAGGTGCTCTTCTATGAAGGTATGAACTCGTGAGATTCTGACACACTCGTCAAGACGTCACTGAAATGATTGAATATCGCTGACCATTCTTCAATTTGTAGAGGCTCGCGAGCTCCCACTGAAGTTGCTGCCTCCGGCAATGGAAGTGGCATCCTCACGCCAGGAGACCTCGACCCACCCTACAAGGTTGAGGAGATCTCGCCTCCCGTGGTCCATCCGCTCGCCGCGGTGAGGGTGGTGCACGCAAGTGCAAGCTCGCTAAGGGTGGTCAAAGCCAAATCTCCTGATTATGGACCAAGCGTGCAAGGGTTTCCCGATAACTGTTCGAAGAGAAGGAGTCGCCCGCCGATGTTGGGGAGCCTTCTTGCCACCCAAACTTCAACCTCGGACGAGGGGGCAAGGATGCCTTCGGTTGCCCGCTGGTGTCCTAGTCGGCGTACGAACATCGGGTGCCGTTGAGATCCAACCTCCCCACTTGGTAGGAGGATTGGGAGGATAAGGGGAGGCCTTCGACGTCATCTATTCCTTATAAGGGTGAGCCAACTCCGAGTCGATACTGGAACTAAGCCTGGAGGTGCTCGCCCATCAGACTTCTCGCTCCATGCTGCGAGCTGCTGAGCTGGGGCACTTCAAGGCGAGGAAGCTGCTTGAAACATAGGAGGCGTTGAAGGTCATCACCCAAAAGGCAATCAAGCTGGGGATGGAATCCGTCCGGTGGAGGCATTATGAGGTTAGTTGCCTCCTCGACGCGACTTAGTTGTCTTGGTACTTGATAATTTCTCTGAGTATTGGCTGACTTGTCCGCACAGGACACCGAGATCAAGATGGCAAAGAAGTTCTCTGAGCTCGGGCAAGAACTCACCAACACTAAGGCCGAGCTGGAGACTTCTCAAATCTGGGCCGCCGAGCTAGCAACTCGCATAGAGGCCTTCGAAGGTTGTCTGGGTCCTTTCGGCGTCCGACCACCTGAGCCGCAGGAGGCGGCGTCCTCGCACGGGGTGGGAAAGAAGATCAGGATGCACGGGGCTGAGATGCCCGCTATCCGTCATGGGATAGAGCGAGCATCTTTTGAAGTCATCCTCGCCAAGCAGAGGATGGACGGCTTCCTCGGTGCAGAGGCCGACCATTTGACGGTTATGGACCTCATCCCCTTCATTCTTACCAAGGAGTCGAATTCGCTTGATCGGTCCCTGTCCTCGGCTTTTAGCTCCAATGGCAGCGACAGCGACAGCAGCAGTTTAGGGAGAAGTGGCAGCAGCGACGACAAAGATGACGGTGAAGACGATGCCAAGGATGATGAAGATGTCACCATCAGGGATGACGAATACAGGCCTAATACCTGCGACGACGAGTCATAGCCGGATGGCGACTACCTGCGTCCGCCCTTGTACAGATTTTGTAAACAGGAATTTGTAAATTTGTAATCCTTGTTTAGAAATGTATATAAAATTTTTGTGTTACTCCCTTATATGTATGATCGTCTGCTTGATGATGCTCGTTAGACTCATAGTCGCAGAGATTTTGAGAGCTCGGCATGCGCTTACCCACATGCATACGTCGTTCATACTCGCACCATCGTTGTTCGCACGTGAATACTCGCGCAGCCAATTACCCGCACATCATTGCTCGTGCTTGCTTTTACTCGCACATCATTGCTCGTGCTTGCTCTTACTCGCATACTCGCCCAAGCATATTCACACCTCCATAGTCGTCTATCTTGTAGGAGCTTAGCTCAATTGAGTCGGTGATTGTAGACAACACTCAGCAGGAACCGAGCTCAACTGTTGGTGGGAATTTGTCGACACCAAGCAGGAGCCAAGCTCAATTGGTGGCGGGAAGTAGTAGACACCCAGCAGGAGCCAAGCTCAACTTGTGGTGGGAAGTAGTCAACACCTAGCAGGAGCCAATATCAACTGGTGGTGGGAATTAGTCGACGCCCAGCAAGAGCCATGTTCAACTGGTGGTGGGAAGTAGTCGACACCCAACAGGAGTCAAGCCCAACTGGTGGTGGGAAGTAGTCGACACCTAGCAGTAGCCAAGATCAACTCATGGTGGGAAGTAGTCGACACCCAGTAGTATCCAAGCTCAACTGGTGGTGGGAAGTAGTCGACACACAGCAGGAGCCAAGCTCAACTGGTGGTGGGATGTATTGGACACCCAGCAGGAGCCATGCTCAACTGGTGGTGGGAAGTAGTCGACACCCAGCAGGAACCAAGCTCAAATGGTGGAGGGAAATAGCAACACCCAGTAGGAGCCAAGCTCAATGAGGGGTGGGAAGTAGTCGACACCCAGTTGGATCCATGCTCAACTGGTGGTGGGAAGTAGTCGACACCTAGCAGGAGCCAAGCTCAACTGGTGATGGGAAATAGTTGACACCCAGCAGGAGCCAAGATTAACTGGTGGTGGGAAGTAGTCGATACCTGGTAGGGGTCAAGCTCAACTGGGGGTTGGAAGTAGTCGACACCCAATAGGAGCCAAGATCAACTAGTGGTGCGAAGTAGTCGATACCCAGCAGGAGCCAAGCTCAATTAGTGGTGGGAAGTAGTCGACACCCAGCAGGAGCCATGCTCAACTGGTGGTGGGAAGTAGTCGACTCAGGTGCCAAATAGTCGGTCTGTTGGGGAGAAGCCTATACAGAGATCACGGACCACGACATCACTCCAATGAGGAGTTTTCTTCACCTGAGGGGTTGATGGCCGGTATGCAGGAGAGGAACTCGTGTAGAGACTCAGACTTATGATAACTCCATGACTTGAGGACTTCAATAGGTTACTAAGGTAGTTTATCCTGATACTTGAGGAGCGATAAAGAGGTTAGTTGTACTGATGCTTTGCGAATAAAGGATATTTTTCAACGACACGACTCTTTTTCTGTTTGAATCAGGAGGTTGGCATCCAGACCTATTCCTAATAATTCATCCAGTTAGAGGAGAGATGCGATCGGGGGTAGCTAGGTGGACATGTAAGGGTGGAGCTGATCTCGGCCGACATGCAAGGGGGGAGCTGATCTCGGCCGTCAATGTAGAGGCTTGATCTTATGAGGATGCTTATATCCCGAGAAATCGTCCAATCATTCGTATTTGTGTTATTTAGAAAGAATGGGTCGAAGTCTTGTGTCCCGACCCAATCATGGAGATTGCCTTTGGCTAGGCCACTTGGCCTTGATTGCCGGTGAGTGAGCGAAGGGGGAAATCCCTCGAGGGTCCTATAGGATGCACTCGAGGTTATCCTCACCCCTTAACCTTGCTTTTGCCTCTCCCCGGTAGGTTATTCTTCGTTGGGTATAACTGAGATGCGTAAATACATGAGGAGGCACTTGGTGAGGTCGGCTCTCCTACTTGTGGGGGAGGTTAACTTCTTGTCCTGTTCCTGATAGTTCCACCAGTCAAAGGAGAGATGCGATCAGGGGTAGCTAGGCCGACATGCAAGGGGCGAGCTAATCTCGATCATCAGTGCAGGGGCTCAGAATTACAAGGACGCAAAAATCCTGAGGCATGATCCCATCATCCGTCCTGGGATATTTAGGAGGAACAGGTCAAGTGCTGGTTTTCCAGATTGATGGAGGGTTGATCCTCCAAGTTATTCAATGTCTTGTGATGAAACTGCATAAAGGAGATAGCGTTACGTAGATGTATGTATATGTATATATATATACGAGTCGCAGGCACGGGCCTCCGGCCCGATGGCTACGCGCCACAGTAGCTGGCCGCCGACGGCGTGCTTCGCCCGCCCCACCACCCCCGGCAAGCTCCGCCCGCACCTACCGGCGGGCTCCGCCCGCCCCCGGAGACGACGTGACAACTTTTTTATAATTTAAATGTGTATTTTTTATATATTCATATAAAATATATTTTATATAGTAATAATGTTTATTAAAAAAAATTATTTTATATATATTTTATATTTCAATATTTTAATTTTTATATAAATAAAAAAAAGCGCTGCCCCGACTCCCCCCCCCCCCCCCCCGCGCGAATTTGCGGCCACCCCCACCTCCGGCGGAGGAGAGGGCCGTGAGAATGGGGGGAGGAAAATGCGGGGATCGGGTTTTGGAGAGAGAAAATGGGAGTTTTTTGTGTATTGTTTTATTTGCAAACCAAACATGTTATTTGCAGCCCCAGATCCAACGGTTCTGGATTAAAACAGTCAAATCCGACGGCCATCTATTTTCACCTTATTTTCGAACTCATGCTATTGGCAGACCACCATATATCTTTTTAGAATAGTAATATATATATATATATATATATGCAAATAAGATTACAAGGAATCAAACATGCAGCTACTAGGGATAGAACCTTTTTAGGTCATCCCCGCTCAAGGTACCTCCAAGTTGTTTTCCTTTTTGATCTTGTAGATGATACAACTCTCATTCCCATAGCGTCTACATTCTTCATGACTGGGTCTCCAGCAAGGAAATGCTTGAGGCAGACGTTCTTGTAGAAGTGCTTTGCCATGCGCCTCTTGATTTCCTCCTGACAGATGGAGGCTAAGTGGCAGAGTTCCTCGATGTAGTCCAGCAAAAGCCTTTGAGCCTCTTCATTTTCCAAGCGCCACTCTGCACTGCCTTCCTCTACTGCTATGACCCTCGGACTCCAAACCTCGAACTCCACTAGGATGAGTGCCTCAGACCCATGGGATAACTTGAAGGGTATCTCCCCCGTGGCTGAGTTTGGATTCATTCTCGAAGCCCATAGGACTTAGGGGAGTTGCCCCACCTAGTTGCCCTTCAGGTTGATGACCTTCTTCTTTACGAGGTTGATGATTAGCTTGTTGGCGGCCTCCACATGTCTGTTTCTCTGAGGATGAGCCACATATTCAAAGTAAAGAACCGTTCCTATCTGCTTGAAGAAGTCTTCCAACTCCAAGCTGGCAAATTGCAGACCGTTGTCGGTGACGATGGCAAGAGGGATCCCAAACCTGCAGTCGATCTTTCCCTAGATAAAGTTCTTTATGATTTTTGAAGTGGTCTTAGTGAGCACCCAAGCCTTGATCCACTTGGAGAATTAGTCGATCATGACAAGGACAAACTTCCTCTGCCCGCTAGCTTGAGGAAAGGGGCCGATTAAATCCATCCCCCAGATGGCTAAAGGCCAGGGAGCGGTGATCGAAAGAAGGTGTTGAGCAGGTAACAACTGAAGAGGTGCGAAGAGTTGACACTTAGGACATTTATTCGAGAAGGCTTCCGCATCTTTCCGAATGGTTGGCCAGAATTAACCATGCCTTAGGATACTCTACTCCAAGGTACGAGTCCCCGAATGGCTGCCACACTCTCCCGAATGGATCTCTTCTAGGGCACGGGGGATCTCGATCTCTGACAAGAACCTGGCCAAGGGGCCTGAAATGGTTTTACGGTAAAGCTCCCGTTCCTGCAGCAAGTAGTAGGCAGCTCTGTATCAGAAGTTCCTTTAATTTTCTCCACTGGTGGGAAGCTGGCCGGTGGTGAAGAATGTGACAAATGGGTCCTTCCAGGAAGCTCGCTACTCGATCTCCATCATCTATCCTACCTCGATGGTCGGTCAAAACAGC
This sequence comes from Platanthera guangdongensis, assembly GCA_039583875.1. Classification (NCBI taxonomy): domain Eukaryota; kingdom Viridiplantae; phylum Streptophyta; class Magnoliopsida; order Asparagales; family Orchidaceae; genus Platanthera; species Platanthera guangdongensis. Next base: position 39,852,448 of record CM077165.1, on the reverse strand, counting down.
TCGGTCACTGTCCCCCCAGCCTGGGCACCATACTTGGCGAGATAATAGGCCTCTGAATTTTCCTCTCGGGGTACATGCTCGACGAAAAAAGACTGGAAACCCCCGATAAAACCTTCGACCTTGACTAATTATTTTTGCAGGATGGGGTCATGCACTTCGAACTGCCCTCTGATTTGTGATTCAACCACCATCGAGTGGGTGAAGGTCATGATGTCCTTGATTGCCATCTCCTTGCCGAGACACAAGCCGGACACCTTGTCTTCGTACTCTGTCTGATTCTTTGTGATGCGGGAGAGGATCTCGACTTCTTGCTCGATCATAGTTCCCTGTGAGCTTACTAGCACTACTCCGGCTCCCACTGAATACTTGCCTGATGACCCATCCACGAACATATTCCAAGAGATTGCGCTGAAAGAGCCTTCGTCTCCTCCTACCTCGATCGAGAAGTCGGCCAGAAAATCTGCCACTGCCTGGGCCTTGATCGCTACCCTCAGAGAGTAAGAGATATCAAACTCACTGTGCTCGACCGCCCACTTTACCAACCTACCAGAATGCTCCACTCCATCCAAGATGCTATGAAGCGGATGATCTGAGATGACCTTGATTAAGTGATCCAGAAAATACGAGCGGAGCCTACGAGCCGAAATCACTAAGGCGAAAACCGACTTCTCCAAGATAGGATACCTCGTCTCCGCTTGCCAAAACACTCTACTCACATAGTAGATATGGAGCTGGTTCTTTCCTTCCTCTCTGACCAACACAAAATTGACCACTTCTGCTCCGACTCCTAGATAGAGTAGGAGGTTGTCGCTTCTCTGTGGGCCTTGGAGGAGAGGAGCCTGAGTCAGCAGCTACTTGAGCTTTACAAATGCCTCCTCACACTCTACGTTCCACTTGAACTTCTGCTTGTCCGGGAGAGTTTTGAAGAACGGAGAACACTTCTCCCCTGCTTGGAGAGGAAGCGGCTAAGGCCAGCCAGCCTTCTTGTCAACCTTTGAACTTCCTTGGAGTCTTTCGGAGATTTCATATCCAAGATGGCTTTAACTTTGTTAGGGTTAGGTTTTACCTCCCTGGGAGTGAGGAGGTGACCTAGGAACTTCCCTCTTCTCGCCCTGAAGATGCACTTGACCGGATTGAGTCGCAACTTGTATTTTCTCAGGGTGACGAAGGTCTCTGCCAGATCTCGTTTGTGTTCTGCGATGTTATTGCTCTTGATAAGGAGGTCATCTACATACACTTCCAGGTTCCGCCTCTTCTGCTCTTTGAAGACTTGGTCCATCATTGTTTGGTACGTTGCGCCCGTATTCTTGAGCCCAAAGGGCATCATCTTGTAGTTGTAGCAGCCATCGTTTGTGATGAAGGAAACATCATGACAGTCGGGGGGATGCATCCGGATCTGGTGATACCCTGAAAAAGCATCAATGAAACTCATCATAGGAAATCTGAAGGAAGAATCAACCAGCGCGTCGATTTGATGAAAGGGGTAGCAATCCTTCGGGCAAGCTTTATTCAACATAGAAAAGTTGATACATAACCTCCAGCTCCCTCCGGGCTTTTTTACCATTATAACATTGAAGACCAAGCCTGGATACTGGATCTCTGAGACAAATCCTGCCTCCAGCAGCTTCTCCAGCTCCTCCTTGATCGGACCGGCCAGCATGACAGTGCTCTTTCTTTGCTTCTGCTGGACGGGGGCCACTATAGGATCCAGGTTGAGACGATGGAAGGCTACATCGGCATCGATCCCTGCCATTTTCGCAGCACTCCAAGCAAAGAAGTCAATGTTCTCCTGCAGGCAAGAGGCCATTTTGATCGTTACTTCCAGCGGAAAGGATCCTCCAACCTTCAACAAACCCGGCTCCCCCTTCTGGGAGATCTCCTCCAGTTCCTCTAACTCCTCAGCAACACGCAGACCTTCTTCCCTCTACAGTAGCTTCTCCAACCTCTCTACATCCTCCATCTAGTTGATGGTACTGATGGCATTCAGGTAGCACTCCCTCGTAGATCTAGGAATGCCTCTGATCCTCACTTGGACATCTCCACGATAGTACTTCAAGCATTGATGATATGACGATAGAACTGCCTTGAAGTAGTTGATTAAGGGATGCCCAAAGATGGCACAATAATAGCTCGGCGCGTCGATGATGACAAAGCGACATCAAATTGAAGTTCTGCGCAGGGTGACCAAAAGGTCCACCCCTTCATCCACCTCTTTCTTCTCTCCTTAGAAGCCAAAGAGGGGCCCGTCTGCAGCTTGTACTCTGGGTGCCTCCACCTAAAGCCCGACGAAGGTTCTCTTGAAGATCATGTTCACCAAACTCCCATTGTCCACAAGGATTCGATCGATGGTGAAGTCCTCGATGGTAGCCTGGATGACTAGGGAATCATGGAAGGAGTTCTCATTCCCTAGCATGTCCTCCTCGAAGAAGGTGATCTCATCCAACGATGGCAGAACCTGTGAATTCGAGGCGACGCTCTGAGAGGAGACGCTCTTCTAATAGATCTGATGGAGACTTCCCTTAAGGGAAGCTCTGAGTCCGGCACCATCATTGATCACACCGACCTGCCCACCTCTTGGGCCATGGATCACCTCTCCTCGACCTCCCAGATCGACCTGATCCTCATTCCTCCTCCTCGCTGGAGCTTGGAATGCCACCTGCCCAGTTGGGGACTCCTGCCTCTTCTGCTCCCTCTCTACCACTCCAACCTCCAACCTCCTCCTTGCTTCCCAGAACTACGGACATGTCAATGTCCTGTGCCCCTCTATCTGATGAATATTACAATAGAGGGGAATCTCGTCCTGTAGACGCATCGCCCGCTGCTCCCTCCGGCGACGCTTGTTTCCCTGACGTGCAATGGTCATCGCTTCTCTTCTTCCTCCTCCCCGGCCTTCCTCCTGTCGGTTGTCGTTCCTCCTCTCCTCTTCCTAGGGCCGTGGCCTAGTTGTCGGTCTCCATTGAGGCTGATTTGTTGGATACTGGAATCGCCTCTCTTCTCTTCTTCTCTCCAGAGCCTATATGGGCCTCCTCTCTTCCTGCCTCCGAGGCCTCTCCTGCCTCCTTCGCTCCTCTGCCCTCCTGGGCTCTTCCCTCCTCTGCTCCTCTCTCTTCGACACTCTTCTCCTTGGCTCTTCCCTTCCCCTCTCAACCTACCGCTCTCTCAGTCTTCCACTTCTTGTCTCCGAAGGTCTTCCTCTCCCTTGCCCCAATGGCACATCCCCATCCAGTCGTGCTAAGAAGTCCTTATTTTTCTCCTCTCCCTGAACAAACGTATTCACCCTCTCCACCATCTCCTCAAAGGACCTCGGGGGTTTGGACCCCATCTCCATGCTGAAGAGACCCTACTTCATACCAAACTTTAGGGCTACCTTCGGGGTGAAGCTATCCACCTCCTCCACCTCCAAGATCTCTCTAGGAAGTGGTCGATGTAGTGGCCAAAACTCTCGTGATGTCCCTGGTTAATTTTGAAGAGGGTCGTTGCCTCCTCCTTCCTCTTCTTAGATATCGTGAACCTCATCATGAGGCCCCGATGCAGATCGGTGAAGTAGTAAATGGAACCTGCGAGCAACTGGTGGAACAAATCCCTTGCATTGCCCTTGAAGGTGATGGAGAAGAATCTACACTTGAAGGCATAGGACATGTTGCGGATCGAAACCACATCCTCAAACCAATGGAGATGGCTGACGGGTCATCTCTGCCGGAATATTAGGTGAGAATGGGCTCTCTGAAGCCCTCATGATCTGGGGCCACGAGGATCTCATCAGAGAAGGGGCTCCTCCCTCCCTAGTGATGACGAGTTTCATCCTCGCTAGAATCATCACCATACTCGCTCCACTGGCGTGTATCGCAATACCTTGTCGGCGGCTCTAGATCTCGGAATATAATCCCCTGGTTACCTGTCAAATAATGTCGTGACTACATCAGTCGCTCCTCTCTCATCCAAGCGGGCTCCTTCCCAGCTCACCTCAGCGGCGCTTCCTCATCCGGCAGTGTCACCTGATGGGGGGAGGTTGACATGACATCGTGGCGATGAGAAAGCCCTGCGAGTAAGGTCCTCTCAATCCTCTTGGAGAAGTATTCGAATGTTTCCACGGTCACGAACTTGCTACGTCACACGGGGTTACCAGCACCCGTCGAGTTGCCGACTAACTCTCCATGCTCACCACCACTTGCCATCTCGCCAAACCATGAAACTTTTCTCCTTGGCTGCGATCCATGCTAACCGCACCAAGTGTTGAAGTCCGGAAAGTTCCCAACCTCAGAAATCGGATCAAGGCAGCCTAAGGCTACTGGCTTTGCAGCAATGCTAAATGACAAAGGAGAAATGGACGAAGAAGAAAGTCAACAAACAGTACCTCGGATGATACGGCAAGAAGGTCCCACCACGTACCCGGATTCTTGGAAGAAACAACCCCTCCACAACCAAAATTGGTCGAGCAAGGTACGAGGGTGATTAGCTGGTAACTAAATCGCGAGGTCGCGACCTGGTCTCTAAGGAAAAGGAATCCAAAGGCTCAGCTGGTATCCAGGAAATAAAGCTCGCGATATACTTGTAGGGATTTCAAGCGTCTCTCCCCGTACCCCGGGGCCCTATTTATAGGGGAATCCTGGTGGAGGGGGGTTTATTTATAACCCCACCCCTCGGCAACTAGGTGACTTCTTGGAGGAACTCGCATGGTTGGGCGAGCAACTGGTCTAGTCGCCTACCTGGCGAGTATATGAGGGGAGCTCGCCATACTCGCCTAGGCCTTCCACTGCGTGGCACGTTGACTCTGACCTCCGTCTTGACTTGCTGACTTTGACATCTACTCACTTGGCTCTAGTGGGGTCCACCCTCGTCGAATATGGCTTGTACACATGCGAAAGGAATCTTTGGGCTTCAGCCCATCATTATTACTAGTGCCCTCGAGAGCCCTTCACAGGGAATGCCCTAGGAAGTCCAAGGTTAACCTTAAACCGTAAGACTAAAATGTTAAAGAGCAATTAGTAAAAACTAGTGCTTCACCTTCACTCACTCTGATGACTCTAAAGGTTAGCTTGGTTGGGTTGTCCGAGTGATAGGCTTGATGGTTGTGGAAATATGCAAGTTATCCCGGCGAGCCGAATACTCAGAAGGTAGTTGTAACGGATAGGTCCGTCCGAGGAGCCGATGGCTCAGGAATTCATGGTTGCATGTGCATAAGGTGTTGGGTCTTCAGTATTTGACGGTCGCTCACACCGACGTCGATACGAAGACTCGGCGGGTGTGGTTTACACTTAGCCAAGGAAAAGACTGGCGGGTTTTTCAGCATTAGTACGTGGTGACTCTCTTGTGTCCTTCAGAGGCGTATTTAAGGGCTAGGCTTAGAAATGTGGATACCCACCTAACAGTGGGGTGGCCTAACCCACTGTTTCCGTTGGCCTCTACAGAGGCTCCTGGGAGTGAAGCTATCTTACAAAACCAGGGAACTAAAGGTTTGTGCACATAGAGTCATGTGTGTGTGTTGCACTTGTATGAACATATCATTAAACCCACATAACATATCATATCATGTCATCATCATACTTCAACCCTTACCCATAATATATAAATTGGTATGCAACTTTTTATACGTTAGGCTGTGCAAAACGACCCCAAAGTTTATAAGCTTTTGTGGGCATGCTTATAAGTTATGGTTACTTTCCTTGTGGTTATCTGTTACTTTTCTTTATGATGCACTTTACTTTTTACTATTTACTGCTCTATTACTATAGTATTGCTAGCTCACACTTCTTTTATAGCATTGTGAACATTATAATAGAACTGCTAGATTAGGTCCACCATCAACTACTCTTGTTTACTCTCCACCATCATAGCTTCCCTATCATTCCTTCGGCACGGTGCCTAGGAGCACTGGGGGAGGGGTGGGGGAAATCAGGCTTAGTGTTTTTTCTAATGGTCGGTGGACCAAACATTTCAGGGGCTCCGATGGGAGATAGGGAGAAGCAGCATGAGATGCAGCACCAGCGGAGTATGGTGCACATGGAGGTTGGCCAGTCTAGCACAGGAGCACCAGCTTCAGGATCTGTGAGTGATTAGTTTAGTTTGCTTCCACGAGAGTATTGTAGTGAGGCTATGATGTATCGAGCATGAGCCCGTTTATCTTTCTCATTTATGTTTCATTTCTATGGACTGTGCTGTGATTCAGCTTTCTTATATTACATGTGATTGTGGACTTGGACTTATCTGTTCTAATTATATACTTCTTTTTCTTTGGTGATCGTTTCTGCAGGTAGGATCAGCGTTTTGTAGTGGCGAACTTCCCTAGTGTTGGTGTCACAGCAAAACGGGGATTCTGGGCATGAGAACATGGAGGCGAAAAAAATGGGTCTTACAAACTGGTATTAGAGAGAAACCACGATCCGAAGAAAGGAAGTCCACAAAAACCCTGGGACACCCCACATGAGCTTAGTTTGAAGACAAACTAACAGCAGAAGCAATGATGTACCCATAAGAGAAATCACATATAACAGTCCACTTTCTTTCCAATAAATCTCTTCATAAACCAACTGACAAATGAATTCTCCTTTGTAGCCTGCGACAAACCCTACCCCTCAATAGGGTGCACCTTAGGCTCAGTTGGTTGCTCCACCCCTGCCGGCTCCTACTATGTTTCAGCAAACGGAGATGGGACAGATGTTGGCGGCCATCTTGGATGCATTCCGGACTCAGCAGGCTCCGACTCCTCATCAAACCCCACGACAAACTAGTTGAGCATCTTTCGAGGTCTTTCTCTACCATCCTACCTCAGGATGCAGTCAGCAGTTCGTATAGAGGAGTGGATGAATATCATTTACGAGATGTTGGCCGGGATTCGATGCTTGATGGAGGAGGCAGTGGCATTAGCAGTATCTTGATTGGAGTCCCATGCGAAGAGATGGTGGAAGTCACTATTGGACACTACCTTCACTTGGATGGAGTATACTAGCATTTATTCAGAGGAGTTCAGGGCAGCGCTTGTAACACCTTCCTTGTAATGACTGTATAATATGGGTCTGGCCGGGGCCCCACATCATATAGACGCCACAGCTTAAGAATTATAAGATAATATAAACTACCCAACTCAAAACTCAGACTAAACACTGCGAAAACAAAAGAACAAGACCAGAAGTTATCCATTAACATATGAGTATCAACACGGCCTTATGACCTTACAACATTTGAGAGTCCAAAACTCAACCATAACATCAAGTGTCAATTTGCATATGCACTCCTAGGCTTCCTCGGCGTGCAAGCTGGTTTACATCGTGCATTAAGCATAACATCCAACATAGCAGAGCTACAACACAACATGAATCACTTCATGAGGCTTAGGCCTTTTTCGCTTGCAAGTTTGCTCCCTCTTGTGATCCTTTCCCTATAGAAATTTGGTTGTAACATGGGTCAGCAAAGGCTGACCTCAACTATGTGACCAACACATCTCCTCCCGGTCATCCATAGTGGACCCCGGGGCACTCTATCACCCTGCAGGTCAGCACTTCGTATGCAAAATGCAAGTACATTTAATGTAGTAATACAGGTCTAGATGTCTCAAACAGCAAACATGTTTCTATATTGAGCATATAATTAAAAAGGGGGCCTACAATGCAGCATGTATGCAAACTTGGGCTTCACCCAAGGCACCCTAAAACGTTTGCTCCTAACACATCATCAATCCAGGTACATCCAATTTCCCCATCGGCGTTCAAGCCACAAGCACAAGGGTACTTCCAATTTCCCCCAAACGCCATATAAGTCACCACACAGAACGCTTGCCTAGGCCACACCCATTCGCGACAACCCAGGCCCGGCTCCAATATCGGGACCAAGTCCACCAAAGGAGACCTAGCGGGACCCAACTGGGATCCTCCGGGCTTGCCTGCAAGCTTGACTTCTTATGTCAGATTGTGCCACACAAACAAACCGATGGTAAGAACCCTTGCTAGACCACACCCGTTCGCGATGACCCATGCTCGGCTCCAATATCGGGACCAAGTCCACCGAAGGATACCCAGCGCGACCCAGCTGGGATCATCCGAGCTTGTCCAAAGCTTGGCGTTCTCATAAGCATCATTTCCACAGAAAGGGACTTGTCTCGCAGGGACACTCTCCACACATGACTTTGTAACGTCACGAGCTAGCCAGCCGACCGCAGAGACAAACCACACCTTAGCACAACACAATTCTAGGCCTTTCCCACCCTAAACCACCATTCATACCGCACCATCCTCGTACCCTCGCGTGTACTCTAATTTCCACCCGGTCCGATTCTGGTAACACGTACTCACATGAAAGAGGGGGAAAACATCATCACAAACAGCGTCTTTCCACTAACGAATTTCTACAAAATCTTTAAGGCTCGTAATGCAACATCACCGAGTAGGACTAACGGTCGCTACTATGGATTCACCCACAATTCCTAATCCACTAATGGAGCGGATTTCAAATGCAATATCATGTCGGGGATAGACACAATCGACCCGATGGCTCCTCTTGAATCCTGGCAACCCTAATCCCTCTCATTTGAGAGATCTGGTTCCCAGAAAGAATGAAAGAAAACAAGAAAAGAGTAGATGTCATGCACACATCCTAAAACTGAGAGGATAACTGTCGTTACTTTACGACGCCTCTTCTTATCCATGAAACCCTTATCTTGTACAGATGAAAACGAGCATCTCAGCGTCCTCTCCACGGATTTGGCCTCAGAAAGACGATCGGAGCTTCGAAGCTCTGTCAATGGCGGAAGATAGCTCTCTTCTTCCTCCTCCCCCCTTTCTCTTCCAAACCCTAAACTCTCAATTTCCAAATGAGAAAATGATGGGAAACAATCGTTCAGCCCTACTTATGGCACTCTAGAGGAGAGTCTTTGGCCTTACGAATCCTAAAAGAAATCGGATGGCTAGGAAGCCAAACGACAGAACTACTTTCGTCCGCTACTGCTGGGCGCTAACGCTAATGCCGGTCGATAACTTCCCAAGCCGAAGTCAGAAAATAATATCATGCTAACGCCGAAGTTAAGGCTAACGTCGCGTGGTAGCATCTTTCTCGAGAACTCAACGTTTTCTCAAAAACTCAATCGTTCATCGAATGGGACTTCGTATCGACACTTGCACTCGATGAAACTGGAGTTAATATCGCGCGGTAAGGCTAATGTTGTGCGATAACCTCTTTCTTGAAAACTCAACACTCGACGAACGGGGCTTCCGTTCGTTGTTCTCTACCCGACAAAACAAGGCTATCGTCGGGCAGTAATCCTCTAACACTCGACGAATGGGCTTTCGTTTGCCATTCTCTGCCCGACGAAGCAAGGCTATCACCGAGCGGTAGCTACTATTGCCGGGTGGTAGCTACCAGAAAGCATTTTTTGGAAAAAATCGGGGTGTTACAACTCCTCCCGCCTTAAAAGAATTTCGTCCTCGAAATTTAGTATACACACACACAAAATATAAGCATACCTGAAGTAAAGAGTTCCGGGAAGTCCTCTCGCATTGCTTGCTCACGCTCCCAAGAAAATTCGTCTCGCCCGCAGTTGTCCCAACGCATCTTTATGAGCTTAACTTTTGTGTTCCGCAACTGCCGAACTTCCAAATCCTCTAAGCCAACTAGGCGGACTTTCATCATCTATCTCAATAACTCAACGTTTTCTCGAAAACTCAATCGTTCATCGAACGAGACTTCGTATCGACACCTGCACTCAACGAAACTGGAGTTACCACCGCACGGTAAGGTTAACGTTGCGCGGTAACCTCTTTCTCGAAAACTCAACACTCAACGAACGTGGCTTCCGTTCGTCATTCTCTACCCAACGAAACAAGGTTATCGCCGGGTGGTAATCCTCTAGCACTCGACGAATGGGCCTTTCATTCTTCATTCTTTGCCCGACGAAGCAAAGCTATTGCCGAGCGGTAGCTACTATCGCCGGGTGGTAGCTACCAGAAATCATTTTTTGGAAAAATCGGGGTGTTACAACTCCTCCTGCCATAAAAGAATTTCGTCCTCGAAATTTAGTTTATACGCACACAAAATATATGCATACCTGAAGTAAAGAGTTCCGGGAAGTCCTCCCGCATTGCTTGCTCACGCTCTAAAGAAAATTCATCTCGCCCGCAGTTTTCCCAGCGTATCTTTATGAGCTTAACTTTTTGGTTTCGCAACGGCTGAACTTCCAAATCCTCTAAGCTAAATGGGCGGACTTTCGTCCCCGAGTCCTCTTCTATCTGCACTGCTGCCGACTCAACCACAACGCTTGCCTCCACCAAGGCTTTCCTCAAGACGGAGACATGGAAGACATCATGTAATCCACTCAGCTCTGCAGACAACGCTAATCGGTAAGCGGCTTCTCTGATTCGTTCTGTAATCTCGAACTATCCCAAAACCTCGGACTCAACTTCTTAAGTCGGTGAATTTGCAAAATGCCTTTAAACGGCTTAATCTTTAGGTATACCCAGTCGCCAACCGCAAACTCCACGTTCCTGTGTCGAGCAATTAAATACTTCTCTTGCCGATCCTGAGCAACCTTCATGCACTCCTGAATGGTCTGCACTAACTCACAAGCATCAACCACCTCCTTTTTCCCAAAAGTTTGGTGTCTCCCAGCTCTGTCCAAGATATCGGCGTTCGACACCGCCTTTCATACAAAGCTTCGTATGGCATCATCTTTATACTTGCCTGGTAACTATTGTTATAGGCAAACACCACCGTGAAGAGGTGATCTTCCCACTTCTTTCCAAAATTGAGGTTACACATTCTCAGCATATCCTCCATTATACGATTCGTTCTTTCAGTTTGTCCATCAGTCTGAGAATGGAACGTCGTACTGAACAAGAGCTTCGTGCCCAGGAACTTTTGTACCAACCTCCAGTCTTTGGACGTGAACTGTCCATCGCGATCACTAATGATACTCTTAGGAATTGCATGCAGTCGCACAATGTTTTGAACATAAAGTTCTACCAGCTTTTTCATGTTCTCCTCATTTCGATTTTGGATGATGTGAGCCACTTTGGTCAAGTGATGCACGACCACCCAAATCGCATCATTTCCCTACTGCGACCGAGGTAAACCATGCATAAAGTCCATGGAAATGTCATCAAACTTCCACTCGGGAATACGAAGAGGCTTCAGGAACCCGCCTGGCTACTGACGCTCAGCCTTCACTAAGTCACAAGTCTGACATCGACTCACGTACAAAGCAATATCTTGCTTCAAATCAGGCCACCAAAAGGATTTCTTCATATCCATGTACATCTTTGTACTGCCCGGATGAATGGAATACTTCGTGAAATGAGCCTCAAACATTATCTCCTCATGGAGCTTGCCAAACTGCGGTATGAATATCCTTTCATCCTTCCTCAAAATCCCATCAGTCATCTCCCAGGCACTACTCTCGCCTTTTTGAGCTTCTACCACAAATGGCAAAAGCTATGCATCCACACTGGTTGCTTCCCAAATTCGATCGAACTAATCGTTCTGCAATTCAATCTAGTTCAATCCAGCCATGCTAGACTTGCCTCTTGCTACATAAATGATGCCGAGGGACTCAAAATCTCGCACTAACTGCTCATTATGAGCTTCAATCCAATTCCCTTATCCAAAGTATTTCCTACTCAAAGCATCTGCCACCATGTTAGCATTTCCTGGCATATACTGTATTGCCGCATCATAGTCCCCAAGGAACTCAACCCATCTGCGCTGCCGCATGTTCAAATCTTTTGGATCTAGAAGATACTTCAGGCTTTTGTGCTCCATGAAGATCTCCACCTTCCCACCATAAATATAGTGATGCCATAGTTTCAGCATAAAAATTACCAACGCCAATTCCAAGTCATTGATAGGGTAGTTACTCTCATGAGGTTTCAACTGCTAGACCCAAAGGCTATCACCTTGCCCTGTTACACTAACACGTAACCTAAACCGCATCCTGATGCGTCACTGAAAATCTGATATCCTTTAGTCCCTTTAGGAAGACTTAGGATCGAAGCAATCATCAGTCTTTCCTTCAAGGTGTCAAACGCTTGACTGCACACTTAGGTCCACACGAACGTTTGGTTCTTACGAGTCAACGAAGTGAGGGGCAGAGCTATTTGCGAAAAGTTTTCCACAAACCTTCTATAATACCCGGCTAGTCCAAGAAAACTCATGACTTTTTCCACGGTGCTCAAAACTAGCCGGTCTCTGATGGCCTATATTTTTGTTAGATCCACCACCACCCCATTACCACTAATTATATGGCCCAAAAATGCCATCTTCTCTAATCAGAACTCGCATTTTGAGAACTTTGTGTATAGCTGGTTCGCTCTCAAGGTCTGCAAGACTATTCTTAAATGAGCCTCATCCTCCCTATTTTGGAGTAGACCAAGATATTGTCAATGAAGACCACCATAAATGAGTCCAAATACTCCCAAAATACTCGGTTCATCAAATCCATAAATACAGATGGTGCGTTCGTTAACCCGAACGGCATCACCGAGAACTCGAAGTGATCATACCTCATACCAAACGGTGTCTTGGGTATGTCCTCGTCTCGAATCCGTAACTGGTAGTATCCGGACTTCAAGTCTAATTTGGAGTACACCGCTGATCCCACCAACAGGTCAAACAGGTCATATATCTGTGGAATCAGATACATTTTCTTGACAGTCAGTTTATTCAATTCTCGGTAGTCTATGCACAACAGTATACTACCATCTTTATTCTTTACGAACAACACCGGCACGCTCCATGGAGAAGAGCTGGTTCTTATGTACCCCTGCTCCAACAATTCCTACAACTATACCTTGAGCTCAGCCAATTCCTTCGGTGCCATCCTCAGGAGGTGCGCCAAGTAACTCCTCAGGAAACACACCCTCAAATTCCGCCACTACCGGCACTTCACCAATTGATAACTTGGGAAGTTGAACTTCTAGCAATGCTACAAAAGCTACTACTCCCTGGTTAACCGCCCGCACCAATTGCATGGATGAAATCAGGGAATAGGACACTCCATTAAGGCCCTTAAACATGAAATTTGTCTTTCCCTCGCTTCTTAGGATCACCACCATTGATAGGTAGTCAATACTGACACACTGCTCCGCAAGCCAGTCCATTCCCAAGATCACATCAAATTCGGAGAACGGTAGAACCGCTTCTACCAACCCGAAGTCATCTCCGCCTAGACTCCAACCAAATCGCCCTCTCGCCCCGGAGGTCATGAAAGACTCATTGGGCATGTGCACCCTAAGCTCTGCATCCATAGAAAAGTGCTCGACTCCAATTCTCCGGATAAATCTTTTGGTTAGAAAGGAGTGTGACGCACCCGTATCGAACAATACTCTGGCGGGGTAACCAGAAACTATCACAAAGCCTACAAACCGGCGATATACATAAACGATCTTGAAAGTCTAAAACAAATAAGCGAACTTAAACTTTCTCATACCTGTCACCACATCGGGTTGGCGGATCTCTTCTTGCTGCCCAAGGTTGTACGCCCTTGGCTGAACGGGTTGGAAATGAGAAGCGCTCGACTCCGCCATTTTTCCCTTCTCCGCGGCGCTAGGCCCGGAGCGCACCGACTGCTCTTGTCTCGGCTCCTGCTCAGCGCCACCTTCAGTATAAAAATGAGCTATGTGGCCCATCTTGCCACACTTGTAGCATGATAGTGGTCACTTGGAGCGAAACCCCCAGATTTCGTACTACTCTTCTCCCAAGTCCTGTACGGATGGGACTTCTTCTTCCACTTACTTCCGTCAGATTTCCCTTGCGATTGAGAAGGCTTTCCTTCTCCCTGCTTGGCTGAAAAACCCTTTTGTCGTTGGGTTCGCTTCACATCGTACTTCAACGTCCTAGCGGCCTCAACTAACTCGTTGAAGCCAGCTTTCTTCATAGCTATGTTGATGGTGAAGAGGTCCGGCCACGTGCTCGTAATGCTCATGACCGGTTGATTGTTGGCGGCAAAGTCCCGCCACTTGTTCATGATAACGTTGCTGATGAGGCCGCTAATCTCCGCCATAGAGAGTTTGTTTATTGGGACGATCGTTGTTGCAAGCTTGAAGATGATATTCTACCGCAACATCCATCGCCAACGCCGCGCCAAATCTCCGCTACATGTTATGCATGTCGTCCTCCGTTACCGTCACATAAAAATATATGGTTATAAATTATATATTTAGAATTATATATTTTTAAGCAATTTATTTTATTTTTAAGCTTTTCTCTTTTAGCATTTTATTTCATGTTATTGTTATTTCCATTGTTATTCCAATTTTTATGTTGGAGATGGGTTGCCTATAACCATCTAAGTTTTAGATTATTGTTGTATGGTGGAGATTGAGTGATGTATCCTATATATATGCTTGTATGGGTAATGAAAAGGATAGTGAAGAATGAAATTGATTTAAACCCTAATTTTCCCCTCTTGAGAATTCCCTCCTCTTCCCCTCCTCTCAAAATTTCGGCCACCCCTCAATCCCTAGCTGCCAACTCTCCTCCTCCCCTCTTTGGCCGCCAGCCACCCTATCTCCTCCCCCCTCCCTCTCTATTCGGCTTCCCTCTCCCCTCCTCGTCTAAGCCCATGTGGCTGACCCCTTCTCTCTAATCCCCTCCCTTCCCTCTTGAAGAAACCTAAGGAACTTTCACGTATCATCTTCTGTGGATCTCCTCCGGTGACTCCGAAGAAAGTGGCGTGCATCTTCCCCTTCCGGTGCGGCTTCAAGGAATTTCGTGGAAGTGGATCATTCCACCTTCATCATGTGATTCCTCCACTCATCCTTGGGGACGATTTTGAAGGTCTATTTGCTTTGGATTGAGTAACGAAAAATATCTACTCTTGTGTGATTCCTTTATTAATTAGTTGGAGGTTGCGAGACGTCAACTTTTATCCGCAACTTTTGAATCCATCATTTTAAAAATATGATTTTGTTGTTTATGTTCTTCAATTTCATTAATCGAATCCGGATCGGGTGGATCCGTTTTGCTTGATCCAAATATTGGCAAAAAGCCCTTATTAGATCTCTAAAGGATTGGCTAACCTTAATGTTATATTCAGATTTTTTGGGAGTGATAATACATTTTGTAAGCCTAAATTATTATCGTTTTTTCTAGTTTATAATATGTAAATCATGTCTTGTATGCTTATTATTGATCTTTATTATGTAAATATTATTGCCACTAACATTTTCTTATGTTTTTGCAGGTTTCCAAAAAATTGGCCAAAAATGACCTGTCACGCGTGCCCCACTGTCACGCCCTCGCTGGGCGTGTCACAGGGCGTGTCTGCTGATATCAAGGAAGCCTGCTAACTGAGGAAAAAAATTCAGAGAAAATGCCTGTCACGCCCCCATGACACGCCCGGGCGTGTCGCCAGGCGTGACACGGGGCGTGTCGCCCACTGCCCAAAACTAGCCGCCGCATTAAATGAACTTCCCGTCGCCACACGTCGACAGTACTATCACGGCCCGCTACACGGCCGTGACCATGGGCTTGACCCACGATTTTCGGTGTTTGATGGCTTTCCGACCAGTGATTGAAGATTGACATGCCTGTCACGCCCCCAAGTCACGGGCTTGACCATTGGCATGACCACCGACGTACACATCAATTCAGCAATTCTGTTAGTTCTCTGCACCCGAAGTATTTGACTTGCCTGTCACGCCCCCAGTCACAAGCGTGACATGGGGCGTGACCAACCAGTGAAAATGTTCTATAAATTCAGTCCCCCCCCCCCTCTTCCATTTCAGAAAGTTTGGGCTGAGAGGGGGAGGTGCTGCCCCTTTATTTCTTATTCTTTTTTATGCTTTTCTCTCTCCCTCTCTCTCTTTCTCATTCTAGTTTAGTTTAATTCAAGTTTAGTTAAGCTTTTGTATTAGCCTTTGTAATGCTTTAGTTGCTAATTGTAGGGCCATAATAGGATTTATTTTCCATGCACATGTAATTTTCTTTCCAAGTGTAGCTCTCTTTAATCCTAATAAAAGTGTTGTTTTCTCTTCTCTTTAGCATTTTGTGTCTTTAAGCTTTACTACTAATCTCCCCTCTTCCACCTCACCATGATTAACTAATCCTCCTTGTACTCGATCTTGAATATCCAAGGTCCGAGTGATTAAGTTATGATGCTTTGAATCTTACCTTTTCTTTTTAGGGTTTAGCCTTGAATTACTCTTGATTTATCCCGGGTTGGAGGTATATCATCGATATATACTCTCCACCTTTGCTTTCATTCCTGGCTAGTCGAGAGGCCGATGGTTTGAAATGAGCACTTAAGAGTAAATGGAGTTGTACGCACCCCTCGAGAGAGGCAGACGTCCAAATCTCCCGGATTGGAGTAAAATCCAATAGTGGGGTTCACCGCGTAAAGCGAGTTTTAGGCCTCCGATTTAGGCGAAAGTCGGTCGGACCTTCCTAAACTCAGTTGGGAACGGCCTTAGAGAGAAGCGTGTTCATGTTTATGGAACCTCCATGGTCAAGGACCTTTACCCTATTAAGCTTAGGTTTATTTATCGTGTTTTTAATCGACTCTTGCCGAGGTGATTCTCGATCGAGTGCATTTCCATCTCATCGTTTTAACCCTTTAGTGTAATAATTTCTTTTATGCTCTATTTTATTTCATTGCAAGTAGCCCTCTATTTTCTGCAATATTTCCTTAAGTGCGTTTAACTTTCTCCTTAACCCTAAGATTTTCGTTGATAAAATAATAGCGTTCGTGTGAGTAAGCTTAGTCAAACAGTTCCCAGATTTAAATACGACACTTGTGTCCCCTTACTACAGTTCGATAGGTATACTTGCCTAGTTGGATTGCTAGTTCGGCTGCTCGCATTTCGTAAGCATCGGCGGGCCCATCATGTTTTTGACGCCGTTGCCGGGGAGCAACGCTCGTTGATAAATTGAAAACACGAATCTATTAGTTTTATCATTTTTCTTTCTCACCCTTCTTCTAAAAATTTTTAAAATAAAAAAAAAAAATTTAATGCATGACCCGCGGGAGTCCGTTGGTTATTTTTGACCTGGATCACGAAATTGAGTGTACTCTTTGGAGAAGATCGCGATTTCAAGGTCCTACTATCCAAGTGCCGGTTTAGGATTCCGAGTCATTTTCCACTTTAAGAATGGAAGAACCCAACGTGGAGGAAGTCGTGCAAAGGCCTATGTCTTATTATGCACGGTCGAATCTCGAGGGTACTGAATCTAGTATAGTTCACCCTGCGATAGCAAATAATAACTTCGAACTGAAGCCTAGCATAATTCAAATGGTGCAGCAGTATGTGCAATTTGACGGACTTCAAGATGAAGATCTGAACGCACATATTGTAAGCTTTCTTGAGATTTGTGACACGTTTAAGATAAATGGTGTCAAAAATGTTGCTATTAGGCTCAGATTATTTCCTTTCTCTCTTAGAACTAAGGCTAAGCAGTGGCTGAAAACTCTACCTAAAAATAGCATCACAACCTAGACGCAACTAATTGAAAACTTTTTGGCGAAGTATTTTCCGCCTATTAAAACTGCAAAACTTAGGAATGACATTTCTCCTTTTGGACAAATCGACTCTGAAACCTTATATGAAACCTGGGAAATATTTAAAGAATTATTAAGACAATGCCCACATCAGGCTCTGCATATATGGTTGCAGGTGCAGACGTTTTATAACGAGCTAAATCAAAGCACAAAGCAAATGATAGACGTAGCTTATGGCGGTACTTTAAACAATAAGACCTCGGAAGCGGCTCTTGAGCTTTTTGAGGACATGGAACCAGGGAAAGATTTAAAGAATTATTAAGAGATGCCCACATCATGCTCTGCTTGTATGGTTGCAGGTGCAGACATTTTATAACGGGCTAAATCAAAGCACGAAGCAAATGATAGACGTAGCTTCTGGCGGTACTTTAAACAATAAGACCCCGGAAGCGGCTCTTGAGCTTTTTGAGGACATGACCATGAACACTTCCAGTGGAATGTGCCTAGGTCCCGCCCGAACAAACCTGAAGGTATCTTTGAAGTGGACAATGTCTCCCAGCTCACTTTGCAAGTTGAAATATTAAGCAAAAAAATTACGGAGATGACTGCTACCTCCGCCCCTCAGGTATGGGAATCTGCTGTTGAATTCTGTGAAGTGAAAGTGGGTGAATGGAAGGCTTGGGAAACCTATCCGCGCGGACTACGCGGACTGGGTTGGCGGACTGCTAGGTCGGCAGGGATGTTGCAGGCGGTTTGCTCTGTGGCGGCCTGGGCGGTCTGTTCGCGCGGACTGCGCGGACAGCAGCGGCGGTCTGACAGGCCAGTGTATGCTCAGCAGGCGGTCTACTCCCAGGAAGTAACCGGGCGGATAGAAATGTTATCCGCGGAGTCCGGCTTTAAGCGGACTGAAGAACTGGAGCTCGGCAGATCGGTTTGGCAGTTGCCTTGATCTTGCTCTAGTAAAGCGGCAAGTGGAAGCCGTGGAGACCGCCGGTCAGCGCGGACAGGAACTGGAGGTCGCCCGGTATGGCGGGCTAGATCCAGTGTCCGCCTGTAAGTGCGGACTGGCCCTTGCGGCCAGTGGGCTGGACTTGGTGGGAACTGAACCAAGTCCAGGAGGCTCAGTCCGGGGAGATCGCGCAGTGGAGCGCGGGCTGGTTTCTCAGTCCGCCAAGCGTAGTAGAAGTGCAGTTGCCTTGTTTGCTAGCTTGGGGAAATGCGGACTGGAGAATTGCTTGTGCAGGAGCGTGCGGACTGGAGCCAGAGTCCGCTGAGTCCGGTTAAGCCTTATGAGGTTTTGGACTCGGGGATGCGGACTGAGGCAGTCAGCAGGAATGCGGGCTGGAGAAGTCTGCAGTGCATGCGGACTGGAGTCTGCTGTTAGCGGACTGGATTGGCGTGTCCGCTAAGTCCGGAGGTGCCTTGGAGTTGAGGTAATGGACTTGGGATATGCGGACGATAGCCGGGTATCCGCTGAGTCCGGCAGGTGCCTTGATGGCGCGGTTGCGGGCTCGGGTTTTGCGGGCTGATGCCTTGTCCGCAGAATGGCGGATACGGCTGTTGTGGAGTCCGGCTGTGGTGGTCCTGGCTTGGTCTCTGGCGGCAAGGCGGGCTGGATATTGGAGTCCGGCCTTGGAGAAGCTGGGGCGGACTGGCTATCTGCACAGGGCGGCGAACTGGCATGTGTGTCCGCGGGCTGGCGGACACATAAGTTCTTGCTGCGGGTTGTGGCGGTGATCCTATCGGGAAGGGCGGTGACCATACTCATCGTCGTGCCTATAAATAGGACCCATGTCACATCAGGGAACAACCAACCCAGAGAGACCTAACCCGAAGTAAGTGAACAGTTTTTGAGCTCGCGTAAGTTGCTGCGGTCTGGACTTTGTGTCCGCGCGGATAGAGTTGACCCGGTTGTGCTGTGCAGGTTGTGCGGATAGCGCTGGAAAGCCAGGACTTGGCTCTGATTGCGGTCAGGGACAGTGCGGACTCTGCGGTTAAGCAACAGGCGGTAAACAGCAGGTCGCGGATAGCGGCCAGGCGGTCTTCTCTTTGGCGACTTGGTTCGGGGTTCAGGAAGTCGCCGGTTTCTGGCGGACTGTTCCATTCGGTGGCGCAGCTTGTGCGGTCTGGCGGCGTGCAGACCGGCGGTGAAGAGCTAAGCATTGGAGTAAGGGTGAGTCCGCGCGGCTTGGGTTGCGGTCTGGCGACCTGGCGGACTGAGCGGACTCCACAGCAGTAGGTCGGCGGCTTGATTGTTTGAGTCCGCGCGGCTTGTTTTTTGTTCTTGTCTTTGTAACTGTCTCTGCTCTCCCGGTGTTGGGTTTTGGTGAAGCATGTCTCGCCATGTATGTCTCGCCTTGTAAAGAAGTTTGCTCTTGATCAATAAAGAAGCTTGTGCTGCATGTGTTGCTGGTTGTTACTGCTTTGTTGAGATAACCACTGTTAACTCCACGATCCGGGAAAACTTTCAACATATAAGTGGGCGTATTCTCCTTCGGTTTGTTGAGTTTTTCAGCAGGGTATCCAAGGGGGCGTCTGCGGTTTGTTGAATTTTAACATGGTATCAGAGCCAGGTTGTTGGAGTGGTCAAGCAGTGCTCAATGGAAGTAGTTGCTCGTCTGTCGAGGAAACCAGTGGTAGAACCATGGCAGTGGAGGATGCAAGTTCTCTTGGTATTGATCTTCTTACAGAGGCGAACTGTGAACGGTGGAAGTCCTGTATGAAGAGCTTTCTTCTTGGCGAGGACCTTTGGGAGGTTGTATGCGGAGCAGGAAGACAAGAGGATACTGCTGGCAATGCTGAGGCGATGAGAGCTTGGAAGGAGGCAAATGCGAAAGCGGAGTCTATTCTCAGGCAGGTGATCTCATCGGAGCTCTTGGACCACATCAGTGGATGTCGGTCAGCTGCGGAGGTTTGGACTTCCCTTGATGGGTTGTTCAGGAAGAAGGTGAAGGAGGTTGCTGCTGATGATGGTCCCTCTACTTCATATCAGGAAGAAAGGAGTGTTTCTCCTAGGCGTGATAGGAAGAGGAAGGAAGGACCACGGTGCTATAAATGCAAGCAGCAAGGTCATCTTCGGAAGGAGTGCAAGGTTACCTTGCTCTCGGCGAACGTTGCTCAGGTAGGGAGGAAGGAGAAGAACGTAGTTGGGACTTCAACTAGTTCTGGATCTGATCGGCTGGATGCCAATGATAGTGCAGCTATCTGGCATGAAAGACTGGGGCATGTAGGGATGGACAAGCTGAAATCAATGGCGGAAAGAAGACTCGTAAGAGGCTTGCCTAGATTGTCATCCTATGGCGATGGTCGGGGGTGTGCGGGATGTCAGGAAAGTGGAGCCTATCGCTTCATGGTCGACAAAGCACAAGCCAGGAGTAATGCACCATTGGCGGTTGTCCATTGTGCTCTGGTGGGACCGACCGTCACGGCCAGTCTTGGAGGCAGCAGGTTCATGCTGATATTGGTTGATGACTATTCTGGGTATACTTGGGTATACTTTATGAAGACGAAGTCCAGCATGGTACGCTTGTTTGTGGAGTTCAAGAAGCTTGTCGAAGGCCAGCTTGGCCGGAGGATCAAGGTGTTGAGGACAAGTTTCGGTGGTGAGTTTGACTCAACCGAGTTCTCACGCTTTTGCAGGAAGCAAGCGATCCGGATGGAGCCTTCTTGTGGACATACTTCACAACAGGGTAGTGTTGCAGCTCGGATGATCCGTTGGTTAACGGAGACCTGCAAGTGTTGGCTTCAGAGTAAAGGCGTTCCGAAGGCTCTTTGGGCGGAGGGAATAGCCTGCGCTACTCATGTCATCAACCGGATGCCTCTTAGTCTGATCATAATGAAGACTCCTTATGAGCTAATGTTCGGAGTGAAGCCCTCAGTGAAGCACCTTCGGGTGTTTGGATCTACCTGCTATATACATTCTCCGGGTGCTCTCAAAACAAAGCTAGTCTTTGTAGGGTATGATGAGCAGAGAAGAAGATGGAGGTGTATGGATCCTGCGACGAAGAAACTCATAGTGTCGAGAGACATTGTCTTTGATGAGTTGACGCCGTATTGGGGTAGCTCTTATGTGGAGCTAGAGTTAAGCAGGTCAGATGGTGGGCTGAAGGAGGCTGCTGCTAAGGAAGTGGAGTTGCCTGAGTCACCAGGTGCTCCAGGTTGTTCTAGCTCCGGGGCAAAGGCGTCAGAGTCGGGAAGAAGGGGGAGCGATGCTCCGGGACCTTCTGGCTCAAAGGCGGAGGCTTCCTGTTCAGGAAGCAAGGGGAGCGATGTTCTAGGCAGTTCATGTTCAAGAGGGGAGTCTTCTGGTTCAGGTAGCAGGGGGAGCGTTGCTCCAGGTGCTCTTGGTTCCAGTAAGGAGGCGTCTTGTTCAGGGAACAAAGGGAGCATTGTTCCGGGTTTGCCCGGGAACGGAGCTGGTTCAAAAGCAGCGGAGGTGGTTAGCCATGATCAGGTTCTTCGGAGATCGAAGAGGATCAGTAAGCCACCAGCTCGATATAGCGAAGGGAACACGGCGGACTTGGTCCCGTGTTTCCTTGTTAGCCCTCAGGTCGAGCAAGGGACTTCTGGCTGTGATGATCCCACTAGAATCAAGGAGGTGGTTGACACCAAGTCTGATGAGGTGACTTCTCTCAGAGGCAACGAGGCTTGGGCTTCTGGGTCCAAGGAAGTTGGTGATTCTCCTATGATGCATGAGTGGAGGTTGAAGCTAAAGAAGGCAGAGGGAAGCATGGCTCCTTTTGGGAGATGCTGGAGGGCTCCCTCATGGTCCATGATATGCGGGGCGAGGACTATGTCTTGGACATCTCTTCGTAGATGCTATCGGAAGGACCAGGTGCAAGGTTACGGGAGCTGCTGGAGTTATTCACCACTTCTCACTTCAAGGGGGAGTGTTGAATTCTGTGAAGTGAAAGTGGGTGAATGGAAGGCTTGGGAAACCTATCCGCGCGGACTACGCGGACTGGGTTGGCGGACTGCTAGGTCGGCAGGGATGTTGCAGGCGGTTTGCTCTGTGGCAGCCTGGGCGGTCTGTTCGCGCGGACTGCGCGGACAGCAGCGGCGGTCTGACAGGCCAGTGTATGCTCAGCAGGCGGTCTACTCCCAGGAAGTAACCGGGCGGATAGAAATGTTATCCGCGGAGTCCGGCTTTAAGCGGACTGAAGAACTGGAGCTCGGCAGACCGGTTTGGCAGTTGCCTTGGTCTTGCTCTAATGAAGCGGCAAGTGGAAGCCGTGGAGACCGCCGGTCAGCGCGGACAGGAACTGGAGGTCGCCCGGTATGGCGGGCTAGATCCAGTGTCCGCCTGTAAGTGCGGACTGGCCCTTGCGGCCAGTGGGCTGGACTTGGTGGGAACTGAACCAAGTCCAGGAGGCTCAGTCCGGGGAGATCGCGCAGTGGAGCGCGAGCTGGTTTCTCAGTCCGCCAAGCGTAGTAGAAGTGCAGTTGCCTTGTTTGCTAGCTTGGGGAAATGCGGACTGGAGAATTGCTTGTGCAGGAGCGTGCGGACTGGAGCCAGAGTCCGCTGAGTCCGGTTAAGCCTTATGAGGTTTTGGACTCGGGGATGCGGACTGAGGCAGTCAGCAGGAATGCGGGCTGGAGAAGTCTGCAGTGCATGCGGACTGGAGTCTGCTGTTAGCGGACTGGATTGGCGTGTCCGCTAAGTCCGGAGGTGCCTTGGAGTTGAGGTAATGGACTTGGGATATGCGGACGATAGCCGGGTATCCGCTGAGTCCGGCAGGTGCCTTGATGGCGCGGTTGCGGGCTCGGGTTTTGCGGGCTGATGCCTTGTCCGCAGAATGGCGGATACGGCTGTTGTGGAGTCCGGCTGTGGTGGTCCTGGCTTGGTCTCTGGCGGCAAGGCGGGCTGGATATTGGAGTCCGGCCTTGGAGAAGCTGGGGCGGACTGGCTATCTGCACAGGGCGGCGAACTGGCATGTGTGTCCGCGGGCTGGCGGACACATAAGTTCTTGCTGCGGGTTGTGGCGGTGATCCTATCGGGAAGGGCGGTGACCATACTCATCGTCGTGCCTATAAATAGAACCCATGTCACATCAGGGAACAACCAACCCAGAGAGACCTAACCCGAAGTAAGTGAACAGTTTTTGAGCTCGCGTAAGTTGCTGCGGTCTGGACTTTGTGTCCGCGCGGATAGAGTTGACCCGGTTGTGCTGTGCAGGTTGTGCGGATAGCGCTGGAAAGCCAGGACTTGGCTCTGATTGCGGTCAGGGACAGTGCGGACTCTGCGGTTAAGCAACAGGCGGTAAACAGCAGGTCGCGGATAGCGGCCAGGCGGTCTTCTCTTTGGCGACTTGGTTCGGGGTTCAGGAAGTCGCCGGTTTCTGGTGGACTGTTCCATTCGGTGGCGCAGCTTGTGCGGTCTGGCGGCGTGCAGACCGGCGGTGAAGAGCTAAGCATTGGAGTAAGGGTGAGTCCGCGCGGCTTGGGTTGCGGTCTGGCGACCTGGCGGACTGAGCGGACTCCACAGCAGTAGGTCGGCGGCTTGATTGTTTGAGTCCGCGCGGCTTGTTTTTTGTTCTTGTCTTTGTAACTGTCTCTGCTCTCCCGGTGTTGGGTTTTGGTGAAGCATGTCTCGCCATGTATGTCTCGCCTTGTAAAGAAGTTTGCTCTTGATCAATAAAGAAGCTTGTGCTGCATGTGTTGCTGGTTGTTACTGCTTTGTTGAGATAACCACTGTTAACTCCACGATCCGGGAAAACTTTCAACATATAAGTGGGCGTATTCTCCTTCGGTTTGTTGAGTTTTTCAGCAGGGTATCCAAGGGGGCGTCTGCGGTTTGTTGAATTTTAACATCTGCAACTCCTCCCCCCGAACATTTGGATTATGTTAATAATATGACTAGAAATGCTTTTAATAATTTTTTTGCTGCGATGTTTCATCCTCTTGGTTTTAATTTTCTGAATAGTTATAATCTTGCTTTAAGAAATCACCCTAATTTTTCATGGAGTAATCCATCGAATGTTGTGCGCCCGCCACCACAAATTGATTTTCTGCACCACCAACACCTCCTCAAAGTTTTCCAAAACCTCCAAGTTTGGAGGAAATGTTTTCAAAATACATGAATGTTAATGACGCTATGATAAGAACCTTAACTAGAAGCGTTAAAGATTTAGAGAATCAAGTCGGACAGCTCGCTAAAATAATTTTTGAGTGACCCGCCGGGTCTCTTCCTTCCAATACCGAGCCCAACCCGAGAGAGCAAGCGAAAGCTATAACTCTTCGGAGTTAGAAGCAAGTTCCCCTAATCCTTGGCCGACCCTTCCTTGCCACCTCCCGAGCTATCATTGACATAAGCAATGGTAAGCTCTTCCTTCGAGTAGACGACGACGAAGTAACTTTCGCTATCACCCCCTCGATGAAGAACACCCTAGCCAATGATGACTCCGGCTTTTTCATAGATGTCGTAAGTGAAGAATCCTCCTCTCACCTCTCTGATTTTGAAAAAAAAATTTCTGATTTTTTGTACCTCTTTTATTACTTTAATTGAATCGCTACACCTAAGTGAAGAATCCTCCTGTCGCCCTTCTGATTTTGAAAAAGAATTTTCTGATTTTTTGTTCCTCTTGTACTCTTCCAACTGAATCGCTGCAAGAAGCCGTCTTGGCCGCTAGCCCCACCCCTTTTAATTTTACATATAAAAAAGTCTACGAGGACATAGTTTTTGAAAAAGAACGGATTTCTAAAAACTCGTATGATGACCCCCCTACCCTGGAACTGAAAGAACTACCAGAGCATCTTAGATACGCTTTCTTAGAAAAGAACTCCAAGCTGCCCGTCATAGTTTCGGCCTACCTCACGGATGCAAACAATGATAAACTTCTTTCGATTTTATGTAAACATCGTCGAGCTATTGCTTGGCAGATATCTGATATCAAGGGCATAAGCCCGTCTTTCTGCACTCATAAAATCTTAATGGAAGATAATTCACGTAACTCTATATAACCTCAGCGTCGCATAAACCCGAATATGAAAGAAGTAGTTAAGGGCGAGGTTATGAAATTGTTAGACGCAGGAATTATTTACCTATATCCGACAATAAGTGGGTTAGCCCAGTCCAGGTAGTACCAAAGAAGGGAGGCATACCGGTAGTAAGTAATGAAAATAATGAATTAATCCTGACACGGACGGTGACCGGATGGCGAATGTGCATAGATTACCGTAAGTTAAATGATGTCACCCGCAAGGATCATTTTCCCTTGCCATTCATCGATCAAATTTTAGAACGACTTTACGGCCATAGCTTTTATTGTTTTCTCGATGGACTCTCGGGGTATTTTTAAATCCCCATCTCTCCCGAGGACTAGGAGAAAACTACGTTTACTTGTCCCTTCGGCACCTTCGCCTACCGAAGAATGCCGTTTGGATTGTACAATGCGCCAGCTACATTCCAGCAATGTATGCTCGCTATCTTTGACAAGTACGTAGAAAGCATTATGGAGGTTTTCATGGATAATTTCTCCGTGTTCGGTGACGCTTTTGATAGTTGTTTAGAGAACCTCGAAAAAGTCTTAGAACGATGCGAAGAAACTAACCATGCCCTAAATTGGAAAAAATGTCATTTTATGGTGAGGGAAGGGTTAGTTTTGGGCCATAAAATTTCTGCAAGAGTTATTGAAGTTGACGTTGCTAAGATAGAAGTTTTCAAGAAGCTGTCGCCACGTACAAATATAAAAGCTATAAGAAGTTTCCTAGGTCACGCTGGTTTCTACCGCCGCTTCATAAAGGACTTTTCCAAGATCACCAAGCCTGAAAGTGGAGGATAAGATCTACCTTAACTCTAGAGGGGGGGTGAATAGAGTATATTAAAATAATTTTCAAGTTAAAAACTATTTTGCAGTGGAAGACTTAATTTAAGTATAGGTGTAAGGTACTTGCAGTAAATAAAAAATATAAAAGCAAGAAATAAAATAACACAGCACACAGCAAAACACAAAGAAGCAACCAGAGGACACAAGGAGCTATAGTGCTTCCCCAATCAATCTGGGTACATCCACTCTTCTACCACCCTAGGTAGGAATCCACTACAGGATGAGTTGATCAGGTGTCCTGGGCAGCAATGAGCTTTTGATAAGGTGCTCAAAAACCAAACTAGATTTTTTGATCAGGTGTCTTGCCACCACTGAGTTTTGACAAGCTCTCAGAAACCAACACAAACTTTTGAAGGGAGTTTGATAAACCCTTTACAGCAGAGAGAGAGAGAGAGGAGATGATATTCTTTGTCAACAATCAGAGATAAGATAGTGGATGTTGTCAAAGATCCCCCTGAGATCTTGAGTTGTTCAGGAAGTGAAGCTTTGCAATAGGGTGATAGGCCTTCAGAAGATTTGATCTCCAACAAAAGATGATTCCAGCAGCAGCTGAAATGTGTGGTGTCTGGAGTCTTGAATGATAAGGCCTTTGAACACTGGAATCAAAAGGGATCTAGAAATTTCAGTATATTGATCTCCTTCAGTGATGTGTGTTCCTGTAAGAATTCTATGACTGTGAATATCTGCAACTTTTTCTCTCCTTCTTGCTGTTGTTTGTTGTTCTTATTATGATTAACCAGCAGAATGAATAATCTTTTATTCCTTAGATCTGAATAGAATAATTCTCTGTCCAAGATAGCTGTTAGCCTGTCATAAATGACTTCCTTAAATGCATTTCGTCTTCTGGAGGAAAGTCCAATAAAACATTCCTTTAAAATCTCCTTGAAACTTGCTCCAGATTAATTGACACGGCTACAAGATTCTTGAAATAAATGTTGGGAATAAATAGAAGGGAATACCAAAACTGACTGAATTTGAATCTTGAAAAACGTCGATCTCTCCAGAAAAACGTCGACCTGAGCTCAACTATCGTTGAACTTAGCTCAGCGACTGGACTTAGACTGAAGCAGAAAATGTCGATCTGAGCTCAACTATCGTCGAACTGAGCTCAAAGATAGGGAAACAAACTAGAGACAGGAACGTCGATCTGAGCTCAAAGATCGCCGAACGGAGTTCGACGACTCGTTGAAGTGAGCTCAGAGATCGTCGAATGGAGTTCAACGATTCGTCGACCTGAGCTCGACGAAATGACTTAGTCTCCTGAACTGAAATACCTGGTCTTGAGGGTCGTGAGGGCAGCTTACAAACCTAAATACTAACACTTAGATACAATTTAATTGACCTTTAGATCTATACAAGGAGGTCAAAACAAATTTCCTAAAGGACATAGTGATCCTTACCCAAATCAGTAATAGGGTGTTCCAACAATCTCCCCCTATTTGGGTTAGGATTACTATTTACAGACATTGGAAAGATTGGAAAAATAAAAACATACAATGCAGAAATATAACCAAAAAAACATTGCAAAACACAGATATAATCACAGATAGTCAGAAATAGGTATTACTGTCAGCTTACACAATCATTCTTTTTCCTTGCACTTTTTGAGAACTATTTCTCTGTTAGGGCTAAGAGCTTCTTTCTTGGATCTCCTATCATCATTTGCACCTAGAAAAGTTTGTTGTTTTGTCCTGGGGACTACAGCTTATGGGTGCAGCTTCATGTAACTTTCTGAGTCAAAGAATTTGCTAGAAGAATATCTCTCAAGTTCTTTCTTTCTCTGTTCTGATAGAGTGGTGAATTGTGATGTGTCTTTTTCTTGTTCTTTTGCCTTCTTAATTTGATCTAGTGCAGCCAATTCTTTCATCCTTGTTGTCCAGGAATTAGGATTGTTTTATGGGTCTTCAAATAGAACAGGAGGTTCATATCTATTAGTTGACTCATCATCAGGAGCTCTGGAAGAGACAAGATCTTTAAGCTTATAAGGAAAAGGACCAGAAGTAGAATCTGTAGGGCTTTGTCCTTCCCTTTGATAAGGATGTTGCCTGGAATATCCTTTAGAATACACTCTGAGATCTCTTTGATTACCTTTGAACTGTCCTCTTCTTGGTTGGTAACCTCTAGACTGATTTCCTCTTTGATGAGATCTTCCTTGAAACTGATATGAACTTTGGCTTCTAGCAGTATATTGAAAGGCAGAACTTCCACCTGTACTTGCATCAGGTGAAGGAGGAGGAGGAGGATGATTGAAAAGGGATGAACCTTTGTCATACTTCCTTTTCTTTTTCATGGCTTTCAGCTGATTTTTGGAGTACTGCATCCATGGTTCTGTAATCTGGTAATCATGCAATATATAGTATGGAATATCATTTATATCTTTAACCTTCTCTGGGGGAACTCTCTTCATGGCCTTGCTTCTTGCTTTCCTTTTCCTTGCAATTGTTGCAGAGGAATCATCAGAGTCAGTTCTAAACTGATCACTATCTGAACTCTGAGGATTGTCATATAATTCATCAAGCCTTTTGATGGAGTCTCTTTGTTGTTGGGAAGGAACAGAAGAAATAACAGCAGGAACAGCAACAGGAGCTATAGCAGCAGCAGGAATTGGAACAGAAATTTCAGAAACAATAAGCTCAGATACAGCAGGCTCAAAATCAATTGCCTCTGTCATATGCACATCTTCAGAAACTGAAACAACAACATCAGAACTAACTAAAACATCAACAGCAGCACAGTAATTTCAACATTGTCCACAGCCTGGACAGAATCTATAAAAGAGGCTAAAATGCTGGGCTCACAGCAAGAAATAGGCACAATGGCCTTAGTAAGGTCTTCAGTATGCTGGTCTGGAAGGCAGCTGAAGTATACAGAATCAAATACTGATAGCAGTGACCTGAGGTCCACTGTAATGACTGCAACTGGAGCTTGAACTGGAGTTACTGCAGCAGGCAATCTCTCAGCTTCATAAGGCATCTCCCCCTGCCTAGATTCAGTGAGAATTGGATCAAGGTACCTAGTAGAAGGGATTGCCTGAGGAGGAAGAATAGAGGATAGCCTGGCAAACAACTCCTGAACAGTTTTCAGAAGTGGAGCCAATGAAGTCTCCAGCAGTAGTGATAGCCTTGGAGCTATCAGCTCATATAGCTTGTCTGCAATGGCTGGAAGGTATACTTGCTCAAGAGAGACTTGAGTAGAGGTAGGGATGGATGTGGTAGAGATGAAAGTTGGAGTAGCAGGAGATGTTGTTGGAGAAACTGTGGATGGTGGAAGTGATGGTTGAGATATTGGAATTGTGGAGATGGAAGATAATGGAGTGGAGATGGACGGTGTGAATGATGGTTGAGCAATGATTTCCTGAAGTAGTTGTTGATAAGAAGTGGATGACGGTGGTGGCACAAGAGGGGGTGAAGGAGAATCATCCATATATGAATCATCTAGAAGAGTGAATGATGGAATATGAGATGATGAATCAATGTCCATATGTGGGTAGTGATGTAGTGGATGGAAGATTTCTTTAGTTGATGTTGGAGTTGGAGAAGGGATTGAAGTTGGAGATGGGATGGAAATGGGGAATGAAAGTGTGATAGAGGATGTGATTGTTGTTGATGAAACAATAGGTGGAGAAGGAGGAGATGATGAGGCAGGCAAATCTTCTGCAGGGGCAGAAACCTGAGGGGAAGAGATTGAAATAGTCCTTGTGCCTGAAGAAGAGATTGCAGAGGCTCTGCTGGGCTTTACAATCTGCATGTCCCATTTCCCAAATAAGGCACATGTAAGCCTCTTGGAGGCATTGTTGTGTATTCCATTGGACACAAGCAGGTCAGGGCATCTTTTGTGAAGAAACAGCCCTAAAATCCTCCCAAAATTAACCAAATTCTTGTTAATTTTCTTCTTGATCAAATCAAAAAACACTTCTCCCCAATTCAGCTGCTTCTTGTCCACCAAGGCGCCCATTAAACAGAGCTGATACCTAGAGATGGTATCATGAGCAGAGTGTTTTGCAAACAACACTTTCCCAACTACATCAGCAAGAAATCTGTACTCAACTGACAGATTCTTTATAAGCAATTTATTAGGATTAGCTGCTGAATGGCCCATCCTCTCAAGCATAATTGAAAATAGTTCTCTAGAAAGCTCAATAGAATCTTCACCAGAATTTAATTGAAATACCTCTGTCAAAACAGCAGGTGTTAAAGGTACCTGAGTTCCTGAGATGGTTCCGATCGCAGTGTTCTGATCCAGATTGTGGGCAGTATACACCCATTCCTTTATTTCATCTACGGCCAATTTGATCCTTGTAGACATTATGTTAACTAACTGTTGGTCCTTGAAGAGTTCCAGAATGTCCTTGAATATTTGATCGCTGGTATCGAAAGAATCCATGTCTATATCAAAGCCAGTATCAAATTTCATGGCTGCCAAGATTGTGACTGAAACTGCCATTGATTCCTGCAAAAAAAGTGAACAAACACAAGAGCAAGTGCAGAAAGTTTGGAGGGAAAGAGAAATTATGCAGAGAGTATGAAAACGCAAAGGCAGAACGACGGCCGAAAAATGAGTTTTATATTAGGGTTTGACGCAGATAAGGAAAGATCGTTGAACTCCGTTCGACGATCTGGGCTACTAAAGGAATCTGAAAGGTCTTCAATATCGTCGATCTCCGTTCGACGATATTGGAGAGCGTCGAGCTCCGTTCGACGATCGCTGACCGGAAGAAGATAGCTTAGCACTATCTAGAAAGCGCTGAACTCTGGTACACGATTTCTAAGAACGTCGATCTCCGTTCGACGATCTTTGGGAGAAACGTCGAGCGCAGTTCAGAGACCAGAAACAACCTATAGACACAAAATAAAATCAAATTGTTTGCCTAGTCTTGGTCATTTTTAGATTTTTAAAATCTTGGATCTTATTTTAAACTCCCTCCATCTAACACTCCTAACTGATTCAGGAAGAATGTGTGTTTCTTTTCATCCAATGATTTGGTGAAAATATCTCTCCTTTGCAAATCAGTTGGGATATATTGAAGTTCAATTTTATTTTTCTCAACATTATCCCTTAGAAAGTGATGCCTAATTTCTATATGTTTTGTCCTACTATGGAGGACTGAATTTTGTGTAATGGAAATAGCACTGGTATTATCACAAAATATTTTTGACTTCTCTAAGTTGTAGCCATAGTCTAGGAGTTGGTTTTGAATCCATAAGATTTGTGAACAACAACTACCTGCAGCTATATATTCAGCTTCAGCAGTTGAAGTTGACACAGATGTTTGTTTCTTGCAAAACCAGGAGACAAGTCTGTCACCAAGAAACTGACAAGTTCCACTAGTGCTTTTCCTATCTATTCTGCATCCAGCATAATCAGCATCTGAAAATCCAATTAAGTCAAATGCTGAGTCTTTTGGATACCAGAGACCTAGATTTGGACAACTTTTCACATACCTAATAATCTTTTTTACTAAGGTTAAGTGTGACTCTCTAGGGTTCACTTGGAATCTAGCACATATGCATGTAGCAAACATTATGTCAGGTCTACTAGTTGTAAGGTACAATAAAGAGCCAATCATTGCTCTATATGTTGTATGATCAACAGGTTTCCCATGTTCATCAGCATCTAATACAGCATTAGTAGGCATAGGTGTTTTCATACATGATGCTTCAGACATACCAAATTTCTTAACCAATTCTTTTGCATACTTGGTTTGAGAAATAAATATGCCTTCAGCATGTTTTTTGATTTGAAATCCTAGAAAGAAAGATAGCTCACCCATGCTACTCATTTCAAATTTGGAATGCATTAGGTTGGAAAACATTCTGCACAAATTTGAATCAGTAGAACCAAATATAATATCATCTACATATATTTGTACTAGAAGGGTATGAGACTTATGGGTTCTAATAAAAAGAGTTTGTTCTACTCTATCCCTTATAAAATCATTTTTCAGAAGAAAGTATGCTAGGGTCTCATACCATGCTCTAGGAGCTTCCTTTAGATCATATAATGCTTTATGCAATTTAAAAAACATGATCAGGATGAGTTGAAGAGATAAAACCTGGGGGTTGTCTGACATAGACTTCTTCTTTGATATCTTCATTGAGAAAAGCACTCTTTACATCCATCTAGTATACTTTGAATCCTTTGTGTGCTGCATAGGCTAAGAAGATTCTTATGGCCTCTAACCTTGCAACTGGTGCAAAGGTCTGG
Source organism: Platanthera guangdongensis (assembly GCA_039583875.1). Lineage (NCBI taxonomy): Eukaryota > Viridiplantae > Streptophyta > Magnoliopsida > Asparagales > Orchidaceae > Platanthera > Platanthera guangdongensis. Next base: position 39,820,003 of record CM077165.1, on the reverse strand, counting down.
TCTTAGTCTATCCCTTATTCTTGAGAGTACCCTTGAGCAACTAGCCTTGCCTTGTTCCTTATAATGACTCCTTGATCATCCAATTTATTTCTGAACACCCATTTTGTTCCAACAATGGAGTGATGTTTTGGCCTTGGCACTAGTTCCCAAACTTTGTTCCTTTCAAATTGATGTAACTCCTCTTGCATTGCAATGATCTAGTGTGGACCTTGCTCTGTATCTTGAATGGATTGAGTTTCAATTTGAGAAAAAAAACAAGTGTGCATCAGGTTTTGGTTGACCTGATTTCTGGTTTGCACACCAGCTGAGATGTCTCCAATCACTTGGGAGATTGGATGGTCTCTTGATGTTACTAAATCAACAGGAGATGTTGATTGTTCACCAACCTGTGTTGTTGTTTCCTCTTATGGTACAACAACTAGTTCTTCAAGAAGATTCTCTTCAAGATGTTGAATGACTTCTTCATCTTCACTGCTTTCATCTTTTTGAATAATTTGTAACCTGTCCAAGACTTTAGTAAGAGAGTGTACCTGCAAAGGTTCTATGGTAGAAGTATTCTTCTCCTTGAAAGACATGTTAGATTCATCAAAAGATATATGAACAGATTCTTCAATTTTGAGAGTAGATTTATTATATACCCTATAAGCTTTACTGATCATGGAGTATCCCAGAAACACTCCTTCATCAGCGTTAGCTTGAAATTTTACTAAGTATTGCTTGTCATTATTATGAATGTAGCAAACACAACCAAATATTTTGAAGTAATCTACTTTAGGTTTCTTCCTTTTGAGTAATTCGTAGGGAGTCTTGCCCTTCAGTTTATGTATTAAACTTCTATTTAACACATAGTTGGAGGTGTTCACTGCCTCTACCCAAAAGGATAGAGGAAGATGAGCATCTGACAATAATGTAGTAGCAGATTCAATAAGGGTTCTATTTTTCCTTTCAGCTAACCCATTTTGTTGAGGAGTTTTAGGAGCTTAGAAAGTGTGCCTGATCCCTTCACTCTGACAAAACTCTTGCATAAGAAGAGAATCAAACTCTGTCCCATGATCACTTCTGATCAGGGTAATGTGAGTATTGAACTCACTCTGTATGTATTTGAGAAACTCTGTCAAACACTTAAAGTTATCAGACTTCTTCCTCAGAAAGAACACCCATGTGAATCTAGAGAAGTCATCTACAACCACTAAAGTATAGGATTTTCCTCCTAAGCTTTGTACTGTAATGGATCCAAAAAGGTCCATGTGTAACAGATACAAAATCATAGGTGAATCACTCTTATTAAGTGACTTGAAGCTATTTTTGGTTTGCTTGCCTAATTGACAAGCCCTGCAAAGTCCTTTCTTCTTGTAGGGCCCAGAAGGTAGTCCTCTAACAAGGTTGTCCTTGGATAGCCTAGCAATGGTTCTAAGGTTTATATGCCCGAGTCTCTTATGCCATAATTCATTAGGTCAACAAATAGAGTTGAACAAGCATATATCTACCTTAGTTGAAAGAAAATCTACAAGATAAATGTTACCTTTCCTTTTACCTGTCAACATAGTTATGTTGTCCTCTGATTTGATTTTGCATGAGGATTTGTTGAAAGTCACTTGATAGCCTTCATCACACAGTTGACTGATACTGATTAAGTTGTGCTTCAGTCCTTCCATATAGGCTACTTTCTTGAATGTGACTGTGCCAATCTGGACTTCACCATATCCTTTTGTAAGTCCAAAGTTTAAATCACCAAATATTACTTTGGGTCCAAGCTTGTCTTTGAAGGATGTGAAATTCCCCTTATTTCCTGTCATGTGCTTTGAACACCCACTATCCAGATACCATTGCTAGTTTGATATTGGATAGGTCTTCACCTGCACATAAAACAATTTATTTGTTTTTGAACCAGTTTACCTTTGGCCTAGGTTGATAACCTTTAAATTCTGAAATAAAAGACATCTCTGGTTGACTCTTATAGCCTTCAGGATGATATCTCCTAGGAGGTATTATCCATTCAGTATAATGGTTAACCCTCTGAGATGTAGGACCTCTAGGATTGAAGTTTGATTTACCTTTGAAGGATTTTTCAAAACTCTGAGCTCTGTTCGACAATCTCTGAGCTGAGTTCGACGATCTTGGATCAGATCGTCGAGCTCCGTTTGAAGATCGACTATGCCAGAGTTCAGGCTTCAGAGATCGTCGACCTGAGTTCGACGATTCAGCCTGAGATCGTTGAGCTCCATTCGGCGATCGTCGAGCTCCGTTCGACGTTTTCTGTTGAACTTTTGTTTTCTTAGGTAAATCAGAATTCTTCCTAGCCACCTCTACAACTCCCTTACCTTTATCAGAGATAAATTTGATTGGTGTTGTTAATACTATGGGTTGGCTAGATGAGGCAACCAAGCCCAGTATACTATTGAATCTTGAATTCACTGTGCTTGTGATGTCCATTAGTTTGATACTTCTCCTATTAAGGGATTCTTCAAAATTTTTGGCCTCTGATAGCTCACTTTTCAGTGAAGCTATCTGCTCTCTACAATATTCCAACTCCTCAGAGAGTTTGAGGTTTTCTGATTTTAAAGTGCTGTGTTCAGATAGCTGATTTCTGAGAGAAATGATTTCCTTCTCAGATTTTAATAAATCTAAACATAGTGCTTTAAACTCACACTTGAAGTCCTCAGAATTAAAATCAAAAGAATTTATTACCTAGTCCTCTTCAGATTGAGTCTCTGATTCTGACTCTGACTCTTCTGCATCAGAATTTTGTTATGAGGCATTGATAGTCATCATGCAGAATTCTTTTTCATCAGCATCATCTTCATCATCACTAGAGCTGGATGAAGCTTCAGATTCTTCTTCTGTCTCACTCCAAGTTTCAGCAACAAACCCCTTCCTTGTATTTTTGTTCTTGCTGGAGGAGGGTTTGTCATTGCTATTTTTCTTGAAGTCCTTTTCTTTTCTCCTTTCTTTCCTACCTTTCTTGTCCCTGTTTTCATTTTCTGGACAGTCAGGCATAATGTGGCCTGGTTTCCTGCATACAAAACAAATAATCTCTTTATTATTTGATTTGTCATACCTTGGCTTGTCATGCCCTCGGTACGATCTTTTCCTGAAATCCTTCCTAGCTATTTTATAAAACATTCTGCCCAGTAAGCTTAGCAGCTCTTCATTGCCTGTGACCTTGTCTTCAGGCTGATCTTCAATAGCTTTGAATGCTATTGATTTCTCTTTTCTGACTGCTGGTGAAGCAGCCTTCTTCTCTTCTTCTCTATTCTTGATGATCAGCTCATAAGACTTGAGCTTGCCTAAGAGAGCTTCAGTTGTGATCTCATTTAGGCTTTTGGTATCCTTGATTGGCCAGATCCTTGAGTCTCAAGTGCTTGGGAAGCACATTAGGATTTTATCATTGAGCTCAGTCAATGAGATCTCTTTGTCCAATGTTTTCAGCTTATTGACTATGAGACTGAGTCTATTATACATATTTGCTACCGACTCAGCTTCTCCTTTCTTGAAGTTCTCATACTAAGTTATGAGATGGGATCTTCTATCTTTTCTCTCATCAGTAGATCCTGAGACTATCTCAGATAACTTGTCCCAGATGTCCTTTGCTGAGTTGCATTCAGCTACTTTTTGAAATATTTCATCAGACATAGTCTGGGCTAAAATATGCATTGCATTAGCATCTGCCACTTTCCATTTCTTGATTTCTGCATTAGTTCCTGAAGGAGGTGGAACAGCACTTGTACTTGTATTTTCTGGGGGTCTTGGACACACTGTCAAAACAGAATTAAAGATATCTTCATCAATAGAATTCATGTACAATCTTATCCTTGCCTTCCAAAGTGCAAACTTAGATAGATTGCACACTGGAGGTCTGGTGCTAGCATAATCTTTGCTTTGTGCCATAGTTTTATGTAAGGATAAATATAATATGAATAATAAAAATAAAAACCCTCTATGAAAGATTAATCTTATCAGAGATCTTTTGGTTCAGGTGTTAGCTTGTAGGAAAACAACCAACCAATTAAGGTGTGGTATTTTTAACCAATCTGGCTCTGATACCAATTGAAAGTGGAGGATAAGATCTACCTTAACTCTAGAGGGGGGTGAATAGAGTATATTAAAATAATTTTCAAGTTAAAAACTATTTTGCAGTGGAAGATGTAATTTAAGTATAGGTGTAATGTGCTTGCAGTAAATAAAAAAAAATATAAAAGCAAGAAATAAAACAACACAGCACACAGCAAAACACAAAGAAGCAACCAAAGGACACAGGGAGCTATAGTGGTTCCCCAATCAATCTGGGTACATCCACTCTTCTACCACCCTAGGTAGGAATCCACTGCAAGATGAGTTGATCAGGTGTCCTGGGCACCAATGAGCTTTTAATAAGGTGCTCAAAAACCAAACTAGATTTTTTGATCAGTTGTCTTGCCACCACTGAGTTTTGACAAGGTCTCAGAAACCAACACAAACTTTTGAAGGGAGTTTGATAAACCCTTTATAGCAGAGAGAGAGAGAGGAGATGATCTTCTCTTTCAACAATCAGAGAGAAGATAGTGGATGTTATCAAAGCTCCCCCTGAGATCTTGAGTTGTTCAGGAAGTGAAGCTTTGCAGTAGGGTGATAGGCCTTCAAAAGATTTGATCTCCAGCAAAAGATGATTCCAGCAACAGCTGAAATGTGTGGTGTCTGGAGTCTTGAATGATAAGGCCTTTGAACACTGGAATCAAAAGGGATATAGAAATTTCAGTATATTGATCTCCTTCAGTGATGTGTGTTCCTGTAAGAATTCTATGACTGTGAATATCTGCAACTTTTTCTCTCCTTCTTGCTGTTGTTTGTTGTTCTTGTTATGATTAACCAGCAGAATGAATAATCTTTTATTCCTTAGATCTGAATAGAATAATTCTCTGTCCAAGATAGTCGTTAGCCTGTCATAAATGACTTCCTTAAATGCATTTTGTCTTCTGGAGGAAAGTCCAATAAAACATTCCTTTAAAATCTCCTTGAAACTTGCTCCAGATTAATTGACACGGCTTCAAGATTCTTGAAATAAATCCTGGGAATAAATAGAAGGGAATACCAGAACTGACTGAATTTGAATCTTGAAAAACGTCGATCTCTCCAGAAAAATGTCGACCTGAGCTCAACTATCGTTGAACTGAGCTCAGCGACTGGACTTAGACTGAAGCAGAAAACGTCGATCTGAGCTCAACTATCATCGAACTGAGCTCAGAGATATGGAAATAAACTAGAGATAGGAACGTCGATCTGAGCTCGAAGATCGCCGAACGGAGTTCGACGACTCGTTGAAGTGAGCTCAGAGATCGTCGAATGGAGTTCGACGATTCGTCGACCTGAGCACGACGAAATGACTTAGTCTCCTGAACTGAAATATCTGGTCTTGAGGGTCTTGAGGGAAGCTTACAAACATAAATACTAACTCTTAGACACAATCTAATTGACCTTTAGATCTATACAAGGAGGTCAAAACAAATTTCCTAAAGGACGTAGTGATCCTTGCCCAAATTAGTAATAAGGTGTTCCAAAAAAGCCCCTTACCCACCTCTTAGAAAAAGTCACCCCATTCATCTTTGATGACCTTTGCCTAGCTTCTTTTCATTTAATAAAAGAAAAATTAATTAATGCCCCAATCATGATAGCTCCGTTGTGGGACTTTCCTTTTGAGATAATGTGCGATGCGAGTAGTTATGCGGTGGGAGCCGTATTAGGTCAATGCATATCTAAAAACTTCTACCCCATCTATTACGCTAGTAAGACACTCACATCTGCACAGGAAAATTACACCACGACCGAGAAGGATCTCTTAGCTGTAGTATTCTCTTTTGATAAATTCTGCCCTTATATTACACTTTCAAAAATTATTGTTTTTACGGACCACTCGGCCCTCAAATATCTTCTTTCCAAAATGGATGCCAAGCCGTGCTTGATTCGCTGGGTCTTACTCCTCCAAGAGTTTGACTTGGAGATCCGTGATAAGTGAGGAGCCGAGAACCTGGCCGCTGACCACCTATCGCGCCTAGATAATCCTTTTATAGAAAAATTAGATGAAAAATCTTTTAACGATTATTTTCCCGATGAGAAGCTGTTTTCAATGAACACATCTACTTCTCCTTGGTTTTCACGCATCGCCAACTATCTAGTGGCTCGTGTGCTCCCAAAAGAGTTCTCATCTCAGCAAAATAAGAAATTCTTTTCTGAGTTGAAAAACTATTTTTGGGAGGACCCGCATCTTTTTAGAGTTTGTGCAGAGCAAGTGATAAGGAGGTGTGTTTCTTATGAAAAAGGTTTAGACATTATTAAGCATTTGCATGAAGGACCGACAGGTACGTACTATCAAGCTGCTCGCACCGCTCACAAAGTGATAAGCGCGGGTTTTTACTGGCCTAGCCTGTTTAAAGACGCGCAGGCCTTTGTGAGTAGGTGTGATAGTTGCCAACGGTCGGGTAATATTTCTAATAAAAATGAAATGCCGCAGAATTATTTCCTAGATTGCGAAGTTTTCGACCTCTGGGGAATTAATTTTGTTGGCCCTCTTCCTTCTAGCTTCGGGACTAAATTTATTTTAGTTGTCATCGATTATGTTTCGTGTTGGACTGAAGCCCAAGCTCTTCCTACGAACGACGCCCGAGTTGTAGTTGCATTTTTAAAAAAATTTATTTTCTCGATTCGGCACGCTACGCGCCATCATTAGTGATAAGGTTTCCCATTTCTGTAACATGCAGTTTTCTAAAATCCTTTCTAAATATTGCGTTACTCATAAGCTTTCCACTGCCTACCACCCCCAAACTAACGGACAAGTCGAAGTCGCGAATAGAGAAATAAAAAGAATTTTAGAAAAGACTGTTTCCACATCTAGAAAAGACTGCTCAACCAAATTAGATGATGCTCTATGGGCCTACCGAACAGCGTACAAAACTGCCCTCGGATGGACGACAGATCGGTTGGTTTATGGAAAATCATGTCATTTACCCATAAAATTAGAACACCGCTCTTTTTGGGCCCTAAGATTTTTAAACTTTGATCCCCATTCTGTCGGCGATTTTAGAAAATTTCAACTCAACGAACTCGACGAGTGGCGCTCTTACGCATATGAAAATAACAAACTTTATAAAGATCGGACGAAGCGTTTGCACGATAAACACCTTAGGCACCCAAAAACCTTTAAGTCGGGCGGCCAAGTTCTTTTGTATAACTCTCATTTACGATTATTTCCGGGCAAGTTAAAATCTCGTTGGTCTGGGCCTTTTACTATTTTAGAAGTTTTTCCTTATGGTACTATATTGATTTTTCACCCTGATAAGGGTAATTTCAAAGTGAATGGTCAGCGTCTTAAACTTTATTTCTATGATGATGTCAGTCCTAACTCTATTAACTCTATCTTTCATGATCTAACATTTGATTAATCTGAACTTTACTTTTCGTAAAACTTTAAACTATTACTTGAACTTTGTTTGAAACAATATTTTTGGACAATATTTTTTATGTTGCGTCGAGCTCAAACGACGTTTTAAACAAAAGGCGCTCTTGGGAGGCACCCCAAGTTATCTTTTTTTCTATTTTCTTTTTTTTATTATTTTTGCCCCGGACGGCTCCGGCAAGCTGAAACTTCTGCGATTGCCTGCTCCAACGGTGTTTTTTCCATGACGAAGTCGAAAGAAGAAGTTTTATGACGATCCACAGCACAAGCATGGGGGAGCGACATCACTCAGCTTCTGCAGCAAATAAATCCGTGGAAGTACCTGTTTTTCAATTTTGTCTTTCAATTCTGTACTTTAATTTTTCTCTCTTTCTCTAATCTCCTTCTCCATTGAGGACAATGTCCATTTTAAGCTTGGGGAGGATTTCCTCCTTCTTTTTGCTTTTTGTGAATATCTTTTTTTTTTTTACTTTTTGTGAATATTTTTCAAAAATAAAAAAATGAATATCTTAAAATTCCAAAAAAGAAAATATCTCCAAAATCCAAAAAAAAATAGAGAATATTTCAATATATATATATATATATATATATATATATATATATATATATATATATATATATATATATATATATATATATATATATATATATATATATATATATATATATATATATATATATATATATATATATATATGTATATATTATAATAATTTATGCATTTTGGTATTTCAATAGTACCCCATGTTTGTGTTTTGTTTTTCTCAAAATTCCTTATAAACAACTTAGTTAACCATAATTTTTCTAATGGTTTTTTTTAAATTATGTTTCACAAGTAAAATGTTGGTCATGTTGTGTTTCTAATTCATGGTAGCATGTTAAGGTGAAATATTTTTTCTAAAACTCGCATTTCCTTTATGGTTTTTTGTTATTTATCTTCATTACTTTCTCAAAAATTCATCATCCACTATTTTCTTTTTCATTTTTAGATAATTTTTGTAAGCTCAACTTTTGAATAGTGTAGTAGATGTGAACGATCCAAGTCGCCTATTATTTTTATTTTCAAGATAATTTCATCAATCTTCTTTTATTATCTAGGACTTGCTTTTTAAAATTTTTCAAATCTACGTTTTAAATAAATTTAAAAAGCGTGAAAATGATTTAGGCCGTTTTTTTTTTCGTTTGAGCTTTCCTGCCAACCTAAAATCTTTCACCACTAGTTAGTCGCTTTTGAGCCTTTTTTCCAATTTTATTTGATATCTCCACATAACATTTCATTTTCAACAAGGCCAAAATTTCCATCCTATCTAATCACGCTAGCCTTTTTGAGTTTCATTCAAATATTTTCATGATTATGATAGGAATTTTGTGTTATTTTTGGAGAAATTTTTGAAAAAAGTGTACTCAAAAGAAATGTTTATTTTTTATTTGGCCAATTCAGAATGAAAAATAAAAATATTTTATGGCCTTTGTTTTGAAAAAAAAGAAGAAAAAAAAGGAAAAGAAAAAAGAAAAGAAAGAAAGAAAATTGTTTAAAAATGAAAATTTTTTGAAACTCTTTGTTTTGGTTTAGTGTGATTTTAAACTGCCATGTTTATCTTTGAATTCCACTCCTATTTATAATCCTAAACCAAATACTTCGGTCCTATTAAGTCCTTTTGATTCACGCATTTTAAATTTTATTTAATAACTAAGAAAAGAAGAAAAGTAAATCAGTATTAGTTTTGGATTTAAACTTAGATTTTTGTTATTTAATTGATATAATTATAATATGTTGTTTGGATCTAGTAATAACTCAATGCGCTTTTTCATTTTTGTTGCTTTACTTAAATATATTTGAAGAATTTCGTTAAAATTTTGGATGATTTATTTTTGTTAAGTAAAGTTTATAAAAGTTAAAACATACCTAAATAATTATTTTAGATTCACGTTTCACCTTTTCCCTACTTAGAATTTCGCATAGTACTTGTGTAGGCATAATTAGAAATTTTTGATTAGTCTTATTTTATGTTTATCTAGTTTTATATTTTTGCTTGGGGACAAGCAAAGCCTAAGCTTGGGAGAATTTGATAATAGATTTTGTAGGCCTAAATTATTATCATTTTTTCTAGTTTATAATGTGCAAATCATGTCTTGTATGCTTATTGTTGATCTTTTTATGTAAATATTATTGCCACTAACATTTTCTTATGTTTTTGCAGGTTTTCAGAAAATTGGCCAAAAATGACCTGTCACGCCCCACTGTCACGCCCTCCATGGGCGTGTCATAGGGCATGTCTACTGATCCCTAGGAAGCCTACTGACTGAGGAAAAAATCCAGAGAAAATGCCTGTCACGCCCCCATGACACGCCCCCCTCGGGCGTGTTGCCGGGCGTGACACGGGGCGTGTCGCCCACTGCCCAAAACTAGCCACCGCATTAAATGAACTTCCCGTTGCCACATGTCGACAGTACTGTCACGCCCCCTCTACACGGCCGTGACCATGGGCGTGACCCGCGATTTCCGGCATTTGATGGCTTTCCGACCAGCAATGAAAGATTGACGTGCCTGTCACGCCCCCAAGTCACGGGCGTGACCATGGGCGTGACCACCGACGTACACATCAATTCAGCAATTCTGTCAGTTCTCTACACCCGAAGTATTTGACGTGCCTATCACGCCCCCAGTAACGGGCATGACAGGGGGCATGACCAACCAATGAAAATGTTCTATAAATTCGGACCCCCTCCCCTCTTCCATTTCAGAAAGTTTGGGCTGAGAGGGGGAGGTGCTGCCCCTTTTTTCTTGTTCTTTTTATGCTTTTCTCTCTCCATCTCTCTCTTTCTCATTCTAGTTTAGTTTAATTCAAGTTTAGTTAAGCTTTTGTATTAGCCTTTGTAATGCTTTAGTTGCTAATTGTAGGGCCAGAATAGGATTTACTTTCCATACACATGTAATTTTCTTTCCAAGTGTAGCTCTCTTTAATCTTAATAAAAGTGTTGTTTTCTCTTCTCTTTAGCATTTTGTGTCTTTATGCTTTACTACTCATCTCCGCTCTTCCACCTCACCATGGTTAACTAATCCTCCTTGTACTCTATCTTGATGATTCAAGGTCTGAGTGATTACGTTATGATGCTTTGAATCTTACCTTTTCCTTTTAGTGTTTAGCCTTGAATTACTCTTGACTTATCCCGAGTTGGAGGTATATCATCGATATATACTCTCCACCTTTGCTTTCATTCCTGGCTAGCTGAGAGGCCGATGGTTTGAAGTGAGCACTCAAGAGTAAAGGGAGTTGTATGCACCCCTCGAGAGAGGCAGACGTCCAAATCTCCCGAATTGGAGTAAAATCCAATAGTGTGGTTCACCGCGTAAAGCGAGTTTTAGGCCTCCGATTTTGGATAAAGTCGGTCGGACCTTCCTAAACTCGGTTGGGAATGGCCTTCAAGAGAAGCGTGTTCATGTTTATGGAACCTCCACGGTCAAGGACCTTTACCCAATTAAGCTTAGGTTTATTTATCGTGTTTTTAATCGACTCTTGCCGAGGTGATTCTCGATCGAGTGCATTTTTATCTCATCGTTTTAACCCTTTAGTGTAATCATTTCTTTCATGCTCTATTTTATTTCATTGCAAGTATCCCTCTATTTTCTGTAATATTTCCTTAAGTGTGTTTAACTTTCTCCTTAACCCTAAGATTTCCGTCAATAAAATAATAGCGTTTGTGTGAGTAAGCTTAGTCAAACAGTTCCCGGATTTAAATATGATACTTGTGTCCCCTTACTACAGTTCGATAGGTATACTTGCCTAGTTGGATTGCTAGTTCGGCTTCTCGCTTTTCGTAAGCATCGGCGGGCCCATTAGGGAGCGAATAAGACTAATTTTGGATCGTACTTTTTAGTCAAGTTCTTCTCGGATTGTGGTTGTGACGTTGTGTTAAACACGACAAATATTACAGCGGCCAGGAGTCATAATTTTAGGTGTTGTGAATTTTGTGGTATTGTTTGGTTAACAAGGATTACGGGTGTTAAATTAATCCTGTGTGTTAAAAGACCTCAATTAAGAACTAAAACATTTGATTGTGTGAACGTAGAATTGGAACGTGAGAGAACGATTCAGTGTCGTTTGTCCGTTGTGGTTCGTCAGGAGATGTAGCCTTCATCAATTTGGTATCAGAGCCAGGTTCACGACAATTTCCTAATTAGCACCCTCCCCCTCTTGCTTGGTTCGTGAACACGCACTTTTATTGCACGTTGTTTTTGTCAAAATTACAAAAAAAAAGTCTGGTCTGCCAATAGCGTCTTAAAATCTTTATTTTTCTGCAAAAAAATCAAAAACAATTATTTAATAATCTCCTATTTATTTTCAGGAAGAAAATACAAAAAATATATTCATTGCCTTAGTGGTTTTGCGGGAACAATTCCATCTATTACAATTTTATAGGATCAGAGTCAATATTCCATTGAATGTGCACCAAATTCGAGTAGAAAAATTTTTGGCCCGTCACCACTAAAATGGCCCATGACGTTAACGTTTCCCGATTCAAATCTTCTGGATCCATGTCGAATGTTAGGAAACCTGTTCATTCTCCTATAATGGGTGAAATTAGGGACTTGCTTAGGCAACTAACGGCTAAGCAAGTGACACCACCATCCCCTAGGCAACCCTACCATCATCAGGACCATCTCCCTGAGCGAGAGGTTAATGTATCTTGGTCGTCTAAGAGCGTTGCACCCACCTACGATGGGTTGGGAGGTCCTCAGATCTTCCTTAATTGGGTTGTTGGGATAGTACATTATTTCGAGTGTCTTTGTCTGTGGGACCTCCACAAGGTCTCAGTGGCGAGCAAGCAATTAGTGGGTCGAGCACAGACTTTCTGGTTCAACGAGAAAAGACGTATTTGGTCTCCTATAAGTTGGTCGGTCATGAAAACTCTCCTCACCAATCAGTACGCTCCCGCATGGATGTTCGATGAAGTGGCTACATTATGTCAGGGCACTAGACCCGTATCTGATGATAGGATTGATCTTAGCCCTCAAGTTAGATGCTTTACCCAGACTAGTATGTCTACATGTTTTGTACCTCCATCCACCGTTAGGTAAAGGGAGCCTATTAGATCCATTGTTCGAGATTCCATGGTTGTTACTTTTAGGAGTGTCATGAGCCCGCGGGGTGGGAGTGTTCCGAGCAGTGTGGGTTATCCCACGATAATTTCACACGATGCTGGGGGTACGTCATATCCCTATACTATTGAGTGCCCAGTTCAGCCTTCTACCTCTGTCTTATTAGGGTCCTCCCCCGAGTGTTATTTTCCAGTCATTGACTCTTTTGTTGATTCTGAGCAAGTGCTTTTGACTGAGCCCAACGTTGAAGGCGATGTTGGCATCTTTGACTAGCTTAGCGGTGTTGAGGAATTCGGTTACCCCAGTGACATGGAAGAGGAGCTCTCCTCTGAAGTGCCACCCCATATGATTAACCGACCCATCCTCGATCATATCTCGGGTCCGTCACCCATATTAGTTGAGGAGTTTCCCGATCATCCTGAGTTAGATGACAAAACTAGTGCGTTGGAAGAATTACCTAGCGAGGGAAGAATATTATTGGAAGTTTTGAGTAGTATTAATCTGGAAGAATTTTCTTTGATGATAACTCCATTATGTGACAGTCAATATGATTTTGATCTTCCTCCGGATCTGACTTTTCCGCTCCTCTTTCAGGATCATGTAACTCTACTAGATGACTTTGTTGGACACAGATTTGTTATAAGTAGCCCGAGACATTTGGTACAGCCTACGTTAGTAGCCCCTCCATTGGATATATCTCATAAGATATGTATTACTGAGCTGTTAGAATTTGTGTTCGGCCTTGTCACAACATTTTGTAGTTCTGTATCTTCCAAATTTCCTATGATTAATCAATTCTCTGATTATACGTCTACGGTGAGGTCGTCTATTGTGTCCACTTCTGATTTCGTGATGGGTGTGCCTCTTAGTTTGCGTCCGCTAAACATTAAAAATAAATTAAATCAATTATACCAATTAGCACCGCCTTATTTTCAACCATGCCACGATATCTATGCACCCACTCTTGTGGCCATAGCTATCCAATATGAGTCATGTCATTTGCATGTCAACTTACTCCCGAGTGTACCCAACTTACGAGTTGACGGTGCAATTTTAGTGTGTTCACCTCCCGACCGGTTGCTAACCGACACCATCTTGAACATAACATTTATGAAAGCTGACCGATACCTGATTTATATTGAAAATCGAGACATTACGATTTTTTTGGATTTTATGAATGATTGGGGTGTTTCACTCATTTTCAACGTCCCGGTTTTTATGTCTTATGTTTATCCACCTCTAGAGTGGCTTTTTCTATCGTTTCTTCCTTCCACTAAATGTTCTCATGGGTTGGGGAGTGAAGTTATTGCCGTATCTATCTTCCACTGGGATTCCATGGTACTTGCACTGGTTGGTAAGACAAACGTCATTTTTCTTTCTGTCATATTTATGTCTAGTTTTTTTTGGAAACCTTGGTCTTTTTGGTAATGCTTCACAGGTTACTCTCGGCTATTACTTGGGAGCTTGTCGTACTACTTTTAGAGGCTGCTTTAGTCCACCAGTCTCTCCCAGGCCACTCATCGGTGATGAGTGATTTTGAGTGGGGGAGGATTGATGGCGAAGAGGTCCGGTCATGTGCTCGTAATGCTCGTGACCGGTTGATTGTTGGCGGCAAAGTCCCGCCACTTGTTCATGATAACGTTGCTGATGAGGCCGCTGATCTCCGCCACAAAGAGTTTGTTGATTGGGACGATCGTTGCCACAATCTTGAAGATGATATTCTACCACGACATCCACCGCCAACGCCGTGCCAAATCTCCGCTACATGTTATGCATGTCGTCCTCCGTTACCGTCACATAAAAATATATGGTTATAAATTATATATTTATAATTATATATTTTTAAGAATTTTATTTTATTTTTAAGCTTTTTCTCTTTTAGCATTTTATTTCATGTTATTGTTATTTCCATTGTTATTTCAATTTTTATGTTGGAGATGGGTTGCGTATAACCACCTAAGTTTTAGATTGTTGTTGTATGGTGGAGATTGAGTGGTCTATCCTATATATATATGCTTTCATGGGTAATGAAAAGGATAGTGAAGAATGAAATTGAGTTAAACCCTAATTTTCCCCTCTTGAGAATTCCCTCCTCTTCCACTCTTCGCAAAATTTCGGTCACCCCTCAATCCCTAGCCGCCAACTCTCCTCCTCCCCTCTTTGGCCACTGGCCACCCTATCTCCTCCCCCCCTCCATTCGGCTTCCCTCAACCCTCCTCCTCTAAGCCCTTGTGGCCGACCCCTTCTCTATAATCCCCTCCCTTTCCTTTTGAAGAAACCTAAGGAACTTTCACATATCATCTTTCGTGGATCTCCTCCGGTGATTCTGAAGAAAGCGGCGTGCGTCCTCCCCTTCCGGTGCGGCTCCGTGGAATTTCGTGGAAGTGGATCTTTCCACCTTCGCCGTGTGATTCCTCCACTCATCTTTGTGGACGATTTTGAAGGTCTATTTGCTTAGGATTGGGTAACAAAAAATAACTACTCTTGTGTGATTCCTTTATTAATTAGTTGGAGGTTGCGAGACGTAGACTTTTATCCGCGGCTTTTGAATCCGTCATTTTAAAAATCTATTTTTGTCGTTTATGTTCTTCAATTTCATTAATTGAATCTAGATCTGGTGGATCCTTTTCGCTTGATCCAAATATTGGCAAATAGCCCTTATTAGATCTCTAAATGATTGGCTAACCTTAATGTTATATTCAGATTTTTTGGGAGCGAACAAGACTAATTTTGGATCGTACTTTTTAGTCAAGTTCTTCTCGGATTGTGATTGTGACGTTGCGTTATACACGACAAATATTGGAGCGGTTAGGAGTCATAATTTTAGGTGTTGTGAATGTTGTGGTATTGTTTGGTTAACAAGTATTACACATGTTAAATTAATCTCGTGTGTTAAAAGACCTCAATGAAGAACTAAACCATTTGATTGTGCGAACGTAGAATTGGAATGTGAGAGAACGATTCAGTGTCGTTTGTCCGTTGCTGTTCGTCGGGAGACGTAGCCTGCATCAATTAGTCTTGTACGGATGGGACTTCTTCTTCCACTTACTTCCGTCAGATTTCCCTTGCGATTGAGAAGGCTTGCCTTCTCATTGCTTGGCTGCAAAGCCCTTTCGTCGTTGGGTTCGCTCCACATCGCTCTCCAACATCCTAGCGGCCTCGACTAACTCGTTGAAGCCAGCTTTCTTCATAGCTATGAGGGGTTGTCTCAGACTCTCCCTCAATCCATGGTAGAAGAGATTGTCCCTCTCCTCATCGTCTGTCATGGTCATCCCAGCATAACATCCAAACGAGTGAACTCCTGGACGTACTCATCTTCTGTCTTATCCTACAGCACCAAGTGCAAAAACTGCCTCTGAAGGGCCAGCCTTGTAGACGGGGGAATATACTTCTTCAAGAACACATTCCCAAACTCTTTTATGGACGGGGTACGTCCAGGAAACTGGCGACCGCTATGACTTACCCACTACAGCTTAGTGTCACCTTCCAACATGAAACTTGCATACTCGGACTGCTTCTCTACTAGCGTCTCTGCAGCTCTTAGCAGTTCTTGAATTCTCGCCCGCCAGTACTCTGCGTCGGTCGGCGTGCCAACTCCATTAAATGTTTGAAAGATATGGTACCTAAACACCTAGAGGGGGGGTGAATAGGTGACCTAATCTTTTTCTAACTTTACTGGCAGCAAACAGTTTATTATCACAGATTTTTAACTTTTGCACAGCAATCACAAAGTATTCACAGCATACACAGCACAATCACAGCACAACACAGTGGTTTATAGTGGTTCCCCAAGATATGGGTACATCCACTTTCCCCCTTTTCCTATCTAGCAGTGTAATAGATTCGGCCAAACTCCTCCACTGTCTCAGAACCCAAATTGGTTCCTACACCTCAGGCCCAAAGCCTTACAACTCAGCTTTATCCCAAAGCCTACACTCAGCCAATCAAGGCCTACACTCAGCCAACCAAGGCCTACACTCAGCCAACAAGGCCTACACTCAGAGATCTCTATCTCCTACACTCAGGATAACAAGCCCTACCCTCAGCCTTTATAGTTATAGGCTTACAAATCACTCAGATCCAAAGGATCCTACAAGTTAAAATATATTACAAAAAATAACTCTACAACTCAGAAATAAAAGAGGGGAGTTGAGAGTTTCTTGATGAGTTCTTAGAAGAACTCAGCTGGATTCACCCTGACTTAGCTTTCTTCAAAGCTTCTTGAGTAGAACTAAATAAGACTGAATCCTCCTGCAGTAGTTCCTTGACCTCTGCTACTTAAGATCTAGAATTGTATCTGAATCCTTCTTCTCAGCCTAGTTCCAGAGGCTGATTTCTTGGAAGGAGCCCTCTCTCTCCAACTTCTTAGATCTGCACTTGGACTGCAAGATCTTCTTGTGTTGATACTCTTGGTACCACTTCAATAATTTGTTTTTCAACAAACTGAACTTTTGAACAATAATCTGATCCACTTGAACAACAATCTGGACCACAGTTTCTGTAAACTGTAGGTGCCTATTTATAGGCCTTCTTCATGGTAACCGGCTGGTCCGGTCCATAACTGACTTCTGATATCTCAGACAGGTGCTGTAGACCGGCTGGAACGGCAGCTGTCAAGTCATCCAGTCCTTTCTTGAAAATCTCTAACTGTCTGTAAGTGTCGAGACTTTTTGTCTTTAAGTGTCGACACTTATAGTCCAAGTGTCAACACATGTTGTTTAAGTGTCGACACAAGTCTACAAGGTGTCGACACATTTCCTTGTATGTCTCGACACAGATTCTTCTGCATGTGTCGACACTGAAATTGAGTGTCGACACAAGTACTTGTTCTTCTAGCTTTTGCTGAATTCTTCTAAGTGTCGACACATCTCCTTTGTGTCGACACAACTTCTTGTGTTGAATCTGTCAAGTGTCGACACTGCTTCTTGGTGTCGACACATAGTCTTCATTATCGTTACTTGCTGAGTGTCGACATAGCTCCTTGTGTCGACACACCTTCTTCTTGTTGAGACTTCAGCTAAGTGTCGACGCATTCCCTTAGTGTCGACACTTGTACTTAGAATATTTTTGTTGAACTTTCTGATCTTTGCTAAGTGTCGACACAGCTCCTTGTGCCGACACTTTCTTCAAGTGTAGAGTCTTTAGCTGAGTGTCGACACATTGTGCTGGGTGTCGACACTTACTTCATGTGTTGACTCTTCTGGTTGTGTGTCGACACATTGTGCTGGGTGTCGACACATTCTTCAAGTGCTGACTCTTCTGTTGAGTGTCGACACATTGTTCTGAGTGTCGACACTTTAACTTAGTCTCTGCAGACTTTTGCTGAGTGTCGACACAACTCCAAGTGTCGACACTTTCTGGTGTAGACACAGCTTCACTGGGTGTCGACACAGCTCCTTGTGTCGACACATTCTGTCTGCACTTTTCTTCACTGAGTGTCGACACAGCTCCAAGTGTCGACACTTTCTGTCTGCACTTTTCTTCACTGAGTGTCGACACAGCTCCAAGTGTCGACACTTTCTGTCTGGTGTCGACTCTGCATCCAGCTGTCGACACAATGACTCCAAGTGTCGACACTGCTTATCTGGGTGTCGACACAAGTCTTCTTAAGTGTCGACACTTTCCCTCTGGGTGTCGACACATGGACTTAGAAACTTTTTGCTTCAGTCCAGTGATTTCTTAACCTGCACAAGTAAACTCAACATACATCAAATACATTATGATGTATATCATTGAGTTGGGTGAGGCTTCTTCAAATCAGGTACATTTGACCAATGTACCCAACAATCTCCCCCTATTTGGAGAAGTCATAACCCTTAGTCAATGATATACACCATTCATAATTAAAGATTACAAAATGATGTAAAGCAGATTATTTACAGCAGGGTAAACATAAACATGTAATAATTCACACATGTATACACATTCATCATTTCAGAACAAGAAATAGACACATTCACAGAACAATCATGAAATATATTTATCATATATTGCTCTAACATTTTTCTAATACACCTTCAATGGTTTACAAAAATGTTTTACATTTAAAAGATTACAAAATAATCTTCAAGTAATTTCTTAATCTATTTCTGGTCTGGTTCTTTGATAACTATGCCTTTGCCAGGTTGGACTTGAGCTTTGACAGTGGCTTCAGCAGTTTCAGCAACAGCAGGCTTCTTGCCTTTTAGATCTTTCTGTTTGAGTGCTTCTGCCTTGATCTTCTGCCTCTCAAAGTAGTGATATGGCTTGGGGAAGTACTTGTTAGGCTCCACTGCAGTAGGAGGTAGCTTTCCCATCTTAGCCTTCCTTCTGAATTGAACAATGGCCTCTTGTCTTATTTCATGTTTTCTCCATTCAGCTTCAGAGAACCATTTGTTCTTGTCATGTGTATTGTCCTTGGCAGCTTTCCAGGCAGTTAAAATTATATTCCTAGAGGTAGGGCTCCACTGTTCAAAATCTGGCTTTTGTTCTGCTTGTTCCCTAAACCTCTTCTTTGACAACCTTGTCTCTTATTCTTTCTGTAATTCCTCTTGCATGGCTTCAGATATAGGTTGAACAACCTTTTCAATGTGGACATTGTCCTTGCCCTCAAGTGGGCTATACATTGTGCTCACATCTGCTTGAATCATTTCAAAGTCTGGAGGTGGATAAATGACCTGAGCTACTTCTGGTTGCTCACCTCCAAAATAGGCAGGGTTAATGCCTGATTCAGCAACTTCTTGGTCATCACACAGAGGAGGGTATCCAAGTGTAGCCCTGATTGAATTGGATATCCATTTGGCATGCTCAGAACTTGCCTTGACTAACACTCTCTCCCCCTTTATGACTTCTCTGGTCATGTGATCTCTGACATCATCCTTTTGAAATCTGATCTGTGCATCCAAGTATCTGATTCCTTCTTTAAAGTAAGGTTTAAGCTTTGTAAGTTGTTCAGATATGACCTTCTGGGAGGCTTGGATAGCAGTCTTGACAGCAGAAATTTCTTGTTGAAAGGCTTTGTCAAATTCTATTTTAGCAGTAGCAGCAGATGTAGAAGGTTCAGCACCCTTGGTCTTCAACTCAATGACTATAGCATTATGTGAAGCAGTCAAATTGTCATTCATTCTTATCTGATTTTTTAGGATATACCCTTGCTTCAATGCTATATCATCTACCTGTCCCTTGGTCTTCTCTTGGTGTGTTGCCAAATACACCACTGCATTTCCACCCTTATGGAAGCAGTCTGTCATCTCCTTCTTGTTGAGATTCATCTCAAACCTTATAGATTTTATATCTTGGGCCAGATCAAATTGTAAAGTCTTCTGCCCTTCATCCACATAAGCCTCTATAGACTTTCTTTGTTCATCAAGTTTTATCTGCATGGCAATCATTAAGGCACTATAATCAACAGTTGGGACTTGTTGAATTATAGGCTGTGGGGCTATAGATTGCAGAGCTTTCTTGTAACTCTGACTTCTCCTTTTAAAAACATATAATTTCTTCTTCTTTGCCCTAGCACTCTCCTCATCTTCAGAGGCATAAGTGCTGGCTATCTCAACCCTATCCTTAGGGCTTTGAGGTTTTTCAGTTTGCACATCAGGTGCCTTCTCATTTTATGGCCTAATAGGCTCCTCCAGAACTTGCATTTGCTCCCCCTCAGCAGCAGCATTCTCTCCTTCAGCAGCATCAATTTCCTTGTCAAAATCTGCTTGATCCAAATTTAGGAACAAGTCTTCCATTGTGTATTCAGGGGGTGAAGAAGCTGGAGACATTCTGTGTTCTTCAACTACTGGAGCAGGAATCTCTTCTTGTACAGCAGATATGTCCTCTCTAACAACATCTGGAACTTGAGTAGGCAGCTGTGTTTGCTGACAAACATCAGACAAATCAGCATCTTCTATAAGATATTCAAAAGTTTTTAGATCAGTGAGTACCTCTTGGATGATGATGGTGGCTTGCTCACTGTCCAGTGTAGATGCTGCTTCTACAACTGGATGCTCCCCCTGGCTTTGATCCCTGTGGATGGGGCTAGCTGGAGGCAGCTCCCCCTGGATCTCAGCATCAGCTGGAGGAGCAGGAGACTTCACTGCTGGCACTTCCTCATGATCATCAGGAGTGAAAACAACCTGTTCTTCACTCCCAGAACTGCTGGAGGACTCTTGTGCCACAGGAACTATCTTCCTTTTCTTCTTAGGAGGAGTGACTTTCTCAGTAACTGTCTTCTCAGGGGTTGGCATGTCCTTTGACAACACCCTGTCCCATCTTAAAAAGATCCTTAGATCCATCTTCCTCATGTGGTTTATTTTGCTACCTACAGCTGCACTCATCACCTCTGGTATGGTACCAGCTAGGTAGAGACTAATGATCCTGCCCAGATTGGGCTTCTTCAAGCTCTCCTTAATCTTGTCAAATACTATGATTGACCAATCAGTTCTTATATTAAAGATAATTCTTGTCATTACTCCAAACATATTGGCAGACACTCTGTCATGCCCTCCTGGCTTACTGAGTAAGACTTTTCCCACAATCTCAGACATGAATTTTCCTTGAGTATTCATGCCTTTCCTGTTAAAGACAGAACCTATCTTCATCTTTGGATCAAGACCACACCAGGTTAAAGCTTCCCTGGTCTTTGAAGCAGTAACCTCTTCTTCATCTTGAATTTTTGGTAGCTGAAGTACCTTCCTCAGACTCTTAGGTGAAACCTTAATCTTAGTTCCATGAACTCTGGATTTGATTCTGAATCCAGATTCATCTACGGCAGCTCCATTAAGAAATTCAAGTACTTCCTTCTTCCAAATCTTGGTAAGTTCAGACAAGAGATATTCTAGTCCAGAATCGGCGACTAGGGTTACCACTGCCTGAATTTCTTGATCTGCATCGTCGAATGTGCCGCGCACAAGCTCATAACCCTCGTTAACGTTCTCCTCAAGCTTAGGAGCCATTAGGGTTTGTAGAATTTGTCTGTAGAAAAGAGAGGTGTCGACACCGTAGTTTTGGTCTCGAAACTTTGAAAGCGTGTCGACATACAAAGACAGAACCCTATTTATACCTGTCTAATTTTGAAGATGAACAGGCGGGACAGCTAACTTAAAATGTGTCGACACTGGCAACAAGTGTCGACACTGACTTATAATGTCTCGACACATATGTGTCGACACAAGTTTAGTCAACAGATTTTATGTGTCGACACTTGGTTATGTGTCGACACAACATAACTCGACACATTGTCGAGACTTTACTTAGAAAAATTCTGAGTAAAACTTAAGTGTCGACACCATATTGGATGTGTCGACGCCTACTTGACTTGTGTCGACACTAACATTCTGAAGTGTCGACACCACATTCCTAGATGTGTCGACACCTTTTTCCTGAAGTGTCGACACCACTATTCTGTGTCGACATAGACTTGTCTATGTGTCGGCACCTTTTTACTTAGTCATTTTCAAATCTGTAAACTTACTCTAAGTTTATCATTCCTAGTTCAATTTTGAATCTATTGAACTTAGCTTCTTCTAGTGGCTTAGTAAACATATCAGCTACTTGTTCATCTGTTTTAACATATTCTAATAAAATATCTTCTCTTTCTACATGCTCCCTAAGAAAATGATATTTAATCTCAATATGTTTTGTCCTACTATGTGATACAGGGTTATTAGCTATTGAAATAGCACTTGTAGAATCACAGAAAAGTGGAGTTCTACTTACCTGAAATCCATAGTCCTCTAGCTGATGTTGAATCCACAGAAGTTGAGCACAGCAACTTCCTGTAGCCACATACTCTGACTCAGCTGTGGAGATAGCCACACTGGTTTGCTTCTTGCTACTCCATGAAATTAGTCTCCCACCTAGGAATTGACAGGTTCCAGTAGTGCTCTTTCTATCCTCTTTGCATCCTGCAAAGTCTGCATCTAAATAACCTGTTAGATCAAAATCTCCATTCCTAGGGTACCAGAGGCCTAGATAGGGAGTGCCCTTTAGATATCTCAATATTCTTTTGACTGCAGTCAAATGAGACTCTTTAGGGCAGGCTTGATACCTTGCACAAACACATGTAGCATACATGATGTCTGGTCTACTAGCAGTCAAGTATAATAGGGAGCCAACTATCCCTCTATACAAGGTTTCATCTACAGGTTTCCCTGCATCATCCTTGCTAAGAGACATACTTGACCCCATAGGAGTCTTCATGTTGCTGGATGAATCCATACCATACTTCCTTATGAGTTCTAGGGTGAACTTGGACTGACATATGGATAAACCATTTTCAGTCTGTTTAACTTGGAGACCCAAGAAAAACTTCAGCTCTCCCATACTACTCATTTCAAACCGACCTTGCATAAGTTTTGCAAACTTTTTGCAAAGGCTGCTTTCAATAGACCCAAATATAATGTCATCTACATATATTTAGACTAGTATGACTTTGCCTCTAGATTCCCTAAGGAATAGAGTCTTATCTATTTTCCCCCTTGAGAACTTGTTCTCAATGAGGAAACTAGATAGGGTTTCATACCAAGCCCTAGGAGCTTGCTTTAACCCATATAAAGCTTTCCTAAGTCTATAGACATGATGAGGTAGAGTTGGATCAACAAAACCTGAAGGCTGCTCCACATAGACTTCTTCTTTCAAATTACCATTTAGGAATGCTGACTTGACATCCATTTGGTATACCTTGAATCCTTGATAGGTTGCATAGGCCAAGAACATTCTTATGGCTTCCAGTCTGGCTACTGGAGCAAAGGTTTGATCAAAATCAATACCTTCTTCTTGCATATATCCTTTAGCAACCAGTCTAGCCTTATTCTTAATGATGACCCCTTGTTCATCCATCTTATTCCTGTAGATCCACTTAGTTCCTATTACATTGTGGTCTTTAGGTTTAGGAACCAATTCCCAGACCTTGCACCTCTTGAACTGATTAAGCTCTTCTTGCATTGCTTCAGTCCATTGTGGATCTTGTATTGCTTCATCAAACTTTTTAGGTTCAACTTGTGACAGAAAGCTGGAGTAGATTGCTGCATTCATGTTTCTACTCCTGGTTTGAACTTGAAAGATATGGTACCTAAACACCTAGAGGGGGGGAGGTGAATAGGTGACCTAAACCTTTTTGAAGCCTAGTTGGCAGCAAGACAGTTATCTCACAGATTTTTACAGCTAACAGCAATAACAGAATATAAACAGTTAATCCACAGCACAGCACAGCACAGCAGACACACAAATTTATAGTGGTTCCCCAATCTTTGGGTACATCCACTTTCCCCCTTCGCCTATCTAGCAGTGTACTAGATTCGGCCAAACTTCTCCACTATCTCAGAACCCAACAAGGTTCCTACACCTCAGGCCCAAAGCCTTACACTCAGCCACCAAGGCCTACACTCAGCCACCCAGGCCTACACTCAGCCAATCAAGGCCTACACTCAGAGTTCTTCAACTCCTACACTCAGGCAACCAAGCCCTACCCTCAGCCTTTATAATATAGGCTTACAATTCTCTCAGATCCAATGGATCCTACAAGTTAAGATTGAATTACAATAACTAACTCTACAACTCAGAAAATAAGAGAGGAGTTGAGAGTTTCTTGAAGAGTTCTTGGAAGAACTCAGTTAGATCCAAACTGACTTAGCTTCCTTCAAAGCTTCTTGAGTAGAACTGAATTAGTCTGAATCCTCTGCAGTTGATCCTTGACCTCTGCTTCTTGAGATCCAGATGATTCTGAATCCTTCTTCTCAGCCTTAGTTCCAAAGACTGAATTCTTGATTGGAGCTCTCTCTCTCCAACTTCTTAGATCTGCAGTTAGACTGTCAGATCTTCTTGTGTTGATCCTCTGTGTATCACTTTTCTGATTTAATCTGATCAAACACTTCAATTATTCTCACTACTTGTAATAACAATAATCAATCAGTTTCTGTAAACTATGGGTGCCTATTTATAGGCTTCCTTCATGGTAACCGGCTGGTCCGGTTCATAACAGACTTCTGATTTCTCTGACAGTTGCTGTAGACCGGCTGGATCGGCAGCTATCATGTCAACCAGTCACTTCTTGAAATTCTCTAACTGTCAAATAGTGTTGAGACTTTCTGTTCTTAAGTGTCGACACTTATAGACCAAGTGTCGACACATGTTGTGTAAGTGTCGACACAAGTCTACAAGATGTCGACACAATTCCTTGTATGTCTCGACCCAGATTCTTCTGCATGTGTCGACACTGAAATTGAGTGTCGACACAAGTCTTGTTCTTCATTCTTTAACTGTATTCTTCTAAGTGTCGACACAACTCCTTTGTGTCGACACATCTTCATGTGTTGAAACTGTCAAGTGTCGACACTACTTCTTGGTGTCGACACAAGTCTTTAATTTTGTTTCCTCAGCTGAGTGTCGACACATTCCCTTAGTGTCGACACTTGTACTTAGAATATTTTGTAAACTTTTCTGTTCTTTGTTAAGTGTCGACACAGCTCCTTGTGTCGACACTTTCTTCAAGTGTAGAGTCTTTAGCTAAGTGTCGACACATTGTGCTGGGTGTCGACACTTACTTCAAGTGTAGAGTCTTTAGCTAAGTGTCGACACATTGTGCTGGGTGTCGACACTTACTTCAAGTGTTGACTCTCCCGTTTGTGTGTCGACACATTGTGCTGAGTGTCGACACATTCTTCATATGTTGACTCTGCTGATTGAGTGTCGACACATTGTGTTGAGTGTCGACACTTGTCCTTTGTCTCTACAGAATTTTGCTGAGTGTCGACACAACTCCAAGTGTCGACACTTTCTGATGTAGACTCAGCTCTTCTAGGTGTCGACACTTCTGCTAAGTGTCGACACAGCTTTTCTGCATACTTTTTCACTGAGTGTCGACACAGCTCCAAGTGTCGACACTTCCTGTCTGGTGTCGACTCTTCATCCCAGGTGTCGACACAATGACTCCAAGTGTCGACACTGCTTGTCTGGGTGTCGACACAAGCTTTCTCAAGTGTCGACACTTTCCCTCTGGGTGTCGACACATGGACTTAGAAACTTTTAGCTTCAGTCTAGTGAATACCTAACCTGCACAAGTAACTCAAACAAACATCAAATACATTATGATGTATATCATTGAGTTAGGTGAGGCTTCTTTAAATCAGATACATTTGACCAATGTACCCAACAGAACTCCTCGTCTTGGATCTCCAATAATCAGCTCTACTGGATGATCTCTAAGATGCCTGTGAGCTGGAGGCATCCTAACCTCTGGTTGAACCACTTCAGCATCTGCTTCATGCTGTACACCTTGTATTTCTTCAGCAACTGGCACATGTAGTTCTCCCCCTGGACAACAGCTACTCTCTTCTTCTTGCTGTCTTGCAGCAGGCACTTCTTCTATAGTAAGCTTGTCCATTTTCTTTGATAAACCTGTGGGGCTGCATACACTGCTAGACAACTCATTATTAATAAGTTTAGTCTCATCAAAAACTACATGCACAGATTCTTCTACAACTTGTGTAGTCAAGTTGTAGACTCTATAAGCCTTACTATTATTGCTGTACCCAACAAAAATTCCCTCTTGGGACTTGGCAGCAAACTTAGTTAAGTAAGACTTCCCATTGTTAAGTATGAAGCATTTGCAACCAAAGATCCTGAAGTAGGATAGGTTTGGTTTCCTGCCTTTCACAACTTCATAGGGGGTCTTGTTTAGCCCTTTAGTGATGGTAGCCCTATTTATAACATGGCATGCAGTGTTAACTGCTTCAGCCCAGAAATACTCTGGCAGTGATGTATCACTCAATAGGGTTCTACCAGCCTCTATCAAGGTTCTATTCTTCCTCTCAGTAATGCCATTTTGCTGAGGTGTTCTAGGTGAAGAGAATTCTTGAAATATCTCAAAGTCTTCACACAGTTTTGTCATGCTATCAGACTGAAACTCAGTACCATGGTCACTTCTAATCTTGACCACAGTACTATTTAGTTCATTCTGAATTTGCTTGACAAAGCTGTAGAAGACACTAGGTATTTCAGATTTCTGTCTTAAGAAGAATACCCAGGAAAACCTTGAGTAGTCATCTACAACTACAAGGCTATAGACCTTCCTACCTAAGCTGTGAACTGGCATTGGACCAAAAAGATCCAAATGCAAGAGGTACAAACACCTCACAGCATCTTTGTTTTCTATGCTTTTAAAGGTGGATTTAGTCTGCTTGCCCTTTTGACAAGCTGAGCAAATACCATCTTTGACACACTTAACTTGAGGACCATTCCTCACTAACTCTTTGCTAAAGAGTTTGCTAATAGTCTTGTAGTTAAGATGGGCTAGCCTCTTGTGCCATTTGACATAATGAGAGACTGTCTCATCAGCTACAAGACAAACTGGAGAACCATTGTTCTCAATCATAATGTCTAGGCAGTAGACATTCCTCTTCCTATATCCTGTCAAAATGATCTCTTGATCACTTGACCTCTTGATATGACAACCATTTTTAGCAAATGAGATGTCATACCCTACATCACTTAATTGACTTATACTTATTAGGTTGTGTTTCAACCGTTTAATATAAGCCACTTGAGTAATGGTAACTAAGTTTGTAGAAATGTTACCAAATCCTTTGATGATTCCTTTTTCAGAACCACCAAAGATTACTTTTGGACCATCTTTTACTGGAATGTAGTCCTTTAGTAATCTTCTTGTTCCAGTCATGTGTCTAGAACATCCACTGTCCAAGTACCATGTTGGGGTGTGGCCACTTGGACTTACCTGCAAAACAGATTAATTGACCTTAGAACCCAAAGAATTCTTGGGTCCTTGGTATTTGTTAGTCTGCAATCTGACAAAGCTCCCTGCAGGCTTTCCAACAGGTAGCTTGCTACTCACCTTGGCACTGGCATTGTGCCAACAGTCCACTGCAAAGTGGCCAATTTTGCCACAGCACCAACATTCAAACTTGTTGTACCTTTGCTTATGTACAGCCTTTGCTGTATTATCTACAGCAGTCTTGTTGAATGCTGGGGCTTTGCCCTTGGACCTAGACTTGGACTGCTCAGTCCTTGCAGGTCTAATAAAGCCCAGTCCAGCCTTGCCTTTTTGATGAACAAATTCATCAATTAAAGGTAACACTGACTTAAGTTTAGAAAACATAGCAACTAAGTCCTTCTCCTTCTGAAGATTGATCTCCAGACTCTTAATTTGATCATTCTTAAATGATATAGTACCCATCTGAATCACTGTTATGTGTTTCAGCCTAGCTATCTCATTCAACTTTTGATCAAACTGCTTCTCAAAATCTGTTGCACCAGCTTTAAGTTCAGCAATTTCCTTTGCCTGACTTTTGGCTAGGGATTTGCTTTTCTTGTAAGCTTGCAATAGCACCTTATATTCATCTATAAGTTGATGAATATCATCCTCAGACTCAGATACACTTTCATCACTTGATAAAGATGAATCTGATTCTGAACTAGAACAAGAAACTGAATTTAAACTTGAACCTTGTACCTGACTGGGTCCTGGCTGCTCCAGGATTTTGGCACTCTCTGTCAAAGCCATTAGTCCTTGGCATTGACTGTCTTCTTGTTCATAAATAGACTCCATTAACTGCATGAATTCATCCTCTTCTTCTTCAGCAAACAGCCCTATGTAGGCTTCAGCCTCAGACTCAGTTTCTGAAGAAGAAATATCTGATAGAGTCTTCTCCTTCTTGGCAACAAAAGACTTCTCTTTCTTTCCTTTGAAGTGAGTCTTTTTCCTGTCACCAGATTCCTTTCTCTTCTCTGGACAATCTGCAATAACATGGCCCTGTCTATTGCAGCAGTAGCATACTATCTTAGATCCAGTTACCTTGCTTGACTTTGTCCTCTTCCTGTCTTTCTTTGAAGGCTTTTTCTCCTGATAAAAGACTTCCTTTCCCTTTGAAGAAGAAGGTCTTGACCTCCACTGTTTCTTCTTCAAGAATTTCTGAAAGTGCCTAGTGAAGGCAGTAAAGTCTTCATCACTTTCACTGCTCTCACTCTTTGTGCTGACTGACTCATCAGACTCTGAATCAACTACCTCTGGAGGTGGAGTTGATGACTTATTCCTGCACTTTTTGGGAACTTCTGTCTTGAAAGCAACTGATCTTTCCTTGTGTTCAATCCTTGTTGATTTCTCCTCCTCTTTCCTCACTGTCAATTGCATCTCATATGACAATAACTTGCCAAACAGTGTAGGAGGAGGAATTTCCCCCAACTTAGCCATTTCTCTTATGGCACAGATCTTTGTGTCTCAATCTTTGGTTAGGGACCTTAAGAACTTATCATTTAGTTCATAGTTACTGAACTCTCTTCCATAAGACATGAGTTCATTAACTATTCTGTAGAACTTCTTGTAGCACTCAGTTATGCTATCACCTTTACCTTGTCTAAAGCTCTCATACTCCTGATTTAGCAAGGATTTTCTATCTTTCCTGACTTCTTCAGATCCTTCCATATACACTATAAGAGTGTCCCACATCTCCTTGGCTGTCTTACAGTGTATAAGATTCTGAAAAGTTGCATCATCTATGTCACTTACAATAATGTTTTGTGCCCTCTTGTCCATTGTAGCTAGGACAATCTCATCCTTAGTCATCTCAGAGAAATCCTTTGGAGTTCTCTGATTTGCATCCAAAACTGAAATCTTTATTGGCACATAAGGCCCTTCCTTTACTGTGATGTAGATTCTAGGATCAGAGGCTTCCATAAATAGCCTTACCCTTTCTTTCCAGATCCCAAAGATCTCTTTCCTGCATATGGGTAATTTCATGGAACCCAATTCCTTGTGATTCTCAGAAGAACCCATGTTTCTTGATTTTCTTGAATTTCTTGAAACTGTGTTTTGTCTTACACTGAATCTGCCAAACAGGATCTCCTCAGACTGTTAGTCCTTTTTGAGGAACCTCGCTTTGATACCACTTGAAAGATATGGTACCTAAACAACTAAAGGGGGGTTAATAGGTGACCTAATCCTTTTCTAACTTTACTGGCAGCAAACAGTTTATTATCACAGATTTTTAACTTTTGCACAGCAATCACAAAGTATTCACAGCATACACAGCACAATCACAGCACAACACAGTGGTTTATAGTGGTTCCCCAAGATATGGGTACATCCACTTTCCCCCTTCGCCTATCTAGCAGTGTACTAGATTCGGCCAAACTCCTCCACTGTCTCAGAACCCAAATTGGTTCCTACACCTCAGGCCCAAAGCCTTATAACTCAGCTTTATCCCAAAGCCTACACTCAGCCAATCAAGGCCTACACTCAGCCAACCAAGGCCTACACTCAGCCAACAAGGCCTACACTCAGAGATCTTTATCTCCTACACTCAGGCTAACAAGCCCTACCCTCAGCCTTTATAGTCATAGGCTTACAAATCACTCAGATCCAAAGGATCCTACAAGTTAAAATGTATTACAAAAAATAACTCTACAACTCAGAAATAAAAGAGGGGAGTTGAGAGTTTCTTGATGAGTTCTTGGAAGAACTCAGCTGGATTCACCCTGACTTAGCTTTCTTCAAAGCTTCTTGAGTACAACTGAATAAGACTGAATCCTCCTGCAGTAGTTCCTTGACCTCTGCTACTTAAGATCCAGAATTGTATCTGAATCCTTCTTCTCAGCCTAGTTCCAGAGGCTGATTTCTTGGAAGGAGCCCTCTCTCTCCAACTTCTTAGATCTGCACTTGGACTGCAAGATCTTCCTGTGTTGATACTCTTGGTACCACTTCAATAATTTGTTTTTCAACAAACTGAACTTTTGAACAATAATCTGATCCACTTGAACAACAATCTGGACCACAGTTTCTGTAAACTGTAGGTGTCTATTTATAGGCCTTCTTCATGGTAACCGGCTGGTCCGGTCCATAACTGACTTCTGATATCTCAGACAGGTGCTGTAGACCGGCTGGAACGGCAGCTGTCAAGACATCCAGTCATTTCTTGAAAATCTCTAACTGTCTGTAAGTGTCGAGACTTTCTGTCTTTAAGTGTCGACACTTATAGTCCAAGTGTCGACACATGTTGTGTAAGTGTCGACACAAGTCTACAAGGTGTCGACACATTTCCTTGTATGTCTCGACACAGATTCTTCTGCATGTGTCGACACTGAAATTGAGTGTCGACACAAGTACTTGTTCTTCTAGCTTTTGCTGAATTCTTCTAAGTGTCGACACATCTTCTTTGTGTCGACACAACTTCTTGTGTTGAATCTGTCAAGTGTCGACACTACTTCTTGGTGTCGACACATAGTCTTCATTGTCGTTACTTGCTGAGTGTCGACACAGCTCCTTGTGTCGACACACCTTCTTCTTGTTGAGACTTCAGCTAAGTGTCGACACATTCCCTTAGTGTCGACACTTGTACTTAGAATATTTTTGTTGAACTTTCTGAACTTTGCTAAGTGTCGACACAGCTCCTTGTGTCGACACTTTCTTCAAGTGTAGAGTCTTTAGCTGAGTGTCGACACATTGTGCTGGGTGTCGACACTTACTTCATGTGTTGACTCTTCTGGTTGTGTGTCGACACATTGTGCTGGGTGTCGACACATTCTTCAAGTGCTGACTCTTCTGTTGAGTGTCGACACATTGTTCTGAGTGTCGACACTTTAACTTAGTCTCTGCAGACTTTTGCTGAGTGTCGACACAACTCCAAGTGTCGACATTTTCTGGTGTAGACACAGCTTCACTGGGTGTCGACACAGCTCCTTGTGTCGACACATTCTGTGTGCACTTTTCTTCACTGAGTGTCGACACAGCTCCAAGTGTCGACACTTTCTGTCTGCACTTTTCTTCACTGAGTGTCGACACAGCTCCAAGTGTCGACACTTTCTATCTGGTGTCGACTCTGCATCCAGGTGTAGACACAATGACTCCAAGTGTCGACACTGCTTGTCTGGGTGTCGACACAAGTCTTCTTAAGTGTCGACACTTTCCCTCTGGGTGTCGACACATGGACTTAGAAACTTTTTTGCTTCAGTCCAGTGATTTCTTAACCTGCACAAGTAAACTCAACATACATCAAATACATTATGATGTATATCATTGAGTTGGGTGAGGCTTCTTCAAATCAGGTACATTTGACCAATGTACCCAACAATGTTGGAGGATGGAAGCTTAGAAAATATATCATTTGTCGGTCTCCGTGCTCGACAACCACTCTTTCAACCAACGGCTCTACTTGTCTGGCTCCTTCGCCCTCCGTGACCGGTGTCGTACCCGGGGTAACGAGAGTCGTTACATGCACAATTGGGCTAACAACTTGTACTGCCGCTGTAGTATTTGGGCCACTACCATCGCTTCTGCTAGCATGCGACAGAAATCGGCAGGGGCTACACCCATGTCCAAAGGACCCGGAGCAGTACTACTACTCACCGAAGGCTCTTCTCTTGGCCTCGACATCCCTGCCTCGTCACTTGCATCCTTAACAAAATCAAGGTAAACCAAAATCAGCTTCTAGTCGCAAAACTAGACACAAGGACATTCGACCACGAAAACTCACCTTGGATACTAACCTCCCTCTGATACCAAATTATAACACCTCCCTTGCAATGACCGTATAATATGGATCCGGTCGGGGCCCCACAACATACAGATGCCACAGCTTAAGCATTATAAGATGATATAAACTATCCAACTCAAAACTCAGACAAACATAGCAGAAACAAAAGAACAAGCCAGAAGTTATCCATTAATATATGAGTATCAACATTGCCTTATGGACTTACAATATTTGAGAGTCCAAAACTCAACCATAACATCAAGTGTTAATGTGCATAAGCACTCCAAGGTTACCTCGGCGCGCAAGCTAGATTACATCATGCATTAAGCATAACATCCAATATAACAGAGCTACAACACAACATGAATCACCTCATGAGTCTTAGGCATTTTTGGTCGGCGAGCTTGCTCCCACTTGTGATCCTTGTCCTGCAAAAATTTGGTTGTAATGTGGTTCAGCAATGGCTGACCTCAACTGTGTAACCAACATATCTCCTCCCGGTCGTCCCTAGTGAACCCCGGAGCACTCCATCACACTGCAGGTCAGCACTTCTTATGCAAAAATGCAAGTACTTTTAAAGTAGTAAAATAGGTTTGGATGTCTCAAATATCAAACACGTTTCTATGTTGAGCATATAATAAAAAGGGGGCCTACAATGCAACATGTATGCAAATTTGGGATTCACCCAAGGCACCCTAAAGCGTATGCTTCTAACACATCATCAACCCGGGTACATCCAATTTCCCTATCGGCATTCAAGCCGCAATCACAAGGGTACTTCCAATGTCCCCCAAACGGCATATAAGCCGCCACACGGAACGCTTGCCTAGGCCCCACCCGTTCGTGACAACCCAGGCCCGGCTCCAATAGAGGGACCAAGTCCACCGAAGGAGACCCAGCAGAACCCAGCTGGGATCGTCCGGACTTGCCTGCAAGCTCTGACTTCTCACGTCAGATTCCGCCACACAAACAAACTGATGCTAAGAATAAATGCTAGACCTCACCCATTCGCGATGACCCAGGCCCGACTCCAATATCGGTACCAAGTCCACCGGAGGAGACCTAGAGGGACCCAATTTGTATCACCCGGGCTTGTCCAAATCTTGGCGTTCTCATCAGCATCAGTTCCACAGAAGGGGACTTGCCTCGCCGGGACACTCTCCACACATGACTTTGCAATGTCACGGGCTAGCCAGCCGACCACAGAGACAAACCATGCCTTAGTACGTCATAATCCCATGCCTTTCCCACCCTAAACCACAATTCATAATATATCATCCATGTGCCCTCGCGTGTAGTCTAATTTCCACCCAGTATGGTTCTGGTCACACGTACTCACACGAAAGAGGGGAAAACATCATCACAAACAGCGTCTTGCTGCTAATGGATTTCTACTAAATCCTTAAGGCTCGCTATGCAACATCACCGAGTCGGGCTAACGGTCGCGACTACGGCTTCACCCATAATATCTAATCCACTAACAGAGCGGATTTCTAATGCAATATCATGTCGGAGATGGACATAATCGATCCGGTGGCTCCTCTTGAACCATGGCATCCCAAATCCCTCTCATTTGAGAGATCTGGTGCCTAGAATGCTTGAAAGAAAATAAGAAAAGAGTAGATGTCATGCACGCATCCTAAAACTGAGAGGAGAAGTGTCGTTACCTTAAGACTCCTCTTCTTAGCCATGAAACCCTTGTATTGCACTGATGAAAGCGAGCGCCTAAATGTCCTCTCCACGGATCAGGCCTCGGAACGATGATCGAAGATTCGAAGCTCCATCAATGGCGGAAGAAATCTCTCTTCTTCCTTCCACCTTTCTCTTCCAAACCCTAAACTCTCACTTCCCAAATGAGAAAATGAGGAGAAACAATCGTTCAGCCCTACTTCTGGCACTCTGGAGGAGATTCTTGGGTCTTGGGATCAAATCCTAAAAGAAATCGGACGGCTACAAAGCCAAATGACAGAACTGCTTTCGTTCGTACCGTTGGGCGCTAACGCTAATATCGGGCGATAACTTCCCAAGCCGAAGTCAGAAAATAATGTCGCGCTAACGCCGGCGATAAGGCTAATGCCGTGCGGTAGTGTCTTTCTCGAGATCTCAATGTTTTCTCAAAAACTCAATCGTTCGTCGAACGGGAGTTCGTATCGACACCTGTACTCGACGAAACTGGAGTTACCGTCGCGCGGTAATTCTAACGTTGTGTGGTAACCTCTTTCTCGAAAACTCAACACTCGATGAACGGGGCTTTCGTTCGTCGTTCTCTACCCGACGAAACAACGCTATCGTCGGGCGATAGCTACTATCGTCGGGCGGTAATCATCCAGCACTCGACGAACGGGCCATTCGTTCGTCGTTCTCTGCCTAACGAAGCAAGGCTATCGCTGAGCGGTAGCTACTATCGCTGGGTGATGTGTCGGCAAGTGTACCGATCGTATTCAAGTAATCATGTGAGGAGTTGAATCCCCGGATATCGATCTCTTGAGGAGTGCAAGTAGGGAGTGTGATTTTGCTATTTGAAAAAGGGATTGTAAGCGGGAAAGTGACCAAAGGGGGTTCCGATCCAGTCCGAGCGGCCGCCCTTTTCTGCTCTTTTGAGCGTGGAAATCTTCCCTCCAGCCACCCTTTTCTCTCTCCTCATTGGAGAGTTGATCTGGCCATAAATTCTACAACAAGAGCTAGCAAACTCTTCATCTCCGGCCAGCATTGTCATCTCCAAGCACCAAGCTCCATGTCAAGCTCAAAGGTTGCTGCATCCATGAATTTCTCCGGTTAGAACCAGCCAGTGATTATTCACAAAGAAGATGGGATATTCGAAGGAAGTGACAGCCCTTTTTGGTTCCCGGACGTCAACCGAAGACTGAGTTCGGACATGGCCCGACAACCCTTGAATCCGGCCGCGAATCTCGGAGCGACTTCGTGCGTTTGGTTGATTCTCTCACCCTTCTCTAGTAGTGTTTCCTTCTTCTGAATATTGTTTCAATTCTTGATAGCTTGTTGAGCTCCATTTTCTCTTGTGCTAGTTGTGATTGTGTCGTTCTACCGGTAAGTGTATCGGTCGCTGTCAAGTAATAATTGGGGAATAGCTTGCCCGAATGTCGATCTCGAGGGAATGCAGGAAGGGTACGTGATAGCGTCGTGTGAAGATCGTTATTAAGAGTTTAAATATAGAACGAGGGGGTTTGGTTTTGATTCCTAAGTTAACAACAAAAAGAAAACTAATGTGGGTCATAAGCACCGCTTCGCTTGGCAAATGGAAACTAATGCAGGCTCCTATGTCGTGCTTCGTTAGGAGGATGGATGGAGAGCAAGCGAAAGGGATGAACACCTTGCAGAAGTGAGGGTCGTAATCACCTCTTCATCCATGAACTCTAGACTTTGCTAGAGTGGATTCGAGTGCGCGAGTGGAGTGGATGTGAGCATAGGCGAGTGCATCACAGCTAACAATAGAGAATATAACTAACCCATGCAATACTTCATTCATAGACAAATAAAGGAAAGTTTAGGTACATTACAAGCTTAAGAGTACAATCCACAAAGAGAAGATGTAGAATAAACCAAAAGGGGGAAAGCGTAGCCGTGGTTCTTGGTCGGAGTGGTGGTTTGTCAGCCCACTTCACGACTCTGACCGTGGTTGCTACTGGATGCAAATGGGTTGTCAATCCACTTGTCTTCCCCCTTCTTATTTCCTTTCCTTCGATCCTTTCTCCCTTTTGTCCAGATGAAAAGTACCAATAGATCTCGTTGCTCGTTGTTGGTGGTCGGGAGCTCTCCGAAGGTTGAAGATGACTTCGGATGGCCGGAGAATGCTTCCCAGAGGGTGGAGATGAGTGGAGAAACTATGGGGGTGAAGGACGGCGCTTCACGAGCAGCAGCGGGGCAGAAATGAAAAGCGTATATGTCCTAATTTGCGGATCCGAGCTTAAATACGGGAGCAGACAAACAGAACACACGATCAGTGGCGCACGACCAGTGGTCGTGCGCACTGACTTTTGATGATCGTGCGCTCTGCTCCAGAGAGACCTGTAGCTGGACAGAAAAAGTCATTATATATGTGCACGATCAGTGGCGCACGACCATTGGTCGTGCGCACTTGATCCCATGATCGTGCGATTGGCAATGGCAGAACTTCAGAAAAATTAGAGTAATGCACACAAACAGTGGCGCACGACCGGAGGTCGTGTGAACAATGTACAATGGTCGTGCAGTTGCCCAAGCAGAACTTGGAAAATCGAGAATATAGTGTGCACGATCAGTGGAGCATGACTAGTGGTCGTGCGCAATAGATCCACTGATCGTGCGCAGTGTTCCTGTCCGTTTGGGATTTCCCGAACAATCCCGAAACACGCACACAACCCCTGGACCTGTAGTAGAAGCAGATAATCCACCAAAAAGGGCACACCACATTCTCTAGACACAGAAAACACCAAGAAAAGGGAAAAAGTACAAAACTATAAAATTACACTGAAAACAGGCCCAAAAGTGCACTTATCATGAAATAAACAGAGAAACGAATATGAATAATAATGGCTCTCAAGTGTAGTGCATCAACGAGAAAACTAGCCCAGATGAGTCCAAAAATATGTGTATAACTTGGACTCATCACTGGAAGAAGCTACCAGAAATCGTTTTTGGAAAAATCGGGGTGTTACGCCACTGTTGGAGCATTTTGTACCACAGTTGGTAGGGGATGAGTTGGATGACAGATTCCTGCAGTTGAAGCAGGATAGCAGAACAGTGTTGGAATATTATCGGAAGTTCACACATTTAGCCCGCTTTGCAGACTCGTACCTGCTAGACAATGTGGGCTACGTGAAGAGGTTCTACAAGGGCCTTCACAATGATATGAGGTAGGCCCTCCTCTTTATTTCTGATGGGAGCTTGGCTAGGATCTTAGAGATGGATAAGAAGCTAGAAGCAGACCAGCTCACAGTTCGGGGCAGGAAAAGATCGGCGAACGACGTCGTGATCGGTGGCAGGAGAGACCAGTAGAGAGGTGGGGTCATTGAAAAAGGAGGAACGGGGACCAGCCCCGCCAGGAGGACGAGTAGGAGCAGAGGAACCCAGTGGTTCTGGCTCCCCAACCCTTACAGATACGGGGGATGCCGAGGCCAGTGGAGGAGGCACCGTCATGCTTTCGGTGCAACCAACCGGGACATATTCGGTGGAACTATCCCCGGAGGGAAGCTCCACCTCTATAATTACAGGATGATCCACCTGCTCGGCAGCTTAAAGATAAAGGATGTGGCCGAGGACTTAAGTTTCAGTGCGGTGGCCACAGACAGGACATAGGGCAGGTGTATGCCCTAGACTTGGCTCAGCCCCGGAACCCATAGAGGGTGATAACAGGTGCAACAGTAATTTTAAATTCTTTCCTAGAGGCTATATGGTTGTATAATTGATAGGAATAGGAAGGAAATTATAACAATACATCTAAGACATTTAATAACCATAGGGGTAGTGATGGTATGCGGCAAGCCTGCCCATACCTTAATCAACACGGGGGCATCACACAACTTCATCTCGGAGGACTTTATCAAGGACCTGGAGGGCATCAGATATTACGAGGGAATCACCAGGAGGGTGCCTCTCACCAATGGGATGGAGGTCTGGTCTACGACAAAGTGCCTTCTAAGGGTGACCATTGATAGGTTAACCCTTGAAGCTCCGGCAACGATCTTAAGCTTGTCGGATTTCGATCTTGTTCTGGGATTGTTATGGCTCACTTAGAACCACACTCAGATTGATTACCCAGCGAGGAAGGTCGTACTCAGATACGACAACACTTATGCGACCTTCGAAGGAACTATTCCAATCTCCCTCCATCTACTTTCTTCTGTTCAGACCTTCAAGGCCCACCTGTAGGGGGCGAGGTATATCAGGTGTTGTTCGAGATAACCAAGGCCCAGGAACCTATGGTTAGCATTCTGGTAGTACGAGATTTTGCATATGTGTTTCCGAAGAAGTTTCCACGGCTACCACTACATTGGGAGAAATACTTCCAAATATAGCTTGTGTCGGGAGCTAAGACGGTATCCAGAGCTCCATATCGTATGGCCCTGAAGGAGTTGGTAGAATTTCAAAGCCAGCTACAAGAGTTAGTGGAAGCTGGGTTTGTCAGGCCGAGCTCCTCGCCATGGGGAAATCCAGTATTATTTGTGAAGAAGAAGGAAAGGACACTCAGATTATGAATTGATTACAGAGTACTAAACAGGCTGACGGTCTGGAACACGTATCCTCTGCCGAGGATCGATGAGCTATTTGACCAGTTGGATGGAGCTCACTGGTTTTTGAAGCTAGATCTAAGGTCATGTTATTACCAGTTGCGGATTCAGGAGGAGGACATCCTGAAGACCACTTTTATAAGCAGATGTGGACTATATGAGTTCACCGTGATCTCGTTCGGGCTCACAAACACACCATCTGCATTCATGAGTTTGATGAACCGGGTGTTCGAGGCCTATCTTGACGTATTCGTCATTATTTTTATTGATGACATCCTTATTTACTCAAGGATGGAGGAGGAGCATGCTCGTCATCTGGCACTGACTCTGGAGAAGCTCTGAGAGCACTGTTTGTATGCCAAGTTCAGTTTGTGCTAGTTTTAGCTGAAGGAGGTGGCTTTATTGGGCCACATTATCAGTGGAGCAGGACTAGCAGTAGACCCAGCGAAGATCCAGGCGGTACGAGATTGGACACTGCTGAAGATGTCCACCGATGTATGGAGTTTCCTAGGACTTGTCGGTTACCACCAGACGTTCATGGAGATATTCTCCTGGATTACCCTTCCTCTTACATCCCTGACAAAGAAGGTGACGCCTTTTGTTTGGATGCCGCAATACGAGGCTGCTTTCTAGGAGCTGAAGGGTCGGCTTACCTTGGCCCCTATCCTTGCCCTTCCATCTGGGAAGGAAGGATTTCAGGTCTATACAGATGTGTCATACCAAGGGATGGGTGTCGTTTTTATGCAGAACGGACACGTGATAGCTTATGCCTCCCGCTTGTTGAAGAAACACGAGCAGAACTACCCGGTACACGACTTGGAGATGGGAGCGATTATCTTTGCTCTGAAGATCCAGCGGAACTACCTCTACGGTGTCCACTGCGATATATTCTCGGATCATAAGAATTTAAAGTATGTGGATACGTAGAAGGAGCTGAATATCCAACAGAGACGATGGGTGGAGTTCCTGTCAGATTATCAGTATACCATGCATTATTACCATGGGAAGGCAAACGTAGTGGCAGATGCACTGAGCCGGAGAGCCACCACATCAAGGGAAGAGCCCCCATCTAATGTCCATGGAGTTGATACAGATGTTGGAGGACATGCAGATATCTCTGGTATCCGAGGACGATCTAGAGCTTTATGAGGAGTACCTGGTGCAGGCCAATGGTTCCGACCGATTAAACTATGTGCTCTTGGGTTCTACAATTAAATTAGATTTCGTAGCATGCGGGATCTCTCTAAAAGTCTACCGAATATTCAACCAATTTAGGAACACACAAAAAAAGGACACTACGCCTTTTATAAATTGAACAATGGCTATAGGCCAATGTTCGCTCAAGCGAGGCCAATGTTTGCTCAAGCGAATAGGACCTACCCGATCTGGATAATTAGCAATTCAGATTAAATTTACCTACAAGCATTCACAAAACCAACACGAGAGGATCCAGACTAAAATAGCGATTTAAAAGAAGTCCAAAATCGATCCCCAATTAATTTAAAACGAGGTAGACCAAATCACTTGAACTCGAGGAAAAATCAAGGATAATGAATCTGATTTCTACAAGCATTCTCGAGATCTACCCGATCCAAATTATACGAAAATATTCGGAAGAAAACATGCATGAAAATTCAGATTTAATCAAGCACTAATTTCAATATAAATCAGGACTAATTACTAGCCTTCTAAATCCACCAAACCTCACAAATATTATAGAAGAAATCACACTAGGGAGGTTTAGAAATCGTTACCCAATCCCAAGAAATCTGTCCACAATTATGAGTGGAGGAAATACTCACAACGGTGGTTGATTCTATTTCCACGCAAACCCACGGATCCGCACCGGATGATGAAATCGCAAGCCGTTCTCCTTTGCAAGAAACCCTAGGAGAGGGAGAAACTTTGAAAGCCAAAAAATTATATTAGTAGAGAGAGAAAAGGTGGCCGCTTTTGGGAGGGAGAAAGAGTAATGGCTACTTGGTTTGTTGGAGGGAGAGGGTGGACGGTTTTTGGAAGGGGAATAGGGTGGTTGGTTTTGGTATTGGAAAGGAGGAGAGGGCTTAGTTGGTGGTGGAGGTGGGTGGCCGAAATTTCAAAGGGGAGGGAGAGGGTGGCGGCTACGAGGTTGGCCAAAATTTAGGGTAGGAGAAGGAGGGTGCTTGGTTTTGGAAAGGAGAGAGGATTGGTTGTTTTATGGTGGAGAACTTGAGGAGGGAGGAGGAGGAGAGGAGGTTGAGAAAATAGAGAGGGGGAGAAAGGTGGTCGGTGGCCAAGGGACAGGAGAGAAAGGGAGGGCCGAAATTTCAAGAGGGAAAGCGGGGAAAGTTTCTCAATTGAGATTCTAGGTTTTCAATTCATTCATACTCTCATAATCCTTCTACATCATGGTCTTTTATAAGGCTTACAAAAAGTAGGCTACATGCAGCCCATATCAAATAAACGAAAAACAAGGAAATAAATAAATATAATTCCAAATTAAAACAATGCAACAAAGAAATAAATAAATATAATAAAACATTATAATTATTAGATTATGGTCGCGGTGATGGCGTTGTAGCGGCGATGACGTTGTAGCGGCGATGGCATTGAAGCAAAATTATTGTTGCGGCAATGCCATTGTTGCGGCGATGGTGTGCATCGAAATTATTATTGTGACATCGTCCATCTGAGTCTTCAAACGTACGGTTGCAGCGGCGATCAATATAATGCATGGACCCGGCATCGCCATGGAGCTCGCCAAATAACTCGTCAGCACCATCTGCAACATCATCACGAATAAATGGCAGGACATCATCGCCACCAATCAATCGGTCCCGATCATCACAAGCAAGTGGCGGGACAACGTCGCCATCAGAACCTGGCCTCGATGAGTGCCACCGACGACATACGAGATCGCATCAAAGATGTACAGAGGTAGGATGCGAGGATGGAGCCGATATTCAGGGCCTTGGAGGAAGGCATGGCTGGGGACTACTCTCTAAGGGATGGGCTTCTGTGTTTTAGAGGCAGAGTTTATATACCGGCAGGAGGCAAGATACTGGAGGATATCAAGGCGGAGGCACATAGCAGCCGGTACTCAGTACACCTGGGGATTACGAAGATGACAGCTGAACTAAAGAGGACAATGTATTAGCCTGGCATGAAGAAGGACATCACTTATTTTGTGACGCATTGCAATCCTTGTCATCTCGTAAAGGCAAAGTGTAAGAGTCCGACCGGATTATTGCAGCCACTACCGGTGCCAGAGTGGAAGTTCGACGACATAACCATGGATTTTATTCATGGTCTCCCTCGATCACATAAGGGAAATGATTCGATATGGGTGATCATTGACAGGTTGACGAATGTGGCCAGGTTCA
The DNA here is from genome assembly GCA_039583875.1 of Platanthera guangdongensis. Lineage (NCBI taxonomy): Eukaryota > Viridiplantae > Streptophyta > Magnoliopsida > Asparagales > Orchidaceae > Platanthera > Platanthera guangdongensis. The sequence continues at coordinate 39,778,436 of CM077165.1, read as the reverse complement.
TTCCGATCAAGTAGGACGCTCTGATTGGCAATTTGGTGCGGAAGTTCGTGAAGCAGTTTGTCCGTTATTGATTGGCCCGCGAACAGACTCTTACTGTGGTTGGTTCGGTGAGTCGATCGCCGCAGGCTTGCTAGGGTAGGCAAGTGCACCTATCGCAAGTAGTGCTCGATATTCGGGAGAATACCGAGGTCGTATTATTCCCGGGAACAGGTTGATTACACTTACTGCTCAGAAAACACTATTATTTTACCAAAATAGTAAGTTGAGGGTTTTAATTAAAATAGGATGAAAATAGATTTAAGAAAATAGTCGATGAAGAGATAACTCCCGGTATCGAATTACGTTAGGATTAAAAATATATTTGAATAACTAAAGATCTAAAGTTTCAATTTAATTAAAGTGGAAACTTGGCCGTGGAGGTTCAAAATAATGAGCTCACCTATCTCTAGGAATATCGCTCACCTGGACATTAAGGCTATTCGACCGGGCACTCGTCCGATGAAGGATTCCCCTTAATGCCCGCAGTACGCTAAGAACCCCGCTAATGGGTGGGGAACCCAATCCGGTAGAGTTAGCGCGCCTCCTCTCTCGAGGGTTAGTGCGGAACTCTATTTACCCAGGGGTGATCTGTCCATACGCACGGCCTCTCGGCTATCTAGCGTATGGATAACGGAAATAGAGCACACACATCGATATGTGGTTCTGCGCTTCGTTAACCCGGGGTAAACCTTAGGTTTTTAAATTAAATTGAAAAATTAGACATTTGGTCATTTAAAACATTTTATATCCCAAAGCTCTTTGATACCGCGGGCTAAAAGCAATTAGCCACTCATTGGAATGGGGGAGGCTTATATGTTTGGTTAAACGAGCATCCTAAACTATTCGCTGAAAGGTTATAAAGAAAATAAGAAGAAAAGTAAAATACCCTAATATTAGAAAAGTTATTACAAATAATCACACCCGCACTCATTCAAACATATAACAAGAGACAAAAATAAAACTAAGTTACATATAAGAGAAAATTACATAATTGAAATTTGCAGGTCCCACTCAAACGAGTGGGGGCGGGAAATAAAAGCTGAAAATTGCAAGTCCTACTCAAACGAGTAGGACTGAAATGAAAGCGAGTCCTACTTAAATGAGTAGGAGAAAATAAATGCGATTACAGGGCTTTCTCAAATATTTACATTAAAATAAAGTCCGGTCATTTAACTCCGAGCGAGTATGCGGAAAATCAAATCCAGTCATTTAACTCAAGTGAATAGGCTGAAAAATAAAAGCTACACACACTTGCTTGAATAAAATCCAGCCATTTAACTCAAATGAGTAGGCGGAAAATAAAAATACACACACTTGCTTGAATAAAATCCAGTCATTTAACTCAAATGAGTAGGCGGAAAATAAAAAGAACACACGCACTCTACTTAAAAGTAACTACTCACGCACTCGACATAAATAAACACACACACACACACACTTGCACAATTAAACATAGGAGCTGAAAAATATCTCATACACGCACACACTCGGGCATAAAATAAGAAAAAAAAAGTTATCGAAAAATTAAAATGACTGCATTTGTACCGCTGGAATGCAGTAGAAATGCATAAAAAAACAAAATAAAAATTATTTGTGCAAAAAATTTTCAAATTAAAGTGAGAAAGGCATGTGCCCGAAAAATTAAAACGTTTACATTTTTACCGTTAGATTTTGATAGAAATGCATAAAAAGTGAACATAAAAATTATTCGAGCGAAAATATTTTTTGTAATTACTTAAAATGAAAGTTGATGAAAAATAAAAATAACAATTTATACATTCTTATAGCCTTGTAAAATGGTTTAAAAAGTGGGAGTAAGCTAAAAAGAAGCAACAATTTTATAATTAAAACAAAGTAAAAGCTAAGTTAAGACGGATGAAAACCACATTTTTAACGTTTTACAAGTTCATAAGAACGTATTTGGAAGCAAAATTCTAAGTCTAATCAATTTTAAAGAAAGTGAAGGAAAAACGGCTATAGTAACGGCTAGAAAGTTTGATAAAATTGAAAATAAAACAGAAATATTTTCATTTTAAAAACATGAATTTCGCCATTTTTAGCTCATATACACACACGTATTATGAAAATGAAAACTAAAGTACGTAATATTGATGAAAAGGAGTCTTTTTTGGAGAAATCTCAAAGCATGTAAGGATGAAACAATAACGATTTTTATTACAAAGAAGGGTGATTACAAGAGATTAAACATACAAACTTAAAGAGGAAAAGGGGGGATCCTTACATAGCACTAAAGTAGCTCCAACGGCAGCCCTAAGTCATAAAAATGGTTTCAAAAATTGGAACCCTTAACTCATACAGCAGCTGCCCTTTTATAGGCAAAAATTTCCAAGTACACGCCCTCCGACACGGGCGTGTCTGGGGGCGTGTCAGCACTATTTAACAGCAGATTACGGTGATCTAACGGATTTGACGGCGATTTGACTTTGCGGCTGAAAACGCGGCGGTCACGCCCCAGGTCACGGGCGTGACGGTGGGCATGTCGTTTGGCGATTAAAGGCGTTGTTGACTTCGGGATTCGCCAGCGGCAATTTGTCGGGCTAGGTGGCGGGGTCACGCCCTCGGTCACGGGCGTGACGCTAGGCGTGTTGGGTTGAGTCGACACTCGACAAACGTCGAGCGGAAAATGTCGAGCGGGATGGACACGGGCTTGGTCATGCCCCGTGTCGGATTGACACGGGCGTGTGGTCGGGCGTGTCGCGCGATTCGTCGAGCTTAAATTCTTTGAGCTAATTTCACGGGAAATTGGATTGTCACGCCCTGGACACGGGCGTGACCAGTAAGTACACGGGCGTGTACTTACTATTTTGTGCATTTTTTTGTATTTTTCATGCAAATTTCAGAAAACAAAAATAAAACAAGTTAGAACTATTTTTACAAAAAAGATACATTTTATTCAAGAAAAATAAAGAAAAATAACAAAAATAAAATAAAACGACTAATTTAATGTACATAAATATAAGTATATTTACAATTCATCAAATACCCTCATACTTAAGCTTTTGCTATTCCAGAACAAAAGTTTGAGGTGAACTTATAAGGAATAGAAAAAAAACTCTAAGTTTAGCAACCGCTTAATCAATTATAAGAGAGAGATAAATAAATAAATGGGGTGTAAGAGTTAAGTCCTAAATTTATGAAGATGATTTAAATAGCGCAAAAGTTTTGGCCAAAAGACTTCTTGATGTAATCAAATAGAAAGCGGTAATTGTATTGGTTAGATTAACAAAAATAGTTTGGAATTATATGAACTTTTAGCTTATAGGAGTTTTACCGGAAATAATGCAATTTACAAATTATGCTCTCAAAAAAATTTTGAATTAAATCTAGAATAGTGAAATTGGCTAAGGGGGTTGATGTTGGTTTATGAAGAGGATTTGAAATTTGAGGTGAGGTAATTTCTTCTCGAACCTCCATTTTTTTCGTTTTGGATTATTAGGAAAATGAAATCTTATTTTCCTAATATCATTTTTTTTCAACTTCATAATAAAATTTAACCCAATGTATATGTGTAGGAGTAATGAATTTTATCCTCTTACTCCATAACATATATTCTTTTTAATCTATTGGGTACCTATGTTTACGGAACGAAATTTATTCTCATTGACATAGGATCTTTTAAGGATAATAATTTTATCATGCCAAGTAGGTCATGATAAGGAAGGTGAGAAAAGAAAAATAGATTTTTAATTAAAAACAATTTTGAGAGCAACCTTAATAAATTGTAAGTTCCAATTTTTCAGAAAGCTAAAAGTAAACATAATTGAATCCTATAGTCGTTATTTTCTAACATAATACACGTGCTCCTATCAATGAAAAATTAGAAGTAGTGTCTAAAACGAGTTCGCTATTTTTAACAAAGCATAATGAATTCTTTAAAACTTAACACCGAATATTAAAATTTTTCAATCAATAATAACAAATGAATAGTAAAAAGAGAATTAATAAAATTCACATATAATTAAACTCAAAGCAAAATTTTGGATAGCAAGAAAATTAAGGATGGTATATTTGATTTATTTGTTTCAAAATATATTTTTTTTCATTTTTTAGAGTTTTTATCATGTTTTTTTTGTTTTTTTATCTATTATCTTGTTTTTTTTTTTTTTGTTTAGTTTTTCTCTTTTTTGAATTTTTTTTTATTTTTTTAACTTATTATCTCTTTTTTTAGATTTTTAAGTGTTTGCGAAAAGTGCGAGAAAAAGAGACGTTATTTACAAGAATGTTGGTGAAAAGGAAGTGGGAGAGAGAGAAGATTATTTACAAAAAAGATTTACAAAGATTTTTACAAAATGAAACTAAATATTTTTGGAATTTTTGTTTTATAATTTTTTTTTGAATTTTGTTTTATAATTTTTTTGGTATTTTTGTTTTACAATTTTTTTTTGGAATTTTTGGTTTAAAAAGAAAGAAAAAAAACAAGACCTTAAGTTTTTGAGATTTTTTGTTTTTTTTTTTCATTTTCAAAATTTTGTATTTTTTTTTTGTTTGTTAGATAGTCTTTTACATATATTTTTTTATTTTGGAAGTGCAGAAAATAGAAATACAGTGCAGCAAATAGAAGTGCGAAAAAAAGAAAACGAGAAAACACCCCCATATTTAAGTCCAACATTGTCCTCAATATTGTAACGTAAGTATGCGGAACAGGTAAGATAATATATACAAAGAAAAGAAAGAGGGGGGGGGGGTAGAAGCTTCCCTGGCAGGAGGTGGGGAAGGCGCAGTTTAGGAACCCTGAGGATCGGTCCGTTTTGGATCGATCACCTCCTTTCCGCTACGGAGGGTTATAGCATTGATATTTTCCTGCGGATTGGGCTCCGTGTTTCTCGGCAGTGCCCCGAGCGCGCGCTCGGACATCATTCACGCTAGTTGTCCAACCTGGAGTTCTAAGGTTTTTAGCGCTCCGGTGATGTTCCAGATATTTGACTCATTGGAAGCTATATATTTAGAAAATTTCTCCTCCATCGGGGAGGGTTTTGGAAGAGGGGGAGGCGGCAGAAATCCGGGCCGAAAGAATTGGGGAGGCGCTGCGCATTATTCGCATTGCTCCATGAGAAGTTGGGGTGGTTCCTCCAACCCGGATTATAGTTATTGCTATAAGGGTTGTTGTTGGGGTTGAAGGAAGGTCGCCCAGCATTTCCCATGTTGTCTACCAATTCATTGACCACGCCGACATTAGGGGGAATCGCCCAAGGAGGAGTGGTGGAGGTAGTAGACATCTCCGCCACCTGCTTCGTTAGCCTTTCAACTTGAAGGGCTAAGTGGGCAGTGGCATCCACTTCGAAGAGGCGGGATGCCTGCTTGGGATGTCCCCGAGGGACGTTCCATTGGTAGGCGTTCATATCCATCTCTTCAATAAGAGCTTGGGCAGCCTCGGGGGTCTTATTATTCAAGGTACCCCCGGCAGCCGCGCCAATAATTTGACGCGTCTGATAGTTAAGCCCATTTTAGAAGAATTGGACCTGCAACCACGCAGGCAGCGCGTGGTGCGGACACTTGCGGAGGAATTCCTTAAAGCGCTCCCAAGTCTCAAAAAGAGACTCAGAATCGTTCTGCACGAACGAAGAAATGTCCGCCCGTAACTTTGCAGTTTTGGCGGGTGGAAAATACTTCGTTAAGAACCGCTCCGCAAGCTCGGCCCAGGTGGTGATACATCCTAGTAGGAGGGAATTCAACCACGCCTTAGCTTTGGATCTGAAGGAGAATGGACAAAGGCACAAACGAATGGCGTCATCAGTGATGCCATTGATTTTAAAAGTATCGCAAATTTCCAAAAAACTAGACAAATGAACGTTCGGGTCCTCATCCGGCTGTCCGTCGAACTGCACGGCATTTTGGATCATTTGGATAATGCTCAATTTGATCTCAAAATTATTATTCGCCACCGTCGGGCGAACAATTCTGGACCTAGTATCGTCCAAATTCGGTCGGGTGTAATATGGCATTGTATGCTCGACGGCCGCGTTCGGATTGGGATCGGCCATAGCAACGACAAAGGGTTCTTCGATGGATTCTTCGGGATCCAAAGAGGGATTTCGGCGTTGAGACCGAATACGCGCAAGCGAGCATTCGATCTCAGGATCAAAATCCAAATTTTCGGACTCCGAAGGCTGTCCACGGGTCATACACCCTAAAATAGAAAGTTGAAAATTAACTTCTCTTTTTTTTGGATTTTGAAAAAAAAAGTTTTTAAGTTTTTTTTTAAGTTTTTTTTAGAAATAAAGGTAAAAGTAATAGACTTCGGATTCGGAATAACAACTCAAAGATTCCCCAGCAATGGCACCAAAAACTTGATTGGCCCGCGAACAGACTCTTACTGTGGTTGGTTCGGTGAGTTGATCGTCGCGGGCTTGCTAGGGTAGGCAAGTGCACCTATCGCAAGTAGTACTCGATATTCGGGAGAATACCGAGGTCGTATTATTCCTGGGAACGGGTTGATTACACCTAATGCTCCGAAAACACTATTATTTTTCCGAAATAGTAAGTTGAGGGTTTTAATTAAAATAGGACAAAAATAGATTTAAGAAAATAGTCGATGAAGAGATAACTCCCGGTATCGAATTACGTTAGGATTAAAAATAGATTTGAATAACTAAAGATCTAAAGTTCCAAATTAATTAAAGCGGAAACTTGGCCGTGGAGGTTCAAAATAATGAGCTCACCTATCTCTAGGAATATCGCTCACCAGGATATTAAGGCTATTCGACCGGGCTCTCGTCCGACGAAGGATTCCCCTTAATGCCCGCAGTACGCTAAGAACCCTGCTATTGGGTGGGGAACCCAATCCGGTAGAGTTAGCGCGCCTCCTCTCTCGAGGGTTAGTGTGGAACTCTATTTACCCAGGGGTAATCTATCCATACGCACGGCCTCTCGGCTAGCTAGCGTATGGATAACGGAAATAGAGCCCACACATTGATATGTGGTTCTACGCGTCGTTAACCCGGGGTAAACCTTAAGTTTTTTAATTAAATTGAAAAATTAGACATTTGGTCATTTAAAACATTTTATAGCTCAAAGCTCTTCGATACCGAGGGCTAAAAGCAATTAGCCACTCATCGGAATGGGGGAGGCTTATATGTTTGGTTAAGCGAGCGTCCTAAACTATTCGCTGAAAGGTTATAAAGAAAATAAGAAGAAAAGTAAAATACCCTAACATTAGAAAAGTTATTACAAATAAACACACACGCACTCTTTCAAACATATAACAAGAGACAAAAATAAAACTAAGCTACATATAAGAGAAAATTACATAATTGAAATTTGCAGGTCCCACTCAAACGAGTGGGCGGGAAATAAAAGCTGAAAATTGCAAGTCCTACTCAAACGAGTAGGACTGAAATGAAAGCGAGTCCTACTCAAATGAGTAGGAGAAAATAAATGTGATTACAGGGCTTTCTCAAATATTTACATTAAAATAAAGTCCGGCCATTTAACTCCTAGCGAGTAGGCGGAAAATCAAATCCAGCCATTTAACTCAAGTGAGTAGGAGGAAAAATAAAAGCTACACACACTTGCTTGAATAAAATCCAGTCATTTAACTCAAATGAGTAGGCGGAAAATAAAAATACACACACTTGCTTGAATAAAATCCAGCCATTTAACTCAAATAAGTAGGCGGAAAATAAAAACAACACACGCACTCTACTTGAAAGTAACTAGTTACTCACGCACTCGACATAAATAAACACACACACACACTTGCATAATTAAACGTAGGAGCTGAAAAATATCTCAAACACGCACACACTCGGGCGTAAAATAAGAAAAACAAAGTTATCGAAAAATTAAAATGACTGCATTTCTGCCGCTGGAATGCAGTAGAAATGCATAAAAAAGCAAAATAAAAATTGTTTGAGCAAAAAGTTTTCAAATTAATGTGAGAAAGGCATGTGCCCGAAAAACTAAAACGTTTACATTTTTACCGTTAGATTTTGATAGAAATGCATAAAAAGTGAACATAAAAATTGTGCGAGCGAAAATATTTTTTGTAATTACTTAAAATGAAAGTTGATGAAAAATAAAAATAACAATTTATACATTCTTATAGCCTTGTAAAATGGTTTAAAAAGTGCGAGTAAGCTAAAAAGAAGCAACAGTTTTAAAATTAAAACAAAGTAAAAGCTAAGTTAAGAGGGATGAAAACCACCTTTTTAACGTTTTACAAGTTCATAAGAACGTATTTGGAAGCAAAATTCTAAGTCTAATCAATTTTAAAGAATGTGATAAGGAAAAAACGGCTATAGTAACGGCTAGAAAGTTTGATAAAATTGAAAATAAAACAGAAAGATTTTCATTTTAAAAACATGAATTTCGCCATTTTTAGCTCATATACACACACGTATTATGAAAATGAAAACTGAAGTACGTAAGATTGATGAAAAGGAGGCTTTTTGGAGAAATCTCAAAGTATGTAAGGATGAAACAATAATGATTTTTATTACAAAGAATGGTGATTACAAGAGATTAAACATACAAACTTAAAGAGGAAAAGGGGGGGGGAATCCTTACATAGCACTAAAGCAGCTCCAACGGCAGCCCTAAGTCATCAAAATGTTTTCAAAAATTGGAACCCTTAACTCATACAGCAGCTGCCCTTTTTATAGGCAAAAATTTCCAAGTACACGCCCTCCGACACGGGAGTGTCTGGGGGCGTGTCAGCACTATTTAACAGTAGATTTCGGTGATCTGACGGATTTGACGGCGATTTGACTTTGCGGCTGAAAACGCGGCAGTCACGCCCCAGGTCACGGGCGTGATGGTGGGCGTGTCGTTCGGCGATTAAAGGCGTTGTTGACTTCAGGATTCGCCGACAGCAGTTTGTCGGGCAGGTGGCGGGGTCACGCCCTCGGTCACGGGCGTGACGCTAGGCGTGTCGGGTTGAGTCGACACTCGACAAACGTCGAGCGAAAAATGTCGAGCGGGATGGACAAGGGCTTGGTCACGCCCCGTGTCGGATTGACACGGGCGTGTGGTCGGGCGTGTCGCGCGATTCGTCGAGCTTAAATTCTTTGAGCTGATTTCACGGGAAATTGGATTTTCACGCCCTGGATACGGGCGTGACCAGTAAGTACACGGGCGTGTACTTACTGTTTTGTGCATTTTTTTGTATTTTTCCTGCAAATTTCAGAAAATAAAAATAAAACAAGTTAGAACTATTTTTACAAAAAAGAAACATTTTAGTAAAGAAAAATAACAAAAATAAACTAAAACGACTAATTTAATGTACAAAAATATAGGTATATTTACAATTCATCAGTTATCATGGCGTGCCAAGGTTAATCGTGTCGGATCGAGATGGACGAATTACGTCTAGAGAGTGGATGTCAGTCCAGTCTTACCTAGGGTCCTGGTTGACATTTAGTACAGCCTTCCACCCTCAAAAGGACGGATAGACAAAGCGTACCAACCGGACACTAGAGGATCTCTTGCGCTTATGCATCCTGGACCGCGAGGAGTCATGGGAGAGACTATTGTCATTGATCGAGTTCTCATATAACAACAGTCATCAATCCAATATAGGCAGGGCCCCTTACGAGGCATTGTACAGACGGAGGTGCAGGACCCCACTATCTTGGATCCAGGATGAGGATCCAAAGGCACTTGGCTCGGAGTTTGTAGAGGACACAGATGCTCAGGTGAGACTGATACGGGATAGGATGCTAGAGTCCCAAAGCAGGTAGGCCAAATATTACGATGTACGTCATCGTTAGGTAGAGTTCTAGGTTGGGGACCAGGTCTTCTTGATGATACGTCTGATGCATGGAGCCTCGCGGGTACGTGGGCGAAAGAAGCTTAGTCTGAGATATATGGGGCCCTACAGGATCTTGGAGCGGATCGGACCCTTGACTTACAGATTGGAGCTACCGCTAGAGCTGGCGGGATTACATGACGTCTTCCACGTCTCCTCCCTTCATAGGGCTCTACTACGGTCGGAGTAGCAAATTTCTATCATAGATGGCCCAGTAGCATCAGATCGATCGGTCAGCCTGGAGCCGGTCAGGATCGACGATTCGGCATTGCAGGTCTTGCGACGCAAGAAGGTTCTGTTGGTCAAGGTCCTGTGGAGGAATCATGGGCAGGAGGAGCATACCTGGGAGTCACGGGATCTGATGCAGCAGAAATACACTAATCTCTTTGAGTCAGGTATACCTTTAACTTTCTAAGGGATGTTACATGCTTTAATTTCAGTAGAATCTTGTAGGCTTAACTTTAATTTCGGGGACGAAATTTTTATTTTTATGTGTTGGGATTTGTAACATCCCTCAAACAACTAGACCCCTAAGAGTGATTTTGTCATGACTAGGTCATGTCAAAACCCTAGGAAGCTTAAGAAGACCAAGTGAAGCAAGTCATGAAGGTGAAAATCGCCTTTGTCTGCAATTAGCACAATCCAAGTACCAACCCTATGGTTTGACTTTTGGGCTTCAACTTGATCCCTTGACTCCACCACAACATCCCTAACCCTTTTAGAGGTCCATTGGGTTACTAAGGTGGTCAAGTTGACCAAAGTCAACTCTAATCTTAATTAGGTCAAACTAGCTCACTTAGGGTCAATTGACCTTCTCTTAGCCAAATTGACCTGACCTAAACCTTCCTAGCCCTAGGGAAGGTCATTGGGTTACTAAGGACCCATTGGGGTCAACTCAAAAGGTTAAGTTGGCCAAAGTCAACCCTAACCCTAAAATGGTCAAAGTACCATAATAAGGGTCAAGTGACCACTAAGGTATCAAACAAACCGTACCCATGTATACCTAGACACTAGGGGAGTCCAATGGGTCACTAAGGACCTATTGGGGTTAGCTCAAAAAGTCAAATTGACCAAGGTCAACACAATCCTAAAATCGGTCAAACTAGCTCAAGTTGACTCAACCTAGCCCAATCCACTTGTGCTAAGCCCAATTTGAGTGGTCTACTAGCTTTAGGAGGCTGATAATTACCTAAAATGACATCTAAATTATGGAGAGGGTGACTAGGAGAGAGAGACCTCAATTTCCCCTTAATGGAGGAGAGAGAAAGTGAAGAAGAGGCCATTCATAACCAAGGGAGGCCAAGGGCCTCCTCTCTTCAATTCCAATAGCTTGGTCCATCTGCCCTGATTAATTCTAAGGAGATCAGCAACCATGGTTGACCCCATTGGTTGCTGGATTCAAAGAATTTCAGTTGGCCGAAATTTCCTTCATGGCCATTAATGGCCATTGAAGCTTGACTCCTTCCCTCCCCCCATTTGATCATTTTAAAAGCTTCCCCAGACCTACAGCAATCGTTTCCACTCTTGCCCTAAAGATTTCGAGCCCTCTGGTAGTGTTGTTGCAGAGCAACCGAAAGAACCACCACCGACAATGGCAACACGGCGATCGGCCCGACTCCAGCCACCCTAGAAGGTCTTGTCTTCCTCCTCTCTCTCTGTGGATAGATCTTCATCTGTTGGCCCCAAGGTTTGGGTCCAATTGGCCATAGATCAAGGGAGTCGAGAGCTTGATTTTTCAAGCTTTTCTTCAAATCATAGTTCATTATTCCGGTCACCTCCGGCCGGCCCACCACCGCGAATCGCCGGCCACCACTTCAACGAAGGTGGTGGTGGCAGTGGCCGGCCGGGAAGGGGCGTGGGTGGCCAGGAATTCACCAGCCAAATTTGCCCAGGATGTGTTAATCTGGGTCGTTGGCGCACTGGGGAAGGTGAACATATTCAGTCGATTTTGTGCCGAGATTCGTGTGGCCCGATTTCATTAAGGATATTATTATTTCATTTCTGTCACTATTATTGCAGTGTTTAAAATTAATTATTAAAAATACTTAGAGTCTCCTACTAGAAAAATGATCAATATAAAATTTGTATCCCTTGAAGTCTAGTTTAATTTAAAATTGATTTCAACCCATTTGGTTTAGTTGTTTGACCTCAGCACTCGTAATGGTGCAGTCTATACCTAGGGTTAATCAGACACTAATTTGCGTGCCCGACTAAACCAGTTAGGCAAATGCCTTGAAATTTCGACCATAGGCTAACTATACAAACACACTCATTATATCCAAAATTTGGAATTTGAATATTTTACTATAGTTTTTGTAAAAATTTAATAAATCATGTATGATTTAATTAGATGATCTATTTACCTTAAAAACCTCCAATATTTTGGTGGATAACCCTTATGTTCATGATAGGTCACCGGTAAAAATCTCAGCCCATTTGGGTTTTATTTGACTAGGAAATGGTGTGACCAAAATTTTACCCTATAAGAGTTAAATTAGGCCAAAAAGTGCACTTGAAGGATTGAGTGACCAATCCTCATCCAATGTTGGTGAAACTTTGGCCACTGACTAATTGACACATAAAACACCCCCTCAAGAGATTTTGGATGGTTTGGGTTTGAGATGCCCTAAAGCCCTATTGTGAACCCTAGGGTTGGATATTGAGCCTATTGAAGGACATGAGACCACATGTTCTAGGAATGTCTTCGAACTTGGTAGATGAGTTCATAGGTTGGAAATAAGCCCTAGAAAAGTTATTATATTTTTAGGAACTTACATCCCCTCTAAAATAGTTTAGGACCAATTAGGATACTTTTATTCATGATTTTATTGCATAGCTATATGATCTTGGATGTTCATGAAACTTAGACAGTGATCTTATAAATTTTTTATTAACATCTGAAAATTTTGGTATGAATTTTTGGATTACATTTTTATTCACAAATCTAGAACTTGCCCTATTTGAAAGAAAATTTATTATGAGATGATTACCCACTGGAAAATTATGAAACTTGGTTAGAAGACATTTTCATTCGTAGAATATTTTTAAATGATTTATTTGAGTTACCAAACATGCTTAGGGAACTATAATTTTTGGCCAGTAGACTTCTCTGGTTACTCTTGACATCTGGTAATTTTTTATAATATTTGAATGATTATTTCCTACTTTTACCTATTAATGAGGTTATTTAATCAATAATTAGTTTGGCGGTTAATATTTCTTTAGGAAATTGTGAATTTCAGTACTTGTTGTTATTTTGAGGTTATACACTTGTCATAATTTGTTTAAGTCCATATCATGTCAGAAAATTGTACTTCGTGTTCAAAAGCTCGGCTGGCCTGATTTTGCAGAAAATTAAATAAATGACAAATAGATTAGGAAAAATATTATATTCTGGATTTACCTTTAAAATATCATGTTAGACCGCCAGTAATAATCTTAGGTCATTTGGTTGAATATTTGGAGGGGGTCATCATTCATGCACGTCATATAGCTCATTAGGTCTGCACATAGTAAGCTGTAGAAATAAGATAACATGTAACCCTTGGAATGATAAGGTGGGATAGATGGTGTACTTGGTCTGATTTGAATATGAAATAGGAGTCAGGTTGTGAGAGCCTGGTTGGCTAAGTTATGGTTGTGCTCGGGATCAATGATGGATCGTATTTTCCTTGGAGGAAGTCTAATTACACTTAGGTTTAGTTCAAGTGTAAGATCAGGAGAGTTGGGATAAGGGTAGATACCAATAAAAATAAGTATCTTGCAAAAGGTTTCTTTGGGCTTCAGCCCATCGTAGTTCCTAGTGCCCTCGAGAGCCCTTCATAGGGAATGCCCTGGGCAGTTCAAGATTAACCTTAAACAGTAAGACTAAAATGTTAAAGCACTATTAGTAAAAACTGGGGCTTCACCTTCACTCACCCTGATGACTCATGAGGTTATCTTGGTTGGTTTTTCCAAGCAATAGACTCAGTGGTTGTGGAAATATGAAAGTTAGCCCGGCGAGCCGAAGGCTCGGAAGGTAGTTGTAACGGACAGGTCAGTCCGGGGAGCCAATGGCTCGGGAATTCGTGGTTGCATGTGCATAAGGTGGTGGGTCTTTGGTATTTGATGGTCGTTCACACTGACATCGACAAGAATACTCGACAGGTGTGGTTTACACTTAGTCAAGGAAAAGACTAATGGGTTTGTCATCATTAGTACGTAGTGTCTCTAGTGTGTCCTTTAGAGGCGTACATAAGGGCTAGGCCTAGTAGTGTGGATACCCGCCTAGGAGTGTGTTGGCCCAACCCACTATCTCTGTTGGCCACTACGGAGGCTCCTGGGAGTGAAGCTAACTTTCAAAATCGGGAACTAAAGGTCTTTGCGCATAGAGTCGTGTGTGTGTGTTGCACTTGTATGAACATATCATTAAACCCACATAACATAGCATATCATGTCATCATCATACTTCAACCCTTAGCCCTAACGTATAAATTGGTATGAGTGTTTTTATACGTTAGGCCTTGTAAAACGACCTTATAGTTTATAAGCTTGTGTGGGCATGCTTATAAGCTATGGTTACTTTCCTTGTGGTTATCTGTTACTTTTCTTTATGATGCACTTTACTTTCTACTGTTTACTGGTCTATTACTATAATATTGCTAGTTCACATTTCTTTTTATAGCACAGTGAACATTACAATAAAACTGCTAGACTAGGTCTACCGTCACCTGCTCTTGTTTACTCCCCACCATCATAGCTTTCTTATCATTCCTCCCGCACGGTGCCTAGGAGCCAATGGGGGAGGGGTGGGGGAAATCATGCTTAGCCTTTTTGACTAACGGTCGGTGAACCAAACATTTCAGGGGATCCTGATGGGAGGCAGGGAGCAGCAGCAGGTGATGCAGCACCAGCGGAGTGCGGTGCACATGGAGGTAGGCCAGTCTATCACAGAAGCACCAGCTTCAGGATCCGTGAGTGATTAGTATATTTTACTTCCGCGGGAGTATTGTAGTGAGGCCATAATGTACCGGGCATGAGCCTGTTTATCTTTGTCATTTTTGTTTCATTTCTATGTGGACTGAACTGTGATTCAGCTTTCTTATATTACATGTGATTGTGGACTTAAACTTATTTGTTCTAACTATATACTTCTATTTCTTTAGTGATTGTTTCTGTCCGCATGATCGGCGTTTTGTAGTGGCGACCTTCCCGAGTGTTGGTGTCACCGCAATACGGCGATTCTGGGCATGAGACACCGGAGGCGAAAAAAAGGGGTCTTACAACTACCACAGAGTCTTCTATGGCATACACAACATACAAACATCACCAATCCAGACCAACCTGTCTGGATGTGCTTCACACAGCATGTTTATTTCGTACTTCGATTTTGGATCTAAATGCAACACTAACGGGGATACACGGATCCACCAGTCAAGAGAACCACTTTCACGTTTTCGTGGAGCGACTACCCTCAAATGCCAAAATGAAGGACTTCAAATGTCCAAGGAAGAGGATCGTTACGCTAGAAGTCCGTTTCGGCGCCATGGAAGACATTCTAGTTGGATGAAAATGACCGCTACGGCTTTGCCTTCATAGATCTGAACTTATCTCACTGATTGGGGTTACGAAACTCCAACGACGACGAGATCTCCTTCGGCTGACGCTCCTTTTCCTTCTTCCAACCACTCAGAATTAGGGCTCAGAAGAAAATGAAGTGAAAACGTCACTTCCTAGGTTTTTAATCGAGCTACCGCCGCGCGGTACCTCAATCTATGCCTCGATTTGCGTGCCCGCCACCTAACACCTCCAATCATAGGTCGACATGTGGCCACGCTGTTACAGGGATCTATCGCCGTGCGATAGGCTACTACCTCCACGCGGTATCTAGCGTCGGTTACGACACGACTGTAACCAATATCTTCATGCGATACATGCTATCGTTATGCGGCAACCACCCGAGAGCTTTACCAAATAAATCGACCCCGCTACTTCCAGCGGTATCCCTACCACTAGGAGGTAGCTTCCCGAAAGCTCTGTTACCCTTCTCACGGTACTACCGTCGGGGATAACAACCTACCATCGGGCGTTATCTCACGGAAACTCTTTTTCTTCTTCAGGAACTTGGGGCGTTATATTAGGAGCCTTGTTCCTCTCCTACTGTGATGAAGTTGAAGGACCATCATCTATACGTGACTTATTATTTTTGTCTCATCTCTTCTTATTACCAAAGTAGAGAATCTCGTTATCTCTCCTGAGATAGACCATCCAGTCATCTGTCTTGCCAAACTCTCTAGTAAGGAAAGCAGATTCTCTAGCTTTAGCAAAAATGATTGATTAACCCAGCCCTGTACAGAAGTAAGAAAAGCCACATACTCCTTTCGCAAACAGCGGATAATGTGTCTTTTCAACTTCGCCACTGAGATGGGCTAATCTGGGTTCAATGTTGAAATCTCGGCGCATATCTTCTTCAACTTTAAAAAGAAAGATGATATTGACAGGCTCCTCTGAGTTGATTTCGCCAACTCATTTTTCAAGAACTGTAGTTGAGCTACGTTCTTCTTGTAAAAAAACCATCAAGGGTCATCCAAATCACTACAGTCGACATACATTTAATAATGTGGTCGAAGATCTCAGGTGACATCGCCCGCTTGAGAGTGAACTTAGCCTTTGCATTTGTTCTCCTCCAAGCTCTCACATCTTGAGCATTCCCTTCAACAGAAATCACCTCTTATCTCTCATCTCCACCAATGACCTCCTAAAGATCCTCGCAAAGAAGATAACTTTTCATGCACGACTTCCACATCTTGAAGTTAGTCTGCGTGAGTAGCGCAATTTTAAGGCCGCTTTTATAACCTCCTTCTATTGCAATATTCCTGTTTCAATTGAACTTGCAAAGGTACTTAGCAAACTTATGTGGTTGATCACTGCTAAAACTTCTGTCCCTTTGATACCACGTAAACATTTATTAAAGCGGGAAGGTCGTACAAACACTCATCCCAGGCAAGAAACCAGTAGCAGATAAAAAAACTAGAGTCACAATTGAAATATCAATCTTCTTTATAATGCGAGGAATACATTATGGAACATGATTTCACAATGCAGCTGATGGAAATAATAAAAAATAGACAAGTACAAAAACCAATGGACAGAACTCTGTAATCGCCCAAGTCGCCAATCCTCCAAGGCCCTTCGCCAAGTTCGCCAAACTATCAGACCGCATCCATAGCCGCGTGAACTGTTGCTTATTGACTCCTAAAATGAACAACCTTGTCCGCAACTTCTGATCGCCTGAGCGCGAGTTCGCCTAACCACAGAAGTCGTCGCAAACAAATGAACTGAAACTGAGTTGTCGCCTTACCACAACTCCCGGTCTCTTGACTGTCAAGGTCGCCTAACAGCTGAGTTGGGCGAGCAGCTTATTGAACTACTACTTAGTCCGCGATAGGCGAACTAACTTATCCAAGTTGGAAAACTGCAAAGGAAGTAGATCGCCTAGTCGCCAAGCAGCGTCCTGCTGCTAACTGCCGCCGACTGCTACCAGCTATTTGCATTGCCTTCAAATCAAGTTTCTTGGTTGTCAAGTGCTAACCGC
Source organism: Platanthera guangdongensis (assembly GCA_039583875.1). NCBI lineage: Eukaryota > Viridiplantae > Streptophyta > Magnoliopsida > Asparagales > Orchidaceae > Platanthera > Platanthera guangdongensis. Next base: position 39,761,058 of record CM077165.1, on the reverse strand, counting down.
ACAATCGGCAAACACAGTAATAACATGTCACTAATCCTTGTCGCGTGGTTAGAAAAACATAACCTCTGTGTTTAACTCAAGCTACAATTCTTACAATTTCTGTTATTTATATTGAGGCCAGCACCCCTATTTATAGGCGGTCAGGCGGATACCTTCACCGCTCAGGGGGATAAAGTAACCGCCAGTGACGTGCAAACTAGCAGCACCAGTCCGCTTACTATTCTTACTGCCAATCCAGACCGTGCGCGGTAAACTTAACCAGTCCGCACGACTATGGGGACAACATCCTCAGTCCGCGTAGTCTTCGCGATCTCCTAATTCAGACCGCGCAGTACACAGTTAGCTTAAGCTAACCACACAGTTACCATTACAAGGTTGCTGCTAAGACAGGCCACAAGAAGAAGAGGCCGAAGAACAGCCTATCCACAAAAACCTATCCATGCTACCCGCACGGTCTGTGCAGTCTGCACACCTCAGACTCTCCACCTCCACTTCAACAATATCAACAATCTCAACTTATATAGATAAAGTCGTGTCTGGTGAATGAACCTCACCACCCACATGCAACCTTTCCATGTTGTGATATTGTCGCACTTGTTATACATATAGATGTAACCTGACACTTAACAGGTAAACATAACTACATAAGGAACCAAAAACCAGCTCAGATTAAACAAATAAAGTCACTTCTGGGCCCAAAGTGAAAAGCCAATTATATTGAGGGCGCAAAGCTCGCTATCTTGCCAACATCTAGGAATAAAATTAAGCCCATAAGCTTTCAAGATTATGTAAAACAGTCGATACAAAAAAAAAGTAGAGCATGACGCTTACATGTAAGACAACGATTATTATACAACATAAGAATACAATAGAGTGGAAAGCAGTAGGAAGAGACTACGCTTACATGTAAGGCTATGTTTGATACAACTTATGCAGATGAACAATCTCTATTTAAAACGTAAACGTTGTTTTTCGGTGGATTGTTTGTACAGCTTATAGAAAATCACTTTTTTTAAAATTGATGATAAACTGATTTTTCATAAGTTATCCGTGACCAGCTTATGGCTTTTGATAAACGCTTATCACTTAAGAAAACTCAAAGTAGATTTTTCTGCCGAACGTGATTTTTTCGCTTTAGTGCGATATTTTCGCCAAAATGCAATTTTTTCGCCCGAGAGCGTATTTTTCGCCTGCGCGTGAATTTTTCGTTCGGGCGCGATTTTTCCGCCCGGGCGAAAATTTTCCGCCAGGCTGCAAATTTTCCGTCCGGGCACATTTTTTCCGTCCGGTGGCGACTTTTTCGCTCGGGCGCGATTTTTTTGCCCGAGCACGGATATTTCGCCAGGGCGAGGATTTTTCACTCAGGCTCGAATTTTTCGCACGGGCGCAAATTTTTCGCCCGTGCACGAATTTGACGGCCAGACGCGAATTTTTTGCCAGGGCGAGAATTTTTTTGCCCAGACGTGATTTTTCCGCCCGGGGGCAATTTATACGCCCGAGCGCGATTTTTTAGCACGGGAGCTAATTTTTTGCCCTGACGCGATTTTTTCGCCCGACAGTATTTTTTTCGCCAGAGAACAATTTTTTGCCCATACACGAATTTTTGGTCGCGAGCAATTTTTTCGGTCGGACACGAATTTTTTCTGCAGAATGCATTTTTTCGCTTTCGTGCAAAAATATCATGTGCGTGCAAAAATATCGCGTCCGGGCAAAAATATCACCTCCGGTCAGAAATTTCGCGCCTGGGTGGAAATTCGCGCCCGGGTGGAAATTCACGCCCGGGCGGAAAATTTGCGCCCGGGCGGAAAATTCGCGCCCGGACGAAAAATTCGCTCCCGGGCGGAACATTCCCGTCCGGGCGGAACATTCGCGCCAGGGCGGAAAATTCATGCCTGGGCGTAAAAAATGCTTCCGTGCAAAAAATCACACCTGGGCGAAATAACCGTGCCCGAGCGAAAAATAGCTCCCGGGCGAAAAATTTGAGCCAGGGCGACAATCCCGTGTGAGAAATTTGCGCCCGGGCGAAAAAACCACGTCAGGACGAAAAATCAGCACTCAAGTGAAAAAACTGCGTCCGTGAGAAATAACCGTGTCCGGCCGAAATATTTGCCATAGGGCAAAAAAATCGTTATCGAAAGAAAAAATCGCGGCTGTGTGAAAAATTCGCATCCGGACAAAAAAAGTGAGTGAAAAAATCACATATGGATAGAGAAAACATGTACAAATGAACGAACTTTTATAAATGAATGAAACTTTAAATAAGCACTTATGGACAAATTATCCAAACAATTTACTGCTTATTCATCATTCTTTTTATAAAATCTCTATTCAATCATTAATTTTCAATTAAGAGCTTATTCATCATATTAAGTTGTCTCAAACAGAATCTAATTTCCAACAATATCTTGTTACAAGATACAATAATGAGGCATACAGCGGATTGAAGAGAAAAATAATATGAGGACGTCTCCATAATTTTGAAATCAACAAAAAAGACATTTTTGATTGTACAATGTTTGATTTGCAACTTCCAACTCACTCATTGTCTTCAATGTTTGCAAAACTTGATCCATGGCCTAATGAGGAAGTGGAAAATCATTCTGTGCGCGCCACTTTATTGCAGTTTCTTCAGTACAATGAAAGAAAACAAGATAATCCACTCAATGATACCTACAAAGAACCTATGATAGGCTGGAAATATGACCCTAAAAAATAAAAAATGATAATCTGTGAATTACCCAACGATTTTCTCCTCTGTGACACCAGATCTGTCCCCGTTCTGATCCGGCTTTTGCTTCCTTCGCTGGAACTCCTGCACGAGCTCCACATTCACATTCTCCTCCGGCTCCCACGTTGCCTCCTCAATATCCGCCCACTTCACCAAATACTCCTTCCCTTGGGCCGCCACTGCTTCCCTCTCTGCTACAACCTCCTCCGCAACTCCATACTCTAACCCAGATTCAAAGTCTGCTGCCAAATCATCCGCCACCAATGCTGCCCTCACCCACTCCCTGTCTCCTCCATCTCTCCACTCCACGAGATACTCCCTCTTATCGGCTTTCCCCCTCACGTCCACGACTCTCTCCACTTCCCCCCACTCATATACCGCCCTCTCCACCTCCGCAGCAGCGGCCTCCAACCCAACTCGTCTGGCGAAATCCCCCCTCGGCGTTCCTGCAACAACTTCCCGAGCCAGATCCAGCGCTGTTCGCCCCCTCCCATCCTCCGCAGTTGCATCCGCACCTGCCTCCACCAGCGCTCGCACTGCATCTGCCCGTCCATACCCCGCCGCCATGTGAAGAGGAGTCAAACCGTTCCCAGTTCGATCACGCCGGTTGACGTCAGCCCCAGCCACTGCAAGCACCCGCACGCACTCCTCTGACCCCAGCCCCGCTGCAAAGTGGAGCGCCGTGCGACCATCGGTGTCATCAGCATCGGGGTCCCTAGAAACAAACCCTTCTGAAAGAAGAAGGGAGAGGGCAGATGCATCGGCTTTCCGAGCGGCCGTCCACCATGGGGTCTCGTATTCTGCTAAGACGTCAGATGCGATAGCTACGGAGGGGATCCAGGAAGGGGAGTGGCCGTCCTTCCACTGTATGAGGTACTCAGTGGAAGAAGAGGTGGAGACGGAGCCCTCGTCTTCATAGATCGGAGTCTGGACTGTGCGGCGGCCGATGATGCGATTAACCTCTCCGTATGTCTCGTCTTCCGGCGATGGCTCTGCGGCTGTTTTCGATTCATCTGCGGGGGAGGGAGAAGCGGGGTATTGGCCCTGGAAGGTTGCGAAGCGGATGGCCGGAGGAAGCCGTCCCCGGGGGCAATTGTAGGACGCTGCGGGGATGGTGATGATGAGGGGCTTTAATGGAGGGGATTGGAAAAAATTGAGGGGGCGTTTTAGGAGGGGAAGAGACGGGGGTGTAAGTGCGGCCTCCATTGAGCTTTGATCGGCAGAGCGGCGCGAATGAGAAGAGTGGAGAAGAATGTGTGCGGCGGTTAGCGCGAGACCTGCGAGCAGATGATGAAAGGATAAGAAAACATGCTGTTTGTTAGATTCTGCGTAAAAATAAATTCACTTCTTGTATTTTACAATTGTTTAATTTTTTTTACAGTAACTTAATATCGGGGAAAAATATATCTGCAAGTAAAAAATTATTATCTGCACAATTTTTTTATAAAATTAAAAATTACAAAGTAAATCAAGTCTAATTTTTTAAATCTACTAAATATAAATAATGCCATCAAAAATCAACAGAACTGTATTATTCAGAAATATCCCTTTAGATGAGTAGAAGAATTATTATCTTATAAATTGACACAAAATTTCATTACATTTGTTGCCGGACACCTATTTTTTCTCCAGTCTAGAGAATTGGATCGTCTTAACTCGGAGTTGGATCAGACACGCAAACAGCCAATGAAAAACATAGCAATGATAGGAGGTTTTTTACCGTGGAAAGCCCCAAAAAGGTGAAAAACAAATGACTGGATCTGTGGCAGGCCAAAATCTACTATATAGTTTGAGGTTACAAATATTGACAATATTCTCGGAGGGTGACATGTCACCTCTCCGTTATGAGCTTTCAAAACAGGAAGAGCACGAAAAAATCTTAGTTCACGGAGCTTTTACGAGAATGTCCACCGAAGTGCTCATTGGTGCCTTCTTTGGGAGCAGAAAATTAGCAAAGTCCTTGAGACTAAAATGAGAGCGTCTTTCTGGAGAAAATGACTAAAACTTCATTTAACAAGGTGGTGGCGGTCATGAACATGTGGGTTAAATTGTCAATCATTAACGCCCACCTAAGGAATTTCATCCATTTTTATGCTCAAACGGATGATGTTTGTTAGGAAAACTGTAACAAATGACGGTTTAAACCATGCGTTTATGACCACAACCACCATGCCAAACGAAGCTTAAGTGCTTAACGATTTTGAGAGCGCGAAGCTGAGATGCGAGTGTCCAATAAAGTATTCCTCTGACATCTTCTCTTTGCACTCACAGGTGCATCCTCAAGAGCGCTAAGCGTTGAGTGTTAAGCGGCCTAGAGAGGGAGTCGTCTGAATTCTAAGTGGACGAACAATCTAAGTTCCACGTCCCTATCGGAAAACCGCAGAGTTCTATCTAGTCTCTGAAGTTGCCCCCTTCGAATGTTGGTATGGATGTTATTTTATAATTTTCTTTAGGGACAAGTTGATAATTGCTCCAAGACGGAGTTTTAGGTGTCGAATGAAGTCACTTTGTTTCGGTCGCCTAGATCAACAATTCTAATGATACGACGGAAAAGCCCTTTGGGCAGCCCGGGCAGGTTGCCCAACTACAGTGGGGGTCCACGACGGCCGGAGGCGGTAGATGCGACAAAAGGAGGGTATCGGTGGCGGCGGCCGCCGATGCATCCACAGTCTATAGCGCCCTTGATTTCACCAAGAATATCTCTCTGAGAGATACTGCCCGACGATAGTGCTAATGTCGGTGGTAGCATAACCGATTATTTTGGCGTGGCTCTCTGTGAGCTACCACCCATCGGTAGCGATACCGTGTGGCGGTAGTGTCCTTTCGTCATAACCGTTGTAATGATACGACACATCCCTTACCACGCGGCGGTAGTGAGGTACTGTTGGGTACATTGGAAACAATGTATTTGATTTGAAAAAGTCATTTCAACTCAATGATATACACAAATATGTATTTGATGTATGTTTTAGTTCATGCGTGCAGGTTGCCTATGTCATATTGATTGGACAGGTGGTACAAGTTATATTGGCAGGTGGACTCAAAGAAACTGACTAGAAAGTGAAGAAAATTATCTAAGTACAAAAGCATCGAGTGAAGTCGACATAGTGTTGAGTGAAGTCAGCACAGTCAACATCTAGAAACTTGCAGTGCAGAAAAATAGCTAAGTACAAAAGTATCGGCACACTTCAACTGTGTCAACACCTTTGAAAAAGCAGTATCAAGACAAGTCTGTTAACTCGACACCTTGAAGACTAAGTTAGTAGTGTTGAGACAAGTCAGCTAACTCGACACTTTGAAAACTAAGTCAGCAGTGTTGAGATAAGTCAGCTAACTCGACACTTTAAAACTCAAGACATTAGTGTCGAGATAATACAACTATCTCGACACAATGAAGACTGAAGTATAGACTTATACAAGTGTCGACAACAGCAGACTAGAAATTATACTAAGTAAAATAATGTCAACACAATTGAACTGTCTCCACACAATGAAGGCTTACAACAAGTATTAAAGTGCCGACACCGGTAGACTGGAGTGTCGAGACAATTCAACTGTCTCAACACAGTGAAGAAATAAAGCAAGCATAGAAGTGTCGACACCCGACAGACAGTTGTGTCGGGACAATTCAACTGTCTCGACACAGTGCAGATTTAAAGATGTCGACACAAATGACAGTTGTGTCGAGACAAGTCTACTGTCTCGACACTTTCAAGTTAAAATGAAAAATCTTCTAAGTAAATTTGTGTCGAGACTGCTATGATGTCTTGACACCTTCTAAGAATAAATGTCGAGACACTTTGGAAATCTCTACACTTATGTTTCTGAAGATGCGTAGAGTCATAACAGAAGTGTCAAGACAAGTCAAAACTGTCACATCAGCTACAGTAATGTGATATCTCAACATAAATAGTTTAAGGGAGAATTTGAAGTATGATGTCACATGCTGATGTCATCAATCTTAAACCAGAAATCCATGAGGCTATAAATAGAGGGGTTGTCTATAGAGAAAAGGGATCAATCAGATAAATCATTTTATTCTCTTATTCTGATTTTTCTAAGTCAGAGGAGGGCGACAATCCCGAGAAGAAGGAAGAAGACTAAGGTCTTCAAGAAAGTCTCCAGATCCTTTCATCAAGTTGATCTGAAGATTAAGGTGGATTTGATCAACAATTTTTTCAAAGAAATCAAGCCGATAATCAAGAAGGTTGCAGATCCAGAGAAGTATCTTTTCAGCAAGTTAGTTTATTAAGAAGTAATCCATTATTGCGTGTTGGGTCCATTGTTCCCAATGTTCCTGATTTGTGAGAAGTCAAACAGGTCAATGTCATACACATCAATGTATTTGATGTGTATTTGAGGTCTTGAGTTCAGGTTAGTCCATATCACATTGATTGGACAAGAGGACACAATAATTGGTTGTTGGACATACCAAAAATCTACGAAGTCCACAGGCGTTGAGTGGAGCAAGCTCACTCAACGCTAGAGGTAAGTATTCAATATTGTCTACCTAGAAATTTATCTAAGTCCATAGGCATTGCGTGGGGACAGCTCACTCAACGTCATATAACAAATAGCGTTGAGTCTATCACAGCCTAACTGATATATAGCCAAAAATATGGCTAAGTACAAAAGCATTGAGTGTAGGCTTGTAACGCCCCGAAAATTGTATTTGAGTTGGTCGCGTAAAAAGGGATTTTGGTGCCTGTATAGGGGTACACGGCCTAGGACACGGGCGTGTCCAAGGCCATATCTGGCATGGTATTTCAGCCGATGTTATCCCGAGAAGGACACGACAAGGAACACAGCTTAATGACACGGGCGTGTCATTTGACACGGGCGTGTGCCTACCCGTGTCAGTACCCGTGTCTCCAAGGGTCGTGTTAGTTGGCGTGGCAGCTATATGTGACACACCCTAGGACACGGGCATGTCGAGGACCCGACACGGGCGTGTCGAGTGAGACACGGGCGTGTCTGAGCCCGTGTGAGTCTCTGTGTTCGACGATCATGCCTGGATCGAGGCACACAGCCTGGGACACGGCCATGTGCCAAGCCATGTTCGACCCAGGTCTGTTGATTTTTGAGCGGATCAGAGCCGTTCGATTTCTTTATTTAAAATCCGATGGCCCTGGGGAAACCCTGCTCTATTAAGGTCGAAAATGGAGGATCAATTCCTCATTTTCTCCCTTAGTCTCTCTCTCTCAAGGAGTTGGAAAGAGGAGGAAGAAGTAGGAGGATTTCGGCCGCCGGCGGAGCATCGGAGCACCGTTTTGAGATCTGGGAGCGGATCTGTGGAGAAATGTTCGTTGCGAAGATTTCCATCCGTGTAGTTTTTCCATGACGCCAAAGCGTACTACAAGGGTAACGATTCTCAACTTGAGCATGTGAAGCTCTTCCTTTTTGCATAGGGAAAACCCGCTCCCACGAGTGTGCGGTGAGTGCGTGGTGTTCCTTGGGATTGATGTGAATAGTCACCCTTATGTTGCATATAGAGTCCGGAATCAAAGTACGAGCATAGGCATTGTGTGTGAAGCCTACCCGGACGTGTAATGTCTGTATCGGTGATGTTGCATTTGTTATGATTTGTCGGGGAAGACTCTGTGCTTTGGGTTTTCGGGTTTCTACGCGGTAGATTGCAGCAGGGATCCTTGGGGATGAACTCCAAGGCACACCCGGAAAACTGAGCGGAAACGTGTTCTGCTAACTTGGCGGTTACGGTACCGGCCTTGAACATAACTGGGTTATGTGATTGTTTGGAAAAGTTTTGGGATCCGAGAGAAGCTTGGCTCGTGCGTACGTCTTAAGGTGACTACGTGTTGTGAGCAACGGGCAAGTGAAATTGGACCTAGGCTATGTGGTTCGGTGCGAGAGACCCGAAAAGGGGACTGGCCGTTGGCATAATCAGGATCCTTAGACAGTGGTCAGAAAGGCTAAATGCTCACGTGGTTGCCATCTTGGTGGTGGTGGTGAAGACGCTGAAGTGTCAGGATACACCGTTAATGTGCCCTAAGTGCACATGGTGTTTGGCCATGCGATCTTACACCTGTGGCAAAATGTAATTGCACTTTATTGTTTAGCTGGGCTAATGTTATGCAGCGAAAGAGCACCGCCGTCCCGAGTAAGGGGCGGGGTCGTTATAATTTGGTCGGCTTTTGCTGACTGTTGCATCGTTTGCCACCGTACGGTGGAATGTGGCTTGCAGGTGCTGCGGAGCCGAGTGCAAGTTAGCGGGCTGGAGCCCATGTTGCTGTGCTGGCCCTTGAAGGCCGTAAAGAATAATTGTTTTTATTTTGTCATGTGTGGTCGGCCTGCTAGCCGATGTATGTAAGACACTATCTTATTAAGTGAATATTTGTAGGTCCATAAGGCCGTGTACCCTTTCAGTGTATTTGGTTTTCATTCCTGTTGTGTGGATGTGGACATTCATGATTATGGATTTAAGTTTTGGGTTCTTTTAACTATTTAAAAGCTTCCGTTAGAATGCTCTGTGTAGGACGAGTAGTCTTAATTGGAATGTTTGGTTATTAATACGTAATCCTTCCGTCTGTCCGTGGTATATGGCGTCGGGTTCTAGCTGGACCTTCTGTTATATGTCATACGACGGATGTGGGTGTTATAATTTGGTATCAAACTTCTGGTTACGGTCAGCCTTAAATGAATTCGTGGGCGAATTCTTTTAAGGGGTGGTGAACACATATGTGTGTCATCGTTATAATATTAAAAAGAACCCATGAATGTCTACTTATGAATGAAAAATACACGTGTCTCAGGAACCTGCGTGTTCCTATAATTGCTTTTTGCAATTCCGTTTGGTCACTTATTGGTGTTTTGTACGACTATAGGTGACCGGGAGTGGCGCAGAGCCGACAGAACATCGTGTTTCGGAGGATTATAGTGCACCCAGCGACATGCTTGAGACCCCTCCATCGTTTGAAACCATAAGAAGGATTGTTGAAGTGGTGCTCGCTGTGACTAGTGCACAGCAGGGAAGCAATGTGCAACCCTTTGTCCCTGAGATGACTTCAATGCCGCGTGGTGTGTTGGATCAAGTGACATTTAGAAGGACATCAGGTCAGTCGTTGAACATGTGCTTAGTGCAGGGTATGCACTCGGTTGATGAGTATTTGCAGGCATTTCTTTTGATAAGCTGCTACCCATGCTTTGGGTTGGAGAACGAGTAGTCTATAGTTGATAGATTCTATAATGGTCTGCGTGACGAACTGTGAATTCTACTGTTAGGACCAAAACTATTGGGATTCCGAGACTTGGTGGAGTCGGCTAGATCTTTGGAAGTAGATATAGGAAAATTCACCAGATACCAGTGAGTAGGGTATCGAACTCTGCAAGTCCTATGAGGGCTGCATCTCACAGAACGCTAAAAAAGAGGGTTAGATCATCGACTGACAAGGTTACTTACAACTGTCATACTTGTGGCAAGAAAGGGCACTTTGCCCGAGATTGTCGTAATGGCGCATAGAAGATAAAGAAAGCTAAGACAACAGCAACCATTGGGAGGAAGGCAATTACATGTTTTAACTGTGCGAAGCCATGACATTTTGCCCGAAACTATTGGCGCGGACGACGGAAGTCCGAGAAGAAATCTGGAGATATCTACGAGGAGAAGGGCAAGGGGTCAGAGGCAACCGCATCGCACTATGCCCCAACCTAGCCAAAAGTGTACAACCTTAGCCAGCAGGAAGCCACAAAGCAGTTTGACGTGGTGACGGGTATGTATAGCAGGTTAGCTTTAAATATTTGTTTCCCTACATATTTTAGCATATGATTGATTGTGTTAGACTTGTTTGGATTGTCGATTGTCCGGCGAGAGCACTGTTCGGTGCGGAAGTTTCGCATCCTTTCTGTCCAAAGAGTTTCTATCGCGCATCAGAGTACTTCCTTCGATGGCAAGGGTCAAATTGGATGGGCTGCTGCCTACGGGTGCCCTATACGTGCGGATAGAGCTTGTGGAATTAGGGTAAGGCGTGGGAGTCACGTCGATGACTTGTGAGCGTCGATATTACTGATAGTTGCGTGCGATGTGATCTTTGCTATGGGCTGGCTCTTGGAGCAGCAAGCATGCATTGATTATAGTTGCAAGGAGGTCAGTTGGGAGCTAGTCGTGAGATGACATTTGCGGGCGTGAAAGGGGTCGAGCAAGACGTTGACGTCTGCCCCTCGGGTGATCAAGGCAGTTCGGTCTGGGGCAGAGTGGTTTGTCACTCTAGTGCAGACTTTGACGCCTAAGCCAAGTCTGGTCAGTATCCCAGTTGTGTCTGAGTATCCTGATGTGTTCCCAGATGATCTCTCAGGAGCCCCTCCTCAGCGAGAGATTGATTTTACTATTGAGCTGGTGCCGGGTGCCAAACCGGTGTCACACTCCCCCGTATCAGATAACGCCAAGAGAGATGGCAGAGTTGACGGTGCAACTACAAGAGTTGTTGGAGCAAGGGTATGTGCGTCCAAGTTCGTCACCTTGGAGCGCACCGGTCCTTTTCATCAAGAAGAAAGATGGGATCTTGCGACTTTGCATTGCCTATCAGGAATTGAACAAGCTTACGAAAAAGAATAAGTATCCGATTCGGAGGATTGACGATCTATTTGATCAGTTGGTTGGGTCAACGGTATATTCGAAGTTGGATCTGAAGTCCGGTTAATACCAATTGAGGATAAGGGAGAGCGACATCCCAAAGACAGCATTCAGTATGCGGTTTGGGCATTACGAGTTCACAGTCATGCCGTTTGGTTTGACCAATGCGCCATTCATGTTTATGGATCTGATGAACAAGACGTTTAGAGAGTACCTAGACCATTTCGTGATAGTATTTTTCGATGATATCTTCGTGTTGGAGACGTTAAAGAGAAACCAGTTGTATGCTAAGTTCTCCAAGTGTGAATTCTGATTATCCTCGATAACGTTCCTTGGTCATGTTGTTAGTGGAGAAGGAATATGTTAAGGTTGGTGACCGGGCGGTCTAGCGGTCTGTCTTGGCGGGTTGATGACCGCGCGGTTTGCAGTTACTCTCCAGCGGTTTGGTTACTGTGTGTTGCTGTCTGAGGTCCAAGCAGTCTGGCGGTTTGACTCTGGCGAATTGGAGACCGGGCGGTCTAGCAGTCTCCCATGACAATCTCTCTCTGGTTGTAGCCGAGCGGTTAGCCCGTCTGTCTAACCGCGCGGCTTGTGCGGTTTGTGTCTGTATAGTCTGCTTGTATCATGTAAATTTTTAGTCCCACATCTCTTATTTGTATTCTCTCTCCTCTCCTCCATTCTATATAAAGGAGGTCATACCTTTGTAATAGATACCTTTTTCAGATAATAAAGTTTCTGTTAAAACCACTTCCGGTTTGTTTTAGTTCCACTTCCGGTTTATTTTTGTTCATTTCTAACATGGTATCAGAGGAAACGATCTTTTCCTCCTGATTCAGATTCTTCTTCTGTTCGCGCGGGCTACCTTCTAGCCGCTCGACTTCTTTCCCTCCGCTTGATTCTCATCTTGTTTCTGCTTCCCGCGACCTGTCTTCGCGGCTTGCCTTCTCTTCTGACCGCTGCCCTGTTCGTGCGGCTTGTTTCTCCTTGCTTCTCTTCTCGCTGCTCCTCTTAATTGTGACACATGTCAACTTGGCAAGCATCACCGCTCTTCCTTTCCTCCCAAGCAAGCTCGTGGATCCACCCGTCTGTTTGATCTTGTTCACTCTGACATCTGGGGTCCTGCTCCTACCCTTACCATTGGACGGGGTAGTTCTTACTTTGTTACATTCATTGATGACTTTTCTCGCTGTACTTGGGTCTATCTCTTACGAGACCATTCTGAACTTTTTACTATATGGACATCCTTTTATCACTCAATTCGAACTCAGTTTGGCGTTTCAATTAAAGTCTTACGCTCGGATAACGCCAAAGATTATCTTAGTCAACCTTTCTCCTCCTTTTGTATGCAACATGGGATTGTTCATCAGACCAGCTGCGTTTACTCCTCCCAACAAAATGGCGTGGCGGAACCCAAAAACCGTCACCTCCTTGATGTCGCTCGCACTCTGCTTAAGCAAATGCATGTCCCTCGCTCCTACTAGGGCTATGTTGTTCTCATCGCTTGCTATCTCATCAATCGCATTCCCTCCACCGTTCTCCATGGTCAAACTCCTTTCTCCATTCTCTATCCGGGCAAAGAACCCTTTCCTCTTCCTCTCCGTATTTTGGATGCACCGCATTTGTGCATGCCCCCTCTACCACCCGCGACAAACTCTCCCCTCGGTCCACCAAATGTATCTTTCTGGGCTACTCCCCCACTCAGAAAGGTTATTGTTGCTTTGACCCCGTCACCCGCAAACAATTTGTCTCTGCGGATGTTACCTTCTTTGAAAATGCATCTTACTTCTCTTTCGCTTCTTCCTCTACTCCTGTTACTCCTCCTTCTCCCACCAACCCCACTATTCCCTCCACTCCTACTACTGTTCCGCCACCTCCACCATCTCCACCAGCTCCACTATCTCCACCATCTTACCCTGCTCCTTCCCCTCCACCTTCCTGCTCTTCGCTCTCGTTGCTCTCTTCTCCCGGGCCAGCTTTCTCCACCATGGATGCTCCGGATACTGAGGTACCTGCTGACCTGGACCTTCCCATTGCCCTTCGCAAAGGGGTTCGGGCTTGTACCCAGCATCCTCTTGCTGCTGTTGTTTCCTATGATCGTCTGACGCCTGCTTGTAGGGACTTTGCTCTGGCTATTTCTTCTACTTCCACCCCTCGTTCCTATCAGGAAGCTCTTACCCTTCCGCATTGGAAAGCTGCCATGGATGAAGAAATTGCTACTCTGACTGAACGGGGTACCTGGACTCTTGTTCCTCCTCCTATTGGCACAGATGTTGTTGGTTGTCGCTGGGTTTTTGTGGTGAAATTCCTCCCCGATGGCAGTGTGGATCGCTACAAAGCCCGCCTGGTGGCTAAAGGATTCACTCAGACCTATGGTGTTGATTATTTCGATACATTCTCTCCTGTTGCTTGTCTCAGCACCATACGGGTCCTTCTCTCTGTGGCTGTCAACCGGGACTGGCCAATTTCACAACTGGATGTTAAGAATGCTTTCCTATATGGTGATCTACAGGAAGATGTTTATATGGAGCAACCTCCGGGGTATGTTGCTCAGGGGGATACACGTGTATGCCGACTGAAGAAGGCTATTTATGGCCTCAAGCAAAGTCCGCGTGCCTGGTTTGACAAGTTTAGCGACATTGTTGCGGCCATTGGTTTTACACGAAGCTCGGCCGATCACTCCTTATTTATTCGGAAAACCGCCTCTGGTATGGTTGTTCTTGCGGTTTATGTCGATGACATTCTTCTTACTGACGATGACCAGGAGGGGGTAATGTTGACAAAGAAACACCTCCGTCAACACCTGGTCACAAAAGATATGAGATCTCCAAAGTACTTTCTGGGGATTGAGATCTCAAGGAAGCCCAACTCCATGGTTCTTTCCCAAAAGAAGTATGCCCTTGATCTTTTAAAGGAGGCAGGATTGACAGGTGCTAAACCTGCCCGTTGTCCTATGACTACTGGATAAGACAAAACTTGGACAGATGACTCGCCTCTTCTATCCGATATTTCGAGGTACCGGCGTCTGGTGGGAAAACTCATTTATCTCACGGTAAACAGACCCGACATCTCCTATGCTGCTGGCAAGGTGAGCCAGTTTATGCAAGCTCCTCGGGAGTGTCATCTTCAATCTGCCTTGCGGATCTTGGAATATGTCAAAGCAGCGCCTGGGAAAGGATTACTCTTTCAGAAGAATGGTCATCTGAGGGTTGAAGCATACTCAGATGCGAGTTACGCTGTTGACAAAGGGGATCGTAAGTCAACCTCAGGTTTATGCACCTTTGTTGGGGGCAATCTTGTTGATGCACGAAAACGGACAGGGAATCGGGCACCACCAGCTAACAGTTCGAGCACCGGGGGTAGGGAAGGAAAGGAGGAGACTGTCGACCAATCGGTTACTAGCGGTCGCGGCTAAAGGACCGGAAAAGGGGGCCGCTGGCAGCGGCAATAGCAGAGTTCGCCTGCCGCGGCTTAAATGCCACTCTTGCGGCGGGCTTTCCTTTACTTAAAATGAGAAACAGTTACACGAAAGGGAAAAGAGGAAGCCGGCCGGACTACAAGCCGCAAAACACTAGACTTGAGACCGCAGCTCTTAACAGGAGAGCTCCTGGATACCAGTCAGCGTGTCTTGGGGAGTGCACCCTCCCCCTATTTATAGGCTCGGGGGCCTGCCCAAGCGGGCAGGGCTAAAGTTACCGGCTGCCCGGGGTACAGGAGAACCGGGCAGAGGTGAGGGGAAGCAAAAGAGAAAGAAACAAGAAAGGAGGGAAGCCGCGCGGCCTGGCGGATTCCTCCTGGCGAGCTGATGGCTGGGTCCTGGAGCCTTGTTGCTGAGAAGGGCGGCGTTGGCAGCGGTCTGACATGGAGACCGCCCGGCTTGGGAGGCTTGGCGGCTTGAATAGGCAGGCCGCCCAGTCTAAAAAGCTGCGCAGACAGGTCGCGGATTCCGGGCTTATCATAATCCCCGCACATTTTTAAGTTTCCAAAAAACTTCGAAAATGTAGAACTAAGCCGGAGACCGCGACTGCCTCATCGTTGTCTATAAAATCCCCTGGCCCTTGTCATTCTTCAAGATTCCTGCCGAGCCACGGGTCGCTACTCGCCACTTGCGGTCAGCATTTTGCAAGCCGACGCGATCTTTCACAAGATGGATGTTATGTCTTCAATGTTAACACGCAACAAGAAACCGCCAGAAAAGAAGCAAAGCCGGAGCGAGAACTCGGATGATTCTGCCCGACAGCCCGCCAAGAAGATTGGGAAGCCGGAGACTTCAGCGGCTTCTGGACCTGAAAAGAGGCCGACAGAGACCGTCGACGGATCATCGCAGGCCGCAGTAGATCCCAAAGTGGTTTCAAAAACTGCTGCACTACAAACCGGAATTGCCAAATCCTTCGACCTGACTTTCTCTCCATCAGGAGAACCACTGCTAAAAATCGGTGGGACGGAGGAGAAAAGTGTTGAATCTGGGAAACCGTCCGAATTGCAGGACAAGGTCGACGTAATCGTTGTGGATGACAACGAGCCGGAGAAGGTGCTGGAGACCGAACAGATTTTGGGCGAACAGCGCAAGCGGACTGAAAAGGTGTTCGGTTCCTTGAAACGGCAGAATGAAAGGCGCGAAACCCTTGAAGAAAGGATGAAAAGGAAGATGAGGAAGTTGCACGCCAGAAACCGGAACATTTCCGAAAAGTCGGGTGCGGATAGTCTTCAACACAGGCCGCACGAGAAGGAGGTACCCGAGAACCCGCCCACACCGGATTACAAGCCGAGCGACCTGTAGAGTACGCCCGCGGTTAGCAACTCGCTCAGTGAGCTCCTGAAGGGCATGGAGACCCTCCAGCGGCAAGACGCGCTATTGTCGACACCAGCGGCTTCTGAGGAGGTTAACCGCCCCGATATCCAGGTTATTGGGGAGAAGCCTGGCGAACCGGCTTCCGCGGCTTCTGAAGGAGCCGAGAAACTGAAGCTTCGCGAGAATATGGAGGAGATGAAGAAACTGATCGCCGAGAAGCCGGTGGCGACCACACTTCCATTGCTGCAAGGTAAACACCGAGACGTTAGGCGAATTATTAAATTCTACAAGTCGCGGTCAAGGAAGAAGGGCGCGAATATAATATTAAATCCGCCGGCCAGTTTTTCCTGACCACGACTCAACTGAAAAGCCGAGCTAAGGAAGCCGAGCGGCTATGGAAAGAAAAGCTAAAGAGGATAGATCCTGAACGGCTCCGGCGGCCAGTGATTAAAATCCATACCGCGGCCTCTGGAGGAGATAAACATCAAACCGGCGGTCTTATACTACCGATTTCCTTACTAGAACCTCGCAACAATCTGGCTGAACCTGACTGCGGTTTCTCTTCTGCAGGTGTACCGGAAACCGCGATGAAATCGGGCGACCTGACGTCGTTTTTGTCTATGCTGCCACCGCCTCCGCCTCCAAGTGTTCGCGAGAAGGAGATGGCCGACTTCCAGAAGGACGTCGGCACGCTGCAGGCGGCTTTGAACGCGGCCACTGAAACCCTGCGGATTAAAGACGAAGAGCAGCGGGTTGCCCAGGAGGCCGCGGAAAAAAGGATCCAAGAGTTGCAAACCACCCTGGAGCAAGAGACCACAAGGTTGCAGACTGCGCTTGAGCAGGAGACCATGAGGTTGAAGTCAGCGATGGAGCAAGAGACTGCAAGGCTCCAGACCGCGAGGGAAGAAGAGACCTCCAGGCTCCAGACCGCGATGGAAACCGCGGAGGCGAAGATTGCTGAGATGCAGGTCGCCTTGGAGCAGGAAAGGGCGGAGAAGTATTTGCTGATGGTCGCGCGGCCGGAAGGAGACAGAGAAGAGATCCACCATGCTGAAGGCGGCGAGATCCAAAACCTACCAGCGGAGACCGGCAGAGAACAGCGGACTACACTGCCGACCTCCGGACAACTGCCGGTTACTAGCCGCCCGGCCTCCGGTGAGACTTCAAATCCATCAGAGGCCGCAGCGCCTAGACAGGCCGCAGTTTCAAGCGGTCTGGGGGTCCAGGCGATTCCAACGATACCGTTTGCTAGAGTAGAGCGCGACACTACGCGGGTTCATCGGTCTCTGCATGTGCTTCATAATCTGGTTAGCCAGGTGTACGTTGCGATTGTGCAGACCGGTGAACAGGTCGCGCACATAGGACGAGATAGACCGGAAGATGACAAGCGATCGTGAGCGACTTGAGAGAACTAAGCCGCGCGGACAATTGAATATTATGTTGTAATATATATTTTTCTCTGGATGTTGAACCATTTGATTGCTGTAAACTGTTGTATTTTATTATGCTGCGAACTGAATGCGGCTTATGCGGTTTGTATTTATAATCCACGTGCCTGCTGCTTTGTTCTGAAAAATTTCAAGTATAGGATAGTAGCCGTGCGATCTGACGAACAGAGCGCCGACTTGAACATTTGATGCCCACATGATTCGCCATAGAATTATTCTAAGTGCAGGTATATAGCCGTGCGGACGGACGGACTAAACTGCGGCTTGGTCATTAAGCTGATTGTACTTCCAGCGGGCTTAGGTCGCGCGGCGTGACGACTAGCCGCGATTTGACGTTGGGCACTGTACCTTCACAGATTTTCTATAAATAGAGCTGACCCCGGAGATTTCATCACAAATCAAAAAGGATGCGGGCTAAGTCCAAGTCGTTGGGGTCTGACAAGGCCACTGCGGTTAGAAGTGACGCGGCCTCCGCATTCCATTCTGCTGATCATAAAGAATGCCGGCTTACAAAAGCCGAGCTGGAGGATTTTGTTGAGAAGCACATGCAGGGAAGTCCGCTGGTCGCGCGACTTCCACAACAGGACGAGCGGATTAATTCTTCCCACGCAAATCAGATCGCGGTCCCCATCGACCACTTTGATTGCAGATTCTGCTTCCCGGTCATGATGGAGGCCATAGCGGTCTTCGACCACTACGGAGTTGTGCCGGGATAACTACCCCCAAATTCGATAGCCGCCATATATAGCTTCATCTCCTACCTGAGGTCGGAAAGAGTCCGCTTCTCTATGAGGCTCTTCCAGGAATGCTTTTCGGTGCGGTCTATCCCGGACTCCGGGACGAAGATCTTCCGGGGGCACCTCTACTTCGGCTGCAGATGGCTGAAGATAGTTAACTTGGCGAACAATATCGCGAACTGGTCCGAGCGGTTTCTCATCTTCGAGGGAAACCTGGGGTTGCTGCCAGTCGACCCCCAAATCCGCGAAGAGGCCGCCTTTGGCAGCAGCGGCTTGGACGGCGTGGAGAAGGAGAACTACAACTTCTTCAAAGGCGAGCGGCTTGATGTAAACCACTACATCCCGCTATTGCCGTCGCTAGTAGGAATATAAGCGGAAGACAGTAAGCTCCAAGCCGGCCGAACTAATTTCTTAGCCGCGCGGCCTGAAATATAACATTGCCTTTTATCTTTGCAGCTGCTATGGTGGTCCCGCTGAACAAGCCGCAAACTCCTGGCGGCCTGACTCTCACTCAAAGAGAGAAGAGAGTGAGGCATGCCAAGCCGGCGCGGGTTGCGGAGGAGGAGGAGTCGGACTCCTCTGGAGAGTTTATGCTGCAAGGAACGGGCAGCAACCTGAAAGACGTCCACGGCGATCCGGCCTTGCGGTGGAGTCCGGACGGCAAGTCAGTGACGATCTCCACCGCCCTCCCCTACTGGGGGGGGGGGGAGAAGAAGTAAGCCGCCACGCGAGCGTGGTTGGCGGCGCGCTGTATGGCAAGCGCAACCTGAGGGCGATGCGCCAAGTTCCACCAGACGACCTGCCGTGGTTAGCCGCGCAAGTCGGGGCAAGGAGCTTCGTGGCAAGTCACTTCATGGGCCTTGCCTACAAGCAACTGATGAAGGAGAACAGCGGCCTGAAGAGGCAGTTAAAGGAACAACAAGAAGAGAACAAGCGACTAAAGGAAAGGGAGGCGGTAAGACATTACCGTTACTCGTGCGGTTAGCTTTATGTAACCGCGCGGCCTTACCTTTATCTTTTGTTTGCAGGAAATGTACAACCTGGACAACCCCATCTTCCAAGACCAAGTCTTCCCGCAACTCGTCCAGGGGATCGATGGAGCGCTTAACCGCCTTCGGGACCTTGGCGGCTTTGCGACCGGCTTCACCCACTTCACTTGTGCCGACATCTACCCCACCCTGAAAGAGCGGGTGGCTGACGTCTACAGGTCGATCAAGGGCAAGAGAAAGGTCGGGGAAGAAGTCGGCGAGGTGGAGGAAGACGTCGAGGAAGAGGGAGGCCAAGGAAGCCCGAGTGCACGCACATCGTCTGAGTCCGGCGGTCAAGAATCTGAGACCGCGCGGCCAGACTCGACAACTTCTGGCGGTTCAGGGAGCTCAGCGACCAGCAGCGGATACACTAAATCCCCCGTCGATATCAGTGATGGTGGTGATTTGGATTCTCCTGCAACTAAGAAACTTAAACCGGGCGATTAGAAAATCTTTAACTTGTTTTTTGTATTTTGAACTCTTTGGAAATCGGCGGTATTGTTTTTGTAACCGCGCGATTAATGCTTTGTAATACTTAATGAGATAGAAATGAAGGCAATTTTACCTTTCTCTTTACTACATCTCACTTTTCTTACTTGATTAAGTCCGTGCGGTCTCAGTATAACTTCCGAGTTAATAAAATGTTAGCATATAAACCTGTCTGAGTTCACACTGCGACTTCAACGAAGTTATCCGCAAGAGACATATATTTCCCTGCGGTTTATTTTGGAATGCACGTCGACAATAAGCCGAGCGGCTAACCAATTAAACCGCAATTTGCCTTAATGAATCACTCAATGTTATCTGTTGGAAGAGCTGATTGACCGCGGTTTGCTTATACATAAGCCGTGACCGCTACGCCGCGCGACTACCCGTCGCAGTCGCCAAAAATCCATAACATTGAAGTATAAGATCGCGGCTAGGGCGAACTATGAAACGAATTGCCCAATTGATACAAGGAACAAGAATAGAGAAACAATCTTCGGCTTCCGATAATACAGGCCGATATAGGCATATGGAAGCCGAGAATTTTTGTGATGACAGTTCGCTGATTAGCTAATATAATCAATACCATAGAAGTCGGCGGATCAAAGCCAGGAATTAAGTGCCAGATGCAGGTCGGCCGACTTCCTGTCCATATGAAAAATAAACCGGCAATTGATATATTGAAGCCAAATAAGATACTGAATAGCGGATAGGCGGACGTAAGTCGGCCGAGTTCCCAAATATATTAATAATAATCCGGCCGGAAGTTAAATAACTTAAGCCGGAATATGTAACCGGGCGGCCTGTGTAATTAATTATATAACCTGCGCAGGCCGCTGAGTAAAACCGCGAGGTAGCGGATAGGCTCGTGTTGTCCTGCAAAAATAGATGAAGACATGCACTTATGTGTCAATGTGGGCAGGTGCGTGTGGCAGTACTTTCCACACAAAGAACACATAAGCGGGATTGAAATTCTTAAAATCCACGACCGATGTCAAGCGGGACAAGTACGCAACGTCTGCGACTGAAGTCAAGCTGGACAAGTACGCAATGTCTGCGACGAAGGTCAAGCGGGACAAGTACGTAATGTCTGTGACTGAAGTCATGCGTGACGGGTACGCAATGTCTGCGACTGAAGGCCAAGCGGAATTTCCACTACACATCTGCGACTGAAGTCAAGCGGGATGTGGAGGGCATAAGAATTCAAAAGGGGCTCTTGCCCCTACATGCATGCATATTGGCATAAAAAGTAAAGCTAAAAAATAAGCTTCAAATGAAAATAACGTTTGCATGATGTTAAGGATGTGGCAAAGGATATATGTCTGCAGTTTTAGCACGCCCCATTAATACCGATTGTGAAGGGGACGTTATATACTATTCTGAACATAAGCATTTCTCATCATAGAAAGAAAGAGGAATCCCTGCTTGAACCATTGAGCAAGAAATGGAAGATTGCCTTAGAGAGTCACTAAATGACATATTCTTGCAACTTTCCAGCTCTTGCAAGTTGATTAGCCAATTCCCTGAGAGCTATGCAATCTTCTGCTAGATGACCAATATCTTTATGATACTTGCAAAAAAGCTCCTCGTGTCGATACTTGATTTTCGATTTCATACGCCGAGGCTTCTTGAACTCAGGCATTCCTTGAATGATTATCAAAAGATCTTCCATAGAAATTTTGAACTTAACATACTTACCTGAACCTTTTTCACACTTTGGAGTTTTACCTTGGAGAAGAGGAGGAGACTTGCAATATTCAACTTGCGAAACATCTTGGGAGGAAATAGATTGCTGTTGACCAGAAGTCCCTTGAGATTGTTTAGCCATTTGATTCAGAAACGAAACATAACCTTTATTTGCCTCTTCGCCTATTATGAATGTATTAACTATATCAATAAGATCTCCGTAGCTTTTGAGATACTTTGTGGTGAGCTTGAATTTCAATGGGCCTTCTTGAAGTGCATTTATGAAAGCATGCAAGTAATAGTCTTGATGGACGCTACAAACATCTAGAACCTCCTTTTGAAACGGATCAACAAAATCTGGATTAGACTCGTCAATTCCTTGCTTGATTCGGAAGAGAGCTCCAACGTCTCTTTTCCGCTTCCTGTAAATAGTGAATCTAGAAATAAATTGACTTCGAAGATCTTTAAAGCTGGTTACTGATCGAGGTGGGAGGCTATAAAACCATTCTCTTGCAACATTGCCAAAAGATATAACAAATAGTTTGCATTTTACTCCATTTGACACGTTTTTCAGTGAAACAGCTGATTCAAAAGCTTGCAAATGAGAAAACGTATCATCACATCCAGCATACTCCGGGAGGCGCGGTACTCTGAAGTTATCAGAGACAGTATCCCACCGAATACGATTAATGAATGGAGAAGGGGCCTCCTCTTCTTCCTTACAAAGAGGTTCGTTTGCAACAGATTCTAGTCCACGCTCAACACTGTTTGCAAAAATTTCTCTATGAGGGTCAACAAACTCATTATTAAAATACGAGCAATCCTGCACTTCTGAGAGATCTGTAGTAACTGAGACGTTGCTGGATTTATTCTGACCCTTTGCAGGATTCATCTTGAAAAGAGGGAAATAGCCGAACTTTTTCAAGAGACCGCAGAATAGCGGCGGCTTAACGAGCGGCTAGACGGTGCAACAAGCTGACAAGAATACCGGGAGGAAAACAGAGCGGGTAGAAAGCCAGGTTCTACAGTGCTGGAGGCGGGCTGAAAACCTTAGCCGGCGAAGTCGCGGCTTGCTCGATAGGCCGCCGAACTCTAGAAGATAGAGCGGTCTAATTAGCTAGACCGCTGATTTCATCGATTAGTCGAGATCTGAAGGTCGCGTGTTAACTGTTGATGCACGAAAACGGACAGGGAATCGGGCACCACCAGCTAACGGTTCGAGCACCGGGGGTAGGGAAGGAAAGGAGGAGACTGTCGACCAATCGGTTATTAGCGGTCGCGGCTAAAGGACCGGAAAAGGTGGTCGCTGGCAGCGGCAACAGCAGAGTTCGCCCGCCGCGGCTTAAATGCCACTCTTGCGGTGGGCTTTCCTTTACTTAAAATGATAAACAGTTACACGAAAGGGAAAAGAGGAAGCCGACCGGACTACAAGCCGCAAAACACTAGACTTGAGACCGTAACTCTTAACAGGCGAGCTCCTGGATACCAGTCAGCGGGTCTTGGGGAGTGCACCCTCCCCCTATTTATAGGCTCGGGGGCCTGCCCAAGCGGGCAGGGCTAAAGTTACCGGCTGCCCGGGGTACAGGAGAACCAGGCAGAGGTAAGGGGAAGCAAAAGAGAAAGAAACAAGAAAGGAGGGAAGTCGCGCGGCCTGGCAGATTCCTCCTGGCGAGCTGATGGCTGGGTCCTGGAGCCTTGTCGCTGAGAAGGGCGGCGTTGACAGCGGTCTGACATGGAGACCGCCCGGCTTGGGAGGCTTGGCGGCTTGAATAGGCAGGCCGCTCAGTCTAAAAAGCTGCGCGGACAGGTCGCTGATTCCGGGCTTATCAAATCTGGTGAGCTGGAAGAGCAAGAAGCAGTCGGTTGTTTTCAGGTCCAGTGTTGAAGCAGAATATCGTAGTATGGCATCAACCACTTGTGAGTTAAAGTGGCTACGAGCTCTCCTGCTGGATTTAGGAGAGGTGTACAACCATCCTCTACCTATGTTCTGTGATAATAAGGCTGCCATATACATCTCCAAAAATCCGGTCTTCCATGAAAGAACCAAACACATTGAGGTCGACTGTCATTTCATTCGTGAAGAGATTCTGAAGGGACAAATTTGCACTCCCTTCGTCACTTCTGATAAAGAGCTGGCTGACATCTTCACCAAGCCAGTTTCCGCCTCGTTTCTTCATATTTGTGACAAGCTGTGCATGATCGATATATATGCTCCAGCTTGAGGGGGAGTGTTAAGGTTGGTGACAGGGCGGTCTAGCGGTCTGGCTTGGCGGGTTGATGACCGCACGGTTTGCAGTTACTCTCCAGCGGTTTGGTTGCTGTGTGTTGCTGTCTGAGGTCCAAGCGGTCTGGCGGTTTGACTCTGGCGAATTGGAGACCGGGCGGTCTAGCAGTCTCCCATGACAATCTCTCTCTGGCTGTAGCCGAGCGGTTAGCCCGTCTGTCTAACCGCGCGGCTTGTGCGGTTTGTGTCTGTATAGTCCACTTGTGTCATGTAAATTTTTAGTCCCACATCTCTTATTTGTATTCTCTCTCCTCTCCTCCATTCTATATAAAGGAGGTCATACCTTTGTAATAAATACCTTTTTCAGATAATAAAGTTTCTGTTAAAACCACTTCCGGTTTGTTTTAGTTCCACTTCCGGTTTGTTTTTGTTCATTTCTAACAGAATAGTAGTGGATCCGGCGAAGATAGTGGCGATACGGGAGTGGCCTGCTTTGACTGTAGTGGCAGAGGTTCGGAGTTTTTTGGCGCTTGCTGGCTACTACAGGCGCTTCGTAGAGAACTTCTCGCGAATAGCACTACCACGCACGATGTTGACAAGGAAGGATCAGAAGTTTGTGTGGTCTCCGGAGTGCGAACAGGCTTTTGAAGAGTTGAAGAGGCAGTTGACCACGGTGCCTATTTTATGTTCCCCAAGTGGAACCAAAGGGTTCAAAATCTATAGTGATGCTTCGGACAGTGGTTTGGGCTATATTCTGCTACAGCATGGGAGTGTGATAGCATATGGTCCACGACAATTGAAGGCTCACAAGAGGAATTATCCGGTCCATGACTTGGAGTTAGCGGCCGTGATATTTGCTTTAAAACTGTGGAAGCATTATCTGTACGGTGTGAAAGTCGATATATACACCGATCTTAAGAGCTTGAAGTACCTGTTTGGTCAAAAGGATCTGAACATGAGGCAGCGGAGGTGGATGAGGTTCCTAGGGGACGACACCTTCAAGATACATTATGTGCCAGGGAAAGGTAATGTAGTGGCGGATGAGTTGAGTTGTAAGGTTCCTGCACAAGACTACTGGTTATCGGTACATGATGAGAGGTTGGTCTATGAGTTGGAGGCTTTGGAGATATCTTGCGTCGACAAGCAGTCTAGTACTGAGGCGAAACAGTTTTGGACCGAGGGGCAGTGTGACCTAGTTGATAGAGTTCGGCGGGCTTTGATTCAGGATAACAGCATGAAGCAGATCTTGGATGAATCATTGGATGGGTCAAATTCCCAGTTTGATGTTGAGGATAGGTTGCTAAGGAAGGACGGTCGCCTATGCGTTCCTGGTGCGGATAATATTTGGGAGGAGTTGATGTACGAGGCTCATCATACCAAGTACTCAACCCACCCGGGAAGCACGAAGATGTATAGAGACATGAAGAAATTATTTTGGTGGCCCGGATTGAAGAAGGATGTAGCACTTTATGTGGCTAAGTGCCAAACTTGTGCCTTGGTTAAGGCGGAGTGCCAAAAGCCCGGAGGTTTCCTAAAGTTCTTGCCTATCCCAGAATGGAAATTTGACGACATATCTATGGATTTTGTGCATGGTTTGCCGAAGTCGCAGAGGGGAAACAATGTCATCTGGGTGATCGTAGATAGGTTGACAAAGGTGTCGCACTTCATCCCGATCAGGAAGGAAGATCCGGTGGAAAGGTTGGTCAAACTCTATGTGGAGAATATTGTACGGTTGCATGGTGTGCCCCGCAGTATTGTTAGTGATCGAGATGGACGCTTCACATCGAATGACTGGAGGTTGGTGCATAGTCTGTTGGGTACTAAGCTAAAGTTCAGCACAGCCTTTCATCCGCAGACGGATGGCCAAACTGAGAGGGTCAACCGAACGTTAGAGGACATGCTTTGCATGTGCGTCCTAGATTTTGGAAAGCAGTGGGAAGATCACCTGTACATGGTGGAGTTTGCGTATAACAACAGCTTTCAGGCGATTATTGGAATGGCACCTTTCGAGGCCTTGTACGGGAGAAAGTGTCGCATGCCGTTGTCTTGGTTGGAGACGGGCGAGTCAAAGTTTTACAAACGTCAAGCGGTGGAAGATGCCACTTCAGTGATACAGACAATTCAAGAACGGTTGTAGATCGCTCAGGACAGACAGTCAAAGTACTATAATGCCAAGCATAGGAATGCGGATTTTAGTGTTGGCGACTGGGTGTACTTGAAAATCAAACCATTCAAGGGTGTCTCGTGGGTTCGACGCTTAAAGAAGCTGAGTCCCAGATACCTTGAACCATTTGAAATCCTGGAGCGTGTTGCCGAAGCAGCGTATAGATTGAAGCTGTCGGTGGAGTTGAGTGAGATACACGATGTGTTCCACGTATCGGTGTTGCGTAAGGTGGTTCAAGAGCCTTCGCAGATAGTTGCAGTTGAACAAGTGCCAGTTGATTACGAGTTGACGACAAAAGTCAAGCATATACGTATAGAAGACATTGAAGTCAAGCGACTCCGCAACAATGATATCCGAATGGTTAAAGTCCGTTGGGATAATTGCGGACGTGAGGAGCTTTCTTGGGAGCGAGAGCAAACTATGTTGGAAGAATACCACGAGTTATTCTGTTCAGGTAACTTGTAATTTTTGTACCTTTACTTAATTTCGGGACAAAATTCCTTAAGTGGGGGAGATTTGTAATGCCCCGAAAATTGTATTTGAGTTGGTCGCGTAAAAAGGGATTTTGGTACCTGTATAGGGGTACACGACCGCGAACACGGGCGTGTCCTCGGACACGGGCATGTCCAAGGCCGTGTCTGACATTGTGTTTCAGCCGATGTTATCCCGAGAAGGACATGACAAGGAACAAGGCTTAATAACACGGGCATGTCATTTGACACAGGCGTGTGCCTACCCGTGTCAGTACCCGTGTTTCCAAGGGTCGTGTCGGTTGGCATGGCGGTTATATGTGACACGTCCCCAGACACGGGCGTGTCGAGGATCTGACACGGGCGTGTCGAGTGAGACACAGGGGTGTCTGAGCCCGTGTGAGTCTCTGTGTTCGACGATCGTGCCTAGATCGAGGCACACGGCCTGGGACACGGCCGTGTGCCAAGCCGTGTTCGGCCCAAATCTGTTGATTTTTGAGCGGATCAGAGCCGTTAGATTTCTTTATTTAAAATCCGACGGCCCTGGGGAAACCCTGCTCTGTTAAGGTCGGAAATGGAGGATCAATTCCTCATTTTCTCCTGTACTCTGTCTCTCTCATGGAGTTGGAAAGAGGAGGAAGAAGGTGGAGGATTCCGGCCGCCGGCGGAGCATCAGAGCACTATTTTAAGATCTGAGAGCGAATCCGTGGAGGAAAGTTCGTTGCGAAGATTTCCATCCGTGTAGTTTTTCCATGGCGCCAAAGCGTACTACAAGGGTAACGACTCTCAACTTGAGCATGTGAAGCTCTTCCTTTTTGCATAGGGAAAACCCGCTCCGGCGAGTGTGCGGTGAGTGCATGGTGTTCCTTAGAGTTGATGTGAATAGTCCCCCTTGTGTTGCATATATAGTCCAGAATCGAAGTACGGGCATATGCATTGTGTGTGAAGCCTACCCGGATGTGTATTGTCTGGATCGGTGATGTTACATTTATTATGATTTGCCGGAGAAGACTCTATGCTTTGGGTTTTCTGGTTTCTACGCGGTAGATTGCAGCAGGGATCCTTGGGGATTAACTCCAAGGCGCACCCGAAAAACTGAGCGGAAACATGTTCTGCTAACTTGGAGGTTAGGGAACCGACCTTGAACATAACTGGGTTATGTGATTGTTTGGAAAAGTTTTGGGATCCAAGAAAAGCTTGGCTCGTGCGTACGTCTTAAGGTGAATACGTGGTGTGAGCAACGGACAAGTGGAATTGGACCTAGGCTATGTGGTTCGGTGCGAGAGACCCGAAAAGGGGACTGGCCATTGGCATAGTCGGGAGTCTTAGACAGTGGTCAGAAAGGCTAAATGCTCACGTGGTTGCCATCTTGGTGGTGGTGGTGAAGACGCTGAAGTGTCAGGATTCACCGTTAATGTGCCCTGAGTGCACGGGGTGTTTGGCCATGCGAGCCTACACCTGTGGCGAAATGTAATTGCACTTTATTGTTTGGCTGAGCTAATGTTATGCAGGGAAAGAGCACCACCCTCCCGAGTAAGGGGCGAGGTCATTATAATTTGGTCCGCTTTTGCTGACCGTTGCATTGTTTGCCACCGTGCGGTGGAATATGGCTTGCAGGTGCTGCGGAGCCGAGTTCAAGTTAGCGGGCTGGAGCCCATGTTGCTGTGCTGGCCCTTGAAGGCCGTAAAGAATAATTGTTTTTATTTTGTCATGTGTGGCCGGCCTGCGAGCCGATGTATGTAAGACACTATCTTATTAAGTGAATATTTGTAAGGCCATAAGGCCGTGTACTCTTTCAGTGTATTTGGTTTTCATTCCTGTTGTGTGGATGTGGACATTCATGATTATGGATTTAAGTTTTGGGCTCTTTCAACTATTTAAAAGCTTCCGTTAGAATTCTTTGTGTAGGACGAGTAGTCTTAATTGGAATGTTTGGTTATAAATACGTAATCCTTCCGTCTGTCCGTGGTATATGGCGTCGGGTTCCAGCTGGACCTTCTGTTATATTCCATACGACGGATGAGGGTGTTACAAGGCTACTCACACAACGCAATATATCAAAAAGCTGTGAGTCAGGCTGAGTCAGTCAAAGCCTAGAGAAATAGGGTGAAAATGTGGCAAGTTCATAGGCGTTGAGTGTGGTCTACTCACTTAACGTCATACAGCTTTTAGCATTGAGTGTTGTTGTGCCTGTAAACTCCACAAAGAAGTTGGGCAAAATTTTAACCAAGTCCACAAGCATTTAGTGTAGCTTACTCACTCAACGCCGGACAACAAATAAGTTCTATTAAGTAGTTTGGTGTTAAGTGGAGATTACTCTCTCAACGCCAAGGCTCAGAGAATCTGACTATGGCAAAAAGCGTTGAGTGAGGCGTGCTCACTCAATGCTCTCAACGCCTTAACATAGAAATATTTGCTAAGGCAAATAGCGTTGAGTGAGGCGAGTTCACTCAACGCTCTCAACGTCTTGATGTAGAAAATTTGGCTAAGTCCAAATGTGTGGATAGCTTGGCCTTCGTCGAACTGAGCTTCGTCGAACTGAGCTTAGCTTTTGTCGAACTAAGTCTGGAGTTCGTCAAATTGAATTTACTCTTTCGTCGAACTGAGCTTAGCTTTAGTCGAACTGAGTCTAAAGTTCTTCGAACTAAATTTACTCCTTCGTCGAACTGAGCTTGTCGTTCGTCGAGCTAATCGCTCTCAATTCCTAGATAGATAGAATTTTGTCTCAGTGTTGTGGCATTGAGTGATGCTTACTCACTCAACGTCTTTGCTTCTAATGCTTGAATTTTGTCCAAGTCCAGAGATGCTGAGTCTTGCTGACGTCATCAAAGTCAAAAAGTCAACCAAAAATCAAATGTTGAGGAAATGCTGCCAGAGACGCTAGCGGCCACCTGTTATCATCCTCTGCACTTTCCAAGAAATATTTTCATCATTTAGTGCTGGGGCCCACACATAGCAAAGAGCCGTTGAATCAAGAGTAAATGGAAAGCATGTGCTGAATGGCTAAATCTCAGCCATTAATCTTGGTGGAAGGCCCATTGCTCGATTATCCTTCAGAGAATAAAAAGAAGCAAATCGGTCAAAGCAAATAATCGAATACTTGTCTAGGTTTTCTAAAAATGAAAGTGCGGCCGAACTTCAATCTCCTCCCTCACAATTTTTGTCGAGCCTGAAGAAGTTGTACTGCACAGATAATTTAGCCGAGGAAAGAGAAAGTTGAAGCAATCACCATCTGCAACAGCGGTGTTAGAAGCAATTCTGAGAAAGTAGATCAACAAGCTCTACCGAGAAACTATAGTTGTTTGAAGAAAGATTCAACTACCGACTTCATTGTCTTCAACAACAAAAGCTTGGACTGATATTTGCTCAGTCCAGGAAGAAGCAGACACAGAGTTCTTGCTCCGGTGTCTAATCAAATCACCTTTTAATTCTTGTGCATAGATTTTTTGTGAGTCTGAAGTTGTAAGCCTGTAATATAAAGGCTAAGGTCTTTGTGATATGTGATTGACTTTGTGCCGGGTGAAAGGTTTTTGTGACCTGTGGTTTGGCTTAGTGCCTAAGTGGTAGGTCTGTGTGACCTATGAGGTCCTGCTGGATCTGTGTTGTAAGCTCTTAAGGAGTTGGGTTCTAGAGGGAGAGCCTAGTCTAACACACTGTTAGAAAGGCGCAAAGCGACAGTGGATGTACCCAAGTTTAGGGAACCACTATAAAATTATTGTATCGTCTGTGATTGTTATTGATAGCTAAAACTAACCTAATCACTAAGCACAAAAATCGGCTAACAAGTTAGAAAATTGAAATAGCGACAAAAACCTATTCACCCCCCTCTAAGTGTTTAACTAGCCTTGAAAACATGACTTTCAAGTGGTATCAGAGGGAGGTTACTCTTTAAAGGTGTAATAGTCTGAGTAGATCTCCAAAATTAGCTAGAAGTCTGTCTCTATGGGTTCAAGAATGACTAATAAGGAGCTGAGTGCTGTGAGACTTACAATCTGTAGGAAAGAAGACTTCTGCATCTGGAAAGTAAGGGTGAGGCAGTTCATGGAAGCTGCTGACCCTAGGATGTATACTACAGTGAAAGAGGGACCGTACATCCTAATGAAGGGCTCTTCCTGGATGCAAATGCCAAGACACCCAAGACATATAATGAGATGACTAAGTATGAGTTAGCCCTAGCGTCAATAGACAAGAGAGCAAAAAATATAATTATGAGTGCTGTTGATGACTCTACACTTCAGAACCTGATCCATTGCACAACAGTAAAGGAAATGTGGGACACCCTTGTTATCTACATGGAGGGGATATATGAAGTTTAAGATGATAGAAAGTTCATGCTCAACCAAGAGTATGAGGCTTTCAGGAAATCCAAGAGGAACAACATAACCACTAGTTATGAAAAGTTCTTTAGGATTGTGAATGAACTAAAAACTTATGGAGGTTATTCAGTTACTATGAACTGAATGACAAGTTTCTTAGACCTCTCACTAGAGAGTGGGACACAAAGATCTGTGCCATCAGAGAAGTAGCAAAGCTGGGTGACACTGCTCCTCATACCCTCTTTGAGAAGTTGCTGTCATACGAGATGCAGCTGGCTGCTAGGAAAAAAGAGGAGAACTACAACAAGTCTCAGGCAAGAGACAAGACTGTAGCATTCAAAGCTAAAGGATCCAACAAAAGCAGAAGAAAGTCACCCTCTCTACCAAGGAGAGATGCTAAATTTGATTCTGGAAGATCAGAGAAAAGCACATTAGACTACCAATGGTCTGATGAAGATTTTCCTGCTTTCACTAGGCAATTCCAGAAGTTCACGAAGAAGAAGCACTGGAGAGATCGGCCTTCCTCCTCCTCTCATCCCAGGGATGACTACTAAAAGGGTAGGAGGAAATCCTCTAAGGAGGACATGTATGGTTCCAAAACTAGTAAACAGGTTTCATCTAACATGACTTGCTATCATTGTAGAAAACCTGAGCATGTAATAGCTGACTGCCTAATCAAAAGAAGGGAACATGGTGGGAAAAAGGACCACCAGCAAAACGACAAGATGGAGAAATCCCACATTGCTAAAAAATAAAGAAGCTGGGCTGACACCTCCTCCTTAGAGTCAGAAGAAGAAGAAGCCTACATAGGGCTGTACTCCACTGAAGATGGAGCTGTAGAAGTAGACTGCATTAAAAGGCTGGCTGCTATAAAAGAAGAAGCTGAGAAGTTTCTTCCTACTGGCAGGGTTGAAGTTAGAGCCCCTCTATCACAGTATGATGGTGATTCAAAGGTGGATTATGAAGAAGACAGCTTCTGCCTTGGGCTAATGGCTAGGTCTGATGAAAAAATCAGTCAGGATCAGCCTGGTCCAAGCAAGGTAATCTATATTACTAGCTCTTCAATATCAGATTATGAATCAATTCCAGATTCTTGTGCCTCTGCATCAAATTATGATGATGTCTCAAAATCTAATGGGGGCATCATTCAATTGATTGACAACTATGGTGCACTTCTGCAGGCTCTAAAGAAACACAAGCTCCTGGCCAAACAATAGGCTCAAGAAATTACTTCTCTACAACTTTCTATTTCAGTATCAGCAAAACTGTTGGATCTAAAGATGCAAGAAGTCAGCAAACTGAAGAATATAACAATCATTCAGATGAACACCATAACCTTCAAGAATAACCACATCAGGAATCTTGAAGGAAAGCTCCAAAAAGAGAGGGAACTAGTGGCTAGCTACTCCAAGCCTAACATAGTGTTGCCCTTGATAGACTCCTATTCCTCCAAAAAGGGAAAGAAATGGTTGAGTTTCAAGGGAAGGACAAGGGCTGCTAATCCCAAGGGAAAGGGTAAAGCTTAAGTGCAGCCACTAGACTCTAAGCCTCCTGTTAAATTTAATAAAGTGCAACTGCCTTCTAATAACCATGACCATGAGAGTATTTATGGTCACTGGAATAATTCTAGACCCTCTTGTGTTAGCAAAGATGTTCCATAATATTATGGTAGATACAACAGGGGTGCAAGTGCCTTTAAGGCAGCCTATGAGGAAATATAAATGGTCCAACATGGACCATTTGTGTTGGGTGCAATAGCCCCTTTAGTCAAGGGTAAAGCTACTGACTGTTCTCCAGATATTCCAGCCCACTTTAAGACAAAGGGCAAGACTGTCAGTAGACCAGACTTGGGCATCTCTGAGGCCATCAAGGGTATGCTTTCTTAAAAGGAAGCAGCTGCTAGAAGGGCTCAAGATATCCCAAGCACTTCTACTGCCAGACCTACCACTTGTCAGACTGTGGTTGGGAAACTAAAGAATAGGACTGTTGCAACCCATTCTAGACCGAGAGCTACTGTTAACACATCCACTAGACCTACTCTAAAAATAAGGTATAACATCCGTGAGTGTTGGTGTTGTGGCAAGGTAGTCCACTTTACTACTGATTGCTGACACAATCATAGTGTGTAGAGTGCGAATGATAGCTTGTCTGTCAGAAAAGCTGCAGGTAGGCATAGTTATTTTCAGTCTAACATGCACCAAAGACCCAATAAAAATTGGGGTCCTAAGGTTAACTGATCTGTGTCTTGCAGGTTAGTCCAAGTACCCATACCCCTATATGGTACTTTGATAGTGGATGTTCCAGGCACATGACTGGAACAAGGAGCATGTTGAAGGATTATGCTCCAATAAGGAATAGACCAATGGTTATCTTTGGTGGGTTAGAAAAAGGGGTGACTAGAGGTTATGTTAAGATCTCTAATGGCATAGTAACTATCACTAGAGTAGCCTATGTGAAAGTGTTGCAACACAACCTGATAAGCATTAGCCAACTCTGTGATCTTGGCTATGACATAGTATTCCACAAGGATAAGTGTCAAATTAGGAGGTTAAGTGACCAAGAGGTCATCTTAACAGGCACTAGGAGTTGAAATATTTACTGTTAGATTTCCTATGCTTAAAAAAGACTCACCTGTATGCCTAGTTACAGATGAGAAAGCCTCTTCCCGTGTACAGTGACACAAGAGGGTAGCCCATCTAAATTATAGGACCATAGGCAAGCTGTTCAACAATGAGCTTGTTAGGAATGGCCCTAAGTCTATATGCACTAAGGTGGTTATCTGCTCTGCATAACAAAAGGGAAAATAGATTAAGACCTCCTTCAAGTGCATTGGCACCAAAGACTCAGTGAGGTGCTTATACCTCATGCATATGGATCTATTTGGTCCTATGTCAATTCAAAGTCTAGGTAGGAAAGTGTACAGCCTTGTGGTTGTTGATGACTTTTCCAGATTTGCCTGGGTGTTCTATCTAAGGAAGAAATCTGAAGCCCCTGATATCTTTCAGACATTTGTCAAGCAAATTCAGAATGAATTCAACAACAATGTGGTCAAA
Source organism: Platanthera guangdongensis (assembly GCA_039583875.1). Taxonomy (NCBI): domain Eukaryota; kingdom Viridiplantae; phylum Streptophyta; class Magnoliopsida; order Asparagales; family Orchidaceae; genus Platanthera; species Platanthera guangdongensis. The sequence continues at coordinate 39,727,342 of CM077165.1, read as the reverse complement.
ATAAGAAGTGACCATGAGACTGAGTATCAGTCTGAGTGCATGATAAGGTTCTGTGAAGAGCAAGAGATTCATTAAGAATTCTCCTCTCCTAGAATACCCCAGCAAAATGGAATTGTTGAGAGGAAAAATAAGACTCTCATAGAGGCTGGTAGAACCTTATTAAGTGACTCATCCCTCTCAAAATACTTCTAGGCTGAGGTAGTTAACACTACATGCTATGTCCATAACAGGTCTTCTATCACCAAGAGACACAACAAGACTCCCTATGAGATCTTGAAGGGTAGAAAACCAAACCTGACCTATTTTCGAATCTTTCGTTGCAAGTGCTATGTGCTCAACAATGGAAAAAGTCAATTTAACTAAGTTTGCTGCCAACTCTCATGAAGGGATCTTTGTTGGGTACATCACTCATAGTAAGGCATATAAAATCTACAATTTAACTAACCAAGTTGTAGAAGAGTCAATGTATGTTGTTTTTGATGAATCAAACATGGTTAACTATGAGCTGCCTAGATCCTCCTCTTATAGTATTGCAGGCACAGAGTTGATGATAGACAAGCTGACTATTAAGGAAGCTACCCCCATAGTCCAAGATAATGATGACGGACTGTCCATTCCAAGAGAAGGGCAAGACATACCTGAAGAAATTGAAGACCAGCTAGCTGAAAACCTTGAAGATCAGCAACCTACAACTAGATTGCCTCTAGCTACCAGGCATCTAAGGGACACTCCAGCACATCAAATCATTGGTAATGCAAATTATGGAGTCCAGACCAGAAGCAGGAGCATGAATACAGCTCTCTACTCAAGCTTTTTGTCTCAAGAAGAGCCTAAGAAGTTTGAAGAAGCAATCAAAGACTAGTTCTGGATTGGAGCAATGCAAGAGGAACTGGACCAATTTAAGAGATGTAAGGTCTGGAAGTTGGTTCCCAGACCACAAGGACAAAATGTCATAAGGATCAAGTGGAGCTACATGAACAAGTTGGATCTAGATGACATTATTGTTAAGAATAAGGCTAGATTGGTGGCTAAAGGCTACAAGCAAGAAGGAGGCATAGACTTTGACCAGACCTTTGCCCCAGTAGCCAGATTGGAAGCAATAAGGATATTCCTTGCATTTGCTACCAGTCAGGGATTCAGGGTCTACCAGATGGATGTTAAGTCAGCATTCCTGAATGGGGACCTAAAAGAGGAAGTATATGTGGATCAGCCACCAGATTTTGTTGATCCTAACTCTCCAAATTTTATATATAAGCTTAGAAAAGCTTTATATGGGCTAAAGCAAGCTCTTAGGGCTTGGTATGAAACCTTGTCCAGCTTTCTCATTGAGAACAAATTCTCAAGTGGGAAGATTGACAAGACCCTATTCCTAAGGGAATCAAAGAGCAAGCTTATCCTAGTCCAGATATTTGTCGATGACATTATATTTGGATCTACTGATGAAAATCTTTACAGAAAGTTCGCTAAACTTATGCAAGGGAAGTTTGAAATGAGCAGTATGAGTGAGCTCAAGTTCTTCTTGGGACTCCAAGTAAGACAGACTGATGATGGCTTGTCCATATCCTAGTCCAAGTTCACCAGGGAGCTAATCAAAAATTATGGTATGGAGAATGCCTCCACCATAAGAACTCCCATGGGGTCAAGTATGCCTATAGGCAAAGATGAGGTAGGGAAACATGTTGATGAGTCTTTGTATAGAGGGATAATTAGCTCCCTTCTATACTTGATTGCTAGTAGGCCTGCCATCATTTATGTTACATGTGTATGTGCAAGGTATCAGGCCTGCCCTAAAGAATCTCATTACTCTATTACAAAAATAATCTTGAGGTATCTTAAGGGCACACCAGATCTTGCACTATGGTACCCTAGAAATATGGATTTTGATCTAACAGGATTTTCAGATGCAGATTTTGCAGGCTGCAAAGAAGACAGGAAAAGCACTACTGCAACCTGTTAGTTCTTAGGAATCAGGCTAGTATCTTAGAGCAGCAAGAAGCAAACTAGTGTGACTATATCCACTGCTGTGTCATAGTATATATCAGTAGGGAGCTGTTGTGCTCATCTGTTGTGGATCCAACATCAACTCCATGATTAAAACTTTCAGGTAAGTAGAACTCCTCTATATTGTGATTCTACAAGTGCATTTCTATTGCTAGGAATCATGTCTTACATAGCAGGAATAAGCACATATAAATTAGATATCATTTTATTTGGGAGCATATGGAGAAGGAAGACATCAGTCTTGAGTTTGTCCCTACAGACAAGCAAGTGCCTGATATCCTCACTAAGCCATTAGATGAAGCAAAGTTCAACACCCTCAAATTTGAGTTGGGTATGTTGAACTTGGCCTAGCTTCAGGCACTCCCTTTTGATTATCTTTGGGGTGCAGGTATTGTTTCTCTTGTTGGAGATAAAGACTCCCCAGTGGTATCTGTTCACTGATGCTTCTATTGAGGGGGAGTAAGTTACTCTTGAAGGGCCAACCCCTATCTGCATATTCTACAAAAGTCAAAAAGGGGGAAAGAAGAGAGAAGGTCTTAGCAAGGAAGAAGAGAGAAGGTCTTAGCAAGGTGGAGAGATATCAAGAGGGAAAGATGGCAAGGGGGAGAGAAGGACATATCCAGTAGATGATCAATATCATGCAGCAAACCCAAGGGGAGAAAGAGTTGTTCCCATTCAAGAGAGATAATGATCATGGCACTCAAGTAAGAACAAACACCTTGTAGCAAAACAGATGGAGTAGGTGATGCTCACCATACATGAAGGAAATGAGGTACACTTCCTTATAGCATGTCAGAATTCAATTTTTATTTTGCTGTATAGGTTGTGTGTGTCATTGACCAAGGAAAGAAAATAATTTGGATAAGAGTTTTGTCTTCTTCAAATAGGGGGAGATTGTTCGGTCCATTGTTCCCAATGTCCCTGATTTGTGAGAAGTCAAACAGGTCAATGTCGCACACATTAACTGTATTTGATGTGTATATGAGGTCTTGAGTGCAGTTTAGTCCATATCACATTGATTGGACAAGAGGACATAATAAGTGGTTGTTGGACATAACAAAAATCTATGAAGTCCACAGGCGTTGAGTGGAGCAAGCTCACTCAATGCCAGAGGTAAGGATTCAATATTGTCTAGCTAGAAATTTGCCTAAGTCCATATGCATTGAGTGAGGATAGCTCACTCAACGCCATATAACAAATAGTATTGAGCATATCTCAGTATAACTGATAGATAGCCAAAAATATGGCGAAGTACAAATGTGTTGAGTGTAGTCTACTCACTCAATGCCAAACAACAAACAAGCTGTGAGTCAGGCTGAGTCAGTCAAAGCCTAGAGAAATAGGCTGAAAATATGGCTATGCCCACATGCGTTGAGTGTGGTCTACTCACTCAACGCCATACAGCTTTTAGCGTTGAGTTTTGCTGTGCCTGTCAACTCCACAGAAAATTTGGGCAAAATTTTAATTAAGTCCACAAGCGTTGAGTGTAGCTTTGAAAGTCCACCTAGTGTCAACTATGTGCACCTATGGGGGGGGGGGGAATAGGTGACGTGTAGCGCTTTTGCGGAATTTATAATAGTACCTGCACAATAAAATAAAACAACACAGCACAACAGAGTACACAAGCAATTTATAGTGGTTCCCCGACTTGGGTACATCCACTTTCCCCCTTCGACCTATCTCCCAACAAGGGACGACTCAGTCACTTCTCCAACAGGATTGAAATCCAATCCCTGCACTATCGGAAGGAACCCTTCCACACGTAGGAGTCAACACTCCCACAAACCGGGTTGCACCCAACCCTTACAACACGGAACAAACGTTCCTTTACAACAAAAGTAAAATAGAATGTACACGAGATACAAACTTCGTTTGGAGATTACGGTGTTCCTCTTCGATCGACGACGTGTTCGTGAAGTCAACGAAGAGTCTACAACCCTAGATCTCTCTTGGAGAGGATCTCCCCGGAACCGGCGGCGGCAATACGAGCGGCAGCTTGGTTCGGGATCAGCGGCAACGACGGTGCGCGGCTGCAGTACTTTGAGATCCAAACTTCGTAGCGAAGCTAGCTAGGTCTACCAACGGTCACACTAGGATCAATCGTCTCGATCGATTCGGATGGGGAAGATTTTCCCGATCTACAAATCGAGAGACAAGAGATCTCCGGTTAGATACGTGAGACGCTGAGCTTAGCTATGCTTCTATCGCAGGAGGATCTGGGCGAAACCACGATCAACCGGCGACCAACTTGACGCGTGCGGCGGCGGCGGAGCGGAAACGGCGATCTAGGTCAAATCGCGGCTCGCGTTTTTCTTTTCTTCTTCGCTCATTTACTGTTCAAAAATACCCATGTATTTATACACTGTAGACTCTTACAATATGACCGTTGTGGGTCCCACACGTAGATACCCGAAATCCGGTTCAAAATAGTCCAGCGGCAGAATCCGGTCCAGCAGCATCTCGAGAAAACGCCAAGTAAAAATCGGCGAGAATCGCAAGTGATTCTCGACGAATCGGCGAGAATCAGTTAGTGATTCTCGACGATTCGTCGAGAATCACTAGTGATTCTCGACGAATCACTTGTTGATTCTCAACGAATATAACTTGGTATTTATGATCTGCTCAACGATGGGTTCGGCGAGAATCACCAGTGATTCTCGCCGAATCTTACTTGGCACCGTTTTGAGGCAGTCGGAAGGAGTCGGCGAGAATCACTAATGATTCTCGACGATTCGGCGAGAATCACTAGTGATTCTCGCCGAATCGGCGAGAATCATTTGGTGATTCTCGTCGAATTCAACTTAGACGAATTTTCGTCTTTCCACCCAAGAGCTGCTCCTTGACCCATCCTTGCTCCTTGTCGTCTCTTGCATAAACACGGCCCTGTACTTGAAAGTAAGTGCTCTCCAATAGAGAGAGTACACGTAGGCCAACACACTGATCTGCTCAACGAGAGATTACGTCGTGCAGACCCGTGTATATTGACCTACTGCACCCTGACATTGGTGTGCACTTAGCATGGAAGAACTACAAGCACAACTTAAGATGTTTCATCAAATACATTGTGAATTCATCTTAGCTTGACAGGTGGCTTCCTCAAATCCAGGTAATTGTGGATACAATACCCAACAATCTCCCCCTATTTGACGAAGCCAAAACCCTACTAGCTAAGATGAATAACACCAATCAAATAATAAAAATAGCATTCAGAATCTAAACATGTAGCACAAGAGAATATAAGCAGACAGATCAAGACTTGAGTCATTCACAAATTCAAATATATATATCAATATATATATATACACATATAATCTCAGAATTGTTCATATAATAACAATAAGCATTAAATGTTCTTAAGAGAAAATGACAAGCTCAAAATTGTTGACTATTTTTCCTTAGCTAAGTCATCCTTGAGTTTTTGCGCCAAATACTTCTTCCTTTGCCTCTCCATATACTCTTTAGGCTTCGGATAATATCTGGGAGGAGGAACTTTATCTGCATCCGTGTTGTTTCTGAAGAAGATGTTTTGTTTCGCTTCATACGTCTTGTGCATTTCCCACTCAAACTGGCTGTATACTTCGTTTCGATTGATTTCTCCTTTTTCCTGTAGCCAGAAGGTGTCCAAGATGATATTCTTTGAAACTGGACTCCACTTTTCATTTCTTACCTCCTCCTCACTCAGTCGAGTTCTCTTTTCAGCCTGTGTCTCCTTGGAGGTCCCTTCTTGAGCTTTTCGCTTGCCCCTGGCTTTTGCTAGGGCCTCCTGGTCGAACATGCTCCTCAGTTTTGCTTTAGAAATGGCCCTAGCATCAGCTTCACTCATGGGAACATCAGCATCACTTACTCCCTCAGCAACACTTACTCCCACAGCAGCCATAGAAGTCTCAGGAGCATGAATACCTGCAGGATTGTCAGGCAAAACGACGCCTAACGCGCCTAACGCCTGTTGGAGCATCCACCAGCAGCTCTCATAGACATATTTGTTCGACTGTTCGAAGTTTGTGATCATGATTTCTTGAAGCTCGGCCATCTTAGCTAGATACTCTTTCTCCCCCTTTTTGGCTTCAACTGCTATGGAGTTTGCATAGGAGTGCAGCGAGTCATCAATATGCTTTGAAGTCCTGGAGAATTCATTGACTAAGGCTTGCTGATTGGCGTTAAGAGTTACCATATTACCGTCAAACTTTTGAATGTTGTTTGCTACAACATGAGCATTATGATTTACTACAGCAAGAGTATCGGTGTTCTTTTTCAATCCGGCCATAAGAAGTGTGACAGCTTCGCCGGCCGCGGTATACTTTTCTTCAAAATTCTTGTCCATCACGTCAAGTTTATGATTGATCTCCACCATATTCTTGAGCATGAGATTTTCAGACTTCTTAATCCTTTGCAGCATTTTATTCTGAGCTTTATCAAAGGAGGCTTTAAGTTCATTCACTATGCCCTGAATGACATTTACAGTGTGAGTGCCTAGCTCATCTCGTAATGGAAGAGCTGGAGGCACTTCTTGGCCTTGCTCTTCAGCAGACGCATCTGTAGAGCTGGATACAAGCACAGTCTCTAATGGGGGAATGCTGACGGCCTCTGTAGATTTTTCTGACTCCCCCTCCACTTGTGCACCAATGTTTTCAGGAATGATTTCAGGTGCGTGCTTGTCAGATGAAGGTTCAATGAGATTCTGAGGCTCCAAAACTTCTTGTCCCTCATTTCCGTCATCCTCTCCTTCATCATCCATGACATCATCTTCATCAGTATCCTCTTCCAACTCTTGGTCAGCAGTCCTCTGTACATCAGCTTCGGCTCCTTGATCGTTCCGGTTCAGGGCCTCCTCATTTTCCGGCACAGTTTCACTTTCTTCTTGTATTTCGGCCGCAGCATCCCTGGCCACCTGGGAGATGTCAGATACTATATCAGCATGAGTGGGTAGAGGCTCCCCCTCAATTCCTGCAGTCAAAGTATCAGGAATTTCACTGGGGGTTACTGCTGGAGATATGTCCTCTTGTTCTTCCACGGCAGCCGGCCCAATTCGCCTCTCCCATCTGTCAAACACACTTGAGTCCATTTTCTTTAAGTAGTGTATAGGAACACCTTTGCTCATGTCATACTTGTCTCCATTCAGCTGATTGAGATACAGACTTATGATTCGGCCAAAGCTCGGAGATCGCAGGTGTCCTTTATCTTCTCAAACAGCAACTCCCCCCAGTTGAACCTTTTTCTGCAAACTATGGCCACCAGGATCTTGAACATGTCTGCAGAGATATGATCATGAGAGCCTGGCTTGCAGATGAGTACTTTTCCGATTATGTCAGACAGAAGCTTCCCTTCTTCATTCATATCCTTGCGCTTGATCGACCGAGTTCCTCGAGGGAGACCACAGAATAAGAGAGTCCTGCTTTTGTCTTCTTCCTCAAGATAGTCCTCGTGCTCCGAGCTAGAGAGCTGCAGGAAGCGGGTCAGCTTGCTGACAGACATCTTGACCTTCGCCCCAGCCACCTTGCTTTTGATTAGAGAGTCGCCATTCCGAAGTCTTGCGGTAGCGAAGAACTCCAGCACCTCTTTGTCCAAGATTTTGCACGGGTGTTCCAGGACGAATGAAAGCCCAGCCTCTTCCAGCATCAGAATGATGTTTCGGAATTCGTCAGAGGCATGAGAGAACCCCGTTCGAACTAGCTCGCAACCAGTGACCAGCCCAGCAGTTGTCCTTGGAGCCATTGCCGATCTAGGAAGGGAAGCCCTACTCTACGCTTAATCAAAAATCAAAAAGGAAGCGACACTAGTGATCAAGTCCAAGTGAGGGTGAGGGGATACCTAACGGTGTAGACGGTGAGTTAGTTCGAGCGGAGAAGAATCGAAACTGGGAGAGGTCATCGGTGAGACCTTCGGCGGGATTCTTGCGGGAGACCTTCGGGGATTCGACGGGATTCGGCGGGATTCGACGGATGCCTGCGCGATTCTTGGTGAGTTCCCTGCGGAGTCCTGCGGAGTTCTGCGGGAGTTGGCGAGAACGGCGAGAACCCTACGGGAAGACGATTCGGCGAAGATCTTTGCGGGATTTGGCGTGTTTCCTGTGAAGTTCGGCGGGATTCAGAGAGTTTGCTCCTTCGGCGGGATTCCTCTAGAAGGTGAAGGGTCGGCGGGATTCTAAATATATAAAGGGTCGGCGGGATTTCTGCTCATTCGATGAGTATTCTGCGGTAAGTTTCTCGTGGAAATCGGCGGGATTTCTTTGCGTTAACGACATGTTTTAAATGTTGAAATCAAAAGGTTTCTTTACTGGGAATCTTCAAGTTAAGAGGCATTGCAGTATTTTCGAATTTTTCTGATGTCAAGTCAATTTAAAAATTACAAATATATATATATCTTAAAGCCAATCTATTTAGGTTTGAACGGGGCTTTTCCAAACACTTCTTGATGTCAATTGTGAGTTGTCGAGATTCACAATGACATATCTTTGTTGACTCTTTATTGATGTATAAAAGGTTTGTATGTATCGAGTTAACCTATCCTTAGAGGTGCACACACATATGTATAAGCATAAGTATAAATATACATATATATAGATATATAAGTAAATGTGGATACAATATGACTCAAGTCCTTGAACTGATCAAAAGTACCTGGGATTATGAGAGTTAACATTTAGTCTCTCTGACTATAACATACCAGGTGCTCGATGTGAGTAGGCTTATATAGATATCTCTTCTGTTAGTCCAGATGCATGTTCCAATTCAGTCTTGGAACACCTACTGTCTAGTTCCCATCATATTCACGGGAACCTAGACTACCCTGCAAGAAAGAATTACTTTACCTTAGGAACCCAAATCATATTGGGTCCTAGGTTCCTGTTAGCATAAACACTCGACTGCCTTCCTTCAGAAAACCTGCCAGGAAGACTACCTCTGTCCCGTGAATGTGGATAAGCCCTTGCCTTTGGCACAGAGGGGTTGTGCCAACAGTCGATGGCAAAGTGCCCCACTTTGCCACAGCACCAACATGGGTGAATGTTGTATCGCCGTTTCCGACCTGATCTAGTGACTTAGGTAGTCACGGTCCTAGGTCTAAATGGGATAGAGCATGATCTGCTCACAAAATTTCCTCTTCCATCGTGACACGTGGAAGGGTGGAAGAAATGCATGTTGTGAGCGTTATGAGGCCGGGAAGGTGGTGCCCTCCTTTCAGGCATCCCCCTTTCAGAGGCCCCATGAAAACTTACACCATGATTTCTAACCTCCCTATCCTGTGTCCTCGGGTGGTGAGAAGTGTTCTGTGAGCTAGGACATGCAGATTCACACCGAGTTGAGGCAGTGGAAGTGAATACAAAGGGCTCAGAATGAGCCTTCGGTATTCTCTCATGGGTGGCCACGACGGCCCTTGCACTCCGGGTGTCTCCACATGGGGACAGATCACCCTTGCAGTGAACACGACTATTCCTGTGGTCATACCTGAAGGCATGATGAGTTGCCTTCCTGCTTGGAGTGGGGGGTCGGAATACCGTTTCCCCATTTCTCCACGAATTGATAATCCGGGAGATCCACCCGTTTTCTTGCTTTCTCTTTATAACATCAATCTTAGAAAAGTTTGATACTATTCTTTTCTCATTCTCTAGACTACTTTCTAGAGCTGAGATTTTAGAGTCCTTGACCTTGTTGGACGCCAATTGGAGAATCAACAAGGTCTTCAGTCGAGCAATCTCTTGAGCTTGCTCCTCAAGAAGTAGGTTGCTTGTCTGAAGGGCTCTCTTCAGGGAATCAGCATCTTCTGAAGGAAGGCAGTTCCTGTCTTCAGAAACTTCAAGAGATACGGGGCAGGATGAAGAAGTTACCTGCTCTTCAGAGATATTGTCATTAGAGCCAGTGACCATTGTGTCATCCTCATCAGAGCTGCTTTCCTCACTGGCCTCATCAGTCTCTGACACGGACACTGGAGCTCTGATGCTTTCCGAGAGATCCTTGCCTTCATCTTCAGAAGCGAGGACCCCCACATAGGCTTCATCCTCTGATTGACAGCAGATTCCAGCATTCTCTGACCCCCCCCATCAGCTCTGAGATCATCATCCACAGAGATTTAGCCATCCTACATTTTTCCAATCTAGAGCGAGAAGCTCCATACCAGATATCCATGATAATTTGACGAATCCTCTTATCCAAATTAAAGAATGAAAGTTCCATTTCCGACATCTCAGCAATGCATTTGGGCACTTGAATTCCAGAGTCGGAGGTCTTCATAGGAATAAAAGGACCCTCTTCTAGGATGAAAGATGCACGAGGATCGATGACATCCAAGTGATACGACACTCTCATCCTCCAGACGGGATAAAACTCCTTTGTACATGCGGGGAGTCTGAGTGGCGATATCTCATAATCCAGCTCCATGCTTCTGACACTGGTGGCAGGATACTACTCAAGGTGTAAACCTTTTTGATGAGCAACCTCCCTCTGATACTACTTGAAAGTCCACCTAGTGTCAACTATGTGCACCTATGGGGGGGGGGGGATTAGGTGACGTGTAGCGCTTTTGCGGAATTTATAATAGTACCTGCACAATAAAATAAAACAACATAGCACAACAGAGTACACAAGCAATTTATAGTGGTTCCCCGACTTGGGTACATCCACTTTCCCCCTTCGACCTATCTCCCAACAAGGGACGACTCGGTCACTTCTCCAACAGGATTGAAATCCAATCCCTGCACTATCAGAAGGAACCCTTCCACACGTAGGAGTCAACACTCCCACAAACCGGGTTGCACTCAACCCTTACAACACGGAACAAACGTTCCTTTACAACAAAAGTAAAATAGAATGTACACGAGATACAAACTTCGTTTGGAGACTACGGTGTTCCTCTTCGATCGACGACGTGTTCGTGAAGTCAACGAAGAGTCTACAACCCTAGATCTCTCTTGGAGAGGATCTCCCCGGAACCGGCAGCGACAATACGAGCGGCGGCTTAGTTCGGGATCGGCGGCAACGACGGTGCGCGGCTGCAGTACTTTGAGATCCAAACTTCGTAGCGAAGCTAGCTAGGTCTACCAACGGTCACACTAGGATCAATCGTCTCGATCGATTCGGATGGGGAAGATTTTCCCGATCTACAAATCGAGAGACAAGTGATCTTCGGTTAGACACGTGAGACGCTGAGCTTAGCTAGGCTTCTGTCGCAGGAGGATCTGGGCGAAACCACGATCAACCGGCGACCAACTTGACGCGTGCGGCGGCGGCGGAGCGGAAACGGCGATCTAGGTCAAATCGCGGCTCGCGTTTTTCTTTTCTTCTTCGCTCATTTACTGTTCAAAAATACCCATGTATTTATACACTGTAGACCCTTACAATATGACCGTTGTGGGTCCCACACATAGATACCCGAAATCCGGTTCAAAATAGTCCAGCGGCAGAATCCGGTCCAGCAGCATCTCGAGAAAATGCCAAGTAAAAATCGGCGAGAATTGCAAGTGATTCTCGACGAATCGGCGAGAATCAGTTAGTGATTCTCGACGATTCGTCGAGAATCACTAGTGATTCTCGACGAATCACTTGTTGATTCTCAATGAATATAACTTGGTATTTATGATCTGCTCAACGATGGGTTCGGTGAGAATCACCAGTGATTCTCGCCGAATCTTACTTGGCACCGTTTTGAGGCAGTCGGAAGGAGTCGGCGAGAATCACTAGTGATTCTCGACGATTCGGCGAGAATCACTAGTGATTCTCGCCGAATCGGCGAGAATCACTTGGTGATTCTCGTCGAATTCCACTTAGACAAATTTTCGTCTTTCCACCCAAGAGCTGCTCCTTGACCCATCCTTGCTCCTTGTCGTCTCTTGCATAAACACGGCCCTGTACTTGAAAGTAAGTGCTCTCCAATAGAGAGAGTACACGTAGGCCAACACACTGATCTGCTCAATGAGGGATTACGTCGTGCAGACCCGTGTATATTGACCTACTGCACCCTGACATTGGTGTGCACTTAGCGTGGAAGAACTACAAGCACAACTTAAGAGGTTTCATCAAATACATTGTGAATTCATCTTAGCTTGATAGGTGGCTTCCTCAAATCCAGGTAATTGTGGATACAATACCCAACAAGCTTACTCACTCAATGCCAGATAATAGAGAAGTTTTGTTAAGTAGTTTGGCGTTGAGTGGAGCTTACTCGCTCAACGCCAAGGTCAAAGAATCTAGCTAAGGCAAATAGCGTTGAGTGAGGCGTGATCACTCAACGCTCTCAACGCCTTGACACAGAAATATTGGTTAAGACAAATAGCGTTGAGTGGCGCGAGCTCACTCAATGCTCTCAACACCTTGAAGCAGAAAATTTGGCTAAGTCCAAATGCATGGATAGCTTGGCCTTCATTAGATTGAGCTTCATCGAACTGAGCTTAACTTTCGTCGAACTGAGTTTGGAGTTCGTCAAACTGAATTTACTCTTTCATCGAACTGAGCTTAGCTTTCATCGAACTGCGTATAAAGTTCGTCGAACTGAATTTAGTCCTTCGTCGAACTGAGCTTGGTGTTCATCGAACGGAGCTCAGCATTCGTCGAGTTAATCGCTCTCAACGCCTAGATAGATAGAATTTTGTCAAGTTTTGTGGCGTTGAGTGATGCTTACTTACTCAACGCCTTTGCTTCTAATGCATGAATTTTGTCTAAGTCCAGAGATGTTGAGTCTTGCTGACATCAGCAAAGTCAAAAAGTCAACCAAAATTCAAATATTGCGGAAATGTTGCCAGAGACGCTAGCGGCCAGCTATTACCATCCTATGCACTTTCCAAGAAATATTTTTGTCATTAAGTGATGGGGTCCACACACAATAAAAAGTCGTTGAATTAAGAGTAAATGGAAAGCATGTGTTGAATTGCTAAATCTCAGTCATCAATCCTGGTGGTGGGCCCACTGCTCGATTGACCTTCAGAGAATAAAAAGAAGCAAATCAGCCCGAGCAAATAATCAAATCCTTGTCTAGGTTTTCTGAAAACAAAAGTGTGGCCGAAATTCAATCTTCTCCTCGCCATTTTTGTCGAGCCTGAAGAAGCTGTTATGTACAAAGAACTTAGCTGAGCAAAGAGATAGCTGAAACAATCATCATTTGGAACAGCAGGGTCAAAAGCAATTCTGACGAAGTAGATCAATGATGAGTCTGATTTATATATTGTTTTTCGGACTCATCCGGGCTTATTTTCTTGCATGTGCACTACCTTTTCAATTGGAAAAGTCATATTTTTTGCTTAGATCTTCCCTTAGCCAATTGAGCATTGTTTTAGCCCATAGGTGTGCAATTGCGCAGTCCTTTGTTGGGGGTAAGCACATGGTGCTCCCCAGGGGCTCTTTCCAGTTGCTTTTGTTGCATTTCTGCTTTGTTGGAGGGTCCTATTTGCTTTTATTTGTTTGTATGTAGGTGGTGCATTTTCCCCAAGGCTGGAATGCAGGTTTGAGGAAAACGCACTGTCGTGCATTTTCTTAGCACACGGTTCTTTGCGATCGTGCTTTTTTGTGTGTGCAGGGGAAACATCAAGTGGAGCTCGACGAATTTCGTCGATTTGAGCCCAACGATCTTCACGCACGGTTGACGCACGGTTTCTTCGAAACCGTGCGCGATGGAAACACACGGTTTTCCTGTAGTTTTCTTGTTGTGCGTTTGTTGTTCCATTCTGTGGTTAATCGTGTGATTTGTTCACGCACGGGCGAAAGCGCCCGCATGCGAGTAAAACGCACTGTTCCTCTTTTTTCTCCTGCATTCCTGCGCTCTGTGTTTACCCGTGCGATTTCCTTCACGCACAGGTGGAAGCGCCCGTGTGTGAGTAAAACGCACTGGTCAATGCATCTTCATCCGCAAGCTTGGCTTGGAAGTTAATAACACACAGTTAGCGCACGGCCGTGCGCCAAACTGTGCGTGCCTATTTTTCTGGCCTGCTTCTATTTAAAGCGCATATTTTCCTCCATTGAGGACAGATTTTTTCCCCCGGCATTTTCCATCTCCGAGGAAGGGTTCCGCCATTTCCCTTCATCTTCCACCTTAGGGAGGTGCTCCGGGTAAGCTTTCAACGCCATATTGAAGCCCGAGCTTCCTCTCGGCCTCCTCCTTCATCCTTGAGCTTCCAGAAGAGTTAGATCTAAATTTCTCCATCAAGATAGGAGAAGTTTGTGCCATCCTCCACCGGCTTGTGACATGAAGATGACGGGTCTATTTGGAGTGAGTGACGACCTCCTCTACCCCGGACGTAGTTGAGGACCGAGCTAGGACGCGGATTGACAACCCAGCGATTCCTTCCGTGAATCCTCAGCAAGACTTCAGATCCGGTCGATTTTGCACACTTTTCTTCTCTTGTTGTTGATAGTGTAGCTTAATCTCTTTGTATTTGATGAAGTATGCTTATTTTGTAAAACGTTTGTATACAATCATGTCTATATGATTTTATATTTTCGTAATTTGCTTGAGGTGCGCCTTTATTTTCCATCCTCCACCACATCCAGTTGTGCCGCACTAGCAATTGCTAGTGGCGTGTGTAGAGAAGAGGCACTCGACCCTCATTTTGTCGTTCTCACCACCTCATCTGCATGCCTACACGTCCATCCGCCTAGTGATTCGGTGCATAACAACCCGTGTAGTCTTCCATCCCACCTGGCGAAGCATCGCATAATGGCATTGCATTGGAGTAGCTGTTAGTGTTTTATTTTCTCTTTCCACAACTATCATAACCCCCCTTCATTAACACAGACCTAAGTACTTCAATCTCAAATCCTCCTCGAAATTAACTCCACCTTACTGTGTTCCTTGAAGAGATCGATAATTGGGGAAATTCACCAATTTTATATTACTTGTGCGACCGGTACACTTGCCCTCCAATGAATCAAGTTGTTGTCGTCGTTGCCGGGGAACACAGTCGTCTGAGTTTTCGGAGAGGGTGATAGTAGATCGAAGCCCTTTTCCATTTCTATATTTCATGTTCCTACTTTGTTTTAGTTGTTAGAATTTTTATTTTTTTACTTTGCTTATTTCTTTTTGTCCTTTTCTGATTCTTGGTTTAGATAGCAGATCCGTGCTACTTTTTTTCTTGTTTGTAGCACTCTTTTAGTAAAAAGTTTTGTTTGCGATGTATTCTGTTGCTGAGTGCCGTCTACTTGAAACTTTGTGCCGATACATCGATGCCATGGCTACTATGAATGCCGAACATTGTATTCGATGTTTGCTATGTCAAGGTGTAGGACACATGGTAAAGGATTGCCCACGCTTGTGCGAGCCTTCTCCCTCTGAGGGCATGTGCACAACAACCTCCCGTTCATGGAAGACTGTTGTGGATAGGCCTACCAGGGTGTTGCCTGGCCCATACACTGACATCAATCATCTGGCTCGTTCTTTACCCGTTGAGATTACCGAAGAATCTCTCGATGCATACAGATCCTTCATGGGTTCTTCGCTCCCTTTTTACGAACTTCCCTTGAGTGATGACGATCACTCTGGTGTTAGCTAGCAAAAAGAGGATCAGGAATCCATGGGCGCTCCTGTATGGGATGCAGAGATTGTTCCTATCGATGGAGTGGCATTTGCGAATGATTTTGCTTTGGAGCATGCTCATTCAGCGTTTCATTTTGCCCCTACGCAATTTTTGCCTGAGTTTGCTACACCTTTTTCTTGTGAGTCGGCTGATGATGCCGTATTTTTGGATGATTCAGTGACTGAGGATGCGCCAAGGTGGGATGAGGAATATTCCCTTTTCGATGTGGAGGTTTGCACTTCCTTATTGGATGAGCCGTTCCTCTTTCCACTATGGACCTCGAGTTCTCAGATTCCCCACAATATGACTCGTATGATACCAATGATGATCTATGCTTGGATCCTGCTGGGAGTGAGACCGGGACCACTCACCCTATTTTTGATTATTTTAGTTCTTCTCTTTTATTATGTGATCCCCCTTCTCTATATGAGCCTGTGCAGGTTGAGTCTCCACGCGTACGTTGGGATGACGATGTGCCTTTTGCACATGCCATCGCCATCGCCTCTTGCGGATCTATGGTTGATGGCGCCTTGCTAGGCAAGGATTTATTTTGTGGTGAGATGAGCGAGGACCAGCGATCCTCCTCTTCTTATTTCCTATTTCCTCTACCTTTGTTGGGTAGGTATTATTATTTCGGTTGGCTCAGGAGAGATATGAGAAGAACGCCAACCGGCGTAGGTCCGATTTGGAATTTTCGGTGGAGGATTTGGTCTTCTTGAAGGTGTCTCCGATGGTTGGAGTGAAGAGGTTTGGCAGGAACCATAAGCTGGATCCGAGGTACGTGGGCCCATTCAGAATTTTGGAGCGTATTAGTGTGGCAGCTTATATGTTGGATCTACCAACCAACTTCCCGGGCGTATATAATGTTTTTCATGTAAGCCAGCTGCGGAAGTGTGTGCGGAGCAGTGGGCAAGTCTTGGATATCGTGCCCCAGTTGGAGCCCAACCTCTCGTATGTTGAGGTGCCGGTCCACATCTTGGATACTCAGGATCGTGTGCTGCGATCAAAGTCTATCCCGATGGTTAAGGTTCTTTGGAAGAATCAAGGTTTGGAAAGCGCGACTTGGGACCTAGAGTCGGCTATGAGGGAGGCTTACCCTCGCCTGTTCTCCTGATTTGTTGGGTATGTTTTTTCCTAGTAACTTTTATTTTGTTACTTTAATTCTATAGTAGAAGTAGTGTACGTAAAGTTTCGGGACGAAACTTTCTTTTAGGAGTGACTGTAACGCCCCTGAATTTTTCGGCAATTATTTAAACCCTCGTTTGGCGTTACGTTGGCGCATTTACGGCTTGTGCCGTTGTTATAGTACCTCGTTAGGTGTTCTTAGAGGTTATAACCTGTTGTAAGGTTTCCCAAGCTAGCTGACGTCTGTTTTGGAGGCCCGGCCGAGCCTCTTAGGTAATCCTTGTGCGTTGGCTTCGGGTGAGGTTAGCTCAAGTGTGTGGTCGTCGGTGGTTGTGTCCGACTTTGCCGATGTTTTCATAGCCCGAGTGTTTAGCTACGGTGCGGATTTGTTCGGAATCCGAGAGCGTTAATTTTCGCGTCATTTCGACGGTTGCTAGTTAGCGAGTCGCTATTTATGTGAGCGTATTTACATGTTTACACATTTAGGGCATAGCGCGTGATTTAGACGTGCAAGGTTCTAATAATTTACGTGTGCGTGTCTATGTTTATGTGTTAGTATGTATATATATATATATATATATATATATATATATATATATATATATATATATATATATATATATGTGTGTGTGTGTGTGTGTGTGTGTGTGTGTGTGTGTGTAAGTAAAAGTATTAATGTACATATAGGGGTTAATTTATATGAGATGATATATATATAGTGGATTACTTGGTGTTTAGTTAATAGGATCGATTAGGGGCTGCTTTTATGCTTAAGCCTACTAAGTTAGGTTAGGGTTTTGTTAATTAGGATATGAATATATATATATATATATATATATATATATATATATATATATATATTAGAGTTCATTAGGTTTAGGAGTTCTCCCCCCCCCCAAACTCGACGGCTGACTGCAGGACCCGAGCGGAAGAAAAAAAAAAATAGGCGGAAGTCCCGGCGCGGCTCCGACCGCCCGTTCACCGCCCAGATCCGCTCGAAATCACGGTTTGAGGCCGGATCCGAACTCCTCTAGGCTAGATCTTCGTTCCGAGGTAAATATTTTGGGATTTCACTATCTCCTTTTCCGATCACATTTTGAGAGTTCTTGTTTTTTCCTGGCTTTGATCGCCCAGTTTTTCTTGTTCAGATTTTTGTAGGTTGTGGCTGCGATCTTGTCCGGTTGGGAGGGTTGCTGTTGGCCGATTTTCTCCCAAGATCAAGGCAAGTGTACCCTTGCCAAAGTAAATCCATGTCTTGTTCTGCTTGCTTGATTCATGAGGAGTCCCTTGTATTGTCTTTTTACTTGCTTATACACATGAAACAATTCGGTGCAAGGCCTCTCATACATCCCCCTTTCTATGTTGGCTGAATTCATTCCTTGGGTATGTGGTTTTATGGTTTTTTCTTTTTTTTCTTTTACTAGGGATCTTATCCCGATAGGATATAATCTAAGTGCTTTTATTTCAAGCTTGTTCATTCATGAGGTATTTAGTTGGTTGCGGTTTTCTTTGGGTGTAAACTATTGATGTGATTTTGTTATAATTAGTTGCAAGAATTTTATTATAGTTGCCCCATGGTTGCTCCAAAAATCGGATTGGTATCAGAACCACCCAAACCTCTTGTCATTTCGTTTTGTGTGTCAATACTCTTACTTGCAATTAGTGTGAAGCCCCTTTGTTAATGTTTGATACCAACCACCTAATTTAATTGTTTATGGGTTGTATCAATTTAAATGCTTATGGTTCGTATCAAGTTAACCGTATAGGTTTTGTACCAAGCTAGTTCGATATATTTAGTTGAGATCAAGCTACTAGTTATGTTTAATATCACGTTATTGGTAAGCGTTTAGTATCAAAATACTTAAATAAACTTAGTATCGTGTCACCTTCAATTTATTTGTGTCAACCCACTTGTTTGGTCAAACTCGATGTTTAGTCCGTTGGCATGTATATAAGGCTCTTAGGTGGGTTGCTATAGAGTGTTTAGGGTTCAGTGTGACTTCTTGGTGGTTCATGGAACTACTAGTAAGGGTTTTTCCCGAGTCACTTAGTGCTGGAGTAGGATCTGATTTTGAGGTGGGTCGGACCGATGCCGCCACCCTTGTTTTTACCTCTTGTCTTACTAAGACAACATGGGCTGTTTGGTTGAGTTGGACTGATACCACCACCACAGCACCTTGGAGATATTTAGGCCTGTTAGACTTGGTTGGACCGTTGCCACCAGTCTAGGCCCTTGTTGCTGATTTTGTCCATCTCCAGTACTAGGAGACTCTTTCTGCTCTAGCTTTATGCTAGGATTTATTTTATTTTTGCTAATCCTTCTTGCAGAGATTTGTGAGGCTTGACTTCACCTGTGCACTTGGTGCACCCCTTTTTACTCACTCATGGCGAGTATTTTTCCTTCACTTGTTTACTTTATTCCTACATGTTCCACTTCTTCTTTATTCTATTGTTTCATTTTCCTATTGATAAATTACTTTGCTGAGGTGTTATTTTCTTTGAATGCCTCAGGTTCAGGTTTATAGCCGACTGTGCGACTAGGTTTCTTCTGAAGCTTGCTAGTGCTATAGCTGCTGCTGAGTTTTTTTTCTTTTCCTCACTCCTAGGAGGTAGTTTCTTTAGACTTGTAGTACAGGTATGCCTACTCACCAGTGGGTTCGTGTCAGCTGTTGGCGCCCACTAGTGGTTTCTCTTTTAGATGCTTTGTACTTTGCTTATACTGCTAGTTTTCCTGTTTTGGAGTTTATTAAACTTGCTTTTGGGATGATTTATGTTAGGTTGCTAGTTACTTTAAAACCTATAAAAGAAAACAATTATTATATCTAAAACATAGACATCATGTTTTCTCTTCAAAAAGCTTAATCACTACTTTCAAAACCACGTAAAAGGTCATTTTCTATATATATCATATAAGTTAAATCTAGGGTCTTACATAGTCTTAGGTGTCCCATGGGGACGCTTATGCATTCTCTTAGGAAACAATTATTATATCTAAAACATATAAAAGGAAACAATTATTATATCTAAAACATAGACATCATGTTTTCTCTTCAAAAAGCTTAATCACTACTTTCAAAAAGCTTAATCACTACATTCTCTTTTAAAACCTATAAAAGGAAACAATTATTATATCTAAAACATAGACATCATGTTTTCTCTTCAAAAAGCTTAATCACTACTTTCAAAACCACGTAAAAGGTCATTTTCTATATGTATCATATAAGTTAAATCTAGGGTCTTGCATAGTCTTAGGTGTTCCCTGGGGACGCTTATGCATTCTCTTAGGATGTTAAAAAGTGAATAAAGTATTTTCCGCTACGTATAAGTATAATTTTGAAGGGTGGACTAGTTGATCCACGAAGCCGAGGGATACGGCCTCTAAAATATAATTGATTTTCTCATCATTAAAGCTTTTGATTTTTTTTTATAGTCTCAGTAGTTGGTGGTCGCCTGAGCGTCGGCAGTTATCCCCTGCCCGACGTGGCATCACAACGCTCGTTTTCTTCCACTCTGATACTTCTAAAATTTTGGTGAAAATGCGGGTTGTGACAGTCATGGATTTAGTTGTGATAGGAGGACTGGCTTTAGGCATTGGTGAATGAAGGTTGAGCTGAATCAAAGGAGGGGTAGACACAAATTTGTCTTGCAATAGTTAGCAGTTTGGACAAGGTAAACAATGCTCAAACTAGACAAATTGATGGCCTACATCATGCTCACGCTTGACTAACCATGCACTAATGCTTCGAGCGTAGCTTGGGGCAAGTTCTTAGCCACCGAGAAAGATGATCCTTCCTCTCGACTCGAGCAAAATGAGTCTAGGGAAGGCTACACACATCCCTAGACTACCGTTCGATTTCACCAGATTCAATATTTATGAGGAGTACAAACATTATTTATATATGCAGAAAATGAATAATTCTACGAGCATAAAGAAAAATTAAATCTATACTACTTCTACACACACCATAAGTACTCGATTAGGAGCACTGCATGAGTTTCACACTACTCTATCCTAAAATCCTAAGCCAGCACCACTATATCAAAGTTTACACACAAGCAATGCGTTTGACTCGAGTCACGCATATGGATAAGATCGCGCTCAAGTGGGTGATTCAGTGTGTGCTACAGTGATTTTGAAATAAATAAATAACAACTGGTATGCAATAAAATGTGTGCTCGTGTAGTGACCACAGGCATGCTCTCCCCCCAGACTTGAATGCAATACTAATAAAACTAAACATTCCAAATAATATAAAGAGTTAGGGGTAAGAAGTACCTATGCTCAAAACTAAGCATACCAGTCGTACTGTGTGGTTGTCCGATAGCGGCTGGTGTGCTGCGCTTCAAAAATTTCTAGCACCTGGAAATTAGAGATCCCACACAAAACAAGAAAATAGAAATACATATATATTTAAAGAAACAAATCACACAAAACAGGACCAAGTGGTCCTACTTGGGTTGTCTCCCAGAAGCCCTTTTCGTTACCGTCCTTAAGGTGGATGTTGGATCCCTTGTTTGGATTTGTGCTAGGTTCACTAACCAGGTTAAGTTTTGACCCACACTATATAGCCAGGATCAAGTGTTTCGGTCTTAGAGTTTAGGCTAGTCATTAGGTTATACCTTCATGGACCAGCCAGCAGAAGACCTCAGGTGACTCAAGACTTCGAAGAATTTACAGTTCAAATTGTCAGTTCGAAATTCTTCGAATGTAGCTCGACAATCGTCGATCGCAGATCGACGAACTCAGAATCAATTCTCTGAGTTGAGCTCGACAATATTCGAGCTCAGGTCGACGAAGTCCGGTATTCAACTTCAACAGTTTATGTTTTCTGAACTCAGCTCGACAAAGACAGATTCTCTACTCAATGAACTTGGATCGCAGAATTGGTAAGTTATTCGAAGAATGTAGTTTGCTGAACGCAGGTCGACGAACAGGATTTCTCTGCTCGACGAACATGGATCTCCGGTCGACGAAATCTGTTCAGAGGTCGGCGAATTCTATCCAAGCCTGACTTAGAGTTTTTACTTATTTTGTCCTTATTTCCTATATTATTTAGCAGTAATTCTCTGAGTAATTAATGCATATATTCCACTGAATATAGCCGTTATTTGCAGCATTGATTATGGTCATCATTAGGGTTAATTACTTGCTTAATTTATTGGGACAGTTGGGAAACTCGTTAAAGACAATATTCTCCATCCATATTTCATTCTCCAGGTAATCAGCAATCAATGCATGCAATTCAAAATTCAAAGGAGAATTCAGATAGAGAATATAAAAGAGATTTTTCCCTTGTCATTAAAAAGAACAAGACAGAAGAAGATATATAAGCAGTAATACCGAGAACACAAAAACATTCAAAATTATTCTATATGCAGAAAACATCCAGTTTTCTCCTTGTGCTTACTGAAGACTGAAGAAGGACAACAATCACACATAGAGAGTCTCTTTAACTTCAACTCCAGGAATCTTCAAGGACAACAAACTTAAATCAGTCAGAAGTCACTGGATCATTTCAAGACAAAGCTGAAGACCTACACCCTGAGCAAGGCTCTAAGTGATTTTAGAAGGAGCTCTTGACGACAACAATCCACTAAGTCTTCTCTGTTGATTAGAGAAAGAGAAGACACCGTCACCTCTCTCACCTCCTGTATAAAGGGTTTATTAACTCTCTTCAAAAGTTTATTCTTGGTTTTTGGGCACCTGATCAAAAGCTCAAAGGGTTGTGAGATCTCCCTGGAAATAGATCTTGTGGTGGCAGTCACCTGATCAAAAACCTACTAGTGGATTCCTACCAGGGTGGTAGAAGAGTGGATATACCCAGTTTGGGGAACCACTATAAAATTCTAGTGTCATCTGGTTTATCATTTTCTGTGTTGCTTTTGCTTTGCTATGATAGGGTAGCTTTGCTTTGTTAGATTTGTTTCCTATGATAGATTAGTTTAGTTTATATTTTCTGATTACTACTATATTATCACCTACTTTACTCTGATAAAAATCAAAACCACAAAAAATTTTAATTACTCTATTCAAACCCCCTCTAAAGTAAATCAGATCTATCCCCCTTTCTTTCAATTGGTATCAGAGGGGTGTTCCTTTGGTTGTACAAGCTAATACTTGAACCAAAAGATCCTCAGTAGATCTGATTTCAATCTCCTTAGTTTTTCTGTTTAGTTCACAACATGCCACAGAACAATGATTATGCAAGCACCAGACCTCCAATTTACAATCCGAACAAGTTTGCAATCTGGAAGGCAAGAATCAGGCTTTATATGAATTCTATTGATGAAGAAATATATAATTCTATTTTGACAGCTCTGCCTCAACCTACAGCTGCTACTACATCTTCAAGTACACATGCTGTTCCAGCACCTGAGTGTACAGATGCTCAAAAGAAGGCCAAAATAGCAGATGCAAAGACCATGAACATCCTAGCACAGACTATGTCAGATGACATATTCCAAAAAGTGGTTGAGTGCACTTCTGCCAAAGCAATCTGGGACTCTCTCTAACTGATGGTTGCTGGATCAGCAAATGAGAGAAAGGACTAGAGATCAAATCTTATCTCCCAGTTTGAGAATTTTAAGAAGGATGAATCTGAGTCTGTTAGTGACAGGTACAATAGCCTAAGCTCAATCATCAATGAGCTAAAGACTCTAGATAAGGATATCACTCTCACTGAAGTGAATGACAAAATCCTCATGTGCTTCCAAAGATCATGGGATTCCAGAATATGGCCAATCAAGGTGGCCAGAAGCTTGAATGAGATTTCCACTGAATATCTTTTGGGAAAGCTCAAGTCATATGAGCAATTAATAAAGTCAAGAGAAGCTATAGAGCAGAAGACTCCTCCAGCAGCAAGAAAAGAGCAAAGCATAACTTTCAAAGCTTCAAAGTAACAGAAGTTCCAACAACAAGTGAAGAACTTCTGAGTCTCTTATCCAAGAGATTCTACAAAATGGCAAAGAAGGACTTCAGAAGAAAGTCATCTAGGCAAGATGACAAACCCATGTATGACAAGACACCCACTAAATAGATTGTTTATTTTGGGTGCAGGAAACTAGGACACTTCATATCAGAATATCCAAAAAATTAAAAGAAGGATAGAAGAAGAGAAAAAGACTCCAGAAAACAGCACTCTAGCAAGCCATCCTCCAGCGAAGATGAAGCGGAAGTAAAGGCAAGAGAAGTTTGCCTCATAGCTATCAATGCCTCCTGCAGTCCATCAAAAGCTGAGCAGTCAGATAATGAAGAATCATCTGAATCAGAGGCAGATCAGGTATTGTCTTCCTTTGATTACAATTCTGAAAATTTCAAAACTGAATTTAAATCTTTATGTATATATTTAATTAATTCTGAAAAAGAAATTAAAGTTCTTAGGGAAAAATTGACAGATCAAGATTATTTTGATTCTGAAAACATTAAGTTAAAAGATGAATTAACTTTAGCCAATGAACAAATCATAACACTAAAATCTGAATTAGCTGAGGCAAGGTAACTTGAAGAATCACTAAATGAGAGAAGTATCAAGTTGATGGACATCACAAGCACAGTGAATGCCAGACTAAATGACAAGCTGGGTTTAGGTGCATCATCAAGCCAACCCCCACTGAATCAGAAAATTATATTGTCAACACCAATTAAATTTCTTTCAGAAAAGGGAAAAGAGAAGATATCTAATAATAATAATGTTAAACAAACTGAGTTAAAACAAAAGAATAAGAAAAAGAAAAAGAATAAGAAAAATCCTAATTTTAAAAATGTTCAACAAATTTCGTCAAACTCCGATCGACGAAATATGTATAGTTCATCGAACTCAAGTCAACGAACTCGGAACACAAACTTTCACTATAATTATTCGTTGAACTACGCTCGACGAAACCAGTATGGTTCGTCGACTCAAGATCGACGATATTGGGGACCAAAGAATGAATACTTCCATCCTTTAAGTGGAGTTCGACGAACTCATCTCCATTCGTTGAACTCAGATCTATGAACTTACTTGAATTCGTCGAACCCAGTTCAAGTTAACAGAAACTTTAATTTTTCTAAAACTTATAAACAACCAAGATCTTCTTTTAACCAATTTAATCAATGGATTATTCCACCAAGAAGATATCATCCTTTAAGTTATAAAAGTCAACCTGAATATTCTTATATCTCCAATTTTAATTATGTGAAGAAAGAAGGACCCAAGGTAACTTGGGTCAAGAATAGCTAATTTATTTTATTGCAGGTGAAAGACTATCCCACCACCGAGCAACGGTGGTATCTGGATAGTGTCTATTCAAAACAAATGACTGGAAACAAGGACAACCTAATCAACTACAAGTCAAAGTTAGGATCCAAAGTAATATTTGGTGATTCCAATTGTGGCCAGATTGAAGCATATGGAAAGGTCAAAATTGGAGCAGTCACCTTCAGGAAGGTAGCATATGTAAATGTGTTGAAGCACAATCTGATATCCATAAGTCAGTTATGTGATGAAAGATTTCAGGTATCATTTAATAAAACTTCCTGTATTATTACTTCAGTAGATAACAAAGTAGTGTTAATAGTAACTAGAGTAGGAAACACTTACATAGTTAACTTTAAGTCTGCAAAATATGAAATATGCCTATTTAATCAAACCAGCAATAATAATGACCTTTGACATAGGTGATTAGGACATGTTAACTTGAAAAATCTTTCTAAACTCTCTAGGGAGAACCTTGTTAGAGGATTGCCTTCTTGCCACTACAAGAAGGAAAACCTTTGCAGGGATTGTCAGTTAGGCAAGCAAACTAAAAATAGTTTCAAATCTGTAAATTAAAGTGACTCACATAGAATATTGTACTTGCTTCATATGGATCTTTTTGGCCCTATTGCTGTAAAAAGTCTAGGAGGGAAATCTTATACTTTAGTGATTGATTCACTTGGGTATTCTTTCTGAGATCTAAGTCAGATAACCTCATGGTTCTTACAGATTTTCTCAAGAACGTACAGATTGAGTACTCTACTCCAGTTGTATTAATCAGAATTGATCATGGTACTGTGTTTGAGTCTCTTCTTATGCAAGAGTTCTGTGAGAAGGAAGTTATCAGGCACTGCTTCTCAGCTCCTAGAACACCTCAACAAAATGGGGTTGCTAAAAGAAAAATATAACCCTAATTGAATCTGCTGGCACATTACTTACAGATGCTCATTTGGGCCTATCCATTTGGGCAGAGGCTATGAGCACAACAAACTATATACTGAATAGAAGTCTGATACACAAGCTTAAGAATAAGACTCCTTATGAGCTACTTAAAGGGAAGAAAACTAAAGTAAATTACTTTAAAATATTTGGTTGCATTTGTTATATTCACAACAATAATAAGAAACACATTAGAAAGTTTGAAGCCAAGGCTGAAATGAAAATTTTCTTGGATATTCCCAAGTAAGCAAGGCTTATAGGGTTTATAATAAATCAACTATGAAAATAGAAGAATCTATTCATGGTTCATTTGATGAGACTAACATGTTTGTCAAGCAGAATGAAATTTCTACCAATAACATTTTGCAGGTACCTCACTTATATGAAAGATTGGATGATTTAAACCTCACCTAAGAGGCTCCATCACATCCTTCTCCACAATTTGAAGAAGAGAGTGAAGAAGAAGGTTTGGAATTGGCTGAACTTTCTCCAACAGTAATTTTAATTCCACAAGAGGAATTAACACCACAAGCTGTTGCTCAACCAACTCCTCCTACTGAATTTGTCACACTTAGAGATCACACTATATCTCCAGTGATTGGAAACATTTCAGATGGTATGCAGACAAGGCATCAACTCCACCAAGACATGATGCATGCCTGCTTCATATCTCAAATTGAGCCTCAGTCCATTAAAGATGCTGAGCAAGATCCACACTAGATTATTGCAATGCAAGAGGAGCTCAACCAATTTGAGAATGCATAGTTTGGGATTTAGTTCCAAGACCAAAAGACTACCCAGTCATTGGAACTAAATGGGTATTCAGAAACAAGCTTGATGCTCAAGGTCTTATCATAAGGAACAAGGCCATGCTAGTTACTCAAGGATATAAACAAGAGGATGGCATAGACTATGATCAAACATTTGCACTTGTTGCAAGGATGGAAGCAATCAGGATATTATTGGATTATACAGCCTACAAAAAGTTCACGGTATAACAAATGGATGTCAAAAGTGCATTCCTCAATGGTGAACTTAAAGAAGATGTTTATGTAGAACAACCACCAGGTTTTATCTCTCCTACTCATCCCTCTTATGTTTTCAAATTACATAGGGCTCTCAAGTTGATGAACTCTGAACACAGATTTCTATTATAATTATTCTTCGAACAGTGATCGATGAAACAAATATGGTTCATCAAGACAAGATCAACAATATTGGGGCACAGAGATTTACTACTTCCATTCTCTGAGAGGAGTTCGATGAACTCATCCCTATTCGTCGAACTCAAATTGACGAACATATCAAAATTCATCGATCCCAGTTCTGCTTAACAAAAACTTTAATTATCCCAGAATATTTAATCAACCAAAAGAATTTGTTAACTCATTTACAGAATGGATAATTTCACCTAGGAAATGTGATCCTCTAAGATATAAGAACCAACCTGAATGTTATTACATTTCTAGTTTTAAGTTTGAAAAGAATAAAGAACCTAAGGTTACCTTGGTCAAGAACACTTAATCTTTTATTCTGCAGGTGAAGGATTATCCTACCACAGAGGAACAATGGTACCTAGATTGTGGATGTTCAAAGCACATGACAGGAAGTAAGGACAACTTAACAAACTATAAGTCCAAGCTTTGTCCAAAGGTGATATTTGGTGACTCCAACTATGGCAAAACTGAAGGCTATAGAATTGTCAAGGTTGGAGCTATCACTTTCAGTTAAGTATCATATGTGAGTGGTCTAAAACACAATCTGATATACATAAGAAAATTATGTGATGAATGTTATCATGTATCCTTTAACCATTCTTCTTGCATTATTTCTTCAGTAGATAATGAAACTGTCTTAACTTGCCTTAGGCAAGGAAACATTTATGTAGTAAACTTCAAATCTGCTAGGTCAGAAATTTTCCTATTTAATCAAATCAGTAATAATAATGAATTATGACATAAAAGATTAGGGCATGTAAATCTCAAAAATATTGCTAAACTCTCTAGGGACAACCTTGCTAGAGGATTGCCTTTTTGCCACTACAAGAAGGAAAGCATCTACAGAGCTTGTCAATTAGGCAAACAAACCAAAAATAGTTTTAAATCTATTAATAAGAATGATTCACTCAGGATTTTGTACCTACTACACATGGATCTATTTAGACCCATTGTTGTACAGAGCTTGGAAGAGAAATCTTATACCTTAGTTATTGCAGATGACTTCTCTAGGTTCACTTGGGTGTTTTTCTTAAGAAACAAGTCAGATTACTTAAAAGTTCTTACTGATTTTCTTAAGAGCATAAAGATTGAGTATTCTACTCCAGTTGCATTGATCAAAAGTGATCATGGTATTGAGTTTAAATCTCTTCCTATGTAAGAATTCTGTGAGATGGAAGGTATCAGCCATTGCTTCTCTACTCCTAGAACTCCTCAACAAAATGTGGTAGCAGAAAGGAAAAATAGAACCCTCATTGAAGCTACAGGGACACTGCTTGCAGATGCTTACTTGCCCCTATCATTTTGGGCAGAGGCTGTAAGCACAACAAACTATGTCCTCAATAAGAGTTTAATACATAAACTTAAGGGCAAGACTCCCTATGAATTACTCAAAGGGAAGCAACCTAAAATATATTACTTTATAATTTTTGTTGTAGATATTATATTCATAATAATAACAAGAAACATCTTAAAAAGTTTGAAGCCAGAGCTGAAGTGAGAATCTTTCTTGGATATTCCCAAGTCAGCAAAGCCTAAAGGGTTTTTAATAAATCAACCTTAAAAATGGAAGAATCTGTACATATAATATTTGATGAAGCTAACATGTTTTATAAGGAGAATGATTCTTCTACCAAAGATTTATTGAAGGCACCCCAACTGTGTGAGAAATTGGGTGATTTAAACCTCACCAAAGAGGCCATATCACATCCTTCTCCACATATTGAAGAAGACAGTGAAGAAGAATTCAGTTAAATAACTGTTAAACCACAAACAGCAAACATAATTCCACAAGAGGAATTAATTCTCAATGTTGTTACTGAACCATCTCCTCAAATTGATCTTGACACACTTAGAGATCACCATATATCTCAAGTGATTCTAGATATATCAGTTGGTGTGCAAATAAGGCATCAACTAAACCAAAATTTGATGCATGCTTTCTTCATATCTCAACTTGAACCCCAATCCATTAAAGATGCACAACAAGATCACCACTGGATTACTGCAATGTAAGAGGAGCTCAATTAGTTTGAGAGATGCAGAGTTTGGGATTTAGTTCCTAGACCCAAAGATTTTCAAGTCATTTGAAATAAATGGGTATTCAAAAATAAATTGGATACACAAGGAGCCATCATAAGGAACAAAGCAAGCCTGGTAGACTATCATCAAACCATTGCACCTGTTGCAAGACTAGAAGGTATCAGAATTTTTCTTGACTATGCAGCCTACAAAAAGTTCAATGTCTACCAAATAGATGTCAAGAGTGTCTTCCTGAATGGTGAACTCAAAGAGGATGTATATGTTGAACAACCACCAAGTTTAATTTCTCCAACTCATCCCTTCTTTGGTTTCAAATTGCATAAAGCTCTTTATGGTTTAAAGCAAGCTCCAAGAGCTTGGTATGAGACCCTAGCTAGCTTTCTTTTAGAGCATAAGTTCACTAGGGATATTGTACATAAAACTTTGTTTACTAGGCTTCATAAACATAACATATTGTTAGTACAAATATATATAGATGACATTTTTTTAGCTTTACTGATTCCAAACTATGCAAATGGTTTTCTGACCTGATGCATTCCAAGTTTGAAATGAGTAGCATGTGTGAGATTTCTTACTTCCTTGGTCTCCAAGTGAAGCAATCCCCTGATAGCATTTTCATATCTCAATCAAAATATGCTAAGAAGCTAGTTAAAAGATTTGGGATGACTGATGCCTCATCCAAGAAAACACCCATGGCTTTCAATGTCGTGATTGATTCTGATGAATATGGCAAGCCAGTTGATCAAAAACATATATGGCTATTGTTGGGTCCTTATTATATCTCACAGCTAGTAGGTCATATATAATGTTTGCTACATTTCTTTGTGCTAGGTTCTAGGTGAACCCTAAAAATCTCACTATATTTTACTTGAAAGGATTTTGAGATATATAAAGGGTTATCCAAATCAAGGACTCTTTTATCCAACTGAGTCAAAATTTGAATTAATAGGATTCTCAGATGTTGACTTTGTAGGATGTAGAGTTGACAGGAAAATCACATTAGGAACATGCCAGTTCATTGGTGATAGCCTTGTGTCCTGGTTTTGTAAGAAACAAACATATGTGTCTACTTTAACTGCAGAAGCTGAATACATTACAGCTGTCAGTTATTGTTCACAAATATTATGGATTCAAAATCAACTCCTGGATTATGGTTACAATCTAAATAATTCAACTATATATTGTGATAGTACAAGTGCATTTTGCATTGCACAAAATCCAATGCATCATAGTAGAACCAAGCATATAGAAATTAGACATCATTTCATTAGATATTGTGTGGACAAAAAGAAAATTAATCTTGTCTTTATCTCTACTGATTTCTAAAGAGCAGACATCTTCACTAAACCTTTAGATGAGAAGAAACGTCTGTTCTTTCTGAATCAGCTAAGTATGATCAATGGAGAAGGTAAATTTAATTTCTGCCTGAGCTTGAAGAATTGCTCACAGTTCGTCGAACGGAGATCGATAGTCTGAGAACTGTTCTTGAGAAATTTCGTCGACCTGAGATCAATGAACTCTCTGCGTGAAGTTATTTTCATCGAGCGGAGATCGACGATCTTGATTCAGAAAAGTTTTCGTCGACCTGAGAACGATGAAATTTTTTCCTCTCTTCCAACTGAGGTCGACGACATCATTTCTTCAAGAAATTTTTCGTCGACCTGAGAACGAAATTTTTTTCTTTTTCACAGGACAAAGTTTGCTGATTCATATTTTGAAAACCCTCTAACTAGGTTTTCTTCGAGCTCTATCCCACGCTTTCTAGTTCTCTTGCACTTGATCTCTCTCTCTCTCTCTCTCATTTTTGCAGGAAAAAAATGTCGATTCCGGCGATTCTGGCATGAAAAATGATATTGGATTTGACATCGACTTCGATTCATTCAGCCATACCGTTCAAATATTCACTGATATTCTCCAACTGTTTGAAGAACAATAACTGAGGAAACTTATGACCACCAGGATCAAACTTCCAGCGACAGAGATAAGAGAATGGGTCTACACTTCAACTTCCCTAATGCAGAAACAATGATTGGTACCAACGCAGGCCATCAGGTTACTCTAACACCTGCTATTTTAACTAAGAATTTGGTTTGGTTAATGGAGAAGAAGATATAGAATTAGACAGTTCTGAGTATGATTCTACGCTGATTAAGATGGGTCACCCATAGAGAAACCATAATAAATTGTTATAGAAAAACTTGTCTGTAGAATTTAGGTTTCTGGCAGATGTAGTAGTGAAAGTGATGCTAGGAAAGCAAACAACCCATGATTATATTTCCAGGCACCAATTCTTGGTGATGTGTGCCCTGGTTAATAAGAAATTAGTAAATTGGGGTTTGTTGATGTTGGAATTAATCAAGAAGAAAACTCAAAGAAAGAAGTATGTTTTGGGAGGATTTTGGGAATTTTCCTCCAGGCCAAGGCTCCTAAACTTTTTGTCTCCCAGATCGTGTTCATCAATGACTCAAATAGGCTAACTTTTGCCTTATTTGCTAGATGGGAGAGGACCATCTCTAAGCCATCCAGGGCTTCATCCTCTTCTAGAGCTTCAGAGAACACCAGGATAGTAACAGGCTCTCCCTCACCTGAAGAAGAAGCTCCTACTCCTCCATCTCCACCACAATCCACAGTTCCTTAATCAACTCCCCTCCAACAACCATCCACTTCCTCTCAAACTCCTGCTACCTCACCATCACAACCTCATTCCCCACTTCCTCAATCTCCAATCCACATACCATAGGATTCTCCATCCCCAACTCCTCAATCTCCTATACCACCTCACCTTGATGACATACCATTATAATCTTCTCTGTAATTTCCAACTTTTTCTCTTTTACCATATCCATCTCCATCTCCTCACCATCAACAATCTCCATCTCAGGATGAAGTCATGCCAGATTTCATTCCTCCCTCTTCCTCCATCCATCCATCTATATCTACTCAGACACCATGTGAGTTTATGCAATTGGAATTTCCCCCCATTTCCACTATCTTGGAGATTATCTCTCCAACTATCAGGCATCTCATAGCAGAGGCAATTGTTCCTCTAACTACCTCCATAAACTCTCTTGATGCTCTTTTTGCTTCCTCGTCCTTTATCCCTTCTTCATTCTAGGGCTTGGGTTCAGTATCCTCTGAATTTAGGCAGGGGGAGATGTTCTAGGAAGAAGCTCCAGCTCCAGCAGCAGCAACAGCAGATTCAGTTTGTATAGAAGCAGTTCCAGAGATTATCACTATTGGTGATTGCAGCATCAATCCCACAGTGGATTTAATTTCTTTACTTAATTCTTTTAATTCAGTTTACATAAACCTTTACCAAGTTTTGATGTTGATCACTCCAAGGTCATAGTGTGTTATACTGCTCTAATAAGTCCTGTAGTTGTGAATCAACTAAGGACAAGTTTTATTGTTCTAGAGATTACAGAAAGCCTAGTTGTTGAAGATTCCTGTGAGACAGTTCACGTTTTTAAGCCTCAGGAATTCTCTCCACCAACTTATGACTGGTGTGAATACACAATGCTAGAGATGGATGAGATTATGTTTGCTGATATGGAAGAAGAACATGAGCCTTTTCAGGATCATATTGTTACAGAAATTTCTGTAGAACCAGCAGTTCAAAAATAACCTCAGATTCCAGGAATCTCAGCTGAATGGCTAAAGCAATTGGATGATCTGTATGATAATCCTCCTGAATCATCTGATGTTTATGAGGATTCTGATGATTCAAGTTCTAAGAAAGTAAAGTCTAAGAAGAGAAAGGCTCCTCCCAAGGCTGTTCATAAGTCTGACCCTACTGCTGATACTCCTTACTACATTTTGTACAATATTCCTCTCACTCCAGATATGGCTCATTGGATGAGATTCTCTAAGGATGAGCTCAAGGAAAGAAAGAAAAGAAAAAAACATAGTTCCCCACCTAGACAGACCAGGAGAGGACCTCCTCCTCCTCCTCCTGCTGCTGTAGGTGTATCAGGAAATGTTGTTAAGACTCATAATCCGGCCTCAAGTAGTTCTCAGTCTCCAAGGCCAGCCTCCCATCAGTCATTCAGACCAGCTAGGAAGTATAGTCAATGCATACCTCCAAGGTCTTATTATTCAGGACAACCTCAGCAGTATTTCCCTCAAACCAACTTTCAATAGCAATCCATTCTTTTCAGAAATCCTCAAAAGTCTTCTCAAGATGCTCTTAAATCTAATCTAGAGAAACCTCTCTATCCAACCTATGAACCTGAAATACATCCTAATTTCAGGATGGCCAGATTCCAAGAGCTGATTGGGTTATCTCAAATTAGCAGAGCAAGAGTAGAAGGAGCAGATCCATCAAAATTCACTACAATGTCTACCTGTAGACAGAAGGAGTCTGATCAATTTCAGGCAAATAAAAATCTATTTGACCCTAATTAATACATGCAGATCCATCTAGAAGCTATAGTGCCCAGATCTGCATCTGTAACACTTCTTGGGGTTGAAGACCTGAAGATGTCTCAAAAGAAAGCAGAAAATCCAAATAGGATAATTGCTTTTTCTATGTCATCCTCTACTCCTCCCTCTGATAGATCTTAAGCATTTTTTTTATTTGCTATATATATGTGTAATGAACTTAGCCATATCATATCTGCTGAATAGTGTAAATACTCTCATATATTTATATTGCTTTGTGTTTGTATGTTTTTCTATTTTGTTTAGTGACCTCACCCAAATAGGGGAAGATTGTTGGATCCAAAGTTTAGATTTGGGCTAGGTTCACTATTAGCTTATTGACCCACCATGTATAGCCTAGGGTCAATTAGTTAGTTCTAAGGTATAGGTCAGTCTGACTGGGTTAGGCATCTTTAATCCAGCCCTCAGAAGTATTCAGAGATTCAGACTTAGAAGAAATGCAGTTTTAAAGAGTTCAGAAATTCTTTGAACATAGCTCGACGATCGTCGATCATAGATCGACGAACTCAGAGTGTTAACTCTGAGCTGAGCCTGACGAAATACGAGCTCAGGTCGACGATCTTCCTTCTTCTACTCAGATTCTCTGGTCGACGTACTTGGAACTCAACATTGACAGATATCTTCCAGATCAATTATTTCTGAGCTCAACTCGACGAAGGAGATTTCTCAACTCGACGAACTTGGAGTTCAGTTCGACGAAATCTGCCTTGAGTTCGATTAATTTCCTTCAGTATCAATTTGACGTATTCTCTCTCATTTTAACTCCAATTTGTATTATTCTAAGGTAGTAATTCTCTGATAATAAATGCTCATATTCTTAAGAATATAACAATTTATTGGCAGCATTAATTATGGTTTTCACAGAGTTAATTACTTGACTTATTTACTTGGACAGTTGACGAAACTCATTAAAAGCCAAAATCCAGCCGTTCAACTCTCAGAATCACAGCAGTAAATTCATGATATTATTCAAATTTCAAAAGGCTGAAATCTCTCAGGATATAAAAGTAATTTTTCTCTCTTCAATAGAACAACAACAACAACTAGAACAACAACAAGAATAACAACAACCATTGATATATTTTTTCAGAGAAAAGCATTGCTATCATTCTTATTGGAAATTGAAGAAGAACATCAACACACAGATCATTAGTCTTCTTCAGTTTCTGCTTTAGGATATTTTCTAGAGACAACAGTCAACATCTATCTGAATGTTCCTGAAGATCACCAAGCCAGCTTCAAGGCCTACACCCTGTGCAAAGCTCTCATCTTCATGAACCTTTCTTCATCTTAGGGGTGCTTTGACAACAACATCCACTAAGTCTTCTCAGTTGTTTGAGAAAGAGAAGACAACATCATTTTCTTTTCCTACTCAAAAAAGGGTTTTTAACTCCCTTCAAAAGTTATCATCTGGTTGTCAAGTTTCCTTATCAAAAGACTTGGATTGGTTTTTGGGCACTCGATCAAAAGCTCAAAGGCTATAAGATCTCCCTTGAAATAGATCTTATGGTGACAGGGCACCTGAGCAAAAATCTATGGTGAAAGGGAACCTGAGCAAAAATTGTTAAATTTTCTCAACGTGGTCAGCAAGATAGCCCAAACGCCAAATTAATATCTTCGGAACTACCCAGTTCTCACGTTGAACCAGCGAAAAACCGAGGAACAAAGGTTAATCCCAACATACAATGGAAGCGCAAGCAGATCTATATTCATTCACTTCTTTACAACACGAGGCATACATAGCGAGACATGATTTCGCTAGTATAACAGCTGTAAACAGAAAGCACCAAAAACCAAGCCGGGCGGACAGCACCGGAGTCCGCCGAGACCGCCGAGGTCGCCGAGGTCGCCGAGTCCGCTGAGATCGCCCGAACTTAAGCTGCAATCCGCCGAATAGCCACGGAGTCCGCCGAAGCCGCGAGGCCGCGCAGACACACCGTTATTCATCTCCTGATGAAGCTGAACTGAGGAACACCCCCTACCCGCCTGAAGCCGGCGGACAGGTTATTGAAACTGGCAAAGATGAAACAGAGCTGACAAGTCGCAGAGCGACCTCCTGCTAAATCCACAGAGACCGCACACTTCCAAGTACTTGATCAAAGTCAAAGCCAAACTCCTGGCTCCTTGAAGTTATCCGTGCGACCTGCCCACAGCAAACGTCAGCACTGAAACAATCCGCGCGGACATACAAACTGAGACCGCAGCTCCTTGCCCAACCCAACTTACTGTTCACTCAAGTTACTGTAGATGTGCCAGGGGGTCCTATTTATAGGCGAGGTGAGGAGTGTGGTCACCGCCCTAGAGATAGCGACACTGCCCTAGCCCACCCGATAGCAAAACACCGTCCGCCGAGTCCGCAAGGAATTAGCCGGATACCAAGGAAAACTGCCAGGAGCAAGGCAACATTGGCGAACCCTCTCCAGTCCGCCCAAGCTATGCGGACAAGGCATCATCCCACAAAGCTCCCGACCACTGCAGGACAGCAACCCCCTTCAATGGTTGTCCGCACAACCCCGAGGCAGTCCGCAAGACTCACACCTCAATCCGGCATAAGTCCACGACCAAAGGCAGATAATAAGTCCGCCCAGTCACAGCGGACTTGGCAGATACGACAGACAGCATGGTCTTAGCACAGAGTGTGACCAAGTCCAAAACCATCAAAGGCCAATGCGAGCATGTCGGACACAAACTCCCATCCGCCAAACACCGTAGCACAGACCGCTAGCAGTCCATAAGGTCCTCGCACTCCTGCCCCATCGCAGCAGCCATCTCCCGGACTCCAAAACCAGTCCGCCAAAAACCTCCACAGCAAGGCACCTGCTGTACCACCAGATCTCGACAAGGCCTCAGCCAAGCTCTAAGCCCAGTCCGCAACAGCCCATACCGCGGACATTCCATCCCGAAAGCTTCCCGCGGACACGAGCCAAACCGCCAAACAACACAAGCTTGCACCACGGCCACTGAGCAATGCACCAGTCCGCAAGCCTCTATCCGCTCAGGCCGCTCCTTGGCAAAACCAATCAGCAAACGCCCTATCCGCAGATAACAGGCCGCATAGTCCGCGGACTTCATGCAAACAACCCGCTCAGAAGACAGCCGGCTTTTCACTAGACCTTCCACAAGGCCACACATCACAGTCCTCCCAGTCCGCCTAGTCCGCCAAAGCTGTCCGCCCAGGCCGCCCGGCCTGTCCCGTCAACCACTTCCACTTCACAAATTTCAACACTCCCCCTTGAAGTGGGAAGTGGTGACCAAGCCCAACAAGCTGCGCAAGCGTTCAAAAGGCCCCTTCGACAGTGGCTTCATGAAGATGTCAGCAAGATTATCTTCACTCCGAACATGCCCGACCAGCAGAGACCCCTCCAACACCTTATCCCTAATGAAGTGGTGATCAATCTCTATATGCTTGGTCCTGGCGTGACACACTGTATTGTTAACCAGTTTGAGAGCACTCTCATTGTCACCCCGGAGTAAGTAGGCCCTTGCACTTCTTCATGAACATCCTCTATAAGCCTCCTCAACCAAACGACTTCCCGAGCAGCCAAGGCCGAAGCCTTATACTCCGCCTCCGTGGTTGAAACTGACATCGAGTCTTGCTTCTTGCTACACCACGAGATGCTAGCTGAACCGCAAGTGAACAGATAACCTGAAGTGGACCTCTGATCATCCGAATCATCGCCATAGTCAGCATCCGTGTACCCGAGCAACGCAAACTCCGAGTCCCTTCTATAGAGGAGTCCCATGTCAGAAGAAGCCTTGACATACTTCAGAATACCCTTTGCCGCCACTAGATGAGATTGCCTTGGTTCAGCCATATACCAACTTACTCGGCCAACAGCATAAGCAATGTCCGGCCTTGTAATCGTCAGGTAAATCAAGCTCCCAACAAGAGCCCTTAACACCAAGGGATCAAGAAGAACCCTTCCCTCATCTCGTCGAAGCTTCAGCCTAAGTTCCAGTGGAGTAGAGCACTTCTTCCCTTCGCCCATGCTGAACCGCTTCACAATGCGATCAGGATACCCTTTCTGGAAAATGAGAACCCCGCACTCCTTCCTCTCCACTTCAAGACCGAGAAAGTGATGCAACTCTCCCAAGTCTTTCATCTCGAAGTGTATAGCAAGCTCTGCCCTGAGCCTTACTACTTCCCCCTCCGAATTCCCTGTGATGATCATGTCATCCACATACAGTAGGGCCAAGACTTGTAGCTTCCCCTTCTTCTTGACAAACAAGCTTGAATCCGAGTTAGAAGCAAGGTATCCACAGAATTGCAAGTACTCTGCAATCTTCCCATACCAAGCTCTAGGAGCTTACTTCAACCCATAGAGAACCTTCATGAGTTTACAGTCATAGTCCGGATGCTTTTCAGAGACAAAACCAAGCGGCTGATCCATGAAGATGTCCTTGTCAATCTCTCCGTAAAGAAAGGCATTCTTCACATCGAGTTGCCACAACCTCCATCCTTTGCTAGCAGCCAAGGCAATCACCACTCTTACTGAAGTCATCTTCGCAACTGGACTGAATGTCTCCTCATAGTCTTCTCCATACTGCTGTGAGAATCCTCTAGCGACCAGGCGAGCTTTGAACCTATCAATGCTCCCATCAGCCTTCTTCTTCAACTTATACACCCACTTACAAGTAACCGGAGTAATGCCATCAACCTTGGGCACAAGGTCCCAGGTTTCATTCTTCTTCAGAGCATCAATCTCTTCTTTCATGACACCTTCCCACTCCTTCACTCCAGTGGCCTCGTTGAAGTTTGCAGGCTCTTGCTCATCCAGAGGACCTTCAAAGAAGCAGGAGACAAAGCTCACTACATTCCCATCACAGTACCGAGTCGGTGGCTTAACCACCCTCTTCGATCTCCGAAGGGTCGGCTCCTTGCTCACTGCTTCCGTTGCTTCTTCGGGCTCAACTCCTACCTGGGGCATGCATTGAGTAGTGCTCCCCCTGCTTCCTAAACCAGAAGGCTCAGCCTCGGAGTTAGAAGCAACAGGAGCTGCTGGTGAAACAACAAGCTCCTCTTCCAAGCCTTCAGCAGCCGCCACCGGTGCTTCATCAATCTTGCTACTTCCGGTTAGCTCAACCAAGCCACCTCCATATGACGTCAGCTCGTCAAATACAACGTCTCTTGACACCACGAACTTCTTCGTCACAAGGTCCATGCATTTCCATCCCTTCTTCCGCTCATAGTAGCCAACAAAGACAAGCTTCCTTGCCTTCTCATCCAGCTTAGTCCGTGAAGCATCCGGGACATGCATGTAGCAAGTTGAACCGAACACCCGAAGGTGTCCCACACTCGGCTTCTCCTTCAGCAACAGCTCAATAGGAGTCTTCATGTTGATAGGGCTGAGTGGCATCCGGTTGATGACGTAAGCAGCACAAGACATCCCCTCCGCCCAAAAGGACCTTGGGATATCTTTCGCATGAAGCCAGCACTTGCAGGTCTCCGTCAGATGACGGATCTTCCGCTCCGCTACCTCATTTTGTTGTGGAGTGTGAGCACAAGTAAGCTCTCGTTGGATCCCGTGCTTCCTGCAGAAGTTAGAAAACTCGGAGGAAACAAACTCACCCCTGTTATCAGTTCTAAGCTTCTTAATCCGTAAGCCAAGCCGGCCTTCTACCAACTCCTTAAACTCCACAAACAAACGGAAGGCTTCCGACTTCTCCTTTAAGAAGTACACCCAAGTATACCTTGAGTAGTCATCAACCAAGACAAGCATATATCTGCTTCCACCAAGGCTGGCAGTAACCGTCGGTCCCATCAAGTCGCCATGAATACACTCCAATGATTTCTTGCTCGTTGTTTGTGATTTATCAAACGGAAGGCGATGTGCCTTACCGTATTGATAGCCCGCGCAAACATGCCCATCACCGAAGGAGGACAACTTTGGCAACCCCTTCACCAGACTTCTACTCGCCATCACCTTCAGCTTGTCCATGCCAAAATGCCCCAGCCTCTCATGCCAGATAGCAGCGCTATCATTGGCCCTCATTCTATCAACATAAGAATTGGTGGCAAGAACAAACAAGTTCTTCAGCCTTCTCCCTACATGAGCAACATCAGCCTTCACTGCTGATACGTTGTGAAGGAACCTCACGTCTGTTGGCCCAAACAGAACGTGATAACCAGCGTCCACCGCATTGGTCACCGAGAAGAGGTTTTTCTTCATGCCCGACACGTGATACACACTCCTTAACGTGAGTGGCCCCTGATCACTACCCAAAGACACGACCCCTCTTTCTCTACTGCATAAACAGTATTATCAGCAATGATAATAGCTTCATTACCTGAGTAAGCCTGCATGGAGGTGAACTTCGATTTGTCACCGGTGAGGTGGTGACCACACCCAGAGTCCACGATCCACTCGCCGTTGAAGTCCTCAGCAGACAAGGCCCGTACACAAGTGCCCGTCATAAAAGCTCCGCCCCATTCTGCTTCTTCACTTCTCGAGCAAGCTTCCTCCTTTCCCGTAGCATGCCCAGGCTGCAGTTTGACCTTGTAGTCCCGCTTGAAGTGCCCTTGATGATGACACTGGTAGCACTTCAAGTTCTTCTTCAAGTCCTTAGGAGCATTGCTCCTCTCCGACGGATATGAAGTTGATGTCTCCTTCTCACCAGCGACCTGCACCTTCTTCTTCTTCTTCCCTTCCCATCCTTTCTTCTTGCATGAGAAGAGAGCTTCGCTGCCTTCCTGATTCAGGTTCACTCCAGCCATCTGTCTTGCCAAGCTCTCCTGCGATGCAAGCAGATTCTCCAGCTCCAGCAAAGACGGCTGAGTAGCCTACCCTTGAACAGATGTTACAAAGGCCACATACTCCTTCCGCAAGCCGCGGATAATGTGCCTTTTCATCTTTGACTTAGAGATAGGCTCATCAGGATCCAGTTCCTACAGCTCCACACACAAGCTCTTCATCTTTAAGAAGTACTTGGAGATGGAAAGGTCTCCCTGAGTTACCCTGGCTAACTCATTCTCCAGGAACTGAAGCCGCGCCACATTCTTCCTATTGAACAACTCATCAATGGTTGTCCAAATATCAGTAGCCGAGTCACACCCAATGATGTGATCAAACAGTTCCGGAGACACGGCTCTCTTCAGAATGAACTCCGCCTTAGCATTTGTTCTTCTCCATAGCCTAACCTGCTCAGCAGTACCGAACGCAGCCGTGACTTCCTGCCTGTCGTCCCCACCGACGACTTCCCACAGCTCCTCGCCAAGAAGATAACTCTTCATGCACGACTTCCAATTCTTAAAGTTAGTCGGCGTTAAGAGTTCAATGCCAAGACCTCTTGCAAAGCTCCCTTCCATTGCAACACCTGTTGGAAACCTTTCAGAAGCTCCGAGCAATAACACAGGTTGATCACCACTCAATCACTGAGTAACAACACTGGCTGACTTCCGCTCACGCAACTGAACCTGGCTCTGATACCATGTTAAATTTTCTCAATGAGGTCAGCAAGATAGCCCAAACGCCAAATTAATATCTTCGGAACTACTCAGTTCTGACGTTGAACCAGCGGAAAACCGAGGAACAAACGTTAATCCCAACAAACAATGGAAGCGCAAGTAGATCTATATTCATTCACTTCTTTACAACACGAGGCATACATAGCGAGACATGATTTCGCTAGTATAACAGCTATAAATAGAAAGCACCAAAAACCAAGCCGGGCGGACAACACCGGAGTCCGCCGAGACCGCCGAGGTCGCAGAGGTCGCCGAGTCCGCTGAGATCGCCCGAACTTAAGCTGCAATCCGCCGAATAGCCACGGAGTCCGCCGAAGCCGCGAGGCCGCGTGGACACACCGTTATTCGTCTCCTGATGAAGCTGAACTGAGGAACACCCCCTACCCGCCTGAAGCCGGCGGACATGTTATTGAAGCTGGCAAAGATGAAACAGAGCTAACAAGCCGCAGAGCGACCTCCTGCTAAATCCGCAGAGACCGCACACTTCCAAGTACTTGACCGAAGTCAAAGCCAAACTCCTGGCTCCTTGAAGTTATCCGCGTGACCTGCACACATCAAACGTCAGCACTGAAACAATCCGCACGGACAGACAAACTGAGACCGCAGCTCTTTGCCCAACCCAACTTACTGTTCACTCAAGTTACTGTAGATGTGCCAGGGGGTCCTATTTATAGGCGAGGTGAGGAGTGTGGTCACCGCCCTAGAGATAGCGACACCGCCCTAGCCCGCGCGATAGCAAAACACCGTCCGCCGAGTCCGCAAGGACTTAGCCGGATACCAAGGAAAACCGCCAGGAGCAAGGCAACATTGGCGAACCCTCTCCAGTCTGCCCAAGCTATGCGGACAAGGCATCGCCCGCAAAGCTCCCGACCACTGCAGGACAGCAACCCCGTTCAATGGTTGTCCGCACAATCCCGAGGCAGTCCGCAAGACTCACACCTCAATCCGCCACAAGTACACGACCAAAGGTAGATAATAAGTCCGCCCGATCACAGCGGACTTGGTGGATATGGCGGACATCATGGTCTTGGCACAGAGTGTGACCAAGTCCAAAACCATCAAAGGCCAATGCGAGCATGTCGGACACAAACTCCCGTCCGCCAAACATCGTAGCACAGACCGCTAGCAGTCCGCAAGCTCCTCACACTCCTGCCCCATCGCAGCAGCCATCTCTCGGACTCCAAAACCAGTCCGCCAAAGACCTCCATAGGAAGGCACCTGCTGTACCACCAGAGCTCGACAAGGCCTCAGCCAAGCTCTAAGCCCAGTCCGCAACAGCCCATACTGCGGACATGCCAGTCCGCAAGCTTCACGCGGACATGAGCCAAACCGCCAAACAACACAAGCTTGCACCACGGCCACTAAGAAATGCACCACCGCAAGCCTCTATCCGCTCAGGCCGCTCCTTGGCAAAACCAATCAGCAAACGCTCTATCCGCAGATAACAGGCCGCATAGTCCGCGGACTTCATGCAAACAACCCGCTCAGAAGACAGCCAGCTTTTCACTAGACCTTCCACCAGGCCGCACATCACAGTCCACCCAGTCCGCCTAGTCCGCCAAAGCTGTCCACCCAGGCCGCCCGGCCTGTCCCGTCAACCACTTCCACTTCACAAATTTCAACAAAAACCTGTGGTGGCAGGGCACCTAAACAAAAATATTTTAGTGGATTCCTACCAGGGTGGTAGAAGAGTGTATGTATGCAGTTTTGGGGAACCACTATAAAATTTTTGTATCGTTT
The DNA here is from genome assembly GCA_039583875.1 of Platanthera guangdongensis. Classification (NCBI taxonomy): domain Eukaryota; kingdom Viridiplantae; phylum Streptophyta; class Magnoliopsida; order Asparagales; family Orchidaceae; genus Platanthera; species Platanthera guangdongensis. The sequence goes on along the minus strand of CM077165.1, from coordinate 39,684,646 downwards.
GAAATGCTCTATTCTTTTATTTGCTGTGCTGTGATTGTCTTTATTTTTATTCTTTCTCTTTATATATATTAATACCACTTATTTTAATTCCGCAATAGAAACTAATCAAGTTTTTAAAATACTCTATTCACCCCCTCTAGAGTTAAGATAGATCTATCCCTCTCTTTCACATGGTTTGGGCATTTCTGTAATAAGTCATTGAAGCGTTCACATGCCTCTGCCATGCTCTCCTGATCGAACTGGCGGAAGTTACCAATCTCCTGGTGCAGGTTCACAATCTTGTCTACCAGATTGAACTTCTCCAGGAATCACGCCGTTAAGGCATCCCATGTTGTGGCAGCCCCCGTAGGTAAGCTGTGCAGCCACGCCTTGGCTTTATCACTCAGTGAAAACAGGAATAGCTTCGTCTTCACCGTTTCATCAGTTATTCCGCCGTAACGGAAGGTCCCGCATATGTCAGAAAATTCCGAGAGATGTAAGTGTAGGTCCTCAATCAGTAACCTAGAGAACTGATTGTTGCTGCATATCATGTTTAAAATGACTGGTTTGATTTCAAACTGCAGATTAGTGATGGTCGGCCCAAAAGCTGGATACACACCCCAACAGTGGGGGTAGTGTAATCTCTTGTCGTGCGAGGCCTCGGCCTATTTACTTGATTCTCATCAACATGCTGCAGTCCAGCAACAACTCCATTCCCTCTCGGACCATCCCTATGCATCGGCTGTCCCTGCCGGTTTCCAATGTTCTCATTAGCATTTGGCCCAAAGATGCGCTCTTCCCCTCTTCCATTGCCTCCAACCTGAATTAGATTGTGATCCATCTCTAGCCGAGCCTTTGAGGTATGCCTTCGTGCTCGAGCGGTCCTCTATATTTCAGGATCGTAGGCAAGCAACTCTCCCGATCCTTGCCTCTGTATACACTATAGATGACAACAAAACAAAAAAAAATCAAAAACAACGACTCTTGAGTAATAACCTTCGACAACCCAGATCGCTTACGCCTGCACTCCCCGATAACAGTGCCAAAAATGTGATGCGTCCGCAAGTGCACCGGTTGCTGTCAAGTAATAAATTTGGGAATAGCTTCCCTGAATGTCGATCTCGAGGGAATGCAGGTTGGGTATGTGATAGCGTCGCAGAAAGATCATTACTAAGAGTTGAATGAAACAACAAAGGGGGTTGGTTTAGTGATCCTAATTCTAACAAAGCAAAAAAAAAGAACTAATGCGGGTCGTAAGCACCGCTTCGCTCGGTGGATGGAACTAGTGTAGGCCGCTATGTCGTGCTTCATGAGGCGGATGGAAGGAGAGCAAGCGTATGGAATATACACACATGCAGAGAGTGAGGGTCGCAATCACCTCTTCAACCACCAACACTAGACTTTGCTAGAGTTGTTCAAGTGCGCGAGTGGAGTGGATGTGAATGGAGGCGAGTGCATCACAACTAACAAAAGAGGATGTAATTAACTCAATAAAACTTCATTCATAGAGAAATGAAATCAAGTTTAGGTTCGTTACAAGCTTTAAAGTACTACCTACTATGGAGAAGAGGTAGAATTAACCGAAAGGCGGAAAGCCTAGCCATGGTTCTTGGCCGGAGTAGTGGGTTGTCAGTCCACTTCTCGACTCTGACCGTGGTTGCTTCCGGAGGCAAATGGGTTGTCAATCCACTTGTCTTCCTCAGTCCTCTTCCATTTAATTCAATCCTTTCCCCCTTTTGCACAAAAGAGTCGTACCGGAAGATCTCTGTTGCACACTGCTAGTGGCCGAAAACTCTCCGAACGGTTGAAGATGGCTTCGGATCACCAGATAAAGCTTTCCGGAGGGTGGAGATGAGTGGAGGAACTGCAGGGATGAGAAGCGGTGCTTCGCACAGCAGCGGGGCGGAAAATGAATGAAATGATGCCCTAATTTGCGGAGCACGAGTTTAAATACTACAGAAGAAAAATAGAGCGCACGATAAATGGCGTACGACCAGAGGTTGTGCGCACTGGATCCACTGATCGTGCGATTAGCAGTGGCAGAACTCCAGAAAAATAGAATAAACGCGCACGAGCAGTGGCGCAAGACCAGAGGTCGTGTACACTATGTCCAATGCTCGTGCAATTGCCCCTTACAAAACTTGGAGAAAATGGAGAATAGTGTGCATGATCAGTGGCTCACAACCAGTGGTCGTGCGCTATAGATCCAATGATCATGCGTAGTATTCCTGTACCATTTGGGGTTCGATGAACAGACAGCGCACGGCCAGCGGTCGTGCGCTAAGGAGTCCATTGACCGTGCAGTGTAAAAATGCACGATCAGTGGCGCATAGGCGAAAAACATTCCCAAACGATCCCGGAACACACACACGACCCTTGTACCTGCAGCGAAAATAGAAGAGCCACCAAAACAGGCATTCCATATTCTCCAAACACAGAAAAACACCAAGTAGGGCAAAAGTTATATAACTACGAAATCACACTGAAAACGGGACAAAGTCCAGTTAACTTGGAATGGACATAATAACAAATCTGAACAATTATGTCTCTAAAGTGTAATACATCAATGAGAAAACTAGCACAGATGAGTCCAAAAATATGTATATAACTTGGACTCATCACTAGCGCTACCGCCAAGCGCTATACTAGAATTAAATTTAATGAGCACACGGGAACCTACCGTGTGGCGTTAGCGCTACTGCCCACGCTACCCTCAGAATTAAATCAGGACAAGTGCTTTGTGACCTTTCGCGGGGCGCTAGCCTTACCGTGTCATGCTAGCTCTCTTAACAAGCGTCAAGTCAGCATGCTACCACGTGGAGATAGCTTTGTAACACTCCACGATAGCTCGAAAAAGTGAAAAAAAAATAACTTTTTCAGATATTTTCCAAATCGGATGCACATCTGTCACATCAACGCACATTGACCTACAGTCGGGCGCTATCTTTACTGCCGATGGTAGCCTATTATTTCAAGATGTATAAAAGCGTGTTTTTTTCTGGAGACATCGAGAGAGACATATTCTGCTTCTATGGTTTGTGTGCCATCTCATAGAAACATTCCACCATCTCCATCAAGGAAGAGAAACCAGCCTCCCTTCCGTTTGCGCACGAATATCTCCGACGAGCAAAGGACTATAACGACCAAGAGGACTTGATTAGGTGCAATAGAACGAAGGTATTTAACACCGACCATGCACCGCTCAATGGAGGAATCATCTTTAAGGAGAATCACTTTAAATATTCTTAAATCTTTTATTAGATTTTTCTCTTTCATAGTTGTTTGTGGGTGAGGAAAATCGATTGGTGAAGGTCGTCGGAATTCGGGAAGGGTTCTGCGACAAATCTTCCCAGGGAAGGGAAGTCTAAATTGGGTAATCTAGTGGGGCTCTATGGTACTTCGGGGAAGGAAGGTGATGAGCCAGCTCATAGACCTTCTCATGGAGGTAAAGGAGAGAGCAAACCTGTCGAGGTATAGTCTCTGTATATAAACAAAAAGTAAAACTTATATTTTCATAACCTCCGAACTCCGGTGTCATGGAGATCTAGTTGTTTGTAATTATAAACCACTTTAATTTTTGTGAATAAAATTATTATTTGTTCTTCATTCTTATTGTAATTTTGTCGTTGTATGCTGATAGACCTCTGAAGGGTGTGTGCGTCTCCTAGGCATAGTTTATCTAAGTAAATGAGTTTGATGTCCTACAGCCGCGCGCTAGCAAACTGGCGGCCCGCGGTAGCATCCAGAACCAGTTTTCTTGGATAAAACTAACTTTTATTTTCTAAATTAATCTATAAACCTTATTCACTCCCCCTGTAAGGTTGGACACCTGATCCAATAGTTTGTTTTTCTGAGTTTTTGTAGATCCTTGTTGAAGGGTCAAGTGTAGGGGAAGTTGTTCTCTGAGTTTATATGAGTGGGAGACTCCGTGTTGTAAGATTATTAATAATCTTAGTTAATTAAAGTAGCCGAGTCTAGCTAAAAGTGCTAGATAGGCGAGGCGGGATAGTGAACATACCAAGTTTAGGGAACAACTATAAATTCTTGTGTCAGTGCTGTGCTTATTCTCTTACTTTGTGCACTTTATTTTAACTCAATTTTTTCCTATAAGCTGCAGGATTCACCTATTCACCACCCAAGGTGATTTAGGTTGACAACTAGATAATTTCAATTGGTATCAGAGGCAGGTTGTTCGTTAAAAGGTTAACACCTTGAAAAGATCTTGATCTAGTGGTTAAAAGAGAAATTGATAGGAGCAAGGTTTCAACCTCGATGAAGTTGTGATGCTTAAGATCACGTCAGTGAACTGGTCGCACAAGTCATATAAAATGGGGGTTTTCCCAAGTATCGATCTCACAAGGAACATAGTAAGGTGGAGTTAGTTTCGAGGTGATCTTGAGATTGAAGTCCTCAGGTCGGAGCTAACTAAGGGGGGTTTGGATTGTTGCGATAAAAAGAAAGTAAAAATCTAACAACTACTGCTATGCAACGCCGCTATACGATGCTTCGCCAGGCGGGATGGAAGACTAGTCGGGCCGCTATGCACCGAATCACTAGGCGGATGGATGAGAAGGCTAGCAGATGAGGTAGTTAGAACGGCGGAATGAGGGTCGTGAGCACCTCTTCACAACACACGCCACTAGCAATTGCTAGTGCGGCAAGGGTGGATGTGGTGGATGGAATATGGCGCAATTCAAGCAACTTAGGCAGTAATATGAAATAGGAATCACATAGACATGAAACACATAACATAAATAACCACAGTGCACTTCATCAATATAAATAGGTTTAAAAACACCAATATTCAACAAGAAAGCAAGAACAAGTAAAGAGATCGACCGAATCTGAAGCCTTGCTGAGGATTCACGGTTGGAATCGTCGGGTTGTCATTCCGCGTCCAAGCTCGGTCCTCAACTGCGTCTGGGATAGAGAAGGGCTGTCACCACCTTCCAATGGCCCGCCTTCTTCGTCTCACGATAGCGGACGAAGTTTGCTAGCTTTTCTTTGCTTGATGGCTATGACGTCAAACCCTACTTGAAGCTCACTGATGAAGGAGAAGGCCGAAAGGAAGCTCCGGCTTGGATTTAGCTGTGAAAGCTTGCCCGGAGCACCTCCCTAGGGTGGAAGATGAAGGGGAACGGTAGAGAAGGCGGAAAACGGCAGAGAAATGTCGATCTCTGGATCCTCTCTCGAATTAGGGCGAGACCTGCACTATTTATACAAAGCAGAAATGAACAATACGCACGATCACAGGCGCACGACCAGTGCTCGTGCGCACTATGTCCCTAGGGTGGAAGATCAGGAAGAAGAACTGGGATAACGCGCACGAGTAGTGGCGCACGACCAGTGGTCGTGTGCACTAAGTCCAATGATTGTGCGATTACCCCAGCAAGACTCAAGAAAAGAGGAATCAATACACATGATCAGTGGCGCACGACCGGAGGTCGTGCGCATTATGTCCAGTGGTCGTGCGCTTACCCCAGGCTAATTCTGGAAAACGTAGAGTAGTGTGCACGATCAGGGGAGCATGACCAGTGGTCGTGCGCATTATATCCCATGATCGTGCGCAGTATTCCTGTTTCACAACCATCCCGGAACACGCACACGACCCATGTACCGATTGGAAAAACAAATCACTAATCTGTGCAGACATTCCAAACAATCACAAAAGGGAGTACAAACTATAAAAATAACAAAATACACAACCACGGGCATAAATGTGCACTTCCTATGGAAATAAAGATTAGATGAAATATGAACGATAAAGAAGTAAAAGTGAAGTGCAACCACGTGAAAATTTGCCCAGATGAGTCTGAAAATAGGTATATAAAGTGCACTCATCACACCCCCAGACTTAACTGTTTGCGCGTCCCGAGCAAACAAAATCTAAGCAGATAGGAAAAATACTAGTAAACAAAGAAATTGCGATACGAAGTACCATGCGAAGTCGCATGCTCGCGTGCGTAAAAATATAATAGAAGAAATTTCTAAGTATACAAAATAGTTTATACTTTTCACAATGCGTATCAACATTTTATTATTACTCAAAAATAGAATCACGGTGAATCATCCGGTCATGCGTAGGGAGAAAGTAGACTAATCGCTAGGCGAGCATTGCCAAAGATCAGAGCTCGGGATAACCTCCAAAGGAATCCACCAATGTCGGTGACCATATGCTTGCCCTTTCGCATTCTCTCCACGACACTGGTTTGGTTCACACACGAATCAGTAGGACTTTAGGTGAAGAGATAGAGCTTGGGTTTCGGTGAGGTAAACAATGATAAATAAGAATGGCTATGCACCAAACCCAAATGAGCTAGTATAAAATGAATCCATCAGCTAACCAAAATACATGCGGGTACACCACACCCCCAGCTTAACTTTTAACATATGGGTGTGTGCACCGCCTACTCCAAAAATACTCACATCTCAAATAGGATTTTCAATTTTACTTTTACTTTTCACTTTTTCACTTTAACATCATTTTTTTTAACTTTTCTTTTTCTTTTTCAAATTACTTTTCTTTTAACAAATTCAGCAAATATAAGCTTTGGAGCACATCCACATTTTCACATGTAATAACACCACATCACATCGCAACATGAAAATATAAAACACTAAACTCGACTTGGGTGTGCGACTAGGATAGGCTATGGGGCTTTGGTGAATGAAGGTGGAGCTGAATCAAAAGAAGGGTAGGCACAATGGGGCTTGCGAGGATATGACGTTAGGAACGGTACAAAGCTCAACCGGGCCAAAATGATGGCCTACATCACGCTCATGCATACTAACCCATGCTTCAAGAATAGCTTGAGGCAAGTTCTTAGCCAACGAGAAAGACTATCCATCCTCCTGACTCGAGCAATACGAACCTAACGGCGTCTACACACATCCCTAAGCTACCGTCGGATTCACACCGGATTCACCAACTTTTGAGTAGAATAAAAAGTATTTACGCAATTAGAAAAATATAAAACTAAAAGCATACAGAAAAATTAAATCTACTCGAATTTCTACACGAGACGAGAGCAGTTGACTAGGAGCACTGCAAGGTCAACATTTTACTCCGTCTCACAATCCTAAGCCAGCACAATAATTTTCCCAAATCTAATGAAGAAATGAGTTTAACTCGCGGCACACTAACAACTAAGCACGCGCTCATGTGGGTGCAGTGGTGTGTGATGTAATGAACTAATCAAAATAAAACTATAAAAGCTTATAGTATGCATATGAGATGTGCACGTGCAATAGGTAACAGATCTCTCCCCCAGACTTAAACTAAGCAAAACAACATATAATAGAGAAATTAAAATCATAAAGAGCTAAGGGAAGAGTTACCCAATGCTCAGCTAGGAGCATACCAGAAGACGCGTGGAAACCGAAGCAGGCCCGCCATACGAATAATCACAACCCCGCCAATGCGATTTGCTATGAATACCTGCAGGGGTGAGCTCCGCAAAAAAAAGAAAAATAGAAAATACAAAGAAATGCTAAAACTAAAATAGACATGAAAATAAAAATGCAGGAAATGAAAGATAAGTACTGGGGTTATTGTCATCCCGACACGACTTATTAAATTCTAAACAGTTCTAGCTTATAGGCCTATGAAATAAAGAGTGCACAGGTAACTGGCCTAATATCCGTTTCGGTAACGGGTACCGATACAGTGATAGAGCAGTTACCCCTCTGCCTAAATAATCATACCTGCTCGTCGCAGGCAGAGGAAATAGGAAATAGGATGAGGAGGAGGCCTGGTCCTCCCTCATCGTATCACAAAAATTATCCTCGCCTAGCAAGGCATCGTCAACCACAGGTGTGCAGGATGTGATGGCAACAGCAAGAACACCAGGCTCATCATCATCCCAGCATACCCGTGGAGACTCAGCCTGCACAGGCTCAGATAGAGAAGGGGGATCAAGAAATAAAGGAGACGAAGAACTAAAATAATCAGAAAAAGGGAGAGTGATCCCGGTGTCACTCTCAGCAGGATCCAAGCAGAGATCATCGTCGGTATCATACGAGTCGTACCGAGGGGAATCCGATAACTCAAGGTCCGCGGTGGTAAGAGGAACGGCCTCATCCAATAAGGAGGTGCAAACCTCTGCATCGGAAAGAGGGTATTCCACATCCCACCGGGGTGCGTAAAAGTGTTCCGAAGATCCACCTTCTCCGTCGGAGATAGAGGAATCATCATCCCACTTCGGCGCAACCTCGGGCACCGAATCATCTACAACTATAGCATCATCAACCGACTCGCACAAAAATGGAGTAGCATAATCCGACAAAATTGCGGAGGGGCAAGGCTGCTCTCAAAATCAAGCACTGAATGAGCAGGCCCCATCGCAAAATCATTCGCTGACGCCACCCCGTCGACGACCGAAACAATCTCATCATCCCATATAGGAGCGTCCATGAGTTCCTGCTCCTCTTTTTGTTGGCTAACACCAGAGTGATCATCATCACTCAAGGAAAGCTCGTAAAAAGGGATCGAGGGACCCATGAAAGAGCTGTATGCGGCCAGAGATTCTTCAGTAATCTCAACGGGTAAAGAATGAGCAAAGTGCGTTATGTCAGTGTATGGGCCAGGCAACACCCTGGTAGGCCTGTCCACAACAGTCTTCCGCGAACGGGAGGTTGTTGTGCACATGCCCTCAGAGGGAGAAGGCTTGCACAAACGAGGGCAATCCTTCAACATGTGGCCCACACCTTGACATAAAAAACACCGAATGCAATGCTCGACATTCATAACAGCAATGGCATCAATGGAAAGGCGCAAAGTGTCAAGGATACAGCACTCAGCATCAGGATCCATCATGAACAAAAATAAGTGCTGAAAAAGTGCTACTCAGGTAAAATAAAAATAGCACGGATCTGTTATCTAAATCAAAAATCAGAAAAGGGCAAAAAGAAATAAGCAAAATAAAAATTTTAATAACCAAAGCAAATGATAAAAAAAATGATATGCACAAATGAAAAAGGGCTTCAATCTATTATCTCCCTCTCCACAAACTCACACGACTGTGTTCCCCGGCAACGGCGCCAAAAACTTGATGCTTAAGATAATGGCAGTGAACCGGTCGCACAAGTAATATAAAATTGGGGTTTTCCCAAGTATCGATCTCATAAGGAACATAGTAAGGTGGAGTTAGTTTCGAGGAGGACTTGAGATTGAAGTCCTCAGGTTGGAGCTAACTAAGGGGGGTTTGGATTGTTGCGATAAAAAGAAAGTAAAAATCTTACAAGTACTCCTATGCAACGCCGCTATGCGATGCTTCGCCAGGCGGGATGGAAGACTAGTCGGGCCGCTATGCACCGAATTACTATGCGGATGGACGAGAAGGCTAGCGGATGAGGTGGTTTGAACGGCGGAATGAGGGTCGTGAGCACCTCTTCGCAACACACGCCACTAGCAATTGCTAGTGCGACAAGGGTGGATGGTGGTGGATGGAATATGGCGCAACTCAAGCAACTTAGGCAGTAATATGAAATAGGAATCACATTGACATGAAACACATAACATAAACAACCACAGTGCACTTCATCAATATAAATAGGTTTAAAAACACCAATATTCAACAAGAAAGCAAGAACAAGTCAAGAGATCGACCGAATCCGAAGCCGTGCTGAGGATTCACAGTTGGAATCATCGGGTTGTCATTCCGCATCCAAGCTCGGTCCTCAACTGCATCCGGGATAGAGAAGGGCTGTCACCACCTTCCAATGGCCCGTCTTTTTCGTCTTCGGGATAGAGAAGGGCTGTCACCACCTTCCAATGGCCCGTATTTTTCGTCTCACGATAGCGGACGAAGTTTGCTAGCTTTCCTTTGCTTGATGGCTATGGTGTCAAACACTACTTGAAGCTCACGGATGAAGGAGAAGGCCGAAAGTAATTTCCGGCTTGGATTTGGCGGTGGAAGCTTGCCCTGAGCACCTGCCTAGGGTGGAAGATGATGGGGAATGGCGGAGAAGGTGGAAAATGACGGAGAAATGTCGAGCTCCGGATCCTCTCTCGAATTAGGGCGAGACATGCACTATTTATACAAAGCAGAAATGAACAATGCACACGATCACAGGCGCACGACCAGTGGTAGTGCGCACTATGTCCGGTTCTCGTGCGCACTGGCATGGAAGATCAGGAAGAAGAACTGGGATAACGCGCACGAGTAGTGGCGCACGACCAGTGGTCGTGCGCACTAAGTCCAATGATCGTTGGATTATCCCAGACAGGACTCCAGAAAAGAGGAATCATTGCACACGATTAGTGGCGCACGACCGGAGGTCGTGCGCATTATGTCCAGTGGTCCTGCGCTTACCCCAGGCTGATTTTGGAAAATGTAGAGTAGTGCGCACAATCAGGGGCGCACGACCAGTGGTCGTGCGCATTATATCCCATGATCGTGTGCAGTATTCCTGTTTCACGACCATCCCGGAACACGTACACGACCCCTGTACCGATAGGAAAAACAAATCACTAATCTGTGTAGACATTCCAGACAATCACAAAAGGGAGTACAAACTATAAAAATAACAAAATACACAACCACGGGCATAAATGTGCACTTTCTATGGAAATTAAGATTAGATGAAATAGGAACGATAAAGAACTAAAAGTGAAGTGCAACCGCGTGAAAACTAGCCCAGATGAGTCCGAAAATAGGTATATAAAGTGGACTCATCAAGTTGCCGATGTGCACCAAGCAAAACTTCCCCATGTTGAAAGAAAGGGAAAAATTATTCATGGAAGTTTTTGACCCCAGAATCTACATCTTTGTTGAAGAAGGCCCGCATGTTCCTATGACTCTGTTAACCATTGATTGAAATCTGATTGTTCCTAAAAGGATAATGGATTTGAACGAAGATGTGATGGCTCTCGTTGCTCTGGACAAGAAGTCAAAGAAAATCATTACCAGTGCGATGGATGATTCTATATTGCAAAACTTAATCCATTATAAGTATGTAAATGAGATGTGGCAATCTCTAATTGTTCTCATGGAATGAATAAAAGAAGTAAGGGATGATCAGAGATCTCTACAAAATTAAAAATATGAAGCCTTCAAGAAAGACAAGAGGGATACTATTACTGAGTTCCACAACAAGTTTTCCACAACAAGTTTTTCGAGATTGTCAATGACCAAAGAAATTATGGTCGAGAATTTACCAATAGTGAGCTTAATGACAAATTCCTGAGATCCCTGACGAAAGATTTGGTTACCAAGGTAGTTGCTATTAGGGAATTTAGTAAAATGGCTACAATAGAGCAATAGATCAAGTTCGGGAAGCTGTTATCCCATCAGTTGAAGCTCAATATCAGAAAGGTAGAAGAAGACGGAAGCAAGACGTTAGTCAGAGATAAATTTCTAGCAATGAAGGCATAAGGCTCATGAAAAGAGAGAGCTTTGTCACCAGCTATGACATAGTCCTTAATTGAATATGAAGATTCAAAGCTAAGCTCCTCTAGTTCTGAAATGTTTGTTGGAGAGGCCTCCTTACTCTCTAGATAATTTAAGAGGTTGCTCAACAACATGAGGCAAATAAAGAATCAGCCCTCCTCATCTGATTAAAGAAGATCACATTGTGATGGTGATTATTACAAGGGAAGCTTCAACAATAATGATAGGTTTAAGTCTAAACAAAACAAATACGTTTCTTCCAATATTCTTTGTTATTATTGTAATAAGCTAGGACACATGATCGCCGACTATCCTCATAAGAAGAATGAAGGATCAAAGAAAGAAGAAAAGAGATCCATCAAGGGAAAGAAGAAAGAAGAAAAGAGCTTCATTATGAAGAAGTCAGAGACACTTAGCGATAGTGACTCAAGTGAGTCAAGCTCAGATGACGAAGCTTGGGCTTTTGGCACACTAAGATGAGGATAATAATGACCCCCAAAATAATGGGAAGGTAAAATCACACACTCCCTATCTGATTCTGATGCAGACTCCTACCGTCGTGAAGATCACGTCTCTGCAAATGAGTTAGACTTAATGATGCAGTATCAAGCACTACTGAAGGGATTTGACAAATATCACAAGGTATTCAAAAGTCAGGCCAAAGATATTGCTTCTCTCAAGACATTGGAATCTGAATTGAGGGAGGAAATTTAGAGATTGACTCTCCTTAGTGAGTAAATCCAATCCTGGAAAGGGGAACTGGAGTGCTCTAATGAGTTAGTAAGTCTGAAAGTGATGGTCATAGATGATCTGGAAGAAAATTTATTAATTGAAAGGATGCTTGTTGAAGCTTCTCAAAACCAAATACTGTCCTTCCTCTCATCAATATATTTAGAACCTCTAAGACAAGTGGTGTTGAATATAAGGATCTTATAAATAGAAGGAGGGCACCTCAAGGTCAATCATTATTCAAGATGGTAATCCTTCCTAGAAATCAATATGACATTGAAACATCCTATGGTCATTTTGCTAGACTAATGCATGTTGTTTCTAACAAAAATAATTTTGGATGGTGTCGTCCAAGAAATCTCGGAACGAGTGCTCTCAAGGAACCTTTATGAAGAGATTGTTCTGAAGTAGTATGGTCCATTCGTTCATGGACCAAAGGAGAGGAAGGCACCGAAAGGCACGAAAGTTTCTAAGCAGCCATATGAGATAACAAAGCCTACCACTTATTATTCTTATGAGACTTCTACTGCTAGATCAAAACCTCAAGCTAGAAATCCCACCCAAATGGTAAAGTAGGAGAAGAAAAGAAGGTACAATATGATTGACTGTTGGTTCTGTGGCAAAATTAGCAACTTCGACATAGATTGTCTGTACAATTCGGTTGAATATAAGACACCCCAAGTTAACAATACTAGAATAAGCCCTCACAATGTTAACATTCCCAGTGGTCTTAATCTAACAAGAAACCAAGGTCCCAATTCTGTTTTGGTTCCTAAGGGAAATTATTTTGTGAGTGCAGGTATGTCCAAATGCCAACCAAAATCCTATCGAGTACTTGGACTGTGTATATTCCAGGCATATGACCGGAACAAGAAGCCTACTACAAGAGTATAACTCAGTCAAAGATGGTCCAAAAGTTATCTTTGGGGGCTCCGATAGAGGAATCACAAAAAGGCTATGGTATGATTACCAACAATATTGTCTCTTTCACAAACGTGGCTAATGTTAAAGGATTACAACATAATCTGGTAGACATAAGTCAATTATGTGACAAAGGGTATATGGTTGAGTTCTACGAAGATAAGTTCAGATAAAAACTTATGATAAATTAGAAACTATTTTAATAGACACTCTGTGCAGAAATATTTTGTCTTAATTTTCTTTGTTTGAAATATTCTACATTAGTGTGCTTTTTGACAAAAGATAGTGCATCTCATTGTGATCAATGACACAAGATACTAGCGCATATTAATTTCAAAACTATAAATATGTTTTTTTCTCACAACTTAATGTGTGATGCACCCAAAATTAAGTGCGTTAAAGAGAGACCTTGTCGCACAAGCCAAAAGGGTGAGCAGACAAGTGCTACCTTTAAAAGCATCGTATATGAAGAGTCTTACACATGTCTATATATGCTCTATATGCAATTATTTGGTCCATTTCCAGTTCGTAATCTAGGAGGTAAATCATGCACCTTTGTTATTATTGATGAATACTCGTGTTTTGCGTGGGTGTTCTTTCTGAAACACAAGTTAGATACCCTTGACTCTTTCACTAGCTTTGCCAAGCAGACACAAAATGAATTGAACTTCTATATGGTCAAAATTAGAAGTGGCCACAAAACAGAATTTGAATCTGGTGCCATGATAGAGTTCTGTGCAAGACAAAGTATTTTTCATGATTTTTCCTCTCTTCCTACTCCACAATAAAATGGAGTTGCCAAGAGAATGATCATAACACTCTTTGAGGCAGGCAGAACAATATTGAATGATTCATCATTACCATAGTACTTCTGGGCTGAAGCAATCAACGCAGTTTGTCACATGCATAATGGAGCCTTAATCAACGAGACTCATCATAAGATACTGATGCGTTGTCGGCAAGTGTACCGATCACACACTTAATATAAAATGGGCGAATGTCCCCAAGTATCAATCTCTCAAGGAACACAATAAGGTGGAGTTAATTTTGAGGAGGACTTGAGATTGAAGTCCTTAGGTCGGAGTTAACGAAGGGGGTTTTAACTGTTGCGGAAAAAGAAAGTAAAATAGTAATAAACTATTCCTATACAATGCCGCTATGCAATGCTTCACTAGGCGGGATGGAAGACTACACGGGCCGCTATGCACCAAATTGCTAGGCGGATGGACGAGTAGGCTTGCGGATGAGGCGGTGAGAATGGTGGAATGAGGGTCGAGAGCACCTCATCACTAGGCACACCTCAAGCAATCTTTAGAGCGGCAGAACTGGATGTGGTTGCAGAAGGAAATGGCTCACCTCAAGTAAATAACATAAATACAAAATCACATAGACATGATTGTATACAAACGCATAACAAATTAAACATACTTCATCACATACAAAGAGATCAACTACACTATCAATCAACAAGAGAAAAAGAGGGTGCGAGATCGACCGAATCGGAAGTCTTGCTGAGGATTCATGAAAGGAATCGCCGGGTTGTCAATCCGCATCCTAGTTTGGTCCGCAACTGCGTCCGGGGTAGAGGAGGCTGTCACTAACTCCGAATGAACCGGTCTTCTTCGTGTCACGATGCGGAACAAGGATGGCACAAACGTATCCTATCTTGATATAGAAAGCTAGATCAAACTCTTTTTGAAGCTGAAGGATGAAGGAGGAGGCCGAGAGGAAGCTCCTGCTTTAATTTGGCGTTGAAAGCTTGCCGGGAAGCCTCTCCAAGGTGGAGAATGATGGAAAACAGCGGAACTTTTCTGTAAAATGGCTGATGGAATGGCTCAAGTCCGGTCCTCCTAATGGAGGAAAATCTGCATTTTAAATAGAAGCAGGTCAGAAAAATAGGCATGCACGGTCTGGCGCACGATAGTGCGCTAACCGTGCGTTATTAACTTCCAGGCCAAACTTGCGGAAGATGAAGCATTGACCGTGCGTTTTACTTCGCGCACGGGTGCTTCCGCCCGTGCATGAAGGAAATCGCACGGGTAGCGACAGGGAGCTGGAATTCAGGAAAATACAGGGGAACCGTGCGTTGTACTCTCGTAAGGGAGCTTCCTCCCGTGTGTGAACAAATCGCATGGTTAACTATAGAATGGAACAAAAAATAATGCTACAGGAAAACCGTGTGTTTCCTTCGCGCATGGTTACGATGAAACCGTGCGTCGACCGTGCATTATTATCGTCGAACTCAACTCGACGAAATTCATCGAGCTCCACTCAACGTTTCTCCTGCACATACAGAACTCGCGATCGTAAAGAACCGTGTGCTAAGAAAACACATGACCGTGTTTTTTCCTCAAACCTGCATTCCAGCCATAGGGAAAACGCACCACCTGCATACAAACAAATAGTGCACAAAATGGTCATAGACCGGTCGATGCAAATATAACCGAATACCGGTTGAAATGCGGTGCACGAGCGCGAAAACAAAACCAGATGAGTCTGAAAAACCCTATAAATATCAAACTCATCACAACCCCAGACTTACCTATTTGCGCATCCTGAGCAAACAAAATCTATGCAGATATGGAAAATAAACTAGATAACATTGAAATTAAGATACAGAGTACCATGCGAAGTCGCATGCTCGCACGCATAAAAATATAATAGAGGAAATTCATAAGTATATAAAATAGTTTATACTTTTCACAATGCATATCAACATTTTATTACTACTCAAAAATGGAATCACGGTGAATTTTTCGGTCATGCGTAGGGAGAAAGTAGACTAACCGCAAGGCGAGCATTGCCAAAGATCGGGGCTCGGGAGAACCTCTAAAGGAATCCACCAATGTCAATGACCATATGCTTGCCCGTTCGCACTCTCTCCACCGCACTGGTTTGGTTCACACATGAATCAATGGGATTTTAGGTGAAGAGATGAGGCTTGGGTTTCGGTGAGGTAAACAAAGATAAATAAGAAGGTTACGCACTTAAACCAAATGAGCGAGCATAAAAAAAGAATCTATCTGTTAACCAAAATACATGCAGGTAGACCACACCCCCAGATTTCATTTTTAAAATATGGGTGTGTGCACCGCCTACTCCAAATACAATCTCATCTCAAAAAAAATTTTCAATTATACTTTTTCTTTTCACTTTTCTTTTTCACAATTATTTTTTTGTATATATATATATTTTAAATCATCTTTTTATTTTAACAATTTCAGCAAATAAAAACTTTGGAGCACATCCACCTATTCACATGGAATATCACCACATCAACACCCCAACATGAAAATGTAAAACACTAAAGCTCGACTTGGGTGTACGACTAGGATCGGCTATGAGGCTTTGGTGAAATAATGTTGGAGCTGAATTAAAAGGAAGGGTCGGCACAACGGGGCAAGTGAGGATAAGATATTAGGAATGGTATAAAGCTCAACCGGGCGAAAATGATGGCCTACATCACGCTCATGCGATTGAACTAACTTATACCCATGCTTCAAGAATAGATTGGGGCAAGTTCTTAGCCAATGAGAAAGACTATCCGTTCTCCCAACTCGAGCAATATGAATCTAACGACCGTCTACACACATCCCTAAGCTACCATCGGATTCACACCAGATTCACCATTTTTTGAGTAGAATAAAATAGTATTTACGTAATTAGAAAAATATAAAACAATAAGCATACAGAAAAATTAAATCTACTCCAATTTCTACACGAGGCGAGAGCACTTGACTAGGAGCACAGCAGGGTCAACATTTTACTCCGTCTCACAATCCTATGCCAACACAATAATTTTCCGAAATCATACAAAAGAAACGAGCTTAACTCATTGGACGCTAATAGCTAAGCACGCGCTCGGGTGCAGTGGTGTTCGATGCGATGAACTAATAAAATAAAACAATAAATGCTTCTAGTATGCAAATGAAATGTGCGCGTGCAAAAGGTAACAAATACTGGTTCTCCCCCCGACTTAAACTGAGCTACACATTATACGATATCAAAATTAAATTCAGATAGAAACAAGGGAAGAGGTTACCCAATGCTCAAATACGGAGGGTACCAGAAGACGCGTGAAAAAAATAGAAGCAGGTCCGCCAAACTAAGTATCACAACCCCGCCAATACGAATTTGCCATGAATAACTGCAGAGGTAAGCTTAGCAAAAAAAAAGAAAAATGGACAAAATACAAAGAAATACTAAAACTAAGATAGATATGAAAAATAAAAATGCAGGAAATGTAAGATAACTATTGGGGTTATTGACCACCCAACACGACTTATTCGGCTACGGAAAAAGTTCTAGCTAATTGGCCTATGAAAAGAAAAGTGCACAGGTAACTGTTTCATTTTTCGTTTCGATAACGGGTACCGAAACGAAGATAAAGCAGTTAGCCCTCTACATAAATAATAAAATGTGCCCAACACAGGTAGAGGAAATAAGAAATAAGAAGAGGAGGAGCACTGGTCCTCGATCATCTCACCATAAAATAAATCCTTGCCCAGCAAGGTATCGTCAACCACAGATCCGCAGGAGGCGATGGCGACTGCATGGGCACAAGACATATCGTCAGCCCAACATACCAGTGGAGACTCAACCAGCACAGTCTCAGAAACAGAAAGAGGATCAAGTAATAAAAGAGAAGAAGAACTAAAATAATCAAAAATAGTGGGTGTGGTCCCGGTCTCACTCCCAATAGGATCCAAGCATAGATCATTGTCGGTATCATACGAGTCGTATCATGGGGAATCTGAAAACTCGACGTCCGCGGTGATAAGGGGGATGACCTCATCCAATAAGGAGGTGCAAACCTCCGCATCAGAAAGGGAACATTTCTCATCCCATCAGGGTGCGTAAAAGTGTTCCGAAGATCCACCTTCTCCGTCGGAGATAGTAGAATCATCATCCCACTTCGGCACAACCTCAGACACCGAATCATCCAAAAATATGACATCATCAGCCGACTCACAAGAATAAGGAGTAGCACGATCAGGCAAAATTTGTGAAGGGGCGAAACTGCTCTCGAAATCAGGCATAGATTGAGCATGCGCCATCGCAAAATCAGTCGCAGACGCCACCCCATCGACAGGAACAATCTCTGTATCCCATACCAGAGCGCCCATGAATTCCTGATCGTCTTTTTGCTGGCTACCATAAGAGTGATCGTCAACACTCAAGGGAAGCTCGTAAAAAGGGAGCGAGGGACCCATGAAGGATGTATATGCAGCGAGAGATTCTTCGGTAATCTCAATGGGTAAAGTGCGAGCTAGATGAGCGATGTTAGTGTATAGGCCAGGAAACACTCTGGTAGGCCTATCCACAATAGTCTTCCATGAATGGGAGGCTGCTGCGCAAACACCCTCATAGTGAGAAGGTTCGCACAAGCGAGGGAAATCCTTCACCATGTGGCCTATACCTCGACATAACAAACATCAAAGACAATGCTCGGCCTTCATAACAGCCACGACGTCGATGTATCGACACAAAGTGTCATAGAGAAAGCATGCGGCAATAGAATACATCGCAAACAAAAATATTTACTGAGAGGGAGCTACACACTAGAATAAAAATAACACGGATCTGCTTTGTAAACCAAAAATCAGAAAAGGTATACAAAGAAAAGAAAAATAAGCAACAAATTCTAAAAAGTAAAGCGAAGAAGAAACATGCAATGTACAAATGGAAAAGGGCTTCTATCTCTTATCTCTCTCTCCAAAAACTCACAAGATTGTGTTCCCCGGCAATGACGCCAAAAACTTGATGCATTGTCGGCAAGTGTACTGGTCGCACAAGTAATATAAAATGGGCGAATGTCTCCAAGTATCGATCTCTCAAGGAACACAATAAGGTGGAGTTAATTTTGAGGAGGACTTGAGATTGAAGTCCTTAGTTTAGAGTTAATAAAGGGAGTTTTGACTGTTGCGGAAAAAGAAAGTAAAGCACTAATAAACTATTCATATGCAACGCCGCTATGCGATGCTTTGCCAGACGGGATGGAAGACTACACGGGCCACCCTACACCGAATCACTAGGCGAATACACGAATAGGCTTGCAGATGAGGTGGTGAGAATGGTGGAATGAACGTCGAGAGCACCTCGTCGCTACGCACACCTCTAGCAATCGCTAGAGCGACAGAACCGGATGTGGTGGCGGAATGAAATGGCGCACCTCAAACAAATAACGTAAATAAAAAATCACATAGACATGATTGTATACAAACAGATTACAAATTAAACATACTTCATCACATACAAAGAGATCAACTACACTATCAATCAACAAGAGAAAAAGAGAGTGCGACATCGACCTAATCCGAAGTTTTGCTGAGGATTCACGGAAGGAATCACCGGGTTGTCAATCTCCATCCTAGCTCGGTCCTCAAATGCGTATGGGGTAGAGGAGGCTGTCACGAACTCCCAATGAACCCGTCTTCTTTGTGTCACGATGCGGAAGTAGGATGGCATAAACTTCTCCTATCTTGATGGAGAAAACTAGATCAAACTCTTCTTGAAGCTCAAGGATGAAGGAGGAGGCCGAGAGGAAGCTTTGGCTTTAATTTGGCGTTGAAAGCTTGTCGGCAAGCCTCTCCAAGGTGGAGAATGATGGAAAACGGTGAAACTTTACCGTAAAATGGAGGATGTAATGGCTCAAGTCTGGTCCTCCTAATGGAGGAAAGTCTGCGCTTTAAATAGAAGCAGGTCAGAAAAATAGGCAAGCACGGTAGCGCACGACAGTGCGCTAACCGTGCGTTATTAACTTACAGGCCAAGCTTGTTGATGTAGAGGAGACCGTGATACGTGCTCGACTACGCTAACGAAAACTACCGTCACAGAACATAAAACTAAGGTAGGAGGGCTCCGACCAAAAGCGAGTGAAAGGGGTCGGGTTGGTTCCAAATCCGAATGATAAAATCAATATAGAAGATTCAAGCTGGACTCGATACAACGTCTATAAGACCTACCTCTCCAACAAGAACAACTCACTGTAAGCCAGGCTCGATACAACGTCCTTAAGACCTACCTATCCAACAAGCACACAACTCACTGCACCTACACAAGCACCAATTTTATCAACTTGAGCCGTTTCAAGTGCAGCAATAATTTATTTCGGTGCAACGACAAACTTCAAATGGCGGTCGAGTTCTAGTTGAGATTAACTCCCTTGTTAACACAAAGTGTACCGATCTTGGAGAGCAAGTCAAGGCTAGGCCAAGTCTCGCTCCCGCAACGTATCTTCCCGATCTGGAATACAAGAGATTCAATAGCAACGAAGTCTAATCAGATTTTGCAAGCGATGTATTTAAAAACCACGGGAAAGATGGTTCGCAAAACCTCCACAAACTCAAAGCAAGAATCACTAAGAGAGGAAGAGATTACCCAACCAAGAACATCAATCACACAAGATATGGTGGGAGATTCACTCTCTCCATGGAACCACCAGCTTCACACCGAATGGGGTTGCAACCTTCTTCCTTGGAGTCGCACTGAAGGAAGCCACGCCGGAGTGGCGCTGATTGCGATAGAGGTAGCAAGGGGAGGCTTCACGCCTAATGGGGGTGGCGGCAAGGGGGAAACCTCTTTGCCGAAATTCTCACAAGGGAAATAGGGTTTTCTTCTTCAATGATAAAATCCACATAAGAGCCTCCTTATACAGGAGTTTTCTTCTTCAATAATAACCATCTATGATGGAGATGTAATCTCATCCATCCGTATGGTTAAATACACACCACAAAATATAAAGTGTCCAAAATTAAAATTACATAACATTTATGAATATAAATTATCATCCAAACATGGAATAATTTTATAATCATCAATATAAAATAAAAGTGCATGAAATAAGATAATTAATTCTTCACGGTGGATTTAGCACGCCGCGGGCGGAGGTTGTAACGCGGTCTTCCTTCAGCATCATCACGACACCTAAGATCTTTGTGTCGTTGTGCCTCGTCCACCGGGTCATCATCAAGTAGTGGCGGAGGGGCCTCAGCATCAATCCTCCACCACTCAAAATCACGTATCTCCACTGCGTGGTCCGAGGGATAGCGGTGGAGAAGCTCGGCATCCAAACGTTGAAGCTCTGTCGCGAGTACCCATGAGTCATCTGAAGGGGGGCGGTCATGCTAACGGATGAGGAAGCGGTTGGTAACACCATTGGAGTAGTAAGTGGATCAGCAGCAAGTATCATATGTGGAGTGAGAAATGTCTTGGGAAACTTGTGAAACATGTCAGCAGTAGGAATAAAAGAAGGCAACGCACCATCCGATGTTATACCTGTGGGGACCGAAAGAGAGAGATCATCTGAACTACCACCCCCCAACCCATTAGAAATTTTAGTGGAGGGAGAAGATGACAAAGAATTCAACTCAGGTGGAGGCGAAACAAACGACGTCAAATCTGAGACATTAAAAATTGGGGAGATGCCCCAATCAGCTGGCAAATCCAACACGAAAGCGTTGTCACTTAGTTTCTTTATAATCAGAAAAGGGCCGGCGCGCTTTGGTGCCAACTATTTAATGGTGCCAGATGGCAAGCGTTCGGCAACTAACCAGACTAGGAGTAAATCGCCAACTTTAAAGTACGACACCCTCCTATGTAGATTAGCGTGCGTTTGATAAGACTCGTATTGAGCAGTCAAGGTAGCTCGTATATGTGCATATAGGTCATGAATATGTTGGGCGAAGGATTGTGCAAACTGACTTGTCTTGTATGTTGGGGGCAACGGAACCAAGTCAAGAGGCACAGGGGCCTTGTACCCATGAATAATTGCGTTTGGAGATAGACCGATGGACCTATTTTTGGAATTATTATAGGCCAACTGGGTGTGGGGAAGAAGAAGATCCCCATGTACCTTTGTGATCGCTCACTAGGCATCTAAGAAGGCTTCCCAGGCTCCGATTGACCACCTCCGTCTACCCATCAGTCTGAGGGTGATAGGCGGAGGAAAACAATGAGTTGGTACCCATTAAGACCCAAAGTGTATTCCAGAAATAGCTCATATACTTAACATCTCTATCCGAGACTATTGTATTCGGCACTCCCCGGTGACTAACTACTTCTTTAAAAAATAATTTTGCAATATGAGATGCATTGTTGGTTCTAGCGCACGGAATAAAGTATGCCATTTTAGAGATCCTATCCACAACTACAAGAATGGAATCGTGATGACGAAAAGTAGCGGGTAGTCCTAAGACAAAGTCCATGCTCACGTCTTCCCATGGTGTAGAAGGTATAGGCAACAGTGAATATAATTCGACGTTGGTTTTGGTGCCCTTGGATACCTGACAAGTACGACAACTACTCACCACCCGCCCCACCATTGCCTTAAGTTTTGGCCAATAGAATTTTTCCTCAACTAACGTAATGGTCTTATCCCTACCGAAATGACCACTCAACCCTCTGCTATGCAATTCCCAGATGATATGGAGGCTTAACGTTGACTGCGGAATACATAATTGTCTAAATAGATAGCCTTCCTTAATGACGAACGCAGATATAACCGTGGGGGAGCTATCTTGGGCAGACAAATATGCATCCTGAAAATCTGGGCATGTGGCGTACTCATCCTTGATTTGCTCGAATCCTACCACGTTAACCTCTATAGTGGTGAGTAACAGTGTTAGGCGACTAAGAGCATCCACGACTCGATTGTCAGCTCCATTAAGGTGTTTGAGATTAAAAGTGTAACTCTGTAGGAAAGATACCTACTTAGCGTGACGCGGGCTGATTTTATGCTGGCCATTGATGAACCGCAATGCTTCGTGATCAGAGAGGATCACAAACTCCTTAGAGAGGAGATAGTGCCTCCAATGGTGCAAACATCTAATGACGGCATAAAACTCCCTATCGTAATTTGAGTAATTCAATTTGGCGCCCGCTAAGTTCTCACTAAAATAACTCACAGGGTGTCCTTCCTGACACAAGACACCTCCTATTCCCACGCCAGAAGCGTCACATGTAAGTTCAAAGACCTTTGTGAAGTCAGGTAGACGTAAGACAGGTGCCTCAGTAATAAGTTCCTTAATGCATCGGAAAGCAATAGTGGCGGACTTCATCCAAGTGAACTCACCTTTCTTCATGCAATCACTAATGAGGGCAATAATGATACTAAAGTCTCGAATGAAACGGCGGAAAAAAGTAGCTAACCCATGGAAACTTCGCACCTCTCGTAACGTGGTCGGTTCGGGACAATCCTTAATGACTTTAACCTTATTACGGTCAACTCTAATGCCTTCCTAACCGACTATGTAGCCTAAGAACTCCACTTCAGTGACATAGAATATGTTCTTCTTGAGATTAAGGAATAAGGTTTCCTTCCGCAGGGTGGAAAGAACCGACCTCATGTGGGAGACGTACTCAGAAGTGGTGGTACTAAAGTCTAAGATGTCATCGAAATAGACGACCACAAACTTCCCCATGTAATGCTGAAAGACATGTGTCATCATCCAGGAGAAGGTACTGAGGGCATTGGATAGCCCAAAGGGCATCACAAGCCACTCGTATAACCCATCATTTAACTTAAACGCAGTCTACCATTCGTCCCCCTCACGGATCCTGATCTGGTGATAGCCACTCCGCAAATCTAACTTTGAAAAATGGTAGTGCCAGATAAGACATCTAGTAGGTCATATAATCACGGAAAAGGAAATCTATATTTGATGTTAATATTGTTGATAGCACGACTATCAACACACATTCGCCACGTACCATCCTTCTTGGGAGCAAGAAGAGCAGGTACCGCACATGAACTCATACTAGTCCTAATGAACTCTTTTTTTCATCAAATCCTTGATCTGGGTCTGTAACTCTTTATGGGCGACGGGATGAAGCCTGTAGTGGGGCTGGTTCGGTAGGGAGGAACCATGGATAAGGTCTATCGCATGCTGTATATTCCTCAGCGGTGGTAACAACGAAGGCAACTCATCTAGGTACATGTCATTATATTCGTCCAACAATACCCGTAACTCTTTAGGCATATCGTCCAATGCTCTCGAATCCCCCTTCGCACTCATAAGAACTAGTGCGTACATCATCCCGTCAAGAAAGGGATCCTTCACAAATTCTTTTCTACCCACTAGACTCAACGTCTTCCTCTCGACCGGAACAGTGGTGTCCTTAGCCAAAGCTACTGGCTCCTTCGGGATGGTCGGCCTCAACGTAATGACCTTTCCATT
Source organism: Platanthera guangdongensis (assembly GCA_039583875.1). Classification (NCBI taxonomy): domain Eukaryota; kingdom Viridiplantae; phylum Streptophyta; class Magnoliopsida; order Asparagales; family Orchidaceae; genus Platanthera; species Platanthera guangdongensis. The sequence goes on along the minus strand of CM077165.1, from coordinate 39,660,450 downwards.
AAATTTAATTCGTACGTGTTGGATCTCCCAAAGTGTTTCACGTCGCGGTCGTAAAGCTAAGGTTGGCCCAACAACACGTGATAAGCGTCCATAGGAAAGACGTCACACCACACCTCGTCAGTATATGATTTGATCGAGAGGGGTACAAGGCATTGCTTAGTCACCGGGATAGTAAACTTATTAATCCAAGCTACCTGATAGGGAGTCGGGTGGGGCTGCGTAGTCAATAACATACGTGTAACGACATTCTCAGAGATGACGTTTACACAACTGCCACTATCAATGATCAACTTGTACAACTTCTCGCCACTCTTAAAGATCAGGGAAAATATACACGTCCTATTCCAGTCATCTAACGGACAAGGAGTGGTCAAGATACAACGCATCACCATAAGGGGGTCATCGTCCTCTAAATCACTTTGGACCCCATCTGGGTCACTCTCCTCAGCAGCCTCATATACGTAATCAGCAATGTCGGTAGTCGTCTCTAATAGGGCTATGGCTTTAGTCTTTGTTGGTCATTCAAAGGAGTAGTGACCTTGAATGCCATAAGAGTAACATGTAGCATTAGACTTGCTAACTTTCCCGATGGGGATACGCTCACATGCGGGGTTCTTAGAGTTCCTAGCATTGATCACGACAGACTTTGACTCAGTGGACCGAAACTTCCCTTTGTCCGGATATGTGGAGGAAGATCCTCCAACTGTGGACTTTCCATTCGCATGGGAATAAAGGGAGTGAGCCTTAGAGGCTAAGTGCTTTTCGATGTTGAGGGAGGCATTGGATGTTGTGTTCATATCCGTATGACCATATCGAAAGAGCTTCTGCTGAATATTGGGTTGAAGCCCCTTACGAAATCTGGATAGGGTGACCTCGGGGATCTCCCTCAGGTCGCAACGCACCATACGGTCTTTCAGTTCTCCCATATACTCAGCTACTGAATTTGAGCCCTACCACAAAGTGGCAAGCGCGTCGAACATCTTTGTCCGATGGTATGCGGGAATATACTGAACGGTCAACAGGTTCTTCATCACGGACCATCCAATAAGTGGGACCCCGTTCCCGGCTCCTAGCCTACGCTCTTCATCCCGGCAACTTGAACTTTTTGATGGTCCGTAAGGGTGTGCAAATCGAAGTAGCACTCCATATCCACCACCCAAGTAAGGAAGATCTGGGGATCTCCCATGCCATCATAAGTGGGGGCATCGATCTTAAAGGCCATAGTAATATCAAAACCACAATCGGGGCGGTGTTCTCTAGGGGGCAATCGGGGAGAGTCCCCATCAGAGTCCGAATCAGGAGTTTGTTGGCGCCGGTTGGGCTGCTCAACATTAATGGGTGGCGGGGGTAGCCTTGCTTGATTTTATAGGATCTGTGCTAACATGTTCCTAAGCTCCGTCATTTCGTTACGTAGCCCTGCAATGCCCTCGGTGTTGGGATCCCCACACTCACTCACAGCCATCCTAGACGTAGATGGTGTCGTGTATTCTGATCCTAGCCTAGTGCGAATTCAGGTTTAGAAAAATCTTGGAAAGATGATTTTTCCTAGGGCTGTAGCTATACTGGAAATAGGATACTTTTATAGATTCCCGACGTGAGTAACACGTGGATTGTTAAATTTTTTTTGTTTTTCTAAAGATCAGATTGACCAACAAGGAACACAACGAGGATGTTTGCAATATGGGAGTTGAAACAACCTTGCTTTGATACCAAATTAATGTAGGGGAGACCGTGATACGTGCTCGACTACGCTAACGGAAACTACCGTCACAGAACATAAAAGTAAGATAGGAGGGCTCCGACCAAAAGCAAGCGAAAGGGGTCGGGTTGGCTCCCAAATCCGAATGATAAAATCAATATAGAAGATTTAAGTCGGACTCGATACAACATCCTTAAGACCTACTTCTCCAACAAGCACACAACTCACCGTATGCCGGACTCGATACAACGTCCATAAGACCTACCTCTCCAACAAGCACACAACTCACCGCACCTACACAAGCACCTATTTTATCAACTTGAGCCGTTTCGAATGCAGAAATAATTTATTTCGGAGCAACGACAAACTTCAAATGGCGGTCGAGTTCCAGTTGAGATTAACTCCCTTGTTAACACAAAGTTTACCGATCTTGGAGAGCAAGTCAAGGCTAGGCCAAGTCTCGCTCCTGCAACGGATCTTCCCGATCCGGAATACAAGAGATTCAATAGAAACGAAGTCGAATTAGATTTTGCAAGCGATGTATTTAAAAACCACGGGAAAGACGGTTTGCAAAACTTCCACAAACTCAAAGCAAGAATCAATAAGAGAGCAAGAGATTACCCAACCAAGAACATCAATCACACAAGATATGGTGGAGATTCACACTCTCCACGGAACCACCGGATTCACACCGAATGGGGTTGCAACCTTCTTCCTTGGAGTCACACCGAAGGAAGCCATGCCAGAGTCGCACTGATCGGTATGGAGGTAGCAAGGGGAGGCTTCACGCCTAATGGGGGCGGCGGCATGGGGGAAACCTCTTGGCCTAAATTCTCAAAAGGGAAATAAGGTTTTCTTCTACAATGATAAAATCCACATAAGAGCCTCCTTATATAGAAGTTACAACAAGCCCTTAACCATCTATGATGGAGATGTAATCTCATCCATTCGTATGGTTAAATACACACCACAAAATATAAAGTGTCCAAAATTAAAATTACATAACATTTATGAATATAAAATTATCATCCAAACATGGAATAATTTTATATTCATCAATATAAAATACAAGTGCATGAAATAAGATAATTAATTCTTCACGGTGGATTTAGCACGCCGCGGGCGGAGGTTGTAACGCGGTCTTCCTTCAACATCATCACGACACCTAAGATCTTTGTGTCGTTGTGCCTCGGCCACCGGGTCATCATCAAGTAGTGGAGGAGGGGCCGCAGCATCACTTGTGGAAGATGAAGCGTTCACCCGTGCGTTTTACTTCGCGCATTGGCACTTCTGCCCGTGCGGGATGGACATCGCACGGGTAGCGACAGAGAGCTGGAATTCAGGAAAATATAAGGGAACCGCGCGTTGTACTTTTGCCCGTGTGTGAACAAATCGCACGATTAACCACAGAATGGAACAAACAAGAAAGCTATAGGAAAACCGTGTGTTTCCTTCGCGCACAATTACGATGCAACAGTGCATCGACCATGCGTTATTATCGTCGAGCTCAGGTCGACGAAATTCATCGAGCTCCACTCGACGTTTCTCCTACACAAACAAAACGCATGATCGTAAAGAACCGTGTGCTAAGAAAACACACGACCGTGCGTTTTCCTCAAACCTGCATTCCGGCCTTGGGGAAAACGCACCACCTGCATACAAATAAATAAATCAAAAGAGCACCCTCCAGCAATGCATAATTGCAACAAAAGCAACTGGAAACAGCCCCTGGGGAGCACCATGTGCTTACCCCGAACAACAGAATATGCAATTGCACACCCTTGGGCCAAAACAGTGCACAAAATGGTCATAGACTGGCCGATGCAAATATAACCGAATACTGGTTGAAATGCGGTGCACGAGTGCGAAAACAAGCCCAGATGAGTCTGAAAAACCATATAAATATCGGACTCATCAGACACCTTATGAAATTCTGAAAGGTAAGAAACTGATTGTGTCCTACTTAAAAGTCTTTGAAAGTAAATACTTCGTACTTAATAACGGGAAGTATTATAAAACAAGTTTAGTGAAAATATTTTGAAGGTATTTTTGTAGGATATAGTAGCCATAGAAAGACATATAGATTTTTTTAGTAAGAAAACCCTGGTTCTAGAAGAATCCATTAATGTTGTATTTGATAAAACGAGTATACTTCATAGCAACTCTTCTAGTATCCTTGTTGAAGATGTAGGTTCTCAGCTAAAAGAGCTAAGATTAGAAGATGTAGTTAAAGAAGGCATCTTAAGCTTCATCAAAGTGAATACTCCAAGCTTAATTCAAGATGAAGAACTTCAGGTTGTAGAATGTGCACTGGAAGAAGCAGAACTTCCTGGCAGCAATACAAGAAATATAATGATCAGAGATTCAATAGATCACCCTATTGATCTGATTGTCGGAGTTCCTATTGAAGGAGATCAAACAAGAATAGGTACAACTAAAGAAGCACTACATTTCAGTTTTCTTTCCCATATTGAGTCGAAGAAGTTCGAAGAAGTAAGTAAAGGTGCTTCATGGATCATCACAATGCAAGAAGAGCTTAATTAGTTTAAAAGATGCAATATGTGAGAGCTAGTACTAAGGCCCAAAGGTCACAATGTTATAAAAATGAAATAGTTCTTCAGAAACAAGCTGGATGAGAATGGAGTTATCGTAAAGAACAAAGCCAGACTTGCAGCTCAAATTTGTTGACAAGAAGAAGGGAATGACTTCGACCATACTTTTGGGTCGGTGGTATAATGTCCCAATTCAAGCTAGAACCCTCATGCACATTTCAGGTCAGGAGAGTGGAGTTGGGCTTAGTGTGCGATGGTGGATAATCCTGCACTCGAGCCAGGGGAAGTGCAGACTCGAAAGCGAGTGTTTGGACACTACCACACGATAGTTATAGGTACCTCTCAGCAGTAACCTTCGTCGAGTATATACAATGAATACACCCATGAAGTCGAAGGCATTGAGTGATCGTCGAGTGGTCTCAATGATCGTTGAGTACTACCGCTCGGCGATAGCGGGATACTGCTCGGTGGTAGCCTTCGTCAAGTATATATGATGAATACCCCATGGAGTTGAAGGCATTGAGTGATCGTCGAGTGGACGTAATGCTCGTAGTGCACTATCGCGTGAAAATAGCAGGATACTGCACGACGGTAGTCGCCTGATTTAATTGGTGTATGGATCAGAAAGTTATCGCCTGACGTTAACGATAATGAGGGTAGTAGCCCCGCTGAATTATTTGGCAAGGTGCTCGGTAAGATATTGCACGGTAGTAGTAGGTGTACCTTGTGGCGATAGAGTATAGATGGTGGCACTTGATTGGGCAGTTTGGACTGTAGCTTGCAGAGGCAATCAATTTCGACGGTACATCACGGCGGTAACATGCTACTAAGCGGCGGTAGCCCTCTGTTCAGGAAAACAATTGATTTACTTTGTCGTTTCCTTTATATACAGATGTCAAGACTTGGCTGACACAATTCCTCTCTGATTTTCCTGATTGAACAACGGGTGTGGAGCTTTTCTTGGAAGGACAAGGAACAGACGGACTTTCTCTCGGAGGAGGAAGAGCGAGAGTCGACGCCGTCATGCTGCCAAGGAGGATACGAAGATCTATGGCTGGAAATGTTGTGAGCTTCCTACCCCCTCCCTTGTTTCTAGATCTTTAGCTATAATGTAGGAGAGATGTCGACTCAAAAGAGTTGGGCTTGTGCGATATGAAGATCTTCTAGGAAGAGACCATCCTAGGACCTTGTCCTAGAGATTAGTTATCTTCAACCTCTCCTCTCTTCGTTGTTAAGATAGCGGACTTGATTTTGGTGAAGAAGGATGGTCTATTGAGGGTGAATAAGGGAGGAGGAAAAACTGTCGGTAGTTTTGTACAAATTGCTAGAGGAAGAAGACAAACTGATGTCGTTCATTTTTATTTAAGATGCATGCATAAATCTATTTTCTTCACACAGTGGACTTTGAGGCCATGTTTGGGTGTGACATAGCAAAATCTAGGTCTTGGACTAAACACAAAAGTTTTAGTCCTCGAAAAGACATTTCGATCGGATGGTTACACGTTTTCATAGGAGTTCTGTAGCTCCGGGAATGGACAGTCGAAGTTGCTGCATGTTAACAACTTATTTGCAGGATGCTTTCAGGTTAGTGAATAACTAGGTTTGGACTAGGTAGATGAAATTTAGCAAGATGTTGTTGAGGTTTGGATGAGCCTAGTTATATATAGCTGAGATAAATAAATGGTTTGGATTAATTTAATAAACAAATGGTTTGGGGAAATTAGTGAACAAAATGTTTGATAAGACTTGGTTGTACAAATGGCTACTTGTGAAATCTGGTAAGGATGCGCGTGATTGTAATCCGATGAATGATATAAGTTTTGAAAGAGGGTGTGTGTCCCGATAATAGAATGTGTAATCTATACTTATGTTATCATGCTTGATGGATACGTGGAGAGTTAATATATTGTTGTGATAAATATATGAAAGAATAATTATTTGTGAACGCATGATTATAAGGAAGGAATCAGATGAGGTAATCTCCTGGACATGAAAAATATTGAATCGTGATCTCAAATGTTGGATGAGATAATTTATTTAGTCCACTGCTTTAAGTGTACCTCCCTATGGGTAGTAGTGTGAGATTGGTATGTTGTTCAAGGTGGCTTGCCACCTGTGTTGATGTTGAACCATTAAGTGCTTGGGAGCATGAAATTATGAAAAGGGTATACGTGAATGTGTATTTGACCGCACTGGATTGGTAATGATGATAAGGGACTCAGTGTGGAGCCCTTGAGTACTGTTGAGCACTGAATTTGTAATGATGAAAATGGACTCGGTTGGAGCCCTTGGATGGTTGATGGCATGGCCGTGTGAATTTGCATGTGACATGAGTTGACATGCGGTGTCATAATCCTAGGTTAAGGATAGTGTGGAAGGTCTACGGGCTCGCCAGGCATCTCACCGACGGGAGTTGACAGAAAGACTTTGGATGAATTGGCTTGGTCCTCAGTGCTTGTTCCCGGGGCTCCTTCCGTACCAAGTGGATGGTTGGGCTTGGTCCGTTGGTGATACGCTCCCATATGCTCTTCTGTGCCATGATGATAGGATAGTTTGGGTTGTGTTTTTTGGTGCACATCTACCAGAGACCCCTCTGAGCCGTAGTATGCAGGGGTTCCGCTGTTATGTTCTTAGCGTTGAGGCGTATGTAGGCCTAGTGTTGGTAGTGTGGATGCCCACCTAGTAGTGGAAAGCATGTTTCACTGTCACCGTCTGGCCACGATGGATGACACCCGAGTGTTTTGCTACCTGCTCGAAAAGTAGGAACTACAAGTCTGTGTCGACATAGTAGTGTGCGTGTGTGTGAGCATGGGTGAGACATCATATTGCATTCATAATATTACGTTGCACCACATAAGTTCCTTATCACATTAGTTTGTATGCGCACTCTTATATAATGAGTTACTTTACTATTAAGCCGATCCATAACTTATAAACCTGTATGGGTATTTTTATAAGTTAAGTTACTTTCCTGTTATAGATATATATGCTTAAATGGAATGATATTGCATATGTAGAATTGCCATAATGGAATGTTGATAATAATGTTGTACACTATTGCTATTACTCCTCTTGATATGTAGAGATATATCACCTGCTTATTACTATTGCTTATATATATATATTGTACCTTTTTCTTCCCCCTCCCGGTGCCAAAGAGTCGCTGGTGGAGCGGATGTGATAGACACTTAGTCTTTATGACTAACAGTTGCTACGTCTTCCATTTTAGGAGGAAACACCGCAGATAGAGCAGCAACATGTTATGCAGGAGGGCAGCCAGGCCAGGATGACAAGGCATGATGCGACGGTACCTTTGATGTCATCAGTTACTTATGTGACTTTATGAAAGAGACTCATGTTATATCCCTTTGGGCAAATTTTTTGTACTCTGATATTATAAGAGCCGTTGTTGCTTCTTATTATTATTGTACTTGGTTGCACTTATATACTTGTGGGGATTTTGACTTTTGTATATTCTTTATGTTGTGTTGGCATGGATGATATTGATTTTATCCAGCAGGATATGCATCTTGTAGTATCGGTTGACCCGTGTTTCGGCATTACCGTAAGGAGGTTGTTTTGGGCATAAGACTCCCCTCGGCCGTGTCTTGTGTTCCGGGAGGGGGTCTTACAGGTGGCCAGACTCAAAGTGATCCGATTTTTCCTAGTATATGTAGCTCATAAAGGCTTCAAAGTCTATCAAATTGATGTGAAGTCAGCCCTCCTTAATTGTAATTTAAAGGAAGAAGTATATATGGAACAATCCCCATGTTTTGTCGCTTCACCCTTAACTAATTTTGTTTACTTTTTACATAAAGCATTATATGGTTTAAAACAAGCTCCATGAGCTTGGTATGAGACAATGTCTAGGTTTCTTTTTGAAAACAAGTTTACAAGAGGAAGGATAAAGAAGACATTATTTCTTAGGGAAGTATAAGACAAGATTTTGCTACTACAAATATATGTCGATGATATTATATTTGGTTCAACATACGACAACCTTTGCAAGAAGTTTCTAACTTGATGCAAGGGAAGTTTGAAATGAGTAGTATGATTGAGCTAGAGTATTTCTTAGGACATCAGGTGAAGCAATCCTATGATGGAATATACATCTCTAAGATGAAGTTCACCAAGGAGTTACTTAATATATTTGTAATAGAGAATACAAACTCAATAAGGACTCTAATGGATTCAACTATGTTTCTAAACAAAAATGAGAAAGGAAAACTTTTTGATGAAACAAAGTACAGAAAAATAATTAGATATTTGCTTTCTCTCACTACCAGTAGACCAGATATAATATTTTCAATATTTGTCAGTGCTAGATTTCCGGTGAACTCTAAGGAATCTCACTATACCGCTGTAAAAAGGATTTTGAGATACCTTAAAGGCACACATAATCTTTGCTTATGGTACCTAAGAAGTAATAACTACGAGCTAATTGGTTTTTCAAATACTGATTTGCAGGAAGTAGGGATGACATGAAAACCATTTCTAGGACGTGTCAAGTACTTAGAAGAAGGCCTTTCTCATAGAGTAGCAAAAAGCAAAATTGTGTGACAATTTCAACTACTGAGTCAGAGTATATCTCTGCAGGAAGTTGTTGCTCATAGCTTCTATGGATAAGAAATCGACATCAAGACTATAACATGAACTTGAAGGAGATTCCTATGTTTTGTGATTCATTAAGTGCAATTGCAAAAGCTAACAATCCAATTTCTCACATCCGAATAAAACACATCGAGATATGCTATCATTTCATTAGAGAGCATGTAGAGAACCCAGATATTAACCTTTGCTATGTATCAATGGATATGTAGGTTATAGATATTTTCACGAAGCCACTAGATGAGGACAAGTTCACATATTTCATAATTGAGCTTGGAATGCTCAACAAGGAATCTTAAGGTGGTCAAGGAATCAAAAGAAATCTTGCCGTGAAGGTCAAATTTAACAATTTGTCACACAAGCACTCATGAAATCAATCAAGAAATCAAAAGTACGTTCGACGAATACTGGTGAATACTCGGCGATTCGACGAGAAGTCTCAAACTCATTCGACAAATTTGTCATGTAATCTTGCAAACATTTGATGAATTTGAAGAGTACTCCTGTAAGCATGCGACGAACTGGGCTTCGTTTATAATTTCTTTATTATTGGATCCAAAGAATTATTTTTCTCAACTCCACGGGCTTGCACCCTTTCAATTTTACTAAAAATAAAATAAATAAATATATAAAAATATATATATATATATATATATATATATATATATATAGTTCAAGGGCATTTGATAATTCACGTGACCTACCTTCATTTTGTCAATAAATCTCCGACTGTTCAGTTTCTCGTCGACCTACAGAAAGCTCTGTTGGTTTGTCTCCATTTCTTAAGAATTTTCTTCCATTTCTCATCGAATCAGATCAGAAATTGCTCCCAAAGGCACTGTCAATCTTTAGGCGGGAGGCAAATTCTTATTCTATGTCTTTTCAATGGCTTCCGATTAATTCCAAACTATCATTCTTATGTTGCAAACCGCCGGACTGACGTTTGTTCTATAGAAAGACTACAGAGTTCTTGAAATGGAAGTACTGGAATTCTTCAAGAATGCAGAACTCAAACTGGGAGGATCACTCATCAAAAGCAGTGTTTGAAATTTTGAAGTGAGAATGAAGACAAGCTTCCTAAACCAATTTCTAAGAATGCCTGAAGTTGAGTAAGAAGATGAAATCTCTGACACTGATTATGACATAACACTCTCTTTTTGTGACATGGAAAATAAAACTGCAACCATAAGATGTAAAGAAATGAATGATGAAGTCAAGCTCCTAACTAATATCATTGGGAAAGTGTTCTAGTGCAAGACAAGGTCACATGACTATGTCACAGGAGACATGTTGAAACTTTTGACAGTTGTGATCAGCGGAAAGTGAATGAAATATGGAATAGTTCTTTTTGATGGAATTTAGGCTTGCTTCTCAGTCCCAAATTTTGGAAGAATCATCTCACTTTACCTTAACTAGCCAGAGAAGAATCACTTTGATTTGTCCACCGGTATTCAAATTCGTCACCTAAAAATGATAGATGCATCAATATTTGCTTGATGGGAAAGGAGAATTCCCAAATAGGTGGAAGAGAGAGAGAGAGATGGGTGAAGGATCTAGAGTGCAAGAACGATCTGATACTACAGACATAGAGAAGTATGTACCATCACACCCCAAGAAGCAACTAAGATTGCTGATGCTTCTATTGAGGGGGAAAGTCTACCTATTGATGCTGAGAGACTTATCATTCCACAGTACAATCTGATATTCCACCAGTGCAAACTGAAATTCCATCTCCAGTACTAGATGTTCATATTGTGCCAGGTGTTCAACCAGAAGCACAAGCTGTTTTGTGATTGACACAAGAGTATATGATTTGGATGAATTTCCTGTCGAGTCCGAGGAGGAGTTGATGAGTTGTAAATATACATATTTTTATGTACATTAATTAAGTCATTTTCATTTATTTTTGTTATTTTTGTTTATTTTTCTTTAATAAATTGCTTCTTTTTTTGTAAATATTTCTAAATTAAGTTTATTTTGATTTCCTAAAAATTCTGCAGAAATTGCCAAAAAATGCAAGTACACTCCCGTGTACTTTGGATCACGCCCGTGACCTAGGCGTGTGCCCTTCAATCCCGTGAAATCAGCTGTGTGCGAAGAAAAAGCCATGACACTCCCTCTGACATGCCCATGTCAAATTTGACATGGCCATGACCTAACCCATGTCATTTCAACTCGACGAACCGCGCACGACGATCGTCGACCCGAACTGACACGCATGTGTCAAGATGCCACACATGCGTGTACTTCTCCACCTGGCCCGACAAGATAGTGTGACGACTTTTCGACGCAACGCTCACCCAGATCAACGTTCCCGACACGCCCTCCGACACGCCCGTGCCAGCAGAGACATGGGCGTGACATCCTCGTGTATAACTGTGAAGTTAAATTTGTCATCGAGTCGATGGTCACCTCATGAATAGTGTTGGCATGCCCCCCTACACGCTCGTGTAGGTGGGCGTGTACTTTGAAATTTTTCTCTATAAAGAGCAATGTTCTGAATGAGCTGCTATTCCCTTTTTTTGGATCCATTTTGTATAGGGGCTTGCAGTTTAGATGTCTTTCCAAAGCTATATAAGGGATTTTTTCCTCCTCTCCTTAGTTTTTGTTTTTATCTTCCCATATAACTCGTTTTTTTTACTTAATAAAATTTGTGTTTTTCTCCCTTTATATGGTTTTGGATTCCATCTAAACACCTCTCTTATGCAATCTTATTTTATTTCTTTTGTTTTTCTGTTCTTTAAAATCTGTTTGTGTGTGTATGAGTATTACTTTATATTTTTATGTTTTTGTTATTTTTACTTAACTTGGTTTAGACTTAGGCTTTTTAGAACTCTTCATATTTATCCTTATGAACCTATTAAAATGATTATAAAAGTGGTTTTGATTTTTAACTAGTATTTTATTTTTGTAAAACTTTTTGTTCTTTTTTGTTTTCTTCCACTTTTTATATGTTTTTATAGAGTTATAAGAATGGATTAGCTGTCATTTTCATTTTTTAAACACATTTATTTTGCTTTATTTTCAAAAAACTTTTTACACTTTTAATTTTTTTGTCTTCGTTTTATGCATTTCTACCGCATTCTAGCCGTAGAAATGTATTTGTTTTAATTTTTCAAGCACTTTTATTTTGCATTTATTTGCAAACCTTTTCGCTCGTTTAATTTTTATTTTCACTTTTTATGCATTTCTACCGCATTCAAGCGGTAGAAATATCGTTGTTTTAATTTTTCAGTAACTTAGTTTTTCTTATTTTTGTATGTGTGCATGCATGTATGAGTTAGATTTTATAGATTTCTTTTCCTTCCTGTAGAGTGCGTGAGTGTATGAGTTAGATTTACTTTCAGCAGTGTATACGCGTTTTCATTTACAGTAGATTGTGTGTGTGTGTGTATTTTAATTTCCAGTAGAGTCTATGCATGCATTTATTTTCTCCTATTCATTTGAGTAGGACTCGCTTTCATTTCCTGCCCACTCATTTGAGTGGGACTTGTCATTTACTCTTTTCATTTCCAGCCCACTCGTTTGAGTGGGACTCACAATTTCCTGCTTTATTTTCCTGCTTTCTTTTACTACTTTATTTTCATCTTTCATTTTCTGCTTTCATCGCAAGCCGTCCCCATTCCGATGAGTGGCTATCCGATCTTAACCCTCAGTATCGAAGAGCATTGGGACAGAAAAAATAGCTTTAAATAATTAAAGGTCCTATTTTTCTAATTAAATAAATTAATTAAGGTTTACTCCGGGTCTACGATGGTAGAACCACATCGATGTGTGGGCTATATTTCTGTAGTGCATACGCTAGCTAGCTGAGAGGCCGTGCATATGGACCGATCACCCCTCGGTAAATGGAGAACCGCGCAAACCCTCGGGAGAGGAGGCGTGCAAACTCTACCAGATTGGGTTCCCCACCCAATAGTGTGGTTCTTAACGTAATGCAGGCATTAAGAGGAATCCTTCAGTGGACGAGAGCCCGGTCGAATAGTCTTAATGTTTAGGTGAGCGATAGTCCTAGAGATAGGTAAGCTCATTTTTATGGAACCTCCACAGCCAAGTCTCCGCCTTAATTAATTTGTTATTTAGGATTTCTTTTTATTAAAAGAATATTTTAGTTCAAATTTTATTCGATGCGGTTGCGCTAAGCACTTCACCAGCTCCATATTTTAAAGATTTTATTTTCTGTCTTTTTTATATATATCCTAATAAGATAAATTATCGGTAAAATAATAATCCCCTCCAGGGAAGAGTAGAAATAATCAACCCGACCCGGAGAACAATACGACCTTGATATTCCACACTGGAATATCCTGTACTACACGCGATAGGTGCACTTGCCTCCTTTCGTTAAAACTCAATTTCACTATTTTATATCCAAATAATAAATCTGTGCACCCCATATTTCTAAATAAAAACACATCCGATTTTCTAAATAAACCGCCCGGGGTGCCGCGTGCTCGAAATAATTTTTGGAGTTTTAACCTTCATCAGGAGTCTTTAGCTAAAGACTCACTCCAAGAGGACCTCAAAGCTAAAAGAGTTTCTGTTAAAGGGGGGGAGGTCTTGGTAGTTTTTTCTGAAGAAATTGAAGTGGCTGAGGCAAATCTCCTGCCTAAGAACCAGTCTTCCTCAAGAACCACTAAGTGGGTGAAAATTCTAATAGTGCAAAGACTAATGCTGACAATCATGTAGCTTCCATATCCCATGGTGAGAGTGCCCCTATAATAAAATGTTATTTGTTAAAGTCAATAGAAGAAATGCTGGTGAAGCAAAAAGAACATTTTGATTTCTCCATGAAAAAAGTTTTTAGCAAAGTGACTTAAGATGACAATGATTTTAATGATGTCCTGGCTCAACTCAAACATAATATGGATAAGTTGAAGACATCTCTGATTGAATCGTTAAATATAGGTGGTACGGTCATGGACCATACACTCAAGAGCATTGGTCAGGTCAACAATGAGGCAGTTCATTTATCTCAATCTTATGATGCTATGATACATTCACATGAAGCAAGCGTGCATCACATTGACAGGCAAATTGGAGATTACAAGGAAGAGACCATCAAAACCATAATTTCTGAAGTCAAAAAAGGAGAGGGTAGATTATAGAGAAGGATGAGTGTGCTGAATCAAGATGTGCACAACAGAAAGCACAGTGCCAATGTCTACAACTATCAGAATATAAAGTGACTATATGAAGAGTTGACATGAAAAGTTCCAGTTCAAGCTCATCCTTTTGAGTTTGAACAACTTGTTGAAGATGTAGAGTTCCATGATGAGGGTGAAGAATATTATCAGCATCATCCTAAACATGGAGAGTATGCACCTCATAAAGAATACACTCAAATATGTTTTGATGTTGTTGAGGAAGAGGTACAGATTCTTGAAGATTCTCCTAGACTTCCTTAAAAGAGGAGAATATATGAGGAAGGCCCATCAGCTAGAAGAACTGATCCTAATAGAGAAAATAGGGAATATGTTGAAGTGTGGAGTCCAATTTCCAAAGGCATTATTTTGGACACTTTTATCATAGTACACCTGACAAATGGAGAGCCAAGAACATATTACAACAAGGAGGAATAGGATAAGCATGATGTATTAAATTTCAAGAGGAGGCTTCATTTCAAAAAGCATGGAAGAGACAATCCTGATTCTCCTCCTCCTCCATAAAAATACTATCTCAGGCCCTATGCTTATTCTGATAGGCAGTGTGAGAAGCCCAAGGGCAAGGAGAATTCTTGATATCATCATATTTTGTTATTTTGTGAATTTCTTTGACTGACCAAAAAAATTTTATATAAATATTGACATATTCTTCATGTCTTGTTACTTTAAATTCATATATATTTTTTGTGCCTTAAATTTCCTTACTTTATTCCCTGTGTAATTTAGCATTGTGTATAGGGTTCTGACTTCTTCAAATAGGGAAAGATTGTTCGGTATTGTACCCATAATAGTCCTGATTTGAAGAAGTGTCCCTTAAACTAAGTATAATTGAGGATGTATTTGATGTTGGTTTTAGTTGGGTGTGATGTAGGTTTTTATTGTCTAGTACAAACCATTGTCAGGTTAGAATTGGTCTTCAAACACAATTCTGTGCAACGAAATCCTTCATTGCATAAAACATTGTGTTGACCCATATGTAATTTATCAAATGGGGTGTACATTCATTTAGCATCACAAAGGAAGAGGATGGTTAAATTAATTGAGTCTTTATTATATTCATTTTACATATTTCTATCTATAGGGTCTTTGAGCAAATCTGAGTTGTAGGGGTTTTGACATTATGGTTGGGTTATTGCCTAAGTTTGGTGTATTTCACCTGAGGAAGGATATCTGTGTGGATCTGAGCTAGGGGACCAACTAGGTCTCTGTGCTATAACATGCATCACATTGACAGGCAAATTGGAGATTACAAGGAAGAGAAGATCCAAACCATAATTTCAGAAGTCAGAAAGGGAGAGGGTAGATTACAAAGAAGGATGAGTGTGCTGAATTGAGATGTGCACAACAGAAAGCATAGTGCCAATGTCTACAACTATCAGAATATAAAGTGACTACATGAAGAGTGACATGGAAAGTTCTAGTTCATGCTCAACCATTTGAGGTTGAACAACCTGTGGAAGATGTAGAGTTCCATGATGAGGGTGAAGAATATTATGAGCAACATCCTAAACATGCAGAGTATACACCTCCTAAAGAATACACTCAATATGGTCTGATGTTGTTGATGAAGTGGTATAGATTCTTGAAGATCCTCCTAGACTTCCTTAAAAGAGGAGAATATATGAGGAAGGTCCATCAGCTAGAATATCTGTTCCTAATAGAGAAAATAGGGAATATGCTGAATTGTGAAGTCCTATTTCCAAAGGCATTATTTTGGACACTTTTATCATAGTTGAACAACAAAGAGGAATAAGATACGCATGATGCATTTAATGTGAAGAGGAGGCTTCATTTCAAAAAGCATGGAAGAGACAATCCTGATTCTACTCCTCCTCCATCAAAATACTATCTCAGGCCCTATGCTTATTCTGATAGGCAGTGTGAGAAGCCGACGGGCAAGCAGCAGTCTTGATGTCATCATATTCTATTATTTTGTGAATTTATTTGAATGACCAAAAAACGTTTATATAAATATTGACATATTCTTCATGTCTTGTTACTTTAAATTCATATATCTTTTCTGAGCCGTATATTTCCTTACTTTATTCACTGTGTAATTTAGCTTAGTGTATAGTGTTCTGACTTCTTCAAATAGAGGAAGATTGTTTGGTATTGTATCCAAAAAAGTCCTGATTTGAAGAAGTGTCCCTTAAACTAAGTAGAATTGAGGATACATTTGATGTTGGTTTGAGTTGGGTGTGATGTAGGTTTTTATTGTCTAGTACAAACCATTTTCAGGTTAAAATGGATCTTTAAACACAGTTCTATGCAATGAAATCCTTCATTGCATAAAACATTATGTTGACCCATATGTAATGTATCAAATGGGGTGTACATTCATTTAGCATCACAAAGGAAGAGGATGTTAAATTAATTGAGTCTTTATTATATTCATTTTACATATTTATATCTATAGGATCTTTGTGTAAATCTGAGTTGTAGTGGTTTTGACATTATGGTTGGGTTATTGTCTAAGTTTGGTGTATTTCACCTGAGCAAGGATATCTGTGTGGATCTGAGCTAGGAGACCAACTAGGTCTCTGTGCTATAGGAGTTGGAATAGTCTGATTTGTAGGGATGTTGAGCCTGAGGTATAGCTATAGTGCATAAGTTAGGGTATGAGAGTAGAACTGAGAGATTTTGAGGAATCTAAGTTGTAAGCTTTTACAGTTAAGTTCTGGAGATGTTTGTTGAGTCTAGCATGCTTTTAGATAAACGCAGAGGGACAGTGAATGTACACATACACTGGGGAATAACTATAAATGAGTGTGTGTTATATGTTGTGATTATTTGGTTTTGCTTTATATTTATCATAACTGCTAAAAACTAAAAAAGAACCAACAATTTGGAAGACCACCTATTCACCCCCCCACCTCTAAGTAAGTTAGACTGCCGATAACATAATCTTTCAAGTGGTATCAGAGGTAGATTTATCAAATTAAGACTTAATAGTTTGACCAAGATCCTACAAGGGTTGTCAATCTATTCACCATGGCTTCACCTGATAGCCTTAATGAGCTTAGCTCAATGAATCTCCCTATATACAGAAAGAAGATCTTTAACATATGGAAGAAAATTGTAATAATGTTCATGGAAGCCTCAGACCTTATGATTTATATCAGAGTTGAAGAGATCATTCATCCCTGAGAAGACCTCCCCCATTGATCCTAGTCTATAGGTCCCTAAGAATTATGCTTCCATGTCCAGGGCTGAATTATACTCGATACCATTGATAAGAGAACCAAAAATATTATAGATAGTGCAATCGATGATTCCACCTTTCTATATATGATTCACTACCAAGCAACAAAGGAAATGTAGAGTACACTTATTGTGTACATGGAAGAGATGGAGGAAGTCAGGGATAACAGGAAATCCCTACTTAACCAAGAGTATAAAGCCTTCCGGCAGGGCAGAAAGGATAACATTGCTGAATGTTATGAGAAGTTATTCAAGACAGTTAATGAGTTGAAGACCTATGGAAAGGTCTTCAAAGATTATGAACTAAATGACAAGTTCCATAGGTCTCTAACTAAAGATTGGGACAGATAAATTTGCACCATCAGGGAGTTAAGGAATCTGACCAAAGATGATACTTATTTTAGCCAAAATTATTGGGTAAATCGATATATTTTCTTATTTAAAATTATATGTTTTATGAATTTTGAGTCTGTAATTAGTTTCTTTTATCAAAATTGTTCTAACTTAGTTTATTTTACGTTTTTTAGTTTTTGCACAATTTTTGGCCATTTTCCATTTTACACGCCCCTAGGTAACATTCGTGTACCACTTACATGGACGAATACATTGGGCATGCAATCTAAGCCCGATGAAGATGTAGTCCGAAGTCCAGATCCCGAAAAATATAGTTTACACGCCCGAGGTCACGACCATGTACACTATACGAGCATGTACTTTAGGCGTGTAAACCAATCCCGATGAAGCCAAGGTCTGAAGTACACCTTACACGACTAGTTTGATGGATAAAAATTACGCTTGAGCATATGTCTAAATCGATAAGGCAAGTGTACCTATCATTCTAGAGTGTAGAATCAAGTGTCGTATTTAGACTCAGGTGAGTTGACTACTTCTACTCACGGAAATTAAAATTATTTTATCGGTAAATAAAAATAGTATAAATAAAACTATAAAAATAAAGATTAGCAATAGATCTAGAATCCCTTTAGTAAAATAAACTTTTATGAAAGACAAACTTCTAAATTACCTACTTCGACCGCGGAGGTTCTAAAATTACAAAAGCGCCTCTCTCGATAATATGCTCTCACTTTATGCGGTGTACCCCACTATTGGATTTGACTCCAATGTGTAAGATTCTTATCATCCTCTCTCAAGGAGTGCATGCAACTCCTTCTACCTTTGATTGATCTACTCGTATCCACAATCTCTCGTTAATTCTTGGATATGGATCTAAGAGCGAGAACCTATACATGAAATACAAATTCTATAAAAATAAAGTCAAAGGTAGATCGAAGTGGAAATAAAGAGAGCTTGACAAAAATAGGTTTGTTTTATTTCAATGGTTATCATGATCAAGTGCTAAAGAATTAGCTACTCAGCGTGATATAAAAACAACATAAAAAAGAAGAGCAAAAGAAATGCTAAAAGAAAAGTGCTTGAATTAAATATAGAATCAAAAATAAAATATGAAATTGAAATTACATAAAAGAAAAGCATAATAATTGAAAACTGAGCTACTAAATCTACCTAAAATCTACTCCTAGTTTACTCCCGAAGCTCCTGGCTCAGTCTGGAATTTATAGAAATTTTTCTAAAAAGTCACGCCCTAGGACATGACCATGACGAGGGGGCGTGTTAGGTACGAAACCGACCACTTTAAAGACCAGGAATGTTGGGAGAAAAACTAACAAATTGTTGTTTTGCGAGTCATGCCAATATGTCACGCCCGTGACCTAGGTCTTCACTATAACTGGAAAACGGTGGGAAGAAGAAACGACGGGAGTTAATCTAAAATTTGTTGAAGGGTAACACCCCTAGGTCATGCTCGTGACCTAGGGTGTGTATGCTTGAAATGTCCTGGATCAGAAATTGGCTTCTTAAAACAGCGACACACCTGAGTTAGATGTCACGCCTATCAGTCACACCCATAACAAAAAGGTCATGCCCGTGTCTAAGGTGTGTAAATTTAATTGACGTGGCACGACCTCTGAAACTTCTGGATGGATCACGCCGACGGGTCACGCCCATGACCGGTTGGTCACGCTCGTGATTGGTGCGTGTAAATGCAAATTTCCCAGCATTGCTCAGCCTCTTCTCCTGATTAGTCCTGCAAGCTCGAAATTGTTATTTGTTGCCCATATTAACATGAAGTAAGAAAAGAAACAAATTAATACAAATATTAATATAAAACTAAATAGAAAATGTCTATTTATTAAATGAAAACTATATTAAAATAACTATAAATTTTGACTTATCAAATACTCTCATACTTAAATTTTTGTTATTCCAGAATAAAACTATGAGAAGTACATATAAGAAATCAATATAATTTTTTAATTAAACTAAAAATTTATTAAATCAAAAGAAAGTTTAAAATAAACTTTAAGGATTCAAAATGGAAGTCCTAAAATATAAAATTAAAATGTGAAGAGCAAAGATATTTAGCAAAAATTTCCTCAAATAACTAAGTTAGACTGCAAAATTAAGTAGTTTAAGCAAACAAAATTATATTAAAATTATTAACATCAATTATCAAAAAGAGACTTGAATGAAAAATTTAAACTACTACTTATGATGTCTTAGTATTTTAATTTACGTCTAAAGCAAACTTTTTATGATTTGGATATTAGGAAGACAAAGATGTTTTTGATCCGAGGTGATGAATTTTATCCTCTCACCCCACATTATTTTTTTTATATTTGCATATGTTTATCAAGAAAATGATGAATTTTATCCTCTCATTTTCCAAGACATATGAACAAATACATTTTATTCTCTCTTCATATAAAAAATTGATTGAGATTAATGAATTTTATCCTCTTACTCAATCTTATATTCTTGGGGTTGCATATGTGTGCCAAAGAATACATGATTCCCATGACATATGATTTAACCAAAAAGAAAAAATGCATGTGTATCAGGGGAGCAACTATAGTAAATTAAAGTTTCCTGAAAATCTGAAAGCATAAAGTGCATATAATTAAAATCTAAAATTATTAAGCTAGGTACAACAAAGTTGAAACCAATTATAATTGAAAGAGAAAAAGAGCTAAATAATTTACTCTAAATAAATTTAATTCATAAAGTATTCTTAAAATTAAATCACCTAAAAAGTAAATCTAACTAACAATGATGAAATAAAAGATTAGAAAATAAAAAATTATAAAAACTCTTATAAAGAAACTCAAAATAAATCTCTAAAAATCACAAAAAAATTAAGCATGGGTTTACTATACTTTTTGATTCTTTTTTAAGATATAAATACTAAAAACATCAATTATTATCCTAAATAATTTTTTTAATTTTTGAAATTCCCGAGGACTACCCAGTGACGGGTTCGCAAGGTACTAGGCAGTTTTGTGCGATGAAAGCCAAACACGGCCCTTTCCAAGAAGTTAATTTTCGATATTCTATTTTTTTTTGTATTTTTGGTTAAAATAAAAAGAAAACCTTTTTTTAATATTTTTTGATATTTTTCAATATTTTTTTAGTTTTTAAAATAAAAAGAGTAAAGGAGACTCCACCCCCATTGATGAGGAATTTTATAAGTTTTAAAATGTAATCCAAACTAAAATCTCAAATAGGCAAGTGTACATATCGAAATATAGTATAGGAAAATGTCGTATTAGACTCGGGGCCTGTTGAGTACTTCTACTCACACAAATTAATATTATTTTATCCGAAAATTAAAGGAGTGCATTTAAACTATAACTAGAAAATAAACTAAAAGAAAACACCTGATTTAGACTCACTTTAAAATAAACCTTTCAAAAAAGATAACTTCTAAATTATCTACTTTGATCGTGGAGGTCCTAAAGTACAAAAGCGTTTCTCTCGAGCTCATGCCTTTGACTATACTTAGGTTAATCGATTAAGACCTCTCGGGCAGTCGAAACCCCTAAGCTTGCCTTATGTAGTGAACCCCGCTATTGGATTTGACTCCAATCTGGAAGATCCATATCATCCTCTCTCGAGGAGTGCATGCGGCTCCTTTTACCTTTGAGTGATCTACTCGTATCCACAACCTCTCGGTAAATCTAGGATACAGATCTAAAATCTAAATCGAAGCAAATAAATCAAAGATAGATCGAATCAGAAATAATATAGTTTTTGTTAAGGAAGAAGGACTTCATTTTATTAAAAAACTTCTCAAGATCAAGTGGTAATGAAAAGAGGGATACATGTAAAGATAAACAAATACAATCTTGAAATAAAAGTGCAACAAATAAAAGTAAATTAACTATGAAAAATTACATAAAGGACAATGCATGAAAATAGTAAAATAAGCTACTAAAATGGCTAATAACTACTCCTTGATGCCTCCTTAGATGCCCCCCAGCTTCTGACTTTTTCTTTAATTTATAGCAAAATTTCTGGAAGGTTACACCCCTCAGTCACGTTCGTGACCTAGGGCGTGTAAGGTTCAGAAACCATCATCTTGAAATCTCGTGAACGTTGGGAGAAAAACCGCCAAAATTCCCATTTTGCAGGTCACGCCCCTAGGTCTCGCGTGTGACCTTGGGAGTGTTTATACTGTTACTAGAAACGGTGGGAATTAACTATAGTAGTTGTCAAAGGGTCATGCCCCTAGGTCACGCCCGTGACCTAGGGCATGTCTATACTCTTACTGGAAATGGCGGGAACTTGAAACGATGTGAAATAATGCGGGCTGTTACCGAAGGGTCACGCCCAAGGTCACGCCCGTGACATAGGGCGTGTAAACCGAAACCCACTGGATCTAAAACTGGCTATATTAAGCACGACATGCCTGGATGTCAATCCTTCTGTCACGCCCGTGACCCAAAAGTCACGCCCGTGAGCGGGGCGTGGAGGCCGAAAATGGTCTGGAACTGACTTTTGGCATCCGTCTGCTGGTCACTCCTGCTGGGCACGCCCGTGACCCTTAAGACATGCCCGTGATCGGGGCATATAACTTTAATCCACCATGGCAAGTACTCTGGAGCGCCTTTATGGGTCATGTCCACATGTCACGCCCGTGACCTGAGGGTCACGCCCGTGTTTGCGCCGTGTCAAGTTGATTTTTCAAGCAATCTTTAGTTTCATCTCCTGATCAGTCCTACAAGCTTAAAATTCATATTTGTAGCCCAGATTGACTTGAAATATAAAAAGAAATCAATTAGAGACATAATTACTAGAATATAATTATAATCTTATTATTTATTAAATAAACTATATATATAAATAATAATATAATTAAAGTTATCAAATACCCACATACTTACTCGTTTGCTCGTCCCGAGAAAACAACTTTCCATTTGGAGAAGAAACTCTTCAACGCTAGAAAAGAAAAATTGAACATAAGGAGTAAAATGCGAAGTCTTATGCCTATGTGCGTGGCTATTTTAGTAGAAAAACCTACTCAGCATACAATTTAGTTTTTATATTTCTGCACTTTGTTTCCAGTTATTATTTCTACTTTTAAAATTGAAATCTGGTAAATCTTGAAATGGCATTTAGGGAGAAAGTAGCGTGTTTACTAAGATAACATTGCACAAATCGAAGATTGAGATACCCTCCAAAGGAATCCGTCAATGTCGATGGTCATAGGCTTGCCCTTTCACACTCTCACCATCACACTAGTTCAACTTATAAGCACAAATCATTAGGACTTAACTAGGTTGAAACATAGGCTTAGGTTTTTTTTGGTTTGGATAATCAAAGGTAAAAATAATGGATAGACATACCAAGACCTAAAGAGGGCTTGCACAAAATAAATTGTTATGGCTTAAAGAACGCCGCCAATTCATAAATCCCCTTGTTTCTTCTCCTTAACATGTTGAAGATTTTTCCACTTCCTCTATTTATTTTCAAATTTTTTTATGTATATTCTTTTTTGAGGAGGAAGGAAATATAAATCAACACATTTTTATCAATTAGCCACCAAAATAAAATGGCTCCTAATCACTCATAAACCATTTGGTATATATATTTTAAGCTTTTTCTTAGGTTTGTAATTAGGATGCTTTTTAGGCTTTGGTAAAGTGTTTGGTGGAGCTAAAACAAGAGAAAGGGTATAGGCTTAAATTTGCTTAACAAAGATAAAATGTTTAGGTGCGGGTGCAAAGGCTCACACTTTACAAAAGAAATGCCTAAATCATATTTATGATAATGAGTTTAACCTATGCAAAGTCTTGAGAATAGCTAGAGGGCAAGTTCTAGACATCGAGAACGAATATCTTTCTTGATTCGTGAAATATCTCTCTAGTAAACATCTACACAATCTCCTAAATTATTTTTAGATTTTTACCGGTTTCAAAGTAAAAGTAGAATAAACTATTTTTACCCATTTAGAAAAATAATAATCAATCGTATGCTGAATATTTAATTCTACATAAAATTCTACTTACATGTGCACTTAACTAGGAACACGGCATGGCCAGCAATTTTACTCCAAAATTCAAAATTCAATTGAAACATGAAAAATTTCTAAACACTATGTAAAAGATGAAATACTAGAGATTTTGCATGTGAATAAATATAGAAATAATGATTTCTCTAATTAAAAATTTAAAATTAAACCTATATTTTTTTTTCAATTTTTCTTAAAATAAAAAAAAACACTAAAGCGATCTCACCCCCATACTTAAAAATAAACATTGTCCCCAATGTTTATATGCCAAAGGGGAAAAAGAAAAGTAAAATTTTTTTATATATTTTAAAAAAAATAAAAGAAAATGCAAGGATAAGCAAGGGGTGTCTCCCAAGAGCGCTTTTATTTTTCCCGTCTTTAGGCTAGACAGTTTTGGTTAGGAGAAGGGAAAATAAAAATTAAAATGAATGGGCAACTCCCTTAATTCGCATTTCGGCGTATGTGCCGAAGTTGGTATCCCGGGTACTCTTCCGCTTACTTGTTGATTTTCCTTGTTGTAGTAGTTGGCTTGAAAATGTAAATTCAAATTACCTCTCCATACTTGAGGTGATTCGAATCTTTGTAAAGGGGACAATGTTGTATTGCAACCGTTCATTTTCTTCCCGAAATTCATTAGTTAAAGGGAAATCAAAAAGAAATGCGTCAGAAAAATCTTCATAAGGGGGAGGTTCTTGCGAAGCTATTTGATTAGGTATAGGTTGTTTATTTTCTAAAATTAAATTGTTATCTAAAAGTTTATTGAAAAGAAACTTTCTGGGAACAATATTTCCATGAATTTCAATTTTTAAATATTTATAAGTGGAGTTTGAAAATTTATGAGGCGAAGGAAAATCGGGAGAAATAGGTGAAGAAACATGCTTTTCTTCTATTTCACCCGGTGTGCCCATAACTTTAATAAAGTCTTGATATAATAATTCTTCCTCCTCTTCCGAATAAGATACCAAGGGGGCACATGAAGATTCATGTTTCGTACTAGGTGAACTATTTGAAGAGGATGAAGAATCATTAGAAAAGTGGTTAATAAATTCTTGATATAATAATTCCTCCTCCTCTTTGGAATAAACCACTAAGGAGGCACATGAGGAGTCATGTTTCGTCCTGGGTGAAATATTCGAAGAGGGGGAAGAATCATTAGAACAAGAAATAATTTCTTCTAAATTTTGGGGAGGATCAATTATGAATTGTGTAAAATCCCCAAAATTAGAAGAAAAAGGTTATGGTGTGATCAAAAAAGAACAAAAATTAGGATCTAAATAGGTATTCTGATAACTCGGGAATCCTTCCGGTTGTTCTTGCGAACAAGAATGACCAAAATTCAAGGTAGAAGAAAAATTATTTAAATCAAAATAATTATTCTCGTTAAAATTCGAAAAATTATTTTCTTGAAAATTAGTAGAAATGGAAAAATTATTTTCATGAAAATTAGAAAAAGAATTAGCATCAAAGTGAGAATAATTATTAATTGCAAAATTATTTTGATAACAAAATTTTTGCTAATAATAATAATAATAATTATCACATTGATGTGGAGCACCACTATAATAACAAAAACTTTTCCGCTGTTTTGCGGCTTCCAAAATATTAACTTTGTGTGTAAGTTCGGCAATCTTAGCGGCCAATTGAGATAACATTTTTTAAAAAAAGAAAATAAAATAACCAGTACTTAATAAAATGAAATTCAAAAAAGAAAATTAAACGTGAATAGGGGTAGAGAAAGAGAATGATAAAATTATTACAATTCGCGCTTTCAAAATATCAAAAAAAATTTCCCCAGCAACGGCGCCAAAAACTTTATGAGGAATTTTATAAGTTTTAAAATATAATCCAAACTAAAATCCCAAATAGGCAAGTGTACCTATCGAAATATAGTATAGAAAATTGTCGTATTAGAATCAAGGCCTCTTGAGTACTTCTACTCACGCAAATTAACATTATTTTTTCGGAAAATAATAGGAGTGAATGTAAACTATAACTAGAAAATAATCTAAAAGAAAACACCCGAACTAGACTAACTTTAAAATAAATCTTTCATTAAAGATAACTTCTAAATTACCTACTTCGAACGTGGATGTTCGTAAAGTACAAAAGCGTCTCTCTCGAGCTCATGCTTTTGACTAAACTTAGGATGATCGATTAATACCTCTCAGCCAGTCGAAACCCCTGAGCTTGCCTTATGCGGTGAACCCCGCTATTGGATTTGACTCCAATCCGAAGGATCCGTGTCATCCTCTCTCGAGGAGTGAATGCCGCTCCTTCTTCTTTGAGTGATCTACTCGTATCCACAACCTCTCGGTAAATCTAGGATACGGATCTAAAATCGAAATCGAAGAAAATAAATCAAAGATAGATCAAATCAGAAATAATAGAGTTTTTGTAAAGAAAGAAGGACTTTATTTTATTAAAAAACTTGTCAAGATCAAGTGGTAATGAAAAGAGGGATACATGTAAAGATAAACAAATACAAGCTTGAAATAAAAGTGCTATAAATAAAAGTTAACTAACTATGAAAAAGTACATAAAGGACAATGCATGAAAACAGAAAAATAAGCTACTAAAACTGGCTAATAACTAGTCCTAGATGCCTCCCTAGATGCCCTCAGCTTCTGACTTTGTCTGCAATTTATAGTAAAATTTCTGGAAGGTCACGCCCCTCGGTCACACCCGTGAACTAGGGCGTGTAAGGTTCGGAAACCGTCGTCTTGAAATCCAGGAATGTTGGGAGAAAAACCGCCAAAATGGACGTTCTGCGGGTCAGGCCCCTAGGTCATGCCCGTGACCTAGTACATGTCTATACTGTTAGTCGAAATGGCGGGAACTGGAAACGGCAGGAATTAACTCTAGCAGTTGTAGAAGGGTCACGCCCCTAGGTCACGCCTATGACCTAGGGCGCATCTATACTGTTACTGGAAATGGCAGGAACTCGAAACAGCTGGAAATAATTACGGCTGTTGTTGAAGGGTCACGCCCAAGGTCACGCCCGTGACCTAGGGCGTGTAAGCCGAAATCCACTGGATCTGAAACTGGCGACATTAAGCACGACATGCCTGGATGTCACGCCTAATGTCACGCCCGTGACCCAGAAGTCACGCACGTGACCTGGGCGTGCAGGCCGAAAAAGGTCTGGAACTGACTTCTATCCTTCGTCTGCTGGTCACGCCTGCTGGCCATGCCCGTGACCCCTAGGTCATGCCCATGACGGGGGCATGTAAATTTAATCTGTCATGGCAAGTACTCTGGAGCGCCGTTATAGGTCACGTCCACATGTCACGCCCGTGACCTGAGGGTCACGCCCGTGTCCGGGCCGTGTCAACTTGATTTTTCTAACAATCTTCAGTTTCATATCCCGATCAGTCCTACAAGCTCAAAATTGATATTCGCAGCCCATATTGACCTGAAATATAAAAAGAAAGCAATTAGAAAGATAATTACTTAAATATAATTATAATCTTTTTATTTATTAAATAAAATCTATATAAAATAACGATATAATTAGAGTTATCAAATACCCTTACTCGTTTGCTTGTCCCGAGGAAACAACTTTACATAGGGAGAAGAAAAATTTTCAATGCTAGAAAAGAAAAATTGAACATAAGGAGTAAAATGCGAAGTCTTACGCCTATGTGCGTAGCTATTTTAGTAGAAAAACCTATTCAGCATACAAATTAGATTTTATTTTTCTGGAATGTGTTTCCACTTATTATTTCTACTTTTAAAATTGAAATCTGGTAAATATTAAAATCGCATTTAGGGAGAAAGTAACATGTTTACTAAGATAATATTGCACAAATTAGAAGATCGAGATACCTTCCAAAGAAATCCATCATGTTGATGGTCATAGGCTTTCCCTTTCACACTCTCGCCATGGCACTAGTTCAACTTATAAGCACAAATCATTAGGACTTAACTAGGTTGATAACATCCGAGTTGGAAGAAAAATTAATTAAATCAAAATAATTATTCACATTAATATTCGAGAACGAATTTTCATGAAAATTAGAAAAATTGGAAAATTTATTTTCATGAAAATTTGAAGAAGAATCATCATTAAAGTGAGAATAACTAATTTCATAATTATTATCAAAATAATTTCCATAAGGAATTTTTTTAATTATAATAATAATTATAGCAATCCTCACTTCGATGAGCAGCACCACTATAATAACAAAAACTTTGTCATTTTTTGCGGCTTCCAAAATATCTACTTTATTTTAAAGTTTGGTAAGCACGGAGACCAATTGGGACAACATTTTTTTAAAAAAAGAAAAAAAAATTACCTATACCTAATGGAATTGAATTTAAAAAGTAAACTAAAAAGAGAAATGGAGGTAGAGAAATAGAATGATAAAATTAATAAAATTTATGCTTTCAAAATATCAACAAAATAACTCCTTAGTAACGACACCAAAAACTTGATGGATAAAATTTACGCTAGAGCACAATTCTAAATCAATAAAGCAAGTGTACATATCATTCTAAAGTATAGGATTAAGTATTGTATTTAAACTCGGGCCTGCTGACTACTTCTACTCACGTAAATTAATATTATTTTATCAATAAATAAAAATATGTTAAATAAAACTATAAAAATAAAGATTAGCACTTGATCTAGAATTCCTTTGGTAAAATAAACCTTTATGAAAGGCAAAATTCTAAATTACCTATTTCGACCGTGGATGTTCCCAAAATACAAAAGCACCTCTCTCGAGAATACGCTTTCGACTAAACTTAGGGTGATCGATTAAGACATCTCGGCTAGTCGAAACCCCTAAGCTTGCTTTATGCGATGAACCCCACTATTAGATTTGACTCCAATCTGTAAGATTTATGTCATCCACTCTCGAGGAGTGTGTTGGAACCAGCTATCTGATCCAGCCTAGAGTTCGTACCCGAGGATGCAGCCCGCACCTACTCCTCTTGAACTACCCCACCCCCCCACCCCCCACACCCCCCCCCCCCCCCCCCCCCCCCCCCCGAAGAGAGACGTAGACCTAAAAACATAACGATGGGTCTCAGCTCGAAGGTCCCACATCTTACCCGGAAGAAACTGAAGTTCTTCCCCTCACTAGCTAATGGCTGAGCTAGGTGCCTGTGAGGAAGAATATGGAAAGGCTCAACAAAACATTTCAGGCACCTTGTCGGTCTATTTATAGGCCTCTGAGTTTGATCTGCCAATATCCAAACTGAAACGACCTGAAATGACCAAAATACCCTTGGTCGGGTCTGCCAACAGCCAAACTCTACTGTCCTGAAGAGCTATATGCAGACCACCAGGGGTAGAAGTGTAAAAACACCTGGGGCAGAAGAGTTAAATCCCCCTTAGGGGTAAAAATGTAAAAACCTTCTTTCAGCCTATGCAGCGAGTGGGGAAAATGACTGTCGGGCGAGACGGTCCCCCCTGCTCGTCTCACCGGTCCCTCGACCTACTGGCCATCTCGCTTTCTAGGGCGAGCTTGTGCCCTTGAGGATGTCTCACCTAGAGCGCTGAGACCCCGTCTCGCACTCTGCGAGTGGACAAAAAGTCTCACTCGCTTCTCAACCTCATCTCGCCAGTTCCTGCGTCCCGCTGCTGGAAAGGCCTCCCACGAGCCTAAGGTTGTACACAATCCCCGCTCTTTTTGAGGTTGGCCCAAACTCGTAAAGAAAGTTCAACCGAGGCTCACAGTTGTCGGGATTCATTTGTAGGAATATTTGGTGGGGCCCTCCCCCTGGAGTCTATAAATATGAGTCCCCACCTCCACATGTAATGCCTCCCTTTCTCATTTCCGCTTCTCTTCCACCCTCAACATGTCTCATATCCAGAGCGTTCGTGAGCGTCTCACAATGGTGCGCAAGCAAAACAAAGTCAACGTGGCTGCCCTGATTCTTCCTATGGGGCGCACCCCCACCCTTGCCCCTTCATCCTCTCGCCCGAAGAAAGAGAAATCCGCTGGCCCTCCCCTCTCGGCCGGCACGACCTCCTCAGTACCCTTGACGGCCGATACAATTCCTCCCGCATCCTCCGGGGAGAGACAGGTGATTCTTGATTCCTCCTCTCGCCCCTTTTTTCTTATCGTCTCGCCTGTTGACCATGTTCTTCCAGAGAAACCTCACTGATTCCTTTACGCCTATGAATCCTCCTGATGTCACCAACCAGCCTCAACAACGCCCCGACTCGCCTGAGGAATCTTTCCCCCCAACCACGAGGAGAGAAGATAACTCATCCCGTCTTTTTTGTTTCACACATATACATGTTCCTTCATCGGGCACATGCGAGACCACAGGGTTACTCCTTATACCCACGGCACATGGCCGCAAGACCATCATTCATTATGACCTTTCTCCTTTCCTTTTTCTACGCAGGTATCCAGTTCGACTTGGAAACTGAGGACGCCACCACTCCACCTCCCCTCTCGCCTCTTCCTCACACAGATGCGATCGAGGACAACCTGGGTGATCCCAAGGACACCCTGGAGTTGAAGCTCCGAACAGCAAGGATGTTTCGAAAATATACACATGTCATCCGCGAGATGGAGCTGGAAAAGCAGGCTTCTGATCGACGCATTGACTGGCTGGAAACTGAGTGGTCTCGCCTCTCTGCCGAGATCAAGGCTGACACCGTAATGGACGAGACAGACCCCCAGGCAATCCTAAATGAGATAGACGAACATCTCCATATCGTGCACCGCGGTCTAGTCACCGCTTGTGCCTTTCATCTTCCTGGTCGCCCTCCATGCGCGGGAGGTCGGGGTGGCCGCTGGAAGTGGCTCAAGAACTGAGGGATCCTGGATTCGTCTCGCCTACTTAATGCTTCTCTGTAACTTATGAATCAATCGGGCACCCACCCTTTTTCTATTAATTTGTTATTTAAATCTTCTTGGATGAGATGCCCGCCTTGCGCGGGATGGAATAATTAATTATGATAATTTATGATGATATTCTTGTCAAACCGTCATGTCGTGCTGGGTTTTTCATCATTGTTGTGTTTAATCAGTCTGTTCTTTAATTAATAATGACATTTTTGGCTCATCGAAAGAATCGTCGTGACCCTTCCTCTGGTCGGGTTCTGGAGAGAGAGAGAGAGAGGGAGAGAGAGAGAAGATGAACCGTCGGGTCGCCCCTTCGGCTTCCGCCTTTTCATATTCACGCTCAATATCCTCTCCTCTCTCTGTCTGCTATAAATACCTCTCCAGGATCTAGATGCTTCTAGGCTTGCATTATTGTTCTCTGCTATTTCTGGGATCCAGAGCTCTCACCTACTCCTCCGTGCTTAACACTTCTCGCATCCCGCTCCCCCTTCACTCTTTTCCCTTTTCTATTTCTATCCTCTTGCTGGCAATGGGGAAGAATATGGTAGAAGAAGGCGAGGGCCGCAACCACAGCGGGAGGCAGTTTGCCGACCACAATTTCCCTCTCGGCAGGATATTCGAAGAAGACTGCAATCACTTCGCCAGCGTGTTCCTGGCAGATGGCTATCTGTCTCGCCCACCCAAGGTCGGCGAGTGTATAAACACCTTCTATCCCGATGAGCTAGCCCTCCCCGTCTCGCTCTTCGAGGCCGGGCTAAGACTCCCCCTCTGGCCAGAGGTTAAATAGGTCTTCAAATACATTGGCGTTGTTCCCGCGCAGTTTAACCCAAACACGATTTCGATGCTGGTCGCTTTCTCCAGCTACCTACGACGAGAGCACATCGAATTCAGCTGACCTCCTTTCACAAACTATTCATCTACCTTGCCAAAGATGACGACGTTTCCTATTTCACAGGCCAAAGCTTAAAGGTATGCGAGACGTAAAATAAGAATCACCATTGGCTCACTCGCTTCGTTTTCATTCGCAGCAACTTGGGAGGTATCCCTCTTGCTACGATGTCGCCGACCGAGGTGTAATACGAGACCCCCAAAGTTGGCGGCGCCGAGAAGGCTCTCTGCGACTTCATCGCAGGGAAAAATTTCAAGGTCAACTTCCTTCTGCGAGACCTCAACTCGCATCTTCACGTCCATCCCAGTGAAGGTATATTAGCGTCCCCTTGTCATTATGCTTACCTTCTTGCTTTATTCTAACAACTGTCTCGCTCAGGAGAGAGAACTATCCCTGTCCACCCCCCTTATCAAAGCAACAGGTGTCTCGCCCTTGCGAGTATGGCGGCAGAGGCGGCAGAGGCGGCAAAGGAAACATTGACCCCCAACCCAAAGAATAGGCCTGGGGATGATGCCGCCACTTCTCGTCCTAGCCCGAAGAAAAAGGTGAAGAAGGTGGTGTCCTTCCTGAAGGAGAATAAAAGAGCCGCTCCCAAGGAAAGGAAGGAAATGTCGGGGTATCTGTTCCCCATTTCTGTGGAAAAGTCTCCCTCACCTCGCCATCCATCCATCTTGCCTACCTGCGAGACGACCCTACCAGACGAAGCCGCCACCACCATTGTCCAGCCCGCCGATCTTCCCCCTCGCGAGGAGGTCTCTTCTAGCCACCCGACCCCCTCCTCGCATCCAAATTACAACATGGGGCCCGCGACGGACGATGTCGCCGGCGAGCAAGTACTCTTGTGGGAGAAGGATGCCAACTGCGTGTTGGTGTGTACTCTCCTTCCCTCCTGGAAGGAGCAAGACCCACCCACCAGTCATGCCTTCGCCCTCGTGTATGGGCTATACGGTGGCCTTGGGACTGAGCCCGCGGATAATAAGGTGTCGCGAGACCTCATCCTGAAGACCGCCCACGCCCAGTTTCACTCCATGTAGCTTTCGCACCGGATCTCGCGCCTCCTAGTCTATAATAACAAGAAGTGGAAGGAGGGTGAGGCTAGCCTTGCTGAGGAGCGCGAGAAGTCCAATGACCTCGAGAAGCGGCTGGCCTTCTACGACAACCTCCTCGAACGAAGCCAGGCCGGTGTGGTGAGCTTTTTAATTACCACTCGCCTGTTTTGCTTGCCAGCTTTTCATAAACTTATGCTGACTGACGACCTTCTCATAGGATGCCGAGACTGCTGATCGCATGCCCTCACGCATTGCGACTTGGATGGAGAGGTCAAGCTGTTAAGGGCTGAAAACGTCCGTCTCGCGGACAACACCATACTCCATCTGGATCCATTCCAAGCTCCCCCACCACCTCGTTATTCCTCGGATGAGGTCTACGCCGTCTGTCGAGACTCCAACATAAAGGCGACGGAGCTCGTTATCAAGATGATGAAGGAGCTGGGGGTGGTCCGGGATGATGCCGAGACAGTCACTGTCCGCGACTTGGTCCCCCAGCTGTATGTCGAGACAGATGACTGCTCCTCCTCTGGTGGCGAGGAGTGAAGGGATGTTAGAGTCTGGGGACTTCTGCCCCTCCTTTTTTGTTTCTCCTATACTTGTAGATATTTCAAATAGTGAAGTGTTTCCTGTGATAGTGTTTCTTTTCTGTAATGAACAAAGAGAATTTTATTATAACCTCTCGCACTTCTGACGTCATTGCGCTTTACCCTGCCATTTCGCCTGGTTAATTATTTCAAAATGCTAGTCCCTGGGTTTGTCCTCTCCCCTACCGCGCGTGAGGCCGTCTACCCCTTTGCTTCCCTCTCGCTACAAAATCTGCCCAGTGTCATAGACCTTGGAGATCAACCACTCCGCATGATAGGTCCCTCATTTTTATGCTAGGCATGTGCCTTTGATACTGAACACATGACGAGTGTCAGTCGGAGATGCTCCTCCTCCTTGGCCCTGCCCCCAATTCTTGCTTTTCCTAGGAATTCTCTATCAATTTTCTGACAAATATGGACACCCTTCTTCATAAGCTCTTACCACTTGAGTTTCCCCCGAGCGAGCCTACAACCCTACCAGCTGGGTGGGAGCCTGTTCAACTAGTCTGCTCGGGGTCTCCACTCCAAACCATAACAAGTGAGTGAGCCTACAGCCCGGCTAGCTAGATGAGAGCCTGATCAGCGGGTCTGCTCGGGGCCTCCTCTCCAGACCATCTCCAACCACCGAGTGACCCTACAACCCTGCTAGCTAGATGAGAGCCTAGTCAGCAGGTCTGCTCGGGGTCTCCTCTACAAACCTTCTCCAACCACCGAGTGAGCCAACAGGCCTGCTAGCTAGATGTGAGCCTGGTCAGCGGGTCTGCTCGGGGTCTCCTCTCCAAACCTTCTCCAATCACCGAGTGTGCCTACAGCCCTGCCAGCTAGATGAGAGCCTGGTCAGTGGGTCTGCTCGGGGTCTCCTCTCCCAACCATCTCCAACCACCGAGTGAGCCTATTGCCCTGCCAGCTAGATCAGAGCCTGTCAGCGGGTCTGCTTGTGGCCTCCTCTCCAAACCTTCTCCAACCACCGAGTGAGCCTACAGCCCTGCCATCTAGATGAGAGCCTGGACAGCTGGTCTGCTCGGGGTCTCCTCTTCAAACATTATCCAACCACCGAATGAGCCTACAGCCCTACCAGCTAGATGAGAGCCTGGTCGGCGGGTCTGCTCGAGGTCTCCTCTCCAAACCTTATCCAACCACCGAGTGAGCCTACAGCCCTGCCAGTTAGATGAGAGCCTGGTCAGCGGGTCTGCTCGAGGTCTCCTCCCAAAACCATCTCCAGCCACCGAGTGATCCTGCAGCCCTGCCATTTAGAAGAGAGCCTGGTCAGCGGGTCTCCTCTCCAAACCTTCTCCAACAACCGAGTGAGACTACAACCCTGCCAGCTAGATGAGAGTCTGGTCATCGGGTCTACTCGTGGTCTCCTGTCCAAACCTTCTCCAACCACCGAGTGAGCCTACAACCCCGACAGTTAAATGAGAGCCTGGTCAGCGGGTCTGCTCGGGGTCTCCTCTCCAAACCATCTCCAACCACCAAGTGAGCCTACAACCCTGCCAGCTAGATGAGAGCCTAGTCAGTGGGTCTGCTCGGGGTATCCTCTCCCAACCATCTCCAACCACCGAGTGAGTCTACAACCCTGCCAGCTAGATCAGATCCTGTTCAGCGGGTCTTCTCGGGGTCTCCTCTCCAAACCATCTCAAACCATCGAGTGAGCCTAAAGCCCTGCCAGCTAGATGAGAGCCAGGTCAGCGGGTCTGCTTGAGGTCTCCATGCAACTATTTTCACATTTCACCTTTAATGTCATGAAAAGAGATACCTGCAATTTCATTATACCATAAGGTCACATCCAAATTACAAGTATTGAACAATAAAAATGCAATGAACAAAGTGTGTTATGGATAAAATCTTTTTAAGTCATCGCCACTTCGGGCGCGATCAAGGCATACCCCATCCACATCCTGGAGGTGGTACCCTCCCGACTTCAAGACCTTCACTATAAAGGGACCCTCCTAATTTGGATTGAGCTTTCCTATGAAGTCCCCTCTAACTGTTGCATCCACCTTTTTGAGAACCAGATCACCCTTCTGGAACTGCTTGATCCTTACATGTTTATCAAAGTACCTCGCCATCCGGCGCTTGACCTCCTCCTGCCAGACCATTGCCAAATCCCTGAGCTCTTCAACGAGATCAAGAGAGAGTTTTTGCTCTTCTCCGTTCTCTGCCATCCATCCTTTATCTTTTTCCTTTGCAATGAATACTCTTGGTGATGTGACCTCGAACTCTATTGGTATGACTGCCTCCGAGCCATGAGAGAGCTTAAAGGGGGTCTCTCCTGTGGCAGTGTTCGGTGTGGTTCTCAAGGCCCACAAGAGTAAAGGGAGCTGTTCCACCCAACTCCCCCTTAGATTCTCCACCTTCTTATTCAAAAGATTGACAATGATTTTGTTGGCTGCTTCCACCTACCCATTACTCTGCCGATGATGAACTGAGGCAAAATGGTGATCTATGCCCAAACGGATGCAGAAATCAACAAATTCCCTTCTAGCAAATTGTGGTCTGTTGTCCGTCACAATGGCCAGCGGTAGCCCATGCCTGGAGATGATTTCCCCCCATACGAAATTCTTGACCACCTGCGATGTCACCTTAGCCAATGCCTTCACCTCCAGCCATTTTGAAAAGTAATTTATCATGACCAACAGGAACTTCCTCTGCCCGCTAGCCTGGGGAAAAGGACCCACCAGGTCTAGCCCCAGATCGCGAAGGGCCAGGGAGCCGTGATCGTTTGTAACCTCTGGGATGGAAGGCATTGGAGGGGGGCGAACTCGTGACACGTTTAGCATTTTTTTTACAAACTCCTCTGCATCTTTTCTGATGGTAGGCCAGAAGTACTCCTACCTCAGCACTCTTCCCTCCAAAGTCTGGCTTCCTGAATTACTGCCACATTCACCTGAGTGAATTTCCTCCAGAACCCTTGGAACCTCTTCCTCTGACACACATTGAGCCAGCAGACCCGATAGTATCTTACGGTACAAAGCTCCATCTTTTAACAAGTAGTTCGCCGATTTATACCTAGCATGCTTCTTATCGAGATCGTCCACGGGCAGTTGCCCCGAGGTCAAAAAGGTGATGAAGGGGTCCATCCAAGACACTTGCTGGTTTATCTCCATGAGCTACCCCTCTTCTATGGATTGCCTGAAAAGTTCTGTCATCGTTCCTCCAGCTCGAGGGCCATACTTGGCGAGCTGGTCCGCCTGAGCGCTCTCCTCCCTCGGGATGTGCCGAATTGAAAAGCTTCACAACTGCCCGATGATGTCTTTGACCTTCCCTATGTAGAGCTAGAGGGTGGGCTCCTTTGCCTCGAACTCCCCTTTGATCTAGCCCGCGACCACCATGGAATCCGTCGTGACCTCAATATCTTATATGCCCAGCTCCCGAGCTAATCGGAGCCCTTCGATGATTGCCTCATATTCCGCTTGGTTGTTGGTGATCGGGAAGTGGATCTTCAAGTCCTGCTCAATCCTGGTCCCCTCCAGACTTACCAAGATCATTTCCCCTCCAAAGGAATTTCTTCCTGACGCCCCATCTACCATCATCTTCCAAGCCGCTCAAGAGGACACTTCAGCCTCTTGGACCTCAACTATGTGTTCCACCAGGAAGTCGGCCATAGCTTGTGCCTTGATGGCAAGCCGAGGAATGAAAGCGAGGTCAAATTCATTGAGCTCTATCTACCACTTGGCCAGCCTCCCGGAGTGCTCCACCCCCTCCAAGATGCGACGGAAGGGATTATCCGTCACCACCTTAATATAATGAGCCTGAAAATAAGGCCTAAGCTTCCTGGCCGAGAGGATGAGGGCAAATGCTAACTTTTTAAGAATGGGGTACTCAAGCTCCGCCTTCTTTAGGACCCTGCTTACATAATAGATCGAAAATTACTTCTTCCCTTCCTCTCGCACAAGAACCGAGCTCACGGCCCCAGTCCCTACTCCCAAGTATAAGAACAGTACCTCTCCTTCCCTTGGCCCCTGGAGTAGAGGCATCTGGGTGAGCTGTTGCTTTAGAGCCTGAAAAGCCTTCTCACATTCGGGGGTCCATTCGAATTTCTTGCCCCCTCTTAACCTCCGGAAGAAAGGCAAGCATTTCTCACTGACTCGAGAGAGAAACCTGCTTAGCCCGGCCAACCTGCCGGTGAGACATTGGACTTACTTAGCATTTTTGGGAGACTCCAGTTCTAGAATTGCCTTCACTTTATCAGGATTGGTCTCTACTCCGGATGGTGTGAGAAGATGCCCTAGGAACTTCCCCATATTGGCTCCAAAAATACATTTATGGGGGTTGAGCATCATTTTATATTTTCTCAAAGTTCCAAAGGTTTCCTCAAGGTCAGAGACATGAGATCTGAGGTCCCGACTTTTTATCATCAAGTCATCCATATAAACCTCGAGGTTCCTTCCTTTTGGTTCTTGGAAGATCCTATCCATCATTCTTTGGTAGGTTGCCCCCGCATTTTTCAAACCAAAGAGAATCATATTAAAACAGAAGCACCCATCCTCTGTGACGAAGGTGATGTCCTTGATGTCCAGAGGATGCATGCGTATTTGATGATATCCTGAGAACGTATCTAAAAAACTCATAAGAGAGAAACCGACGGCTGAGTCAACAAGCACGTCGAATCGAGGCAGCGGGTAATAATCCTTAGGGCACGCTTTATTTAAAAGAGAGAAGTCTACACACATTCTCCACTTTCCCTCCCACTTTTAACCATTACAACATTGCTCACCCACCCGGAATACTTACAGGCAGACATAAACCCCGCCTTAAGTAGCTTTTCTACTTCCCCTCAAATGGGTTCGGCCATCTTGTAGGCGATGGCCCTCTTCTTCTATTGCACTAGGCGAGTGTTGGGATCGAGGTTGATACGGTGGCAGGCCACGTCCACATCAACCCCTGGCATGTCGACCGCTCTCTATGCAAAGACATCAATGTTCCTTTGCATGCATGCCTTGATCTCCTCCTCGTCTTTCGAGCTGAGCTCGCCACTAACCTTGATCTTCTCTTTCCTTCATTCTTTGGTGAGAATCTCCATCTTTAGCACTTCCATGGCTGCCTTCAGCCTTGACGGTTCCTCCTCACCCTCCTGCTCTCCCAGTACATCCTGTTCTCCAGCCTCATCCTCCGTGATAGTCACCACCATTTCCTCCCCGAGCATCTCCATCTCCGGCTCTCTAGTGTTCTCTCCTTCCGGTAGTACGATTCTTCTTTTTTTAAAACAGGCCTCCCTTCCTGGCGACCCTCCTGCTTCCCCCATTTTTCTATTTCCTTTCCTTATCCCTTCTTCTTCATCCGACTCGTCCTCTTCCTCCCCCATCTATCCATTCCTCTCTCCATCCCTTTCCAGCTCGACCGTAATGCCTCCTACCGTCTCCTCTTCTCCCTCTCTTTCGACCTCTTCTCCTTCTCTATCCTCTACCATACCCTTCTCTACGTCCTTATCTCCCGCCGTTTCCTGATCCTCCGCAATGCCCCCTACCATCATCACTTCACCCTCTCCTCCAACCTCTCTTTCTTCTTCCGCTGCTTCGCTACCAACCTCCTACTGTCATTGCTCCATCCTCTTCTCCATGTCCTCAGCCTCTTCCTACCATGAGATGGTGTTCACCGCCGTCACGTAGCACTCCCTGGCCGCCTTCGGATCCCCTCACACTCTGATTTGGGTACCTCCGGAGTTGAGCTTCAAACACAGGTGGAAAGAGGATGGCACACATCTGAAAGCGCTGATCAAGGGGAGCCCGAAAATTGCATTGTAACTGCTGGTGGCATCCACTATGACAAAATGGTAGTTCCTCGATAGTCCCCCCAGGGTTACCTGGAGCCCTACTCCCCCCTTGACCTCCCTCCTCTCTCCTGATAATCCAAATAATGGTATATCTGCTGCCAGCAACCTCCGGGCCTCCACCCTCATCTCGTTGAATGCCTTTTTGAAGATAACTTTCACGAGCTCCCATTGTCGACCAGGATCCGCTATACCGTGATGTTCTCAATGGCGGTCTGAATTACTAGTGCGTCGCACAAAGGGTCTTCATGGTCTGGCATGTCCTTCCTCGAAGAGGTGATTTTCTCATCCGGTGGTGGGGATTGTGACGTCGAGGCTACGCTTCGACGGTACATAGTATGAAGGCCAACCTTTCGGGCAGCCTCGATCCCCCCATGGATTACTCCAATCCCCCCTCGGCCTCCCACATCCACTCGATCTACACATCGATCTTCTTCTCCAGTTCCAGTTACCTCCTCTATTCGCACCGGCCTCTGCTGCTCTCCTGCTCCTCTAGCTCTTCTCATTTTCAAGAATTCTGGGCAGGTTGCTGTTGCGTGCCCCTCCTCCTCGTGGAAGTCACAGTATGGCAAGGCTACCTACCCCCTATCTCCCTTCCTAAGGGTTTCTCCTCCTCCAAGCTCCTGCTCTTCCTCTCTCCCGGCCTCTACCTCTCCTTCGGTTGATTGCCATATCTTGCTGCGGCGGGGGTACGGGTGGTCTATGAACGTACCCCCACCCTTGCTGGTGAAATCTTCCAGGTCCCGCCGGTTGGTTCCATCCCCCTGGGGAAATCCTCTCCCTTTCTCCTAGACTGGGCCTCCCTGCTGCCTCCATCCTAACTCTGGATATGCCGGCGCCATCGACTCTTACCTTCTCCTCACCTTCTGCTGTCTCCCTCCTAATTCTCTCGACTCCGCCTCCATTAGCCTTGCTAGCTTCTTGGCAAAAGCTGGATTCACCGCCTCCATAGCTATTTCCTTCGCTACCATCTCCATCAACCCCTCAAAAGATAGCGGCACCTTCCGGTTGAGGCTCATGTTTGAGAAGCCTTCCC
This sequence comes from Platanthera guangdongensis, assembly GCA_039583875.1. Lineage (NCBI taxonomy): Eukaryota > Viridiplantae > Streptophyta > Magnoliopsida > Asparagales > Orchidaceae > Platanthera > Platanthera guangdongensis. Next base: position 39,620,724 of record CM077165.1, on the reverse strand, counting down.
GCAGTGCCACGGTAAGGCCATCTGGAGGGCGAATCCGGGCACCTCCTGGAAATCCAAGATCTCTTCCTGAAATCTGTCTACATACTGGGCCACAGACTCATCTGTCCTCTGCTTAATGAAAAAGATCGACTCCGGGTTCTTCTTCCTCTTCTTCGAAGTTGATAATCGTAGCTGAATACTCCTGCTCAGGTCCTCTAAGCAGTATATCGAGCATGTTGGGAGTTGGTGAAACCAGTCCCTAGCCTTGTCCTTTAGAGTGATGGCAAAAGGACGGCACTTGAATGTGTCTGTCATTGGCCTAATCGAGACTGCTTCCTCGAACCAGTGCACGTGATGGAGGGGATCATCTTTCCCCACGTAGTAGTTCATCTCGGGTTTCCGAAACCCTTCCAGGATGTGAGCTGACAGGATCAACTCACAAAAAGGCGACCCTCTCACCACTGGTCTCACCGATCCTACTCGCGCGACGACCTCCCCTAGCGAGATGGAGCTCGCAGGGCTGGGGAATAGCTCCCTTCCCACCATGTCTAGCTCGCCTCCTTTCACCATCACTTCCTTCCCTGGTCGCCTCCCCGGGGCCTCTTCTCCCACTCGCGCCGAGATAAGTTCTTCCTACTGTGCGAGAGCGGGTACCTGAGGTAGTGGGGTTGAACAATCCCCCTGTCGTAAGATCCCTTGTAGCAAGTCCTTGATGCCCTTGATTGACGCCACGAACTCTTCCCTTCCAATAAACCCTCCCAGGTTATCCGAACCATCTCCATCTCCTTCTCCATGACCTCCCGCCATGTGGTTGCTCAAGATTCTTCTTTGAGGGCTTCGGTACACGCTCACCGCACCAAAAATGTTGGAAGCAGCTATCTGATCCCGCTTAGAGTTCGGACCAAAGGTTGCAGCCCGCACCTACTCCACTTGAACCCACCTCCTGACGAGAGTCTCATACATAAAAACAGACCAAGGGGTCTCAGCTCGGAGGTCCCACCTCTTACCCTGAAGAAACTGAATCCTTCCCCTCCCTAGACTATGGATGAGCTAGGTGCCTGTGAGGAAGAATATGGAAAGGTTCAACAACACATTCCAGGAACCTTGTTTGTCTATTTATAGGCCTATGAGTTTGATCTGCAAATATCCATACTGAAATGACCTGAAATGACCAAAATACCCTGGGTCGGGTCTGCCAACAGCCAAACTCCGCTATCCTGAAGAGCTATATGCAGACCACCAGGGGTAGAAGTGTAAAAACACCTCGGGCAGAAGAGTAAAATCCCCCTTGGGGGTAAAAATGTAAAAAACATCTTTCAACCTATGCAGCGAATGAGGAAAATGACTGGCGTGCTAGATGGTCCCCCCTGCTCGTCTCTCCGGTCCCTCGCCCTACTGGCCATCTCGCCATCTAGGGCGAGCTTGCACCCTAGAGGATGTCTCGCCTACAGCACCGAGAACCCATTTCGCCCTCTGCAAGTGGACAAAAAGTCCCACTCGCTTTTTCACCTCATCTCTCCAGTTCTCGCGTCCCACTACTGGAAAGGCCTCCCACGAGCCTAAGGTTGTACAGAGTGCATTCAAATCCTTCTACCTTTGAGTGATGTACTCGTATCCACAACCTCTCGGTAAATCTGCGATACAGATCTAAGAGTGAAAACCTATACAAGAAATACAAATTCGATGCAAGTAAAATCAAAGGTTGATCGAGGTGGAAATAAAGAGAGCTTGACATAAACATGTTTATTTTATTTCAAAGGTTATCATGATCAAGTGCTAATCAATTAGCCACTCAACAAGATATAAAACTACATAAAAAGAAGAGCAATATAATTTCTAAAATAAAAGTGCTTGAATTTAAAATAGATGCAAAACTAAACTATAAAATTGAAATTACGTAAAAGAAATGCATAATAATTGAAAATTGTTTTACTAAATCTGCCAAAAATCAACTCCTAGTTGACTCCCAAAGCTCCTGGCTCTGTCTAGAATTTATAAAAAAATTTGGAAAGTCACGCCCCTAGGTCACCCCCGTGACTAGGGGGCGTGTCAGGTACGAAACCGTCCTCTTGAAAGCCTAAGAATTTTGGGAGAAAAACTCCCAAAATTGCTATTTTGAGGCTCACGGCATATGTCACGCCCGTGATCTAGGGAGTGTCATCACTGTTACTAGAATATGGTGGGAAAAAGAAACGGCGGGAGTTCATCTGGCAATTGCTGAGGGGTCACGCAACTAGGTCATGCCCGTGACCTAGAGCGTGCATGCTTGAAACATCCTGGATCTGAAACTTGCTTCTTAAAGCAGTGGCATGCCTGAGCTGGATGTCAAGCCTATCATTCACGCATGTGACCCAAAGGTCATGCCCATATCTGAGACGTGTAAATTTAATTGACATCGTATGGCCTCTGGAACTTCTAGACTGGTCACGCCCATGGGTCACGCCTGTTGAAAATGGTGAAGTGAAAGTGGGTGATTGGGAAACCGAGGAGACCTATCAACGCGGTCTATGCGGACAGGACTAGTGGTTAACCGGGTCGGCAGAGTTGTTGAATTCGGCTTGTTCTTTGGCGGCCTGGGCAGTATGTTCGCGTAGTCTGTGCGGACTGAGGTGGCGGCCAGCCAGGCCGGCTTATGCTAAGCAGGCAGTTTGTTCCAAGCTGGTAACCAGGCGGATAGCTTCACTATCTGCGGAGTCCGACAAGATGCATACTGGACTAGAGCTCGGCAGACCGGCATGGCAGATACGGTCTAGCTCTGGTGGTGCGACAAGTTTAGCTGCAGAGTTCGCTGGATAGAGCGGTCTGGACTAGAGCTCGGCAGACCTGAATGGCAGATGCCTTAGTATAGCTCTGGTGGTGCGGCTGGCGGAAGTCGCGGAGTTTGCCGGTAGGAGAGAACAGGTGATGGTGTTCGCCGGGATAGACGGACTGGTGCCTGAGTCTGCCAGTAAGTACGGACTGGCCCCTATGGCCAATGGTGTAGACTTGGTTGGTTCTGAACCAAGTCCATGTTGGCTCAGTACGGGGAGCTCACACGGTTAAGCGTGGAGTGCTTCTCAGTATGCCAAATAAGGTAGCAGTTGCCTTATAGTTTCATTGCGAGCTTGGTGAGTGCGTACTGGAGCAGTGTCCACTTGGGCATGCAGACTGTATTCCTTGTTCTCCTAGTTCGACAATTGTGAGCTTGTTCCTTGACTGTGGGCTCGGTGTGTGCGGACTGGAAATTTATCCGCAGGGCATGCAGACTACAACGTTGTCCGCTAGCATGCAAACGGGTGGTGTTGCCACATTGTCTAGTGGTGGCGGCTTGTCCCTGGCTTCGTGTTTGGCGACAAGGCATATTGGGTTACTGTCTAACCTTGATGATGTTGATGGCAGTTTGGCTATCCTACACAAGTCGCGGCGGACTGGATGTGTATTCGTGGCTTGCGGATACACTTGGTGCTTGCCGTGAGTTGGGGCGATTATCCTATCATCTTGGGCGGTGATCACACTCCTTGTCATACCGTTAAATAGGACCCCCTATCACATCAACAGAAGGATGAATGAACAGTAAGTGAACTCACAGATAGTTTCTGCAGACTATATTTTGGTATCTGCTCAGTTTGAGGAGGTTGACCGGTTTGTCCTATGCAGGTTGTGCGGATAGCGGTGGAAGCTACGGACTTCGTTCTTTCTGTAGTCAGGGACATTACAGACTCTGCGTATAGCAATCAGCGGTTAACAGCAGGTTGTGTGTTGCAGCTAGGCAGTTTCTCCATGGAAACTAGTATCCTGGTTCAATAAGTTATCCGCGTCTAGCGGCCTATTCAGTTCGAAAGTAGCAAATCGTGCGATCAGGCGGCTTGGCGACCTTGCAGTTAGGCAGTCTGTAGATTGGCGAGTAGATCTTGTATTGGAATAATGGGCAGTCCACGCGGCTTTGTTGCGGTCTAGCAATTAGGCATGTTGAGCAGACTCCGTAGTACAGCACTACTTCGGGCGGTTTCACCTTGAGTCCGCGCAGTTTGATATTTGCCTTGTATTGTTTCTGTTTCTGTTGGATACATTGGTGAATCATGTCTTGCCATGTATGTCTCACATTGTAAAGAAGTTGATTATAGTACAAGTTTCTTCCTCTTCTGTTTTGCAACTAGTTTATCTGGGCTCGGATAGGTTACATGTTCCTTTGTCTGGTTCCTACTTTCTGCTTGAACAAGTTGTCAGCTTGATAGCTTTGAATGTTTTTTACTTTATATCAGAGCTATCTCCCATTCACCTTGTGAAATTTCAACATGGTATCAGAGGGAACAGAGACTTGTGTAGTGGATCAACCAATAGTTTGCTTCAGTGCTTCTGCGAGTCTAAGTGAACAAGGGTTAAGTGCAATGGAAGATGATCTGGCAAGAGATCTTGGAATGGAGCTGCTTACATGGACTAACTTTGATTTGTGGAAGTCATGAATGGAAAGTTATCTTCTTTGCGAGGACCTTTGGCAGGCGGTTTGCGCAGCAGAAAGGCAAGAGGTTACTGCTGTCACTGGCAATATTGAAGCGGTGAGAGGTTGGAAGAAGACAAACATGAAAGCAGAGGATGTTCTCAAGCAGGGATCTCATCGAAGCTCTTGGACCACATCAGCGGATGTTGGTCAGTTGCGGAGATGTGGACTTCCCTTGTTAGGTTGTTCAATAAGGAGGTGAAGTTGGCTGCTGAGGTTGGTCCCTCTACTTCATATCAGTAAGAGAGGAGTGTTTCTCCGAGGCATGTTGGGAAGAGGAAGGAAGGAACAAGGTGCTTTAGATACAAGCAACCTGGTCACCTCAGGAAGGAGGGTAAGGTTGTCCTACACTCGGTGAACATTACTCTTATTGAGAGCAAGGAGAAGAAATTGTTTGGGTTGGCAATGAGTTCTGATGCTGATTGAATGAAGGCCAGTGATAGTGCAACTATCTGCTATGAAAGGCCGGGGCATGTGGGGATGGACAAGCTGAAAGCAATGACAGTGAGGATCATTGTGAGAGGCTTGCCTAGATTATCATCCTATGGCGATGACCAAGCTTGCGCTGGATGTCAACACAGTGAAGCTTATCACTTCACGTTTGATAAAGCGCAGTTCAAATTCAAAGCATCTTTGGAGGATGTCCATGGTAGTCTTGTGGGTCTGTCCGTCACCGCCATTTTTGGAGGCAGCAAGTAAATGCTGATTTTGGTTGATGACTATATGAGGTATACTTGGGTATACATCATGAAGGAGAACTCGAATATCTTCCGCTTGTTTTTGGAGTGCAAGAATCGTGTGGAACGCCAGCTTGTCCTGCGGATCAAGAAGTTGAGAATAGGCAACAACGGTGAGTTCGGCTCAGCCGTTTTCTCGAACTTTTGCAGGAAGCATGGGATCCGAAGGGATCTCTCTCATGGATATACTTCACAACAAGATGGTGTAGCATATCGGATGATTCGTCTTTTTACGGAGACCTGCAAGTGTTGGCTTTAGTGCAAAGGAATTCATGAGGCCTTTTGGGCGGAAGGGATGGCCTTTGCGATTTATGTCATCAGTCAGATTCCTCTGAGTCCGATCAACATAAAGACTTCATTTGAGATGATGTTCTGGGTGAAGCCCAGCATGAAGCACCTTCGAGTGTTTGGTTCTACCTGCTATTCACACTCTCCGGATACTCTCAAGACGAAGCTAATCTTCGTTGTGTATATGATGCGTCCGATTTTTATAGGGTTTTTCGGACTCATCTGGGCTTAGTTTCATGCTTGTGCACCACTATTTCAGTAGGAATTGTCATATATTTGATTAGGGGCTCACTTAGCCATTGTGCAATATTTCAGCCCATTTTGGTGTGCGAATTGCACCGGGATGTCGGGGGTATGTACTGGGGTACTCCCCGTGCGGCTTTGGATATTGTTTGCTATATATTTGGTGCTTGGAGCTTGTGCTCCAGTTTTGATTTTCTTTGCTGTGCAGGTAGTTCATTTTCCCCAACGCAGGAATTATGATTTGTGGAAAACACACGGTTGTGCATTTCCTTAGCGCACGCTTTTTGCCTGATCGTGCATTTTGTTGAGCTGGAGAAGAATCAAGTAAAGGTCGACGAATATCATCGAGCTGAGCTTGACGATCTTCACGCAATGTTAACGCAGAGTTTCTTCAGAACCGTGCGCGAAGGAAACACATGGTTTTCTTGTGGCTGCCTTAATTTATTGTGCTCTATGGTTAATCATGCGATTTGCTCATGCACGAGCAGAAGATCCCGTGCTCGAGTAAAATACACGGTTCCACCTGCTTGCCATGAATTTCTACATTATGTTGTGACTCGTGTGTTTTCCTTCACGCACGGGCAGAAGCGTCCGTGCGCGAGGAAACGCACGGGTCAACTCCTCTTCTTCCACAATATTGGTTAGGAAGATAATATCGCACGGTTAATGCATGGTCTTGCGCCAAACCGTGCCTGACCATTATTTCTGACTTCTTTATTTAAGTCGCAGGTCTCATTTTCCTAAGGGATCCAATCCTCCATTTCCGCTCCTTTGAGTGGGAAAACCTTCCTCCTGCCATTTTCTTCTCTCTCCTCCTTGGAGAGCTCCTTCGGCCACTAATTGGCCCGCGAACAGACTCTTACTGTGGTTGGTTCGGTGAGTCGATCGCCGCGGGCTTGCTAGATAAGGCAAGTGCACCTATCGCAAGTAGTACTCGATATTCGGGAGAATACCGAGGTCGTATTATTCCCGGGAACGGGTTGATTACCCCTACTGCTCCGAAAACACTATTATTTTACCGAAATAGTAGGTGAGGATTTTAATTAAAATAGGAACAAAAATATATTTAAGAAAATAGTTGATGATGAGATAACTCCCGGTATCGAATTACGTTAGGATTAAAAATAGATTTGAATTACTAGAAATCTAAAGTTTCAATTTAATTAAAGCGGAAACTTGCCCGTGGAGGTTCAAAATAATGAGCTCACCTATCTCTAGGAATATTGCTCTCCTGGACATTAAGGCTATTCGACCGGGCTCTCGTCCGACGAAGGATTCCCCTAAATGCCCGCAGTACGAAAAGAACCCCGCTATTGGGCAGGGAACCCAGTCCGGTAGAGTTAGCGCGCCTCCTCTCTCGAGGGTTAGTGCGGAACTCAATTTACCCAGGGGTGATTTTTCCATACGTACGGCCTCTCGGCTAGCTAGCGTATGGATAACAGAAATAGAGCCCACACATCGATATGTGGTTCTACGCGTCGTTAACCCGAGGTAAACCTTAAGTTTTTTAATTAAATCGAAAAATCAGACATTTGGTTATTTAAAACATTTTATATCCCAAAGCTCTTCGATAACGAGGGCTAAAAGCAATTAGCCACTCATCGGAATGGGGATAGCTTATATGTTTGGTTATGTGAGCGTTCTAAACTATTCGCTGAAAGGTTATAAAGAAATAAGAAGAAAAGTAAAATACCCTAACATTAGAAAAGTTATTACAATTAAACACACTCGCACTCATTCAAACATATAACAAGAGACAGAAATAAAACTAAGTTACACATAAGTAATTGCATAATTGAAATTTGCAGGTCCCACTCAAACGAGTGGGGCGGAAAATAAAAGCTGAAAATTGCAAGTCCTACTCAAACGAGTAGGACTGAAATGAACGCGAGTCCTACTCAAACGAGTAGGAGAAAATAAATGTGATTACATGGCTTTCTTAAATATTTACATCAAAATAAAGTCTGACCATTTAACACCGAGCGAGTAGGCGGAAAATCAAATCCAGTCATTTAACTCAAGTGAGTAGGCAGAAAAATAAAGAATGAAAATTACAAGTGCTACTCAAACGAGTAGAACTGAAAATACAGTCCAACAATTTAACTCAAGTGAGTAGGCAGAAAAATAAAGAATGAAAATTACAAGTCCTACTCAAATGAGTAGGACTGAAAATACAGTCCAGCCATTTAACTCAAGTGAGTAGGCGGAAAAATAAAAGCTACAAACACTTGCTTGAATAAAATCTAGCCAATTAACTCAAATGAGTAGAAAGAAAAATAAAAACAACACACGCACTCTACTTGAAAGTAACTACTCACGCACTCGACATAAATAAACACACACGCATACACTTACATGAATTAACTAAGACGATAAAGATTATCTCATACACACACGCACTCGGGCGAGAAATAAGAAAAACAAAGTTATCGAAAAATTAAAATAACTGCATTTCTATCGCTGGAATGCAGTAGAAATGCATAAAAAATAAAATAAAAATTGTTTGAGCAAAAAGTTTTAAAATTAAAGTGAGAAAGGCAAGTGCTCGAAAAATTAAAATGTTTACATTTTTACCGTTAGATTTTGATAGAAATGCATAAAAAGTGAAAATAAAAATTGTTCGAGCGAAAATATTTTTTGTAATTGCAAAAATCTAAGTTCTTGAAAAATTATAATAACGCATTATCTGTTTTAAAGCTTTGTAAATCGGGTTAAAAAGGTGTAAAAACAGAAAATGAAAGTAAAACCCTAAGTCTAACCAATTCTTTAAAGAATATGATAAAAATGGCCATAGTAACGGCTAGAAATGTGATAAAAATGGAAGTAAAATAAAAAGGTTTTCGTTTTAAAACATAAATTTCCCAATTTTAAGCTCATACACGCACACACGAACCATGACAATGAAAATAAAAGTACATAAGATTGATGAAAAGGAGGCTTTTTGGAGAAATTTCAAAGCATGTAAGGATGAAATAATAACGATTTTTATTACAAAAAAGGGTTGATTACAAGATCTCAAACATACAAACTTAAAAAGGAGAGGGGGGATCCTTACATAGCACTAAGCAAGCTCCAAACAGTAGCCCTAGTCAACAAAATGGTTCAAAAATTGGAACCCCGAACTCAAACAGCAGCTGCCTTTTTATAGGCAAACATTTCCAAGTACACGCCCTCCGACACGGGCGTGTCGGTGGGCATGTCAACACTATTAAACAGGAGATTTCGGTGAAGTGGCGGATTTGACAGCGATTTGACTTTGCGGCCGAAAATGCGGCGGTCACGCCCCTAGTCACGGGCGTGACGATGGGCATGTCGTTCGGTGATTAAAGGCGTTGTTGACTTCGGGATTCTCCAGCGGTAGTTTGTCGGGTGAGGTGGAGAAAGTCACGCCCCAGGTCACGGGCGTGATAGTTGGCGTGTCGGGTTGAGTCGACACTCGACAAACGTCGTGCGGAAATTGTCGAGGGATGGTCACGGTCTTTAGCACGGGGCGTGTCGGGCTGACACGGGCGTGGCGCTCATCGGACACGGGCGTGTCCCTCTTGATTCGATGAACGTCGAGTTGAAATCATCGAGCGGGATGGACACGGGCTTGGTCACACCCCGTGTTGGATTGTCACGGGCTTGTGGTCGGGCGTGTCAGGCTTTTATCTTCAAAAATTGGCTGAATCACTGGTTGTTGACGTGTCACGCCCTGGTCACGGGCGTGTCCCAAGGAACACGGGCGTGTACTTGCCAATTTTGGCAAATTTCTGCAAATTTCTCAGAAAATCAAAAATAAACGAAGTTAGAAAATATTTACAAAATAGGAGCAATTTATTACAGAAAATGAAGTAAAAATAACAAAAAAAGTAAAACCATTTTTTTAATGTACATCAAAATAGTCATATTTACAATTCATCAAATACCCTCATACTTAAGCTTTTGCTATTCCAGAGCAAAAGTTTGAGGTGAACTTATAAGGAATAGAAAAACTCTAAGTTTAGCTACAGCTTAATCAATTATAAGAGAGATCTAAATAAATATACGGGGTGTAAAAGTTAAGTCCTAAAATTATGTAGATGATTTAAATAGCGCAAAAGTTTTGGTCAAAAGACTTCTTGATGTAATCAAATAGAAAGCGGTAATTGTAATGGTTAGATTAACAAGAATAGTTTGGAATTATATGAACTTTTAGCCTATAGGAGTTTTACTGTAAATAATGCAATTTACAAATTAAGCTCTCAAAAAGATTTTCGAATTAAATCTAGAATCGTGAAATTGGCAAGGGGATTGATGTTGGTTTATGAAAAGGGTTTTGATTTTGAGGCGAGGTAATTTTTTCTCGAACCTCCATTTTTTTTCTTTTTGGATTATTAGAAAAATGAAATCTTATTTTCCTAATATCATTTTTTTCAACTTCATAATAAATTTTAACCCAATGTATATGTGTAGGAGTAATGAATTTTATCCTCTTACTCCATAACATATAATCTTTTTAATCTATTGGGTGTCTATGTTTACGGAACGAAATCTTATTCCGACTGACATATGATCTTTTAAGGATAACAATTTTATCATGCCAAGTAGGTCATGATAAGGAAGGTGAGAAAAGAAAACTAGATTTTTTTATTAAAAAACAATTTTGAGAGCAACCTTAATAAATTGTAAGTTGCAATTTTTCAGAAAGCTAAAAGTAAACATAATTGAATCCTATAGTCGTTATTTTCTAACATAATACACATGCTCCTATCAATGAAAAATTAGAAGTAGTGCCTAAAATGAGTTCGCTATTTTTAACAAACCATAATAAATTCTTTAAAACTTAACCTCGAATATTTAAATTTTTCAATCTATAATTCACAAACGAATAGCAAACAAAGAATTAATAAAATTCACATATAAATAAACTCAAAGCAAAATGTTTGGATAACAAGAAAATTAAGGATGGTATATTTGATTTATTTATTTCAAAATATTTTTTTTTGGTTTTTTAGAGTTTTTTCATCATTTTTTTGTGTTTTTTTATTTATTATCTCTTTTGTTTTGTAGTTTTATTTTGTTTTACTCAAATTTTTTTTTTGAATTTTTCTTTAGTTTTCCTTTTTTTTGAATTTTTTGAACTTATTATCTTTTTTTTAGATTTTTAAGTTTTTGCGGAAAGTGCGAGAAAAAGAGACGGTATTTACAAGAATGAGAGAGAAAAGGAAGGGGGAGAGAGAAGATTATTTACAAAATTATTTACAAAGATTTTTACAAAATGAAATTAAATATTTTTGGAATTTTTGTTTTGTTTTATAATTTTTTTTGAATTTTTGTTTTATAATTTTTTTGGAATTTTGTTGTACATTTTTTTTGGGATTTTTGGTTTAAAAAGACAAAAAAAAAACAAGACCATAAGTTTTGGGGATTGTTTTCATTTTCAAATTTTTTTTTTTGATTTGTTTTGTTTTTTATATATATAATTGTTTTTCATATATATTTGTTTTTTGGAAGTGCAAAAAATAGAAATACAGTACAGAAAATAGAAGTGCGAAAAAGAAAGCATTAAAACACCCTCATACTTAAATCCAACATTGTCCCCAATGTTGTAACGTAAGTATGCGGAACAAAATAAGTAATAGAGTATATACAACGAAAAGAAATAGAGGGGGGGTAGAAGCTTCCCTGATAGGAGGTGGGGAAGGCGCAGTTTAGGAACCCTGCATTATGAAGAAAGATAGCAAAGAAAAAGCTAAAGAGATAGCAAAAAAGATAAACATGGGGTGCCTCCCAGGAGCGCTTTGTTTATAGTCGTGTAACTTGACTATGTTGGCGGTTTATATATCTAGGTGGGTTACAGATTCGAAATTACTGCCCACAGGATTGCCTGCTATGTATAATTTTAAGCGATGACCGTTCACTTTAAAAGAGCCTTTATCCGGGTGGGAGACGAGTACGGTCCCATAAGGCCAAACCTCTTCAACTTTGAAGGGGCCGGACCAATGTGATCTAAGTTTCCCGGGGAAAAGTCTAAGTCGTGAGTAATAAAGAAGGACAAGATCGCCCGGAGAAAACGTTTTTTGGGGCTTGAGTTTTCGGTCGTGATAAAACTTAGAACGCTCCATATAGAACTTATTGCTCTCGTAAGCGTTTGCACGCCATTCATCGAGCTCGTTTAGTTGCAGTTTTATATTTTGGGCTGCTAAGTTAGCGTCGAGATTTAAAAGTTTTAAAGCTCAAAGTGCGCGATGTTCTAATTCTACGGGGAGATGACACGCTTTGTCCTAGACTAATCGATACGGCGTACAACCAATTACGGTTTTGTATGTGGTACGATAAGCCCACAACGCATCATCGAGTTTGATGGACCAATCTTTCTTATTAAGTGAAAAAGTTTTCTCTAATATGCGCTTTATCTCTCGATTGACTACCTCTACTTGTCCACTAGTTTGCGGGTGGTAGGGGTGGCAAGTTTGTGCGTGACGCCGTATCTAGCTAACGTCTTAGCCATCTAGGTGTTGCAGAAATGCGTCCCCCTATCGCTTACAATAGCATGCGGAGTGCCGAAGCGCAAAAATAGTTTTTTAAGAAATGTAACGACGACTCGAGCATCGTTCGTGGGGAGAGCTTGCGCTTCCGCCCACCTCGATACGTAGTCAACCGTTACTAAAATATACATATTTTTGAAAGACGGAGGTAGGGGTCCGACGAAATCTATGCCCCATAAATCGAAGACTTCGCACTCTAAAAACATGTTTTGGGGCATCTCGTCGCGACGAGAGATGTTACCCGACCACTGACAGCTATCACATGCGCGCACAAAATTGGGAGCGTCTTTGAATAGAGTGGGCCAAAAGAAGCCCGCCTCTAGCGCCTTCCGCGCGGTCCGGTTAGCTTGATAATGCCTACCAGCCGGACCATCGCGGCAGTGCCTAAGGATTTGCATGCACTCCACACGCGCGACACATCTTTGAACCGCTTAGTCCGCGCAGATACGAAAAAGAAAAGGGTCCTCCCAAAAGAAATATTTCAAGTCAGAAAAGAATTTCTTCTTTTGCTGGCTCGAAAAGTCTTTTGGAAGCACCCTCGCAACTAAATAGTTCGCAAAATCTGCGAACCACGGCGGGGAAGATGAACTAGTAGTTATGGATAGGAGACGTTCCTCGGGGAATCTGTCATTTATGTCAGATTTGACGAGCGCTTCTGCAGCGGGATTTTTTAAGCGGGAGAGGTGATCGGCGGCTAAATTTTCCGCGCCCCTCTTATCCCGGATCTCTAAATCGTACTCCTGCAAGAGGAGGATCCATCGAAGAAGGCGGGGGTATGGCGTCCGTTTTCGCTAACAAATATTTTAAGGCGGAATGGTCGGTAAATACGATAACTTTGGATAGCGTAATATATGAGCGAAACTTATCGAATGCAAATACGCCGGCTAAAAGTTTCTTTTCCGTTGTCGTGTAATTTCCTTGTGCGGAAGTGAATGTCTTGCTAGCGTAGTAAATAGGATGAAAATATTTGTTTATACGTTGGCCAAGAACGGCTCCTACGGCAATATCACTAGCGTCGCACATAATTTTAAACGGAAGGGTCCAATCGGGCGCCACTAAAATAGGTGAATTTATAAGTTTTTGTTTTATGAAATTGAATGCAGACTTGCATTCACTATCAAAGACAAAGTTTGATTCATTTTCCAAGAGGCGAGTTAGCGGCTTTGTTATTATTGAAAAATCTTGAATAAAACTCCTATAAAAGCCCGCGCGCCCTAAGAAACTCCTAATAGATTTAACGTTGGAAGGCAGGGGAAGTTTTTCGATAATTTCAACTTTGGACTTATCGACCTCCATCCTCTTAGACGAAATCATATGGCCGAGAACCAAACCTTCTCGAACCATAAAGTTACATTTTTCCCAATTTAAAACGATATGCGTGTCCTCTCATCGCTGAAGGACACGATCTAAATTACGAAGACAGGACGGGAAAGAGCTTCCGAAAACAGAGAAGTCATCCATAAAGACTTCCATAATGTCTCATACCAGCTCGCCAAAGATCGTCATCATACATCGTTGGAATGTAGCGGGCGCGTTATAGAGGCCAAATGACATTCTTCGATATGCAAAGGTACCAAACAGGCAGGTAAAAGTTGTTTTCTCTTGGTCATCGGGGGAAATGGGGATTTGGAAAAACCCCGATAATCCATCAAGAAAACAAAAATATGGATGACCGGACAAACACTCTAAAATTTGGTCTAAAAATAGTAGTGGGAAATGATCCTTACGGGTGGCGTCATTTAGTTTTCTATAATCGATGCACACCCGCCAACCCGTAACAATACGAGTTGGGACGAGTCCATTATGCTCAGTCTCCACTACGGTAAGACCGCCCTTTTTGGGCACCACGTGAATGGGACTAACCAACGTACTTTCTGATATGGGGTAAATAATCCCCGCATCTAATAATTTAATAATTTCGGCCTTAACGACGTCATTCATGTTTGGGTTAAGACGTCGCTGCGGCTGAATAGTTTTGCGGCAATTATCGAGAAGGAAAATCTTATGGGTGCAGAAAGACGGGTTAATCCCCATGAGATCAGAAATTTGCCACGCAATTATGTGGCGATGTTTAAGCAAAACTCCTAATAAATCGGAAGTCTCTGATTCGCTCAAATGCGAAGAAATGATAACAGAGAGTGTATCATCTTTCCCCAAAAAGGCGTATTTGTGTGAATCGGGTAGGGGTTTGAGTTCAAGGCAGGGCGGTTCTTCTAACGAGGTTTTAATTCCTATGTCTTTCTTACCAATTGGTTCGAAAGGCAAGTCTATAGAGGTATCCTCATCGCAGTTAAAATTTTCGAGCGCATAAATATTGTCGTTTAAAAAAGTAGACTAAAAAATAGGGGAAGAACAATCTCCGATATATGTGTCTAAATTATAACAAAAGTCATCGCTCGATAACGAGTTTCCTATAGAGAGATTAATAGAGAAAGTAACTTCGTCATCTCCTACCCGAAGGAGGAGACGACCGTTACTGACATCAATTAATGCGCGAGAGGTAGTGAGAAAAGGGCGACCAAGTATAATTGGTACATCGGTGTCCTCCTCGATGTCCGAGATGACGAAGTCTACCGGAAAGATAAACTTATCAACCCGGACAAGTACGTCCTCCACTACCCCGACGAGAAACTTAACCGAGCGATCCGCTAGTTGGATTCGCATTTTAGTAGGGGCCGGAGTGCCCAAACCTAATTTTTGAAAGAGCGAGAACGGCATCAAATTAATGCTCGCGCCCAAATCCTCAAGAGCGTATTTTACTAATATATTGCCAAAAAGGCACGGGATGGAGAACCGTCCCGGGTCATTTATTTTTAGGGGCAATTTATTAGTAAGAGCCGCTGAGCAGTCAGCATTAAGAGAAATATGCGAAATATTTTCTAATTTTTGTTTATTAGAAAGAAGTTGTTTTAAGTATTTCGCATATTTAGGCATCTGAGAGATTGGCTCGCAGAAGGGAACATTAATATGAATTTGTTTTAATAATAAAATAAATTTTTCATATTGCGCGTCCTTACGCTCACGAACGAGCTTGTACGGATATGGCAAGGGCGTTTTAATAATTTTTTCATTTAAAATTTGTAAAGGTGGCGTAATCGAAGAAGGGGGAAGAAGGGTCGGAGGTGAAATATGTACCTGAGGATCGGTCCGTTTTGGATCGATCACCTCCTTTCCAATACGGAGGGTTATAGCGTTGATATTTTCCCGTGGATTGGGCTCCGTGTTTCCCGACAGTGCCCCAAGCGCGCGCTCGGACATCATTCGCGCTAGCTGTCCAACCTGGAGTTCTAAGTTTTTTAGCGATACGGTGATGTTCCGGATATTTGACTCGTTGGAAGCTATATATTTAGAAAAAAGTATCCTCCATCGGGGAGGGTTTTGGAAGAGGGGGAGGCGGTAGAAATCCGGGCGAGAAAGAATTGGGGGGGCGCTGCGCATTATTAGCATTGCTCCATGAGAAGTTGGGGTGGTTCCTCCAACCCGGATTATAGTTATTTCTATAAGGGTTGTTGTTGGGGTTGAAGGAAGGTCGCCCAGCATTTCCAACATAGTCTACAAATTCATTTGCTACGCCGACATTAGGGGGAATCGTCCAAGGAGGAGTGGTGGAGGAAGCAGACATCTCCGCCACCTGCTTCGTCATCCTTTCAACTTGAAGGGCTAAGTGGGCAGTGGCATCCACTTCGAAGAGGCCGGCCTCCTGCTTGGGACGTCCCCGAGGGACGTTCCATTGGTAGGCGTTCATAGCCATCTCTTCAATAAGTGCTTGGGCAGCCTCGGGGGTCTTATTATTCAAGGTACCCCCGGCAGCCGCGTCAATCATTTGACGCGTCTGATAATTCAGCCCATTGTAGAAGATTTGGACCTGCAACCACGCAGGCAGCGCATGGTGCGGACACTTGCGGAGGAATTCCTTAAAGCGCTCCCAAGTCTCAAAAAGAGACTCAGAATCGTTCTGCACGAACGAAAAAATGTCCGCCCGCAACTTTGTAGTTTTGGCGGGCGGAAAATACTTCGTTAAGAATCGTTCCACAATGTCGGCCCATGTGGTGATACATCCTCGTGGGAGGGAATTCAACCACGCCTTAGATTTGGATCTGAGGGAGAATGGAAAAAAGGCGCAAACGAATGGCGTCATCAATGACTCCATTGATCTTAAAAGTATCGCAAATTTCCAAAAAACTAGACAATTGAACGTTAGGGTCCTCATCTGGCTGTCCGTCGAACTGCACTACATTTTGGATCATTTGGATAACGCTCGATTTGATATTAAAATTATTATTCGCCACCGTCGGGCGAACAATACTGAACCCAGTATCGTCCAAATTCAGCCGGGCGTAATATGACATTGTACGCTCGACGACCGCATTCGGATTGGGGTCGGCCATAGCAACAGCAGAGGGTTCTCTGATGGATTCTTTGGGATCCAAAGAGGGATTTCGGCGTTGAGACCGAATACGTGCAAGCGAGCGTTCGATCTCAGGATCGAAATCCAAATTTTCGGACTCCGAAGGCTGTCCACGGGACCGCCTCCTCTCTCGAGGGTTAGTGCGTAACTCTATTTACCCAGGGGTGATCTATCCATACGCACGGCCTCTCGGCTAGTTAGCGTATGGATAACGGAAATAGTGCCCATACATCGATATGTGGTTCTACGCGTCGTTAACCCGGGGTAAACCTTAAGTTTTTTAAGTAAATCGAAAAATTAGACATTTGGTTATTTAAAACATTTTATATCCGAAAGCTCTTCGATACCGAGGGCTAAAAAAATTAGCCACTCATCGAAATGGGGATAGCTTATATGTTTGGTTATGCGAGCATTCTAAACTATTTGCTGAAAGGTTATAAAGAAAATAAGAAGAAAAGTAAAATACCCTAACATTAGAAAAGTTATTACAATTAAACACACCCGCACTCATTCAAACATATAACAAGAGACAGAAATAAAACTAAGTTACACATAAGAGAAAATTGCATAATTGAAATTTGTAGGTCCCACTCAAACGAGTGGGGGCGGAAAATAAAAGCTGAAAATTGCAAGTCCTACTCAATCGAGTAGTACTGAAATGAAAGCGAGTCCTACTCGAACGAGTAGTAGAAAATAAATGCGATACAGAGCTTTCTTAAATATTTACATCAAAATAAAGTCCGACCATTTAACTCCTAACGAGTAGGCGGAAAATCAAATCCAGTCATTTAACTCAAGTGAGTAGGCGGAAAAATAAAGAATGAAAATTACAAGTCCTACTCAAACGAGTAGGACTGAAAATACAGTCCAACTATTTAACTCAAGTGAGTAGGCGGAAAAATAAAAGCTACAAACGCTTGGTTGAATAAAATCCAGCCAATTAACTCAAATGTGTAGGCGGAAAAATAAAAACAACACACACACTCAACTTGAAAGTAACTACTCACGCACTCGACATAAATAAACACACACACACACACACACACACACTTACATGAATTAACTAAGACGATAAAGATTATCTCACAGACTCACGCACTCGGGCGAGAAATAAGAAAAACAAAGTTATCGAAAAATTAAAATGACTGCATTTCTACAGCTGGAATGCAGTAGAAATGCATAAAAAAGGCAAAATAAAAATTGTTTGAGCAAAAAGTTTTCAAATTAAAGTGAGAAAGGCAAGTGCCCGAAAAATTAAAACGTTTACATTTTTACCGTTAGATTTTGATAGAAATGCATAAAAAGTGAAAATAAAAATTGTTCGAGCGAAAATATTTTTTGTAATTGCAGAAATCTAAGTTCTTGAAAAATTATAATAACGCATTATCTGTTTTTAAAGCTTTGTAAATCGGGTTAAAAAGGTGTAAAAACAGAAAATGAAAGTAAAACCCTAAGTCTAACCAATTCTTTAAAGAATATGATAAAAAATGGTCATAGTAACAACTAGAAATTTGATGAAAAGGAGGCTTTTCGGAGAAATTTCAAAGCATGTAAGGATGAAATAATAACGACTTTTATTACAAAAAATGGTTGATTGCAAGAGCTCAAACATACAAACTTAAAAAGGAGAGGGGGGATCCTTACATAGCACTAAGCAAGCTCCAAACAGCAGCCCTAGTCAACAAAATGGTTCAAAAATTGGAACCCCGAACTCAAACAGCAACTGCCTTTTTATAGGCAAAAATTTCCAAGTACACGCCCTCCAACACGGGCGTGTCGGTGGGCGTGTCAGCACTATTTAACAGGAGATTTCGGTGAAGTGACGGATTTGACGGCGATTTGAGTTTGCGGCCGAAAACGCGGCGATCACGCCCCTGGTCACGGGCGTGACGGTCGGCATGTCGTTCGGCAATTAAAGGCGTTGTTGACTTCGGGATTCGCCGACGGCAGTTTGTCGGGCGAGGTGGAGAAAGTCATGCCCCAGGTCACGTGCGTGACCGTGGGCGTGTCGGGTTGAGTCGACACTCGACAAACGTCGAGCGAAAATTGTCGAGAGATGGTCACGGGCTTCGGCACAGGGCGTGTCGGGCTGACACGGGCATGGCGCTCATCGGACACGGGCGTGTCCCTCTTGATTCGACGAACGTCGAGTTGAAATCGTCTAGCGGGATGGACACGGGCTTGGTCACGCCCCGTGTCGGATTGCCACGGGCGTGTGGCCGGGGGTGTCAGGCTTTTCTCTTCAAAAATTGGCTGAATCACTGATTGTTGACGTGTCATGCCCTGGTCACGGGCGTGCCCCAAGGAACACGGGCATGTACTTGCCAATTTTGGCAAATTTCTGCAAATTTATCAGAAAATCAAAAATAAATGAAGTTAGAAAATATTTACAAAATAGGAGCAATTTATTACAGAAAATGAAGTAAAAATAACAAAAATAAAGTAAAACCATTTTTTTAATGTACATCAAAATAGTCATATTTACAATTCATCAGCCACCGTTCTCCCTCCAAAAGCTCTCAATAGCTTCATCTTCGGCCGCCATCGTCTTCTCCAAACTCCAAGTTCCGTTTAAAGCTCTTAGGTGTTGCATACGTGGAGTTCTCCGGTCATGTTTTACCTGACGACTATTCACGAAGAAGACGAGCTATTAGAAGGAAGTGACAACACTTCTCACCCCGGACATCATCTGTAGACCGAGCACGTACAAGGCCTGACAACCCTTGACTCCAGCCACGAATCTCGAAAACTCTTCGTGCATTTTTTTGTCTCTCTCCCCCTTCTCTTGTTGTAACTTTGCTCTTGATTGCATGGTTGTTGGATTGATGAGAAAGAACTTGATTTACTTAATGATTTCAGCTTGTCTATGTGTTGACATATGTTAGTTCTTGATTGTGTTGATGCGCTTCCACACTTTGTGTTCTTGGGGCTATAACGTCATCCTAATAATTGTTAGCAGCATGCGTGGCGAAGAAGTGACTGTGACCCTCAATGGTTTGTCCATCCTCCTTATTACTCACTTGAGTAATCCACCCAAACAATGCGGTGAAGGCGACCTTCATTTATTTTATTGTTGTTAAAATTAGGAAACCAAATATCAAAATCCCTTGTTACGTTGGCCCTTGTAATTTCTCTTTCAATAGAGAAGTCACACTCCCTACCTGCAATCCTCAAGAGATCGATATCTGAGGATTCAACTACTCAAATTTATTACTTGATTACGATCGGTACACTTGCCGAAAGTATCATCAAGTTTTTGGTGCTATTGCCGAGGAGTGCAACCGTTGTGTGTATTTTTCTATTGGAAAAGTTGTTGGAAGCATTTTTTGCATTTTGATTGTTTTTTGTGTGTTGTATGACAGATCCAAACCCTAGGAATATAGAGGAAGATCTTGGAGTAGATCTTGAAACCGCACGAGCGAGGCGAGCTCGCCGGCATGTGCTGCTGCTGAAGGTACAGAAATAATGGAAGAGTTAGTTCAATGAGGAAATGGCCTTGGTGAACTGGTCATTAAGGACCAGGAGGTGGTCCAACCACGCATTAAGACAATGCGAGACTTCACGACCCCTACCGCGGGAAGTGTTCACCCTGGCTTAGGCCCGGAAATCGTAAACAACCACTTCTAGATAAAGCTTGACATCCTCAACATGATCCTAAATAACACGCAGTTTTTGGGCTTGCCAAGTGAGGATCCATAGCTCCATCTAGCGGAATTCTCAGAGAATTGTGGCACCTTTCGCTACGCCGGTATTACTGACGACGTGGTGAGGCTAAGGCTGTTCCCATTTTCACTGAAGGACAAGGCGAAAACCTAGCTCCACACTATTGCTCCCGGGACTACAACTACGTGGGAGGCTCACGGTATACACCCGTGACTATGGGGTCACGCTAGTGAACAGGAGACATGACATGCTAGTTATCAGGATTTGAGCACATGAACACAGCAACCTCAGGATTAGGTTGAATGCCCCAGGTCACGCCTATGACCGGAGGGAATGTACTTAGGAAATTTTGCCCAATTGCTCCAAACCTGCAAAATAGGAATAAAATATTATTATAACAAGATTAATAAAAAAGAAATTATTTTATAACAAAATAAACAAAACTAAACCAATGTTATATTAAATTGATACTAAATAATATATTAAAAATCACATTAAAACTATTTATCAAATACCATCAAGTTAAGCTTTTGATATTCCTAAGCAAAAATAAGAGAAATAGTTAATGGCATTCATATAATTTTTTTTAAATAAAACAAAAAAAATTTAAATAAAAAACAACTAAAAATAAAGTTTACAGATTTTCGAATTAACTCCTAAATTATGAAACAAAAAAGATAAGAGAGAAAAAATTTAGCCAGGATTTCTCGAATTACTTAACTAGACATCAAAATTGAGTAAGTTGCAAACAAAAGTTAGATTAGAATTATAAAAATAACTCTAAGTTGAAGAAACGTAAGGAAAAACTATCGACTACAATATCTGCTCTCTAAATATTTAAATTCAAATATAAAAATAATAATATTGTTTAAAGTGTTTGGGAAAACTTGAATAACACTTTGATTGAAGGTGATGAATTTTATTCTTTCACCTCACTCTATTTTTTCTTTTATTTGTATATGTTTACCAGAAAAATGATGAATTTTATCCTCACATTTTTCATGACTAATGAACAAATATTTTCTGTTCATAATAATGCAAATGATTATGAGTAATATTTTTATCCTCTTACTCCATTTTTTTGTTGCATATGTTTACAAAAAGATAATGAATTTTATTCTTTTATTCCGATGAAATATGATCAAATAATAAATAAAAAAAGGGTTTGGAGGCTAAGAGCATAAAAAGGTTAAAAATTATTATAAATTAAAATAAATTAGTTTGAGAGTAACTATAGTAAATTAAAAATTTCCTAAGAATTAAAAAGTAAGGAGTATAAATAAATGAAATCTAACAATGTTTAGCAAAAATAACAAAAATTTTGCTAATTAAAAAAAAGAGAAAAGTGCAAACTAAATTCCTATAAGAAAATTAAAATCATAAAGTGCTCCTTAAGACTAAATCACCTAAAAATTATATTTAACAAATTATTATAAAATAAAATATTAGCAAAAATAAGAATGCTTTTAAATAAACTCTAAAACAAAATTTGAAAAAAAAGGCTAGGTAGGGGCTTATTAGTTTTTTGGAGTTTTCTAAGTTTTCCATTTTTTGGAATTTTGTGGTAATAATATTTTTTTGGATTTTTCCATCTTTAAATACTAGGAATTAAAATAAAAACAAACTAATTATCCCTTTTTTGGAATTTTACTTTTTCCAAATATTTTGTGATTTTAAATATTTTTTTAGTGCTAAAAGAGAAGAAAATAAAATCCAATCAAATTTATTATTATATTTTAAAAAATTTTGGGATTTTATAAATTTTTTGCAATTTTCTAAGTTTAACTTTTTTGAATTTTTAAACATTTTTTAAACAATTGGGAAAACTCGCCCGTACAAAAAACTCAACATTGACAAAAATTAAAATATAAAAGAAATGAAATTAAAGGTGGGGAAAAGGAGTACGCCGCTGATTTTTCGGACACGGGAGGCAGCACCTGCAAAACATGTTAGAATATACACAACAAAATAAAACACAAGATCCAAAGAATTTTATTTAAAAATTTTACAAAAATAAAGAATGATACATTTTTTAATATTTTAATTAGTCCTGCACTTCCCAAGATCTAGCCGGTGAAGTCGCAATGTACTAAGAGATGCGATGAGTTAATACCCCAAATCTCTCCTTCCAAGAATTTAATTATAACAAAAAATTTTAGGGGAAAAAGAAAAGGAAACACATATGTATAAACATAATAGCGTTGTATCTTATCAAAATATCGAAAAATATAAACCATGAAAACAGCGCCAAAAACTATATAAGAAAAATTAGAATATGAATTTTTCTCCAAACACTATAAATGATGAAAGCAAGCGTACTTATTGTGTATATCATGAGTTATGAAAAAAAATATATCAAGGTCATATAAATCCCAGGTTCTATCGAATATTTCAACTACGAGAAAACTAAATATTATTTTATCAGATTAAAATGGAAGGAGATGCTAAGTTAAAAACTAAATGCAAAAAATAAAAGAAAACTAAAACTTGAATAATCATACATAGACATAAGAAAATATGTTTTGAAATGAAAGCAAAGAAGGATAACTAAACCTGGTTAAAACACGCCTAGAAATGAAAGTTGAAGATAATTTATAAACTTCTAATCTGATCCTAGACCATGGAAATTTCTGAATCATGAACATAACTCTCTTGAGGACTATGCCCACCTAAGATTAGGAATATTCTCTGTATTCTAACTCTATAATTAAAAACCTAAAACTCACTGATTTCCCTTATTTTATCTTATTTTTACTTTAGATTTTATATATTAATTTATCTAATTTTATTTATATATTTCCATTTTAAGTCCCTAATTTGATTCCTTCTAAAATTCAGGTAATTTTAGGCGGCTACTAAAATTCTGGGGCTCATTAGTGTTAATAGGGCAAAGTTTTGCAGCCTTAATGAAAAATAAATTATTATAGGTCTTGGTCACGTGCATGACCAGTAGGTTTGACCCTAGTCACAGACCGTGTCCCACCTCCGCTATCAGAAAGATGCTTCCACATCAGATTAATATTGCATGTCATGGTCATGGCCTAACTAGTGGGCATGGCCGATGTTCAAAAAAGATCATCATGTCAGTTTAATGTTGCATGCCTTGGCCACGTGCATGACAAAAAAAGGCATGACATCCAGATCCCAGGCATGCTTTAGGGTTTTGAAAGTCAGTTTCCATCATCGACCATTTCAAGTAGTCATGCCCTGGTCACGGGAGTGACCCAATGGCGTGACTTCTTCAGCAATTGCTGCCATCACTCCAAATTGAGTCATTTTCCTGCCATTTTTAGATATATTTTATACTCCCTGGTCACGGGCATGACCATGGAGCATGACCTATAATGAAGAAACTTTTGGAAGTTTGGCTTCCCATCATTTCTTGAGCTTTCAAGTCCCCGATTCCGTACCATATAAGCCGCGATCATGGGCTTCACCAAGGGGCGTGACTCCTATGCAAAATTTACTATAATTACCAGTCTTCTCCTTGAGCTGAGCAGTGAGATTTATTTGGAGAAATATTTTAATTTGGTTTTGTTTTTTCCTTATTTTCCATTTTAAGTTCATAGTTTACCTTAGTTAATTTCCATTCATAGTTATAGTTGAGCTTTGTACTTTAGTAATTCAAGCTTTCTTATTTGTAGTAATCATAACTTTTCCAATCACTTTATGTAGTTTCCCCATTATGATGAGTAGCTAAATTTCCATTTGCACTTGATCATGATGAACTTTAGAATGAAATGTTCCTTAGTTTTTCTTTTAATATCTAGCAAAACTTTCTATTTTAAATTATTTCGAGTTGTCTTTGATTTTTGTTTGTTAGAATTCTAGCGTAGCGAGTCAAATACATGATCTGTATCCTAGATTTTATCGAGAGGTTATGGATACGAGGAGATCACATTAACATATTGCTACATATTCTTCGATCATAGATCTAGATCCTAGATTTTACCGAGAGGTTATGGATATAAGAAGATCACTCAAAGACAAAAGGAGTTGGCATGCAATCCTCAAAAGTGGACATCCCAAATCATTCAGATTGGGTTCAAACCGAATAGTGGGGTTCAACGATTAATGCAAGCTTAGAGGGTTCAATTAGCTGAGGGGTCTTAATAATTCCACCTAAGGTTAGACATTAGAGTATTCTCCAGAGAAGCGTTTGTTGATGCACGAAAACCCCGGGGGGTCGAGCACCACCAGCTAACGGTTCGAACACCGGGGAATAGGGAGACTGCGAGTAGTGATCTACTAAGCGGATGGGGGCAGGAAGAAGAGCAGGGTCGTGAGCCACGACAACAACAGACTTCGCCCGTCGCAGCCTGAATGCCTCTCTTGTGACGGGCTTTCCCTTGATTGAAGAAAGGCTTGGTTACAAGTGAAAGGAAAAGGTTGACAAGAGCAGAGCGAGGGGGAGTCCGCAAGGCACAAGATTCGAGTCCGCAGCCTGTAACTGTTGATGCACGAAAACACAGGGGGGTCGAGCACCGCCAGCTAACGGTTCGAACACCGGGGAATAGGGAGACTGCGAGTAATGATCTACTAAGCGGATGAGGGCAGGAAGAAGAGCAGGGCCGTGAGCCACGACAACAACAGATTTCGCTCGTCGCGGCCTGAATGCCTCTCTTGCGACGGGTTTCCCCTTGATTGAAGAAAGGCTTGGTTACAAGTGAAAGGAAATAGTTGACAAGAGCAGAGCGAGGGGGAGTCCGCAAGGCACAAGATTCGAGTCCGCAGCTTGTAACAAGTAGGCTCTGGGTCCGAGTCAGCGTGCCTTGGGTGCACCACCTCCCCCCTATTTATAGGATAGGGGGCCTGCCCAAACGGGCAGGGCTAAAATAACCAGCTGCCCGGGGTACAGGAGAGCCGGGCAGCAGTGAAGGGAAGCAAAAATGAAGTACACGCCAGTCCGGGCAGAAGGGGCGGACTAGGCTCGCGGACTGGAGCTTCCACTGCTGCTGGGCACGCCTGCTGGAGGGCGGCGGCCTGGGCGGATGAGACACTGCGTCCGCCGCTGTAGAGAATTCGATATCCCAAGTCTTGGCGGACTGAGCGAACAGGACATTGCGTCCGCTGCTGGGGTACCATCCTTGGTGTCCGATTGGTGACCTTGCCGGACTGGGTGGACTGACAAATCGAGTCCGCGCGTGTTGAAAGGGGGGCTTTGGCATCTTGTAGGATGTTGCGGACTGAGGGGTTAACATAATCCCCGCACATTTTAAAGTTTCCAGAAAACTTCGAAAATGTTTTCTTAACCGCCGAGTCCGCAAACCTCGAAAATGCCGCCAGCACTATAAATATCGCTGGAGGGCCGGGAACTGTTGAAAATCCCGATCGACACGGGGCGCTATTCACCACTTGCGGTCTCCACTTTCCAGTCCGGCATGGCAAGGCTTGGAGCTTTCTTCTCTAGTCTCACTGCAAAAGGCGACCCAACACTGACAACGCATATGAAGACCAAGAAGATAGTAAAGAGGTCGACAAGAAAGGATCTTGTCCTCCCTACAGGAGAGAGTTCCCACAGCCAAAAGCCTGCGGAGAAAGCAGTCCGCCGTGCCGATATATCTGCTCGCGAGGATGCAGCAGTCAATGCTGAACCACTGAGAAGTGAAAAGATGGTGACCATGTCGGACTCTGCCCCTTCCCAGAAGACGGCAACCTCGGCGGACACCGTTGGTGAATACATTGAGGCTGACATATCTTCTCCCAATGCCCAGGTGCCCATTGTTAACTTGGATGAAGAAGATCGGCGGACTGAGGAATAGGATGATGCGGCCTCAAAGGCATTGACTGTTGTGAACCCTGAGGCTATCCGCGAAAGCCAGCCCGACTTAGGTGGGTCCGCTACGGATTCTGCTGAGAAGATAGCTAAAAGAAAGAAGAGGAAGAGGGACGGGGCGACCGTTGCCGAGCGGGTTGAGAAGAAACTGCGCTCAATGAAGGAGAAGAATGTCTCCAAGCGGACTGGGGATGCGGACTTACAACACAGACCATGCGACTCAAAAGCGTGCAACTGGATGACTTGGAATCTGCCATTGTCGAGTTCTTGGCTAACGCCAGGCTTGACATCGAGCATTAAATCCCGCTACTGGCGAGCTTAGCGGACGTCATGCCCGAATAGAGTAAGTAGCTTCCGAACTCAGCTTTTGCATCCGCCGCGACCTTGGTGTTTAACGCATTTGTTTTTGCAGCGACCTTGGCGGTACCCGCGAACTTGCCGCAGACGCCTAGCGGCTTTGTCCCTACACAGAAGGAAAAGAAAGAAGCAGTCGCAAGGAAGAGGAAAGAGGAAGGGGATCCCGCGGCGGATTACAATTCTTCTGAAAGCTTCACCATGAGCAGCTTTGGCATCAGCCAGAAGGATCTTAGGGGGAACCCTATGGTCCACTGGCATAGTAAGAACAAACACGTCCGCCTGTCCACCGCGCTCCCTTCGTGGAAGAGTCCGCGGATAACTCGCCACGCCCATATTGCGATCTCCGCGCTCTACGGAAAGCGCAACTTGAGCGACCTTAAGAAGGTGTCCGCCGCCGACCTCCCTCTGCTAGCCTCTCTGGCCACTGCGAACAGTGTGGTGACGAACCATTATGTTGCCACCCTAGCCAGAGACCTGTTAAGGCAGAATGAACAACTTCAAAAAGATAATAAAGCACTAAAGGAAAGGAATGCGCGGTTGGGAAAAAGGGTTGCTCAGCAAAGAGAAGAGCTTGGGGTAAGTTGAATTCGCAGCGGCCTTAATTTGCTATCCGCCGCGATCTGTCTGACGTTTGCTTTTGTTTTGCGCATGTCTCCTATGACTTAGAAAACAACAGCTTCCAGGCCGCCATGCTCCCTTTCGTGAAGGAGACCGTCGAGGTCGCCATTGAGAGACTTGTCCGCGACGGCTTTATAAAGGTGGGAGTGGATGGCGTCCCTTTCTTAGAGCTCTTCCCTGAGCTGGCACCGCAGGT
Source organism: Platanthera guangdongensis (assembly GCA_039583875.1). Classification (NCBI taxonomy): domain Eukaryota; kingdom Viridiplantae; phylum Streptophyta; class Magnoliopsida; order Asparagales; family Orchidaceae; genus Platanthera; species Platanthera guangdongensis. The sequence continues at coordinate 39,593,473 of CM077165.1, read as the reverse complement.
CGCGGCGATGGAGAGAGCTAAAAAGGGCAAGGACATCATTGAGGAAGAAGGCGAAGAAGAAGAGGAAGAAGAAGATGAAGAAGAGGAAGAAGAGGACGTTGAAGAAGAAGACGGAGAAGAAGACGGAGGGCAGGGCGAAGGGCAAAGCGCCAAGGAAACAACGGACAATGCTGCCTCGAGGCAGCGAGTAGAGGAACTGTCCGCCGAGTCCGACACCTCTGCATCTTCCTCTGCTACCGGGAGCTCGCATAGCGGGTCCACCTCAAGTACAGGATCAGATAGCAGCGGAAGCGGCTCGGGGGGCTACTCTCTAGAAGTCGACATTATTGGTGACAGCCCTGCACCTACAGAAAAGAAACAAAAGACTACATATTGATTAATGTACTTTTATCTTTTTTGGTTTTTGTAAATGGGGCGGACGCAAGATCGCAGTCCGCCGAATATATAGAAAGATGTAAAGAATTTTTGATGAAATGGAAAGAAAAGATATTTTTGCATGTGTGCTTCCTGCAATGTTCTTTTTCCACGCTCACCACACCGACACTTAGCAGTCCGCACGATACGCTGATAAATCTGAGCTTTTTAACTTGCTGATTAGAGACAATTACTGTCTGTCATTGGAATGAGAAGAAATTGTCAGGCGGAATCTGTTGAGTTTCAATTGCAGTCCGCACGACACTATGATCATTTATAACAAATCTTCCTGATTAGAGAATTCAACTTATCAATCCGTTCAATATCCGCCTTAAAAAATGACGAAAATAGCCAGCTGATAACAATGTCAGGTGGTACTTCATTGAGTTCTAGTAGAGTCCGCAATTCTCTTTATTAACATCAAATTATAATATATGAAAACCATTCGGCGGACTGAGCGGATACAGAAAACCAATCCGCTCATAATAGAAGAAATGATCTATAGCTTGCGACCAGGTGGGCAGGTGTGCATTGCATTGCTTTCCTCACCAGGCCACAGGCTATATGATCAACCCAAACAAAACTGGCGGACTGTGCGGATACAGAAAACCAATCCGCTCATAATTCCCTGCGAAGAGCAAGATGCTCACTTGGCGGGACGGTTCCCTGCCCTCTTGCCTGGAGTACAGTCTAAGCTGTGGGTCTCCTACAGGCACTGCTCGAGGGTACCATGGAGTGTTCGAGGGATACAAGCTAAGATGACCCGCGGGCAGGTGATCTGGAACGGCATACTTTCCTCACGCGATCATCGAAGTTGTAACGATATCCCTAATGCGGTATGTTAGAGCTTTACTCCCACCCAGCCCTCCATAATGCAGAGGTGGGGTCAGGTACTTGCCGGGATCCGAAGTCCAGAATCCAACCGCACTAGAGCCTGCACGCTCCCACTACACGGTGCGAAATCTCCTCGCAACACGTGGTCTTCGTGGTGTTACGCTAATGACAACAGCTCTAGGGGAGGTCTTGCTGAACTCGGCGATGTCTCCTGGTATCAGGGAACCGTTATAGGTCTTTGTGAGTGAGAGAAAACACTAAAACAAGGTGTCAGTATGGATCCTTTAATTAATAAAATGTATTTGCGAAGCAAACATAAGAAAGAAAAGGGGAGTTCAGACGCAGAACCGTTTTTGGAATCTTTCTTAGCGTTTCATCTGTTATGATTACATAGACAAAACACTTGAAGAAGCGTTAACAAGCAATTTCTATTCATAATAACTCTTGAAGAGGATACACAAAGTAGAAAAAAGGAGGTTCAAGAATAGAACCGTTTGAGATCATCCCCGCTCCTTGTGTGTGGTATATCCTCTCCTTCGTATGTCTGCAAGCGGTAAGCGCCGCTCTTTAACGCTTCTTTGATAACAAAAGGGCCGACCCAATTTGGATTAAGCTTCCCAATTGAACCAGCTCTTCAGCAGCATCAATCTTCTTTAGAACGAGATCTCCCACTTGGAAGTGTTTGACCCTCACGTTCTGATCAAAGTAGCAGGTCATCCTTCTTTTGACCTCCTCCTGCTTTATGGCTGCTTGATCTCTGATGGCCTCGATGTGTTCCAAGATGAACCTCATCTCTTCATTACTCAACTCAAGCCAGTCCTCAGAGCCTTATCTTACAAGCAGAACTCTGGGTGACGGGACTTCAAACTCAACTGGAATAAGTGCCTCTGAGCCATGAGAAAGTTTGAATGGAGTCTCCCCAGTTGCGGATGATGGCGTTGTCCTTAGGGACCAGAGGACTGATGGAAGCTGATCACCCCAGCTACCCTTGAGATTCTGCACTTTCTTTTTGAGCAAATTGAGGATCTGCTTGTTGGCTGCTTCTACTTGGCCATTGCTTCTGGGATGATGAACTGATGCAAACAGCAGCTCTGTTCCGATCTGCCTGCAAAAATCTATCATCTCAGAGTTGTTGAATTGTGGCCCATTATCAGTGATTATAGCCATTGGAATCCCATGCCGACAAACAATCTCCCCCAAATGAAGTTTCTGACGACCTGAGTAGTTATCTTCGCCAATGCCTTGGCTTCGATCCACTTGCTGAAGTAGTCGATCATTACGATGATGAAACGCCACTGACTGCTTGCCATGGGAAAAGGACCGAGGAGGTCCATTCCCCAAACTGCGAAGGGCCAAGGAGTTGCAATCGATCTGAGGGACTGAGCTGCTTGGTGCTGAAGTGGAGCAAACTTCTGGCATTGAACGCACTTTCTTGCATAGACCTCAGAGTCTATCTTCATAGTGGGCCAGAAATATCCTTGCTGCAGGATTCATTTTTCAAGAGTTCTTGCTCCCGAGTGCCTTCCACACTCTCCTGAATGAACCTCTTGCAAAACAGTGAGAGCTTCTTCTTCTGAAACACACCGGGCTATGGTAGAGAGGAAGGTTTTTCTATAGAGGACTCCCGCCACTAGGAAGTAGTGAGCTGCTTTTATTCTGAACTTTTTCTTATCTTTGACTGTATGATGATAATCTCCCGTTGACAGATAGAGGATGAATGGGTCCATCCAAGAGGCACGTTGGTTTACTTGCATCAGATCTCCTTCTACCACTACCGGGCGGAAGAGCTCGGAAGTTGTTCCTCCTAAAAGCATCCCATACTTGGAAAGAAAATCTACCTCCTCATTTTCTGTTCTGGGGATGTGTTCGATGGTAAAGCTCTTGAACCTGCCGACTTCTATCTTCACAAGAGCTTGATATATCTTCAAGATCGGCTCTCTTGTTTCGAAGTTACCGAGGAATTGTGACGCCATCACCAGAGAATCAGTTTTGATATGAACATGATCGATTCCGAGTTCTCTTGCGAGCCTCAAGCCTGCTAGCAAAGATTCATACTCGGCCTGATTTTTGGTTACTGGAAAGTAAAATTTGATGGCCTGCTCCAATTTGACTCCGTTTGGATTGATGAGAACCACTTCTATCCCGGAAGAATTTCTGCCTGAGGCACCATCAACGTAGATGGTCCAAGCCAAAGGCGACCTTTCTACTCGATCAGAACTGGACTCTGGCATGTCAATTAGAAAATCTGCTAGGACCTGAGCTTTAATGGCTGTCTTGGGCACATAAGAGATTTCAAATTCACTCAACTCTATTGCCCACTTAGCTAGTTTGCCGGAATGTTCTGGTTTTTCAAACACACCCTTCAAAGGCTGATCGGTGACGACTTGAATTGAATGTGCTTGGAAGTACGGACGGAGCCGGCGAGCTGACATGACTAGTGCCAAGGCTAACTTCTCCAAAATTGGATACCGTGTCTCAGCACTCTTCAGGATATGGCTAACATAGTAAATTGGGAATTGCTTTCTGCTCTCTTCCTGAAGAAGAACGGAGCTGATGGCCTCAGGGCCAACCCCTAGGTATAAGAAAAGAATCTCTCCTGGCCGGGGACTCTGAAGCAGGGGTGCTGAGGTCAGTTGCATCTTCAACTGCTCAAAAGCTTGGGAACATTCTTCCGTCCACTCAAACTTGGATGCTCCTCGGAGAGTTTTGAAGAATGGAGCACTCCTATCTCCAACCTGAGAGAGAAATCTAGAAAGGCCTGTTAGCCTCCCCCCTAACTGCTGAACTTCTTTTGGCGAACGAGGGGTAGGCTTTCACTTTATCAGGGTTGGGGGCAAGTCCTTCCGGAGTAAGGAGATGGCCAAGAAACTTCCCCTTACTCGCTCCAAACGTGCATTTCAAAGGGTTGAGCTTCATTTTGTACCTACGCAGAGTAGCGAACGTCTCAGCTAGGTCTCGCAAGTGCAGCGGAAACGACTTACTCTTAATCAAGAGATCGTCTACATACACTTCTAGGTTCCTCCCCTTCTGATGGTTAAACACACGGTCCATCATCCGCTGGTAGGTTGCACCGGCATTTTTAAGCCCAAAGGGCATCACAAGGTAGTAATAACAACCATCATTAGTAATGAACGACGTATGAGGAACGTCAGGCTTATGCATTCTTATCTGGTGATAACCAGAAAACGCATCTAAAAAACTCATATAAGAGTACCCTACCGCGGAATCAACTAAAGAATCTATCTGAGGCAAGGGGTAGCAATCTTTTGGGCATGCTTTATTAAGTTTGGTAAAATCTACACACATTCGCCGTTTTCCTCCTGGTTTCTTAACCATTACAACATTAGAAATCCAAGTAGGATATTGAACTTCTTTGATAAAATTTACTTTGAGGAGCTTTGCGACCTCCTCCCTTATCGGCTCAGCAAGCTTTGTGGCTATGTCCCTCTTCTTTTATTGTATAGGCTTGCAGCCGGGATCAACATTCAAGTGGTGGCAAGCAACATCAGGATCCACTCCTGGCATGTCTTCTGCTGACCAGGCGAAGACATCCAGGTTATTCAGCAAGCAGAAAATAAACTCAGTCTTTTGATCTTCAGGTAGCTCCGAGTTGATGGAGAGCTTCCTCTCCTCCCCCTCAGCAATGGGGACTCCTTGCATCACCTGGGCAGGTTCCAGGTGAGCACCTTCACCAGTAGCAGCTTCTGAACTGGGAGAGACTTCTGCAGCTTCTGTTGGAGCAAGGGAAGGGCTGGCTTCAACCATGTTGACAGTGCGGACGTAGCACTCCGTTGCTCTTCTTGGGTCACTCCTGACCCGGCACATCCTTCCATCTGCAAAGAACTTGATGGCAAGGTGGTAAGTGGAAACCACTACTTGATACTTGTTTAATAGGGGTCTGCCGAAGATGGCATGGTAGCTGCTGGGTGCGTCAACCACTATGAATTGTATTTGCTTAGTCGCCCCTCCAAGCTTCACGGGCAGGATGACGCTGCCCTCCACTTCCTTTCTCTCTCCCGAGAAACCATAGAGTGGCCCCTCAGTGGAAAGCAGAGGCTTTCCGGTCCTCAGGGCCTCAAAGGTAGACTTGAACAGGAGGTTGAACGAGCTGCCTGTGTCAACAAGAATTCTATCAACTGTAAAGTCCCCAACCACTGCCTTGATTACTACAGCGTCATCAAACGGATTGGTTGTTTGGGGGATATCTGCTAGACCAAAGGTGACAACCTCATTTGGAGGAGCAACGGAAGAAGAAGAGGACACCTCTGCCCGAGTGACCGTTCAAATTGACGACTTCCGAGTAGACTCGGTCCCTGCTCCACCATGAATGAAGAAGAGGCGTCCCAGAACCCCTTCATCATCTGCATCAAAGCACTCCACCGGGACGTTGATCGGCCCCAGACGGCCTTCGTCCTCTACATCCACACATTCCTGGTATGCCTCAGCTACTTCTTTGCCCTTTGAGGTGGATGGCTTCGAAGAAGAAGGAGAATCCTTCTTGGACAAGTCAATTTTGCCATCGGCAAGCAACTTCTCTATCAGCATGCGGAGGGCCTTGCAGTCCTCGGTCAAGTGGCCCTTTTCTTTGTGGAACTGGCAATATTGTGCATTATTCCTTGGCTTCCACATTTTCTGAAGCTCTTGCCTCTTTTTTTCTGATCTCCTTTGCAAGATCTGGATGACTTCATCAAGGTCCAGATCTGCAATGTCCTCCATGGGGCTTGCATCAGATTGGATCGGAGCAGGCAAGGCTGCTTGTTGGAGGATGGGAAGAGCTTGCAATGGAACGGCGGGAGTGGCGGCCAACGTCAGTCTCTGTTCATGAAACTGTTGATGGCCTTGGAATAGTTTCTTGTTGCGGAAGTTCCTGCCTCTTTGTGACGGAGGCTGGAAGTCTGGGCGAGTGGGCTTGCTACTAGAGGAGGAAGCAGAGGCATCCCTTCCTTCAGCCTTAGCTGTCAGGGATGAGACATAGGTTGGATTGGCATTTTCTCCTTCAATGAAATGGTTGACCATGGCGATCAACTCTTGATAAGTCTCAGGTGCCTTAGTTGTTGCTTTAAACTTCAGAGGGCCTTCCCGGAGGCCATGGATCAAGGCGACCTTGTAATAATCAGGGTTCACATTCCTTACCCCTTAGATCTCTCTCTGAAAGCGATCAACGAATCGTGCCACTGATTCATTATCCCTTTGCTTGATTTCAAATAGGGCAGCTGGCCCATTCTTCCTCTTTCTCAAGGTAGCAAACCTCAGCAACAACTGGCTACGAAGCTCTGCGAAAGAAGAGATTGTGCCCGAAGGCAGCTCGTAGAACCACTCTCTCGCCTGTCCTTCGAAAGTGGTAACCAGGAGTTTACACTTGATAGCATCTGAGAGGCATCTCAAAGCAACTGCCCCCTCAAATGCTTGGAGGTGAGAGACGGGATCAGTTCCTCCTAAATAGAATGGGATGCGAGGTTCTCTGAAGTTGTTCAGAGCCGATTCCCATCGGATTCGATCAACAAAGGGAGACGGGGTCTCGAACTTTGCGGGGTAGAAGGGGCGGACAAGAGCCGGGGAGTCCGCGGGCTCGGCGGACTGGCGGTCAGCAAAATGAAGCTGGCGGGCAGGAGTGCCCCTGGCAGCTTCTCTGAAGAAATTTCTGAAAGCAAACTGCTCCTCCTGAGGGGGCAGAGGGGCGGCGGACTGAGCAGGGTTCCGAGGAGTTGCTGACAACTACCGAAGCGGAGTTCGACGAGCTGGGGTCTGGCGGACTGGCGAGTCCGCTGGGTCTGCTGCGGCCTGAGGAGCAAGCTGCTGGGCCAGCGCGAGCAGAGCTTGGCTGATTGCGTCGAGACACTGGTCAGTCTGCTGGCAGGAATGCTCGGCCTCAAGGCGAGCATGCTCAATTGCATCCCAAAGAAAGTCCTCTGAAGAGCTGGAGCGGTCTGAGGAGCGGGCTCTGCGGTCTGACATTTCCGTCCGCTGAATTCAAAACACTACTCGGATCTGAAGGCCGCGTGTTAACTGTTGATGCATGAAAACACAGGGGGGTCGAGCACCACCAGCTAACGGTTCGAACACCGGGGAATAGGGAGACTGCGAGTAGTGATCTACTAAGCAGATGAGGGCAGGAAGAAGAGCAGGATCATGAGCCACGGCAACAACAGACTTCGCCAGTCGCGGCCTGAATGCCTCTCTTGCGACGGGCTTTCCCTTGATTGAATAAAGGCTTGGTTACAAGTGAAAGGAAAAGGTTGACAAGAGCAGAGCGAGGGGGAGTCCGCAAGGCACAAGATTCGAGTCCGCAGCCTGTAACAAGTAGGCTCCTGGGTCCGAGTCAGCGTGCCTTGGGTGCACCACCTCCCCCCTATTTATAGGATAGGGGGCCTGCCCAAACGGGCAGGGCTAAAATAACCGGCTGCCCGGGGTACAGGAGAACCGGGCAGCGGTGACGGGAAGCAAAAAGGAAGAGCACGCCAGTCCGTGCAGAAGGGGCGGACTGGGCTCGCGGACTGGAGCTTCCACTGCTGCTGGGCACGCCTGCTGGAGGGCGGCGGCCTGGGCGGACGAGACACTGCGTCCTCCGCTGTAGAGAATCTGATATCCCAAGTCTTGGCGGACTGAGCGAACAGGACATTGCGTCCGCTGCTGGGGTACCATCCTTGGTGTCCGATTGGTGACCTTGCAGGACAGGGCGGACTGACAATTCGAGTCCGCGCGTGTTGAAAGGGGGGCTTTGGCATCTTGTAGGATGTTGCGGACTGAGGGGTTAACATCGTTAACATAATTTTGGAGCCTCTACGTTCGAAGAAAAATTATTTAAAAGCTTGCACTTTAATATTTTAATCAAATTTTATTTTATCCAAAGGTATTATAGATCAAGTGCTTGCCTTTATCTCATCAAATTTCTCTCAATTGTTTTTTAATCGCACTTTTTCCCTTTTTGCAAATCAACCACTCTTTTGTTAATATAAAATAATAGTTTTTCCTTGTGAGTACAAGTGCTTAACAGACCTGGAAAAATATGACACTTGATTCTATACTCTGTAACGATAAGTGCATTTTCCTTCCCAACGCATAATTAATCATAGCTACATAACACACCAATTCATTAGTTACACACACCATACTTACACACATCAAGTTTTTGGCACCAATGCCGAGGACCCTTTTTGTAAATATTTTGAAAAAAAGGTTCTTTTACTTTTGTCATTTGATTTTTTTATTTATTTGAAAAATAATCAAAATCAATTTTGTTAAAATAATTTGAACTTTTTTTATTTTGTCTTTATTTTGTTTTCCTTAGTGTATGACCCGAAGAAATCAATTAAATCAATTTGAATTGGATCAAGAAATTGAGCAAACCTTACGGAAATGCTTACGAATATGTGATTTCAATTCTCAAGATTTGGTTGAAGAATCTATAGGGGACACTTCTTTTTCTTTACCTTCATCTCCTTCTTCTACTATTTCTTCATTTAGTATGGGAGAGCCAAATATGGACGAACAAAGGACTATGTCCTATTACGCCCGATTGATTTTAGACGATTTTCAATCAAGTATTGTTTGACTCACTATTGTTAACAATAATTTGAGTTAAAGTCAAATATTTTTCAAATGGTACAACAGTACATACAATTTGATGATCTTCAAGATAAGGGTCCTAATGCACATTTTGTTAATATTTTAGAGATATGTGATACTTTCAAAATTAACGGAGTTACGGATGATGCGATACGACTTTGGCTTTTTCCTTTTATTTTGTGTACTAAGGTGAAATAATGGTTGGGTTCTCTTCCAAGAGAATCTATCGCCACTTTGGTCGAGATGACGGAACAATTTCTTACTAAATATTTGATGGAGCATGCGTTTCACACTCCTTGGTTTGAAAATAACAAATCTTTAATGTATTTGATCATAGTAAGTTTGTGGTGTGTAGATATAATAGTTATAACCCTCTGATAATTTTGGATGGGCGACATACAATAGTTTTTAGAAAGTTGAGTTATCGCAGTAGATAGTTACTACCGCCCCATGTAAGCATGATGAAGTCAGCCAAGATATAGACCATGATTCAGAATGGTTGCCACGATATGCAATATCGGAGATATCGCTTGGCGATATCGTGTTATCACGGCGTGATAGTCCCAAGACCATACATGATCTCCAACATATTAGTGCAGTTACTACAAAGTGGGACACATGTCAACCATTGGAGTTATCATAAGCAATATCCCGCAACCGCCGCGCGATAGTTGAAAAACTATAAATGGGCTGGAATTCGGGAATTTTATGGTACACAGCTCCAGGAGCCTTGATTTTGTGGAACTCCAGCCAAATAACTCTGTTAAACCAGAAAACTTCCTAAGTGTTAATGAAATCTCAAGAGGGAAGAAGGGACCGTTCGAGCTTCTCATCTATGACGATCTTCGTAAGTATTTTCCTGCCTCTTCAGTGCTCAAGACCTGGGGGAGTTTTTATTCTCAGATTGTTTTTCATTTTTTATTCACTTTCTTAATCGCTAGAGAATTCTCCATCTTGTGAGTGGCAACTAGCCCCGTATTCAGTTTATGGGGAAATTGCAGATGTGTGTGCAACGACCTTGTCATGGTGAGATCTAGGGATTTGCTAGTTGATGTATCTAGGGAGAGATAGATATTAGTCGGGCAATCTTTGGGAGAAGGACTGGTAAATTCAAAAAGGAGATTTATTTTTTCATCACAGCCTCGATTTTAAGCTTTATTGAAATCTTTTGTTTGTAATTTTTATCACTTATGAAATAAGCATGCATTTCATTTTATCACAAATTTCTAAGTGATTTGTTATAAATATTTGGCTGTGATTAAGTTTTCTTCATTCAAGAAAAATTTGGCTAACTAATTTAGTAATTCGTAAAATTATAGTTTGTCGTAATTCTCCCTCCCCCTCCCCCCTCTAAGTGAACCTCAAGATCCTACACTTTGTATCATAGCAAGGTTTATCCAGAACGGATTTACCACCATGAGAAATGTCACATAACGATCACATGCTTTCAGAGGTGCAAGGAATTAGCAGACCTCCTTTATTCACCAGCGCAGATAATAATTTCTAGAAAACTCGAATGAAATGTTTTCTTATTGCATTATATATAGATGTCTGGGAAATGGTAGACCAGTGCTACACTCCACCTACAATGATAGTTGGAAGTGTTACAAAAATAATGCTAAGGCCATGAACGCATTATTTTGTGTATTAGATAGAACTAAATTTAATAGAGTTTGTGCATGTAAAACTACTTATGATATTTTGATTTTGTTTGTAGTTATGGATGAATGTACATTGCAGGTGAAGGACTCGAAGCTGTTTTAATTGGAGTATGAATTTGAAAAGTTCAGGATTGAGGTTAACGAAGACATTGATTCTATGTACACAAGGTTTACAAAAATCATCAAGGAATCCTAAGTCCATCGAATGAATTTCTCCAACCGAGATTTATAAGAAGTATTTTAAGATCACTTCCCCCGAAGTTCAATCCGAAGGTTACCACCATCTCAGAATCACATGATCCTAAAACTCTTCAAATTGAGAGCCTCATCAGAAATCTGAAAACTCATGAAGTATAGTTAAAAATTCAACAACAAGAGGACAACATGGAGCCAAAGAAGAAGGCGTTGGCATTGAAGTCCATGAAGAAGTGGAAAGTAAAACAGATGAAGATAATGTAGAGGATGAGGAGAGTTCAATTGTAATGAAATTTAAGAGGTTTATGACAAAACTAGAGAGGTGGAATTCATTCATAAAATACTTCAACAAAAAGGATTATGGAGTTAAGAAAAGTAGAGGAAAAGTCGATGCTGACGAAAATGAAGAGCGTCCGCCACCGGAGTGATATCATTATTGTTGGATTAGTTATATTAGAGGCAAGTGCCCAATGTATCAGAAATAGAAAAAATAGAAGAGGCACGACAAAAGACAAAGAAGAAGGTGTTGAAGGCTAAAACTTAAGAAGATTCGTCATCTGAAGATTCAAGTGGTTCAGGTTCAGAAGATAATGAGGAAGCCAACATGGTTTTGATGTGAAAGAGCATTTTAGCATCTAAAGACGAATGTAGTGTCCAAAACGATTCCGAGGTAACTCCTCCTACTGATGAAGAATTATATTCTGAATTTTTACAAACTTTCAAATTTTTTGATAAAAATTTTAAACAAATTTATTTGTTTAAATCTGAAAATAAAATTTTATTAAAAGGAAATTAAAATTCTAAAGTGAATTGAAAGTGCTAGGGAAGGAGGTCACTTGTCAATAGTGTGATCACTCTTCGACAAGGATAAAATAATTAGAAGAATCTCTTACTAAGTATCAATACAAAATAGATTCTCTTAACAATGAAAAAAGGGACTTAGAGAGAACTCTAAAACCCTCTCAATCTCAAATATAGAGTGGCAAAAAGGCATTTACAATTCGGTGAGTTATGATAGTCACCAAAAATAATGCTTTGAAAGCAGGGTCCATGAAAGTAAGGATTAGATCTGAAATACTCTAGAGCGGGGGTGAATAGAGTATTTAGGATTTATAAAATTTTTTCTAATTAATTCAATTTATTACTGGTGATGCAGAAATTAAATTAAAAACACAAACACAGCAACCTAGCAAGCACGACCACAACAAGAACAAAAGAAAAAAGAGCAACCCAGACAACACAAGAATTTTATAGTGGTTCTCCTAAATTTGGCTACATCCACTCTTCTACCACCCTGGTAGGAATCCACTCAGGTTTTTGATCAGGTGACTGCCACCAATTAGCTTTTGATCAGGTGCTCAAAAACCAATCCTCAAGTCTTTTGATCAGGTGACTTGCAACCAGGAGTAACTTTTGAAGGGAGTTAAGAACCCTTTATACAGTGGGGGATGAGAGAGTGATTTTGTCTTCTCTTTCTCAGATACAACTGAGAAGACTCTAGTGGAAAAATGATGTTAGCAAAGGCTCCCCCTGAGATATAGAATGGTTCAAGAAGTTGAAGCTTTGCTGCAGAGTGATAGGTCTTCAAGCTTTTGCTTTGACCAGATGAACTCCAGGAACTTCTTGACAGATAGAGTGTCTGTTGTCCTTTGAAGAGTCCTGGATGTAGAAGGAAGAAGAATCTTGATCTGGAATGTATGTTCTTCTTCTTCTTCAGCATGCTATTCTTTTCTCTGGTCAAGTGCTAGGGCTTCTTTTCTCTTGACAGTGTTGTTGCCCTGTGAGCTCTGTATTCTGTATATTCTCTATGTCAGTTTTTTTTCTATTCTCCTGTATTGCTATATCTTCTGTCGAGAGAGATGAAGAAAATCTCTTTTATATTTTTGATATAACTTTTCATTGAAATTTGAATTCCTTTCTTCATTTAATGTTGACGACCTGGAGAATATTTGCATTGATTGATTTTCCAAACTGTCCAATGGAAAAACGGCAAGCAATAATCCTGATGAAGATCGTAATTAATGTTTGCTTCTAACGGCAATATTCAGAGAATATTTATGCATTGATTACTCAGGAATTATTACAATAGAAAAGAGACAGAGGGAGGGAAATTTCTAAGTATGGAACTTTATAGAATTCGTTGAACAGAGAACAGAATTCATCGAGCTAGGTCTAGAGTTCGTCGAGCTGAGAAGTCAAGTTTGTCGATCAGATAATCTTTGTTCGTCGAGCTGAGATCCAAGATCGTCGACCTGAAGACAAACAACTGCTTTCACTAAAACCATGCTAATTCTGTGCATCAAGATCGTCGAGCTGAGAATATGACTTCGTCGACTGAATAACAGAATTCCATGTTTCTTGGACTTAAGAATGTTGAAGTAACATGTCCATAAATCGTTGACCTCAGGACTAGGTTCATCGACTTGAGATCTAGTTTCATCGAGCTGAGAACTTTTAACAGCTACTTGATAAATCTGGCCAAGATTGTGGTCTAAGTTCGTCGAGTTGAGAAGGTGAGTTCGTCGACTGGAGTGTGATCCTGAACTTAGAATACTTAGATGTTTTGTAACAAGATGTTGAAGTAGAATACTCAGAGATCGTCGACCTGAGAACTAAGTTCGTCGACCTGAGAACTAAGTTCGTCGACAGGAGTTAAGTGAAGAATTATGGACTTGGAATGTTGAAGTATACTATGAAAATCGTCCACCTAAGATTCAAGTTCGTCGAGCTTAGCTCAGAGAATTGTCTCTGATTTCGTCGAGCTGAGCACGACTTTTGTTGACCTGAGTTCGACGAACGTCGAACTCATTTCCTGAGTCTTTGAAATTTCTTTAGATCTTGAGTCTTCTGCAGTCTGTTGATGGCTGGTCCATATAGTGTTGACTCTAAGGAGATTCCCTAGACTCTAGAACACACACATGACTCTGGCTATACATGTTGGGTCAAACATACTAATTTAGTGAACCTAGCCCAAATCCATCTAGGGATCCAACAATCTCCCCCTATTTGGGTAAGGTCACTAATTACAGACTCACATTAATAACAAAGCAATAAATCATATATCTGGCATGAAAAATTTAAATGTGTAGCAGATATATATACAAAGAGCTTTGTATCAGAATATAAACAAGCAGTTTTTAAAATAACAGAAAGACTGAAAATAGTTTATAATTTATTTCTTCTTCCTTTATTCCTTGTGCTTTTCCACTTTGGCCTTCTCACCTGCCTGAGTAAACTTAATCTCCCTGTTAGGATCTGTAGCTTGAGCCTTGGTCATTGTAATTTCAGCAGCCTCAATGATATTAAGAGATGTAGCCCTGGGCACTACTGTTTCTGGATGCAGTTTCATATAATCATGAACATCAAAAAACTTGTTAGCCTTAGCAAACCTGTTCAGTTCTTCCTTTCTGTACTTGGACATTGTAAAGTATTGAGATGGATCCTTTCCTTCAGCTCTTGCTTTGTTGATCATGGATAGGCCAACCAATTCCTGGAATCTGGCTATCCTAGCAATTGTAGCTGACTCTGGATCTTCAAAGGTTACAGGAGGGGAAGCGGGTCTCTTGGGGATTTCAGCCTTTTGATGTTCCGTGAATTGTTGTTGTTTATATTGTTGATGTTGCTGCTGTTGTTGTTGGTGCTGCTTGCCAGATGAATACTGTCTTTGTTGGCTGCTTCCTGAAGAGGAGGACCTACTTGATGTCTCTGATAGGTCTAAAACTGGGTAGTCCTTGGAGTTGAAGAACTAGAAGCACCAACAGCTGGTGGAGGAGGAGGAGGAGGGGGGTCCTTTCTGAATCTCTGTGGAGGAGGAAAATATCTTCTGCTTTTCTTCTTTTCTTTCTGTTGGTTTTTAGACAGCCACATCTATGCTGTCATGCCCTTGTAAGGTGTAATCTTCTGGAGTATATAATAAGGAGTGTCATTTGCTTGGTTTGGTTTTGGGGCAGGACATGGAGGAGCTTTCCTCTTCTTAGATACTTTCTTTTTCTTGGGCTCATCATCTGAGTCCACATCATTATCATCATCATCATCAGAAGAATCCTGAGAAGCATCATATAAGGCATTAATGGCCTTTAGTACTGATTTATCAATCGGATTTTCAGCCTGAGTAGGAGCTGGAGGAGGAGAATTGCATGGAGCTGTAGCTGGAAAAGAAGGGCTATATATAACAGTGCTTTCAGCCACTGTTTTATTTTATTCTTTTATATCTACCATGATCAGTGCATCAAGTTCATGCATCGGTGAATCATCCATTACAAAAATTGGAGAAAAAACATCTGTTGGAGGGTATCAAATAATGGAGGAAGCATCTTTGTGTGGAGATGGAATGACTGGAACCGCTATAGCTGGAACCTCTGAAATTGGAACCTCTGTTATAACAAAACTAGCCTTTAGTTGCTTGACAACTTTGGGGCTTATGGGAGAGTTGTATGGGACTATAGCCAAAGATGGCTTGATGCTGTACTCTAGAAGGTTATTAAAGTAGGTTGTATCAAAACTGCTCAATAAATTTAAAAGATTTACTGTGGGATTTATAATAAAATCACCAGCAGTTGTTATGTCCTCTGGGACCTACTCATCTATTTCCATATCAGATTTAATAAAATGAATTAAATCAAATAAATCTGTATCAACATCTGCATCTACATCTGCTGTTGGTTTCAGCTGTTTCTTTTTCTGCTGTGTCTGCTGCTGCATCTACTACTACTACTGCTGCTATTACTTCTGCTATTATTTCTGCTGCTGCTTCTTCATTGAGTATCTCCCTCTGCCTAGTTGCAGTGTATACTGGAGCTAGGCCCCTGAGTGAAGAGGGATGAGCAGAAAGAGCAGATATTTGGGCAGCTAGGGAGGAAATGGAAGAAGCAAGAGGTGAAATGGCCTCTGCTATGATTATTTTAAGAAGGGGAGTTAGAAGTGCAATGAGTGGTGGTATGATGGAGGGATCCAATAGTGGAGTAGTAGAGGGTGTGACAGAAGGTGTTTGAATCGAACCAGAAGTGGGGAGGGTAGTAGTTGGTGGAGTAGGAGGTAGAGAATCTATTATTGGAATATTTGGAATAGAAGAAGTATGAGGAGGGGAATTAAGCAGATTAAAGGAAGGGAGGAAGGAGATATTAGAACCGGGAATAGCAGCCAAATATGGTGGTAATGGAGAGGAGGGTGGTGACGGAACTGGTGTATCATGTTGGGAGGGAGGTGAGTTGGGAAAGTTAGTTGGGGGTAGGTGTACTAGGGATGAGGGAGGTGTAGGAGTGTGAATGGTGGTTTCAACTGTGGAGGGGGGTTCTTGTACCATCTGATGTTGAGGTGGGATGGCTGGAGGTGAGGGAGGTGGAGGAGGGATCTCTTTAGTAGGGAGGGAAGTGGCTGGAGCAGCCCTAGTACTCTTAGAAAGCCTGATGGTGGAGGAAGAAGCCTTGGAGGGCTTGGTGATAGTCCTCTCCCACCTGCCAAATAGAGCACAGGTGAGCCTCTTGGAGGCATTGATGAATATGGTCTGGGAGACCAGAGATTCAGCAGTTTTTTCTTTTAGGAAGATCCCTAAGATCCTTCCAAAATAGACCTCTTTCTTTGTATTCTTTTTCTTAATCATATCAAACCTAATCTTAGCCCAGTTTACATTTTTCTTGTTAACCACAACAAACATAACCAGGAATTGGTGCCTAGTTATGTAGTCATGTGCAGTGTGCTTGCCTAGCAACACTTTGCCCACAATATCTGCTAGTTATTTAAATTCAGCAGACATGTGTTTCTTTAGCAACTTATTTGAGGTTTCTCCATAATAATCCATCATACTCAGCATCACATCATATTCATCAGTATTAATTTCCAACTCTTCTTCACCATTACTTAACACAAAAATTTCTGTTAGGACGGCGGGAGTAAGAGAAATGGCATTACCCGATACTGTCCCTGTTAGAGTGTTCTCATCTGTAGTGGAGGAAGTATAGACCCACTCCCTGATTTCAGCGCTGGCGAGTTTGATCCTAGTCGACATCATAGTCTTTAAATGATGTTCTTCAAGCAGTTGCAGGATTTCCAGGAAGATAGGGTCTGAGTGTTGGAAGGAATCGAAATCGACATCAAAGCCAGTGTCGAATTTCATCGCTGTAAGATTTTCCGCTGGAATCACAATTAGTTCACCTGCAAGGGAAAAACGAAGATCAAGTGCACGAGAACTGAAAGTGCGGGACGGAGGTCAAAGAAAACCTAGATATAAGATTTTCCAGAAAATAAATCAACAAACTCCGTTCCACGAAAATTGAAAAATTCTTCGATCTGAAGTCGACAAAATAATTTATAGTTAAATGATTCGTTGAGCTCAGTTTGAAGACTTGAAAACATTTCGTCAAGCTCCGTTCGACGAAAGTTTTCTGAAGAAAATTCGTCGATCTCCGTTCGACGAAAATAACTTCACTCATAGTGAGTTCGTCGATCTTCGTTCGACGAATATCTCAAGAACTTTCGCCAGTTCGTCGAGCTCCGTTCGACGAACTTTGGCAAATTCATCGAGTGCAGACAGAAATTAAATTAAGGCTTCTCCATTGATCATTCCAAGCTGATTTATAAAGAACAAGTGATTTCTTTGATCCATGGGTTTGGTGAAATTATCAGCTCTTTGTAAATCAGTGTAGATATAGACAAGTTTAGTTTTGTTTTTGTCTACACACTCTCTAATGAAGTGATGCTTAATGTCTATATGCTTAGTCCTACTGTGATGAACTGGATTATGTGTTATGGATATAACACTTATGTTGTCACATAGTAAAGTTGAATTATTTAAGTTGAAACCATTATCCAGGAGTTGATTCTGAATCCATAACATCTGTGAACAGCAACTGCAAGCTGCAATGTATTCTGCTTCAGCAGTTGAATTGGACACAGATGATTGTTTCTTACAGAACCAAGACACTAGTCTCAAACTAAGGAACTGACAAGTTCATGAGGTACTTTTCCTGTCTACCTTGCATCCAGCAAAGTCAACATCTGAATATCCAGTTAAATCAAATTCTGATTCAGTACGATACCAAAGTCCTAGACTAGGACAACTCTTTATATATCTCAAAATTCTTTTTAGAAAAATTAGTTGAGATTCTTTAGGGTTCATTTGGAATCTTACACAAAGGCATGTGTCAAACATAATATCAGGTCTGCTAGCTGTAAAATATAATAGGGACCCAACAATGCCTCTATATGTCTTTTTGTCAATAGGTTTCCCATGTGGATCAGAATCTATTACAACATTAGTAGTCATAGGTGTTTTCTTTGTTGAGGTATCAGCCATCCCAAACTTCTTAAGAAGCTCTTTAGCATACTTTGCCTGGGAGATGAAGATGCCATTAGGTAGCTGCTTCACTTGGAGACCAAGGAAGTAGGAGAGCTCACCCATGCTACTCATCTCAAACTTAGAATGCATAAGGTCAGAAAACCTCTTGCATTGTTTAGAGTCAGTAGACCCAAATATGATGTCATCCACATAAATTTGTACTAACAGGATTTTATCCTTATGGTGCCTAGTGAATAATGTTTTATCTACTATGCCTCTAGTGAATTCATGCTCTATCAGAAAGCTAGCTAAGGTATCATACCAAGCACTTGGAGCTTGCTTTATACCATAGAGGGCTTTATGTAATCTAAATACATAAGAAGGGTGGTTTGGAGAGACAAAACTTGGAGGTTGTTCAACATAAAGCTCTTCTTTTAGTACTCCATTTAGAAAAGCACTCTTTACATCCATCTGGTAAACTTTAAACTTTTTGTTGGCAGTATAGGCAAGAAAGATTCTAATTGCTTCTAACCTTGCAACTGGTGCAAAGGTTTGATCATAGTCTATGCCTTCTTCTTGCCTATATCCTTGAGCAACAAGCCTAGCCTTATTTCTCACAATTGCACCTTGGGCATCTAATTTGTTTATATATACACATTTGGTTCCAATGACTGTGTAGTCTTTCGGTCTTGGAACTAAATCCCAAACTCTACATCTCTCAAACTGGTTGAGTTCCTCTTGCATTGCAATGATCCAGTGGGGATCTTGCTCAGCATCTGTTATGGATTGAGGTTCAACTTGAGAGAGAAAACAGACATGCATCATATCTTGGTTGAGTTGATGCATTGTCTGTACACCTACTGTTATGTATCTAATCAATTGGGATCTAGGGTGATCCCTTAGTGTGACAAGATTAGTGGGTGGAGTTGGTTCAGCAACAACATTTGGATGTAATTCCTCTTGTGGAATTATGTTTGCTGTTGGATGAAGTTCAGTCACTTCAGTGCTTTGTTCTTCACTGTCTTCATCAACTTGTGGAGAAGGATGTGTTATTCCTCTTGGGTAAGGCTTAGTCCATCAAAATTCTCACACAAGTGAAATACCTGCAAAGGATTACTGGTAGAAATTTCTTTCTCCTTATAAGACAAGTTAGTTTCATCAAAGGTAACATGAATAGATTCTTCAATTTTCAAAGAGAATTTGTTAAATACCCTTTAAGCTTTGCTTACTTGGGAATATGCTAGAAAAATTCCCTCTTCGGCCTTAGCTTCAAACTTTCTAATGTATTTCTTGTTATTATTATGTATATAGCATACACATCCAAATACTTTAAAATATGTGATTTTAGGTTTCTTCCCTTTAAGTAATTCATAGGGAGTCTTATTCTTAGATTATGTATCAAACTCCTGTTCAGTACATAATTTGCTATGCTTACAGCCTCAACCCAAAATGATAGTGGCATATGAGCATCTACAAGTAATGTGACTGCAACTTCAATCAGGGTTCTATTCTTTCTTTCAGCTACCCCATTTTGTTGGGGAGTTCTAGAAGCTGAGAAGCAGTGCCTGATACCTTCCTTCTCATAGAACTCATGCATACGAAGAGACTCAAACTCTATACCATGATCACTTCTGATCAATGCAACATGAGTAGAGTACTCAATATGTATGGTCCTGAGAAAATCTGTAAGAATTTTAAAGGTATCTGACTTAGATCTCAGAAAGAACACCCAAGTGAATCTTGAGAAGTCATCTACAATGACTAGAGTGTAGGATTTCCCTCCTAGGCTTTGTACAGCAATGAGTCCAATGAGATCCATGTGTAGTAAGTATAATATCGTAGGTGAATCACTTTTATTAATTGATTTAAAACTAGATTTAGTTTACTTGCCTAGTTGACAAGCCCTGCAAAGGCCTTCCTTCTTATAGGGATCAGAAGGTAAGCCTCTTACAAGACTGTCTTTAGATAGCCTAGCAATATTCTTCATGTTTACATGTCCTAGTCTTTTATGACATAATTCATTTTGATTGCAAACAATATTTAGCAAACAAATATCTGAATTGGTAGAAAGAAAATCAACTAAATAAATGTTTCCTTGTCTATTTCCAATTAAAACATTTTATTTTTCTTTATTATAAAAAATACAAGTTTTTGAATTGAAATGTACCTGATAACCTTCATCACATAATTGTCTTATGGAGATGAGGTTATGCTTGAGTCCACTTATATAGGTCACCTTTTTGAATGTGATAGCTCCAATCCTTAATTCTCCATAGCCTTCATACTGGCCACTCTTTGAATCACCAAAGATTACCTTTTGTCCCAGCCTAGACTTGTAGTTGATTAAGTTCTCCTTGCTACCAGTCATGTGTTTGGAGCATCCACTGTCCAGGTATCATGTTTGATTAATCACTGGACAACCCTTCTCCTGCAATGAAAATAGTTAGTTGTTCCTGACCCAGGTTACCTTGGGTCATTTATATTGTTGATAAGAAAAACTAGATATCATAGAATACTCAGGTTGAGATTTATATCCTAATGGATGATAACTTCTAGGTGGTATTATCTAATCAGCAAGAGGATTAAAGGGTTTTCTGGTTTGATTAGGGTTGGTGTTATAATTATAATTTTTGTTAAGTCTGATTGGGTTCAATGAATTGTTGTGAGTTCATCGATCAGAGTTCGACGAAATGGGATGATATCATCGATCTCCACTCAGAAAATGAACATAGTCATTTTCTGTGCCCCAAGTTCATCGACATCTGCTCGACAAACCATACATAGTTCGTTGATCGCAGTGAGATGAATAAATATTATACAAATTTGCATTCAGAGTTCATCGACTTGAGTTCGACGAACTGTCCACATTTTGTTGATCTGAGTTTGATGAAATTTGCTGAACTTTGTTTTTACTTATTTTCTGGTTTCTGTTATTTTGACCTTTTAAGTTGGGCATTTCTTCTCTGGTTTGTTTAATGGTTGTTATTTATTTGCCCTTAGCAGAAATAAATTTAATGGGGGTTGATAAAATATTATTCATAAGAATGGTGGGCAAGCTTGATGATGCACCCAAGCCTAGCTTGCCATTTAGTCTAGCATTGACTGTGCTTGTGATGTCCATTAGCTTGAGGCTTCTCCCATTGAGAGATTCCTCAAGTTGTTTGGCCTCACATAACTCAGTTTTTAATAGAATAATTTGTTCATTAGCTAATATAAGTTCATCATTTAGCTTGATGTTTTCAGATTTCAGTGTCTCTTGACTAGTTAGTATTTCCCTAAGTGCTTTGATTTCTTTTTCAGAATTTATTAAATCAATGCACATAGTTTTAAATTCAATTTTAAAAGCATCAGAATTATAGTCAAAAGATATGAGTACCTGATCAGCTTCTATTCCTGAAGATTCTTTAATGTCAGATCCTTCTTCATCTGATTGACTCCTGGAGGCATCAATTGCCATAAGGCATACTTCCTTGGCCCGTGCCTCTTCTTCATCTTCACTGGAGCTGGAGGATGTGGATTCATCCTCAGTTTCACTCCAGGATTCAGCGACAAAGCCTTTCTCCTTCTTCTTGTATTTGCTGGAAGAAGGCCTGCTGCTTTGCTGTCTTCTAGAATCCTTCTCTCTTCTATTTTCCTTCTTTTGTTTTTCTGGACACTCTGAGATGAAGTGTCCATGTTTCCTGCAGCCAAAGCAAATCACTTATTTAGTGGGGGTTTTGTCATACCTTGGTTTGTCATCCTGCCTTGATGACTTTCTTTTGAAATCCTTCCTTGCCATTTTATAAAATCTCTTGGCAAAGAGACTCATCAGCTCTTCATTCACAGTTGAGGCTTCTGTTTCTTCAACAGCTTTAAAAGCTATGCTGTGCTCCTTCCTTGCTGGTGGAGGTGTTCTCTTCTCAGCTGCTTCTCTGTATTTGATCAGCTGCTCATAAGACTTGTGCTTTGCAAAAAGAGATTCTGTGGAAATATCATTTAGGCTCCTGGCCTCCTTGATTTTCCAGATACTTGAATCCCATGAGCTTGGGAAGCACATGAGTATTTTGTCATTCACCTCAGTGAGGGTGATGTCCTTGTCCAATGTCTTTAGCTCATTGATGATTGAGCTCAGTTTATTGTACATATCTGCAACTGATATGAGGTTGGATCTCCTGTCTTTTCTTTGATCAGTAGATCCAGCCACCATTTGATTTAGAGAATCCAAGATGGTCTTGGCTGATGTGCATTCAGCCACTTTCTGGAATATGTCTTCAGACATTATTTGGACCAGAATGTTCATGGCTTTGGCATCATCAACTTTAGCCTTCTTCTGAGCCTCAGTCCACTCAGGTGGTGGAACTGCATTAGTGCTGGATGTTGCTGTAGAGGTAGATGGTTGAGGAGGACCTGTCATAATGGAATTGTAGATATCCTCATCAGTAGAATTCATATATAACATAATTCCTTCCTTCCAGATGGTAAACTTATTTAAATTGCATACTGGAGGTCTGGTGCTTGCATAGTCCTTATTCTGTGTCATGCTGTGAATATAAATATAATAGAAATATAACTCAGATATAACACAGGATCTTTTGTTTCAAGGGGTTAACTTGTACAACCAAAGTAAACTTGCTCTGATACCAATTGAAAGTAAGGGTTAGATCTGAAATAGTCTAGAGGGGTGGTGAATAGAGTATTTAGGGTGTATAGAATTTTTGCTAATTAATTCAATCTAGTACTAGTGCTTCAGAAATTAAATTAAAAACACAAACACAGTAACGTAGCAAGCACAACCACAACAAAAACAAAAGAAAAAGAGCAACCCAGACAACACAAGAATTTTATAGTGGTTCCCCTAAACTTGGGTATATCCACTCTTCTACCACCTTGGTAGAAATCCACTCAGGTTTTTGATCGGGTGAATGCCACCAAAGAACTTTTGATCAAGTGCTCAAAGACCAATCCTCAAGTCTTCTGATCAGGTGACATGTAATCAGGAATAACCTTTGAAGGGAGTTAAGAACCCTTTATACAATGGGGGATGAGAGAGTGATTTTGTGTTCTCTTTCTCAGATACAACTGAGAAGACTTTAGTGGAAAAATGATGTCAGCAAAGGCTCCCACTGAGATATAGAATGGTTCAGGAAGTTGAAGATTTGCTGCAGGGTGATATGTCTTCAAGCGTTTGCTTTGACTAGAAGAACTCCAGAAACTTCTTGACAGATAGAGTGTTTGTTGTCCTTTCAAGAGTCCTGTGATGTAGAAGGAAGAAGACTCTTGATCTTGAATGTATGTTCTTTTTCTTCTTTAGCTTGCTATTCTTTTCTCTGGTTAAGGACTAGGGCTTCTTGTCTATTGACATTGTTGTTGCCCTGTAAGCTCTGTATTCCGTATATTCTCTGTGTTAGTTTTTTTTTCTATCTCCTGTATTGTTATATCTTCTATCGAGGGAGATGAAGAAAATCTCTTTTATATTTTTCATATAATTTTTCTTTGAAATTTGAATTCCTTTCTTCATTTAATGCTGACGTCCTGAAGAATATTTGCATTGATTGATTTCCCCAACTGTCCCATGGAAAAACGGCAAGCAATAATCCTAACGAAGACCGTAATCAATGTTTGCTTCTAACGGTAATACTCAGAGAATATTTATGCAATCATTACTCGGGAATTATTGCAATAGAAAGAGACAAAGGGAGGGAAATTTCTAAGTCTGGAACTTTACAGAATTCGTTGAACAGAGAACATAATTTGTTGAGCTGGGTCCATAGTTCGTTGAGCTGAGAAGTCAAGTTCGTCGACCAGATAAACTTTGTTAGTCGAGCTGAGATTTAAGATCGTCGACCTAAAGACAAACAACTGCTTTCTCTGGAACCATGCTAATTCTGTGCATCAAGATCGTCGAGCTGAGAAGACTTTGTCGACTGAATAACAGAATTTCATGTTTTTGGACTTAAGAATATTGAATTAATGTGTCCAGAAATCGTCGACCTCAGAACTGGGTTCGTCAACCTGAGATATAGTTTCGTCGAGATGAGAACTTCTAACTGCTACTTGATAAATCTTGCCAAGATTGTGGTCTAAGTTCGTCGAGTTAAGAAGGTGAGTTCATCGACTAGAGTGTGATCCAGAACTTAGAATACTTTGATGTTTCTTGAACAAGATGTTGAAGTAGAATACCCAGAGATCGTCGACCTGAGAACTAAGTTCATCAACCTGAGAACTAAGTTCGTCGACTGGAGTTAAGTGAAGAATTCTGGACTTGGAATGTTGAAGTATACTCTGGAAATCATCGACCTGAGATTCAAGTTCGTCGAGCTCAGCTCAGAGAATTGTCTCTGATTTCGTCGAGCTGAGCACGACTTTCGTCGACCTAAGTTCGATGAACGTCGAACTCATTTCCTGAGTCTTTGAAATTTCTCTAAGTATTGAGTCTTCTACAGTCTGTTGATGGCTGGTCCATATAGTATTGACTCTAAAGACATAGCCTAGACTCTAGAACACACACAAGACCCTGACTATACAAGTTGGGTCAAACATCCTAATTTAGTGAACCTAGACCAAATCCAACTAGAGATCCAACAATCCATGATCTAAATTTGGCTATTAAGAAATTTGGAATTGTCCGAAAATCACGAGATATGATTTTAGCCAACCGGTGTCTTCGATCTGAAAAGTACGGACTCAGATATGTCATGGAAGCTATCGCCCCATGATAACTACTACCACTAGCGATAACTCAAAGTCCAGAAAATTAATTTTTAAAAATAAAAATAATTTTTCTATTGATCAACCATCTTCCAGTAAGAGTGTGAATTTGATTGTGAAAAAGGAATAATCACATTGTATTACTTGTGACAAATGTAATATGTTTGGACAAACTACTAACTCTTGCAGGAAGATAGGTCATAGTCAAATTAAACAAGTTTGGGTACCTAAGGTGTAACACCTCCCCTGTAATGAACGTATAATATTTGTTTGGCCGGGGCCCCACAACATACGGACGCCACAGCTTTAGTATTATAAGTTGATATAGCTACCCACACTCAAAACACTTTGCACAACACAGCGGAAACAAAAGCAAGACTAGAAGTTATCCACTACAAGAAGAGTAATAACAATGGCCTTATGTCCGTACAACAAGTGTCCAAACACAAATAATACAACAGTCAAGAAAGTGCATAGCACACCTAGTCTACCTCGGCATGCAAGCCGGACAACATGAATCTCACACATACAACATCATATAAGTAGAGCTATAAAAAAGAAAAGCACTTCATGAGGCTAAGGCCTTTCTGGCCGGCGAGCTAGCTCCTGCATGCGATCCTTGCCCTGTAAAATTTATTAGAAACTTGGGTCAGCAAAGGCTGACCTCAAACTGTGTAACAACACATCTCCTCCCGGCCTCCCCTAACGGACCCCGGGGTACCCCTCCAACCTGCAAGTTAGCACTTCGTATGCAATAATTATAAGCAAGAAAAGTAACTACAGAAACAGGCTTGGATGTCACACACATCATACATGTTCTCTACTGGTTGAACATATAATAAAAGAGCCTACTTATGCAATCATGTATGCAACAACCCGGGTTTCACCCAAGGCACCCTATCTCGTATGCATCTAGCACATCATCACATCATATGGGTACTCATCGATTCCCCATTGGCATAAAGCCGCAAACAAAGGGGTCACACCATTTCCCCTAACGGCACACCGACCGCCACATGAAACTCTGGCAAAGGACCCACCCGCTCAAGGTCTTAGACCCGGTGATGTAGCACACTCCCGGGACTGGGGTTAAGGCACAAAGTGGCAAGGGGGTTCCTAAGAGGAATTTCAACGAACATATGGTGTGCGCGCAAAATTCAAAATTTCGGCAGAGTTTCGTTTAAAATATCGCGATCTCACAAGGGAGAATCTCCCATCCAAACCTGCACGAAACATTGACGTACACTAACATCATAACCTAACCATACATCTAGCATCGCCTCATAACAGTTTCCATCCACATGGAGAGTGATCCGGACTAAAGCTTCGATTCGGAAAATAGTCCAAATTCAGCCCTCAAAACAAAGTTAAACGAGGATATACCAAATCCTCTTGATCCGCTCGAAACCGAAGGCTAAACCAACCCCGGCTTGCAAACGTTCAAGGGGACCTATCCTTGCAAAAACCTTCGCGAAAAATTCGAAAATAAGCAATAAAGTTTCAGATTTTAGTCATGCAAAGGATGATCAAGCTTTAGGATAAAATATGCTATCTAGAATTCCACCAAACTCACAATCCAAGACGAATCACTACACAAGTTTAGGAGAGGAAATTCGTTACCCCAAATCTGAAATTAGAGAGGAGGAAGAGGGATAACTATGGAAGAGTCGCACTTCCAAGGGTCAACCGGAGTCACACCGGATGGAGAGAACCGAGCCGCCTTCTTCGGAGTCACACCGGAGGAGGTAGGAGGTCGCCGGAGTTGCAGGAAGGGCCACCAAGAGGCGGTGGCGCAGCAGCAAGGTGGCGGCTTCCTGGGGTCGGGTTTCGGTCGGCCAGGCCGAGCGGCTGCTTCACGCACCGTTTGAGTAGCGTTTCTTTTTTTCCACTTTTCATTCACTGCTTCCAAATGGCTGCTACAGGTTCTTATAGATAGGAAATAAATGGCAACATTAATTTTAAACTTTAAACAACAGGACATCCGAAGAGGTAAGTGGCTCTTGGAGAAATCAACTTCTTAATTGCAGGTGGCTGGAGAAATCAACTTCTTAATTGCAGGTGGCTGGAGAAATCAACTTCTTAATTTTGCTGTGCCGGTTAATATATTTAGAGTGCAAAAAACTGAATGCCCTCGATATGTAGCCAATGGTTGATCCTGGGGATGGCTCAGATGTTTAGCATTGGATGGGTACACCATCCATCTATAATCCTAATCAGAGATTACAGGCCTGGGAACGTAGCGGTGGCAGCGGCGGCGACGACGATTGCGGCAACGACCATCAATGTCCACGAATATGTAGCGGCGGCGATCAAAATGGATATCCATGTCGGCACGGGGGGCAAATGGCGAGGCATCCTCGCCATCAATCCTCCCCCGCTCAAAATCACTCATCCCCGATGAGTGGCCATGGAGAGAAGGGCAGGAGACAGCAGGATCCACTGGTAGCAAAGCAAGAGCGGACATCCACGAGGCAGGACAAGCAATGCAGGCATCCGCAATAGAACAGAACCTGTCATGAGCAAAAACAACAGGAAACCTCATAGATGTGTCAGCATAAAGAAAAGCAGTGCAGATCTTACCATCCAATGCGAGAACCAGGAAACCCAAATGGAAGCGCGACACGAAAAGAATCTCACCTCTCAACCCAAAAGAATCTGAAGTGGAAGAGAGAAACGTCGGAGAAAACCACTCAGGTGGAAACCAGACATGCAAAATTAAATCCGAAAGATTGAAACACGGCGAAACACCGATTGCATCATAAAAATCCAAAAAAATTGCGTTAAATCCAAAATTGTTGAAGATCATGAAAGGATCGGCGCGCCAACGTAATAATTTTGTTACGGAACCCGAATGTATCCACTCGTGGGCTAACCAGACTAAATTAGAATCAATAATTCTACAGTCAGAAGCTCTCGGAGGTGAACAGACGTGAAAGTGACGCAACCCACAGACACTGGCATAAGGTGACGACATGTGTACGTGCAGGTCATAACAGGATGGACGAAAGATATGTGCAATTGGATTTGGCGGGTAACAATGTCGTGAGGACACCAAATCAATAGGCACAGTCGCCGGGAAATCATACGCAGTCGCAAAGGAAAACATGCCCGCCGGCGGGTACTCACTAATACATAGCCCACTAGTCATATCAAACGGAGGTGCTGATAACGACGGTTTAACCAAGTGGATCGGACTAGGTAAAATCAATTCGTGTCCTAACACGTCCGCTAATCGATCCAAAAGTACGGCTCCCTCGCAAGGTAAATCTTCCAACGCAGTAGGTACGTCAGCTAACTCTGGGCCATCGTACGGTTCCTCAACTATCATAGGAGACAGATCGGAAATATGGTCGAGGGGAGGTGGGTTAATCCCAGGGAGGGATACCTCAAAGGAGACATCATCATCCAGGTCACTAGGATACCCAATCTCCTCATCGTCACTACAGTCGTCCGAACAATCGGCATCGCCATCAGTGGCGGGCTCAGACGTCGAAGCTAAAAGAGTACAGATGGCAACGATTGGTGGCGAGACAGATGGCCTAACCTTTTCTTTCTCCCTAAAGGTTGGAGTACGTGTGCTCGAGATAGGTAGATCTGGGTGGAGCAAGGATCTAGCGTGAGGCTTACAGTCGCTCCTATAATCAAAAACGGGTCTAGTGCCCTGGCGGGGAGAAACAAAATCATGAGATATCCGAGTATGGGAGTACGATGGGACATACGGGGTCGACGTAGGCAAAGTCGTTGGCGGCGACTCATTCAGATAATCAGAAAAGTGGAGGCGACAGTAGGGAGGGTAATACTCGTCCGTTAATAGATTCTTCATAATCTTCCAACCTACAAGTGAGTCGTCGAGGGACGTACCAAAACGTCGCTCCTCATGGAGCCAGAAGGTTTGGGCTCGACCTAGTAATTGTAGTCTCGCAACGGGAATCCTGTGGGGGTCCATAATATGAGACTGCTCAAAATAACGTTCAATATCCTTCACCCAACCTAAAAATACTCGCGGTCCACCTATCCCATCATAGGTCGGAACGGGAACTCTAACAGGCCTACAGGTGCGTGGTGGTGGTGTCAAATACTGGGCTAACATAACGTTTCGATCAACGAGTGAAGGGGAGTGAGCGGAACTCCCAATGTGCGTCATAAGGTCTAAATGAAAACTCAAACTAAGGGAACACGAAAAATATTTTTTTTTTGTTTTGTTTTTGAGATATTGTAGGAAACACAATTTGTTTGTTTATATATAACGAAGAAAATAAAGAGAAGACCAACAAGCGTGCCCAAGTGCAAAAAAGGGTGACGCGGGAGGACCGACAAAGATTAAGAAAGCTTTGCGCAACCTGGCTGTGATACCAAATTGATGTAGCACACTCCCGGGACTGGGGTTAAGGCACGAAGTGGCAAGGGGGTTCCTAAGAGGAATTTCAACGAACATGTGGTGTGCGCGCAAAATTCAAAATTTCGGCAGAGTTTCGTTTAAAATATCGCGATCTCACAAGGGAGAATCTCCCATCCAAACCTGCACGAAACATTGACGTACACTAACATCATAACCTAACCATACATCTAGCATCGCCTCATAACAGTTTCCATCCACATGGAGAGTGATCCGGACTAAAGCTTCGATTCGGAAAATAGTCCAAATTCAGCCCTCAAAACAAAGTTAAACGAGGATATACCAAATCCTCTTGATCCGCTCGAAACCGAAGGCTAAACCAACCCCGGCTTGCAAATGTTCAAGGGGACCTATCCTTGCAAAAACCTTCGCGAAAAATTCGGAAATAAGCAATAAAGTTTCAGATTTTAGTCATGCAAAGGATGATCAAGCTTTAGGATAAAATATGCTATCTAGAATTCCACCAAACTCACAATCCAAGACGAATCACTACACAAGTTTAGGAGAGGAAATTCGTTACCCCAAATCTGAAATTAGAGAGGAGGAAGAGGGATAACTATGGAAGAGTCGCACTTCCACGGGTCCACCGGAGTCACACCGGATGGAGAGAACCGAGCTGCCTTCTTCGGAGTCACACCGGAGGAGGTAGGAGGTCGCCGGAGTTGCAGGAAGGGCCACCAAGAGGCGGTGGCGCAGCAGCAAGGGGGCGGCTTCCTGGGGTCGGGTTTCGGTCGGCCAGGCCGAGCGGCTGCTTCACGCACCGTTTGAGTAGCGTTTCTTTTTTTCCACTTTTCATTCACTGCTTCCAAATGGCTGCTACAGGTTCTTATAGATAGGAAATAAATGGCAACATTAATTTTAAACTTTAAACAACAGGACATCCGAAGAGGTAAGTGGCTCTTGGAGAAATAAACTTCTTAATTGCAGGTGGCTGGAGAAATCAACTTCTTAATTGCAGGTGGCTGGAGAAATCAACTTCTTAATTTTGCTGTGCCGGTTAATATATTTAGAGTGCAAAAAACTGAATGCCCTCGATATGTAGCCAATGGTTGATCCTGGGGATGGCTCAGATGTTTAGCATTGGATGGGTACACCATCCATCTATAATCCTAATCAGAGATTACAGGCCTGGGAACGTAGCGGTGGCAGCGGCGGCGACGACGATTGCGGCAACGACCATCAATGTCCACGAATATGTAGCGGCGGCGATCAAAATGGATATCCATGTCGGCACGGGGGGCAAATGGCGAGGCATCCTCGCCATCACCCGGGCTTGCCTACAAGCTCTGACGTCTCATGTTAGGATTCCAACAAACACACAACTGACCGATTCTAAGAAGCCTTGCTGGACCCCACCCGCTCATGACTTCATTGCCCGGGCTTGCCCCCATGCTTGGCATTCTCATCAGTCTCACAGAAGGGGTCTAGTCTCGCCGGGACACTCTCCACACATGACGTGAACGTCACGGGATAGCCAGCTGACCACGGAGACATAGCCACGCCATGACACATCACAAACCAAGACAATTCCACCCTAGTCCCTCATTTGTACTACAGCGTTCCCGCGCACCAAGAAAACCATCTCCAACTCATGCGGAGCTAACCTTATCCACCAAGGAAACCATCTACCGCCACGAGGAGCTAACCTTGTCCGGTTCCGACTACACGTACTCATTCGAGAAAAAGGGGAAAACACCATCACATCACAAACGACATCTTGCCGCAACGGAATCTCTACGAATCCCTAAAGTTCGTATGCAACATCACCGAGTCGGACTAACGGTCGTGACTACGGCTTCACCCACCATGCCTAATCCACTAACGGAGCGGATCTATAATGCAAATCAAGCCGGGGACGGTCTCAATCGACCCGGAGGTTTCTTTTGAAACTTGACGACCCAAAACCCCTCTCATTTGAGTGTTTGGTGCCCAAAACTAAAAATAAAATGATGATAAAGACATGCATCCTAAGACCGAGAGGAGAAGTGTCGTTACCTTCCGACTCCGCTTCCGTGCCATGGCAAAATAACCGGATGAAAACCTTCGCAATGACCTAGCCTCCACGGATTTGGACTCAGCTCGCGATTTGGAGCACCGAAGCTTCTCCTATAGCCCAAACCCTCCTTCACCTTCTTCCTTGCTCTCCCTTCTCTCTAGAAATTAGTAAGAGAAAAGCTTGAAGAAGAATGAGGGTTTCCAACCCTATTCTCGGACTTAACTCCCAAAGAGCAGTTCTGGACCATCAGATCCTAAAATAAGGTAAGGAATGACCACAATCCGTCTGAAAAATAAAATACCTGGGCCGAACACGGCCTGGCACACGCCCGTGTCCATGGTCGTGTCCCCCATTCGCCGTCTCAAATCGACGCGCCTGGAACAGCACACGGGCATTCGATACGCCCGTGTTCGACCTGACACGCCCGTATCCCAACTGACACGGCCGTGTGGTCGGCTGTGTGCCTCCAGCGACACAGCCCCAAAACAACCTGAGAAGGGACACGGCCTGGGACACGCCCGTGTCCCAAGCCGTGTGCCAAGTCTCGACACTCATCGACAGCCTTTGTGTCGACACCGCGGAAAAACGTCGAGTGAAGAACGTCGACCAAGCGGGACACGCCCTGTGATACGCCCGTGTCACAGGCCGTTTGCCCTAGTCTCGACACTCGACACTCGACACTCGTCGAGTGAACATCGTCGACTGAAGTTCGTCGACAGACCCACATGGCCTTGGACATGCTCGTGTCCTTGGCCGTGTGCCTTGTCTCGACACATAGTCGAGCGAAAATGTAGACACCCCGGGCCGAGTGTCGACACGGGCTCGACACGCCCTGCGACACGCCCGTGTCGCAGGCCATGTGCTGTCTATTTCTTATGTATGTGAGTAGGGCACATTCAGAAAATCTATTCACTCTTTCCTTATCGGGATCGGAACTAAGACAAATGGTTGGGACAACAAAGATCCATCTTGTTCGTACTTTGCCCTATAACCATCGAAGATTGTTGAAGTGACTCATTCCTCTTTCTTATGGTACCCCTTGAGGTAACCATACTTACTCATAATGATCTATCTTGTCTTGCCTTGACTTGGCTTGTCTTCTGTCAACAGGCACACACTAGTTCCGAACCAGCATACACACCTCTTTTCTTGATCCTTCTTCCACCCTAATTCTTTTCTCAATGCTTGGGCCACCTTGAGTGGTGAACCCGATCTAACTCCTTGATCTCCACTAAGAAAAAATAGACAGATGGGATTGAAGGATAAGCAACTACATCAAGAAACTTGGCAGCAGCTCAGTCTATCACCAGATAGTGAGTTGCCTATTTCTTATGTATGTGAGTAGGGCACATTCAGAAAATCTATTCACTCTTTCCTTATCGGGATCGGAACTAAGACAAATGGTTGGGACAACAAAGATCCATCTTGTTCGTACTTTGCCCTATAACCATCAAAGATTGTTGAAGTGACTCATTCCTCTTTCTTATGGTACCCCTTGAGGTAACCATACTTACTCATAATGAACTATCTTGTCTTGCCTTGACTTGGCTTGTTTTCTGGCAACAGGCACACACTAGTTCTGAACCAGCATACACACCTCTTTTCTTGATCCTTCTTCCACCCTAATTCTTTTCTCACTGCTTGGGCCACCTTGAGTGGTGAACCCGATCTAACTCCTTGATCTCCACTAAGAAAAAATAGATAGATGGGATTGAAGGATAAGCAACTACATCAAGAAACTTGGCAGCAGCAAGGGAGTTTTCTCCCGCTATGGGGATGAAGTTTTCTTATTGTAGCTATAGGAGTTTTCTTATTGTTTGCTGTCACTCTGTCCCTATCTATAGGAGTTTTGTACCTGGATCGATGTAATGCCAGCTTGAAGCTCTGTTCTATGCCCGCCCTCTGCCCATAAATAGATGTGGTCACACGATGAAAGCTTTCTATAGTCACCGCATATGCTATTTGAAAAGAGCATGTCAGCATTGGAAAAAGAGCATACAGAACTAGCCTGGGGATTCTTTCTCGGCCATCTGATGTTGCCTTCAAAGGAGCAACCTATGATCGTACGCCTGCCTAGAGTAGAGGTGTGTCACGACGTCTTTAGTTGAGTTTCAAAATCAAACCTGGAATGCTTCGGATAGGATGATTGTGCCCGATCAGTCAATGATGAGATTCTGCCGACCCCAAAGAGGAATGCTTATACCTTCTCCTGATGGTGTAATTCGAGTTTCGCTTTGTATATATATATCCTATGCTCATGGATTCTTTTACTACACAAAATGTGCTTTCCCCGCTCAAGGGAATCGAACCACTCCCTTCCTTATTAGGGGTCTGCTCTTTGATCAACGTCTTTCTCTGGTGATATTTTCTTTCGCTGCTTCTGCAACTTTGAGCGCTTAAGGCGTTTCAGGTTTCTGTCGTACAGCTCGATGTAGACGGCCCTAAAAGAAATAGGGTGGAAGAAAAGAAATACCGCAAGCAAAGATCATATAGCCTAATTGACTGCAAGTTGAATAAGCTATGAACTCCATCCTTCATTCCCAAACGGTCTACTGCCTAATTCATTTAGTTATTTAAGGATGTTACATCGCTTAAGAATCAGTCAAAGAAATCAAGAGCATCTTATCTTCTTCTTTCTATTATATCGCATTCGTTTCTTTCTATTCTATATACGAGATTTGCTTTTTCTTTCTATTTCTATACGAGAAAGATGTAAAGATGTAAAGATAGCATCTCTTTCTAATCACCCTCTTCGCTTCGCTATTCTATCTTCTTCCCTCTTCGCTTCGCTCGCTTCACTAGCGCTCGCCTCTCCTTATTTTCTTTCTTAGGGTAGCTCGAGTGATCCCTGCGGATCACCTCTTCGCTTTGTTTGATGAGAATGAAGAAAGTTTCTCTCACGTTAGTCTTATCTTAACGGAATAGCGGAACAGAGCTTGAGTTACTGCCCTTGACAGGGTCCAGGGATGAAGTAAACTAAAAAAGGAAATGTACCGTATCAAGGCAAGGTCCCACTTAAATGCCTTAGGAAAAGTCTGAAACTGATTCTGAATATGCAAAGACTCCTTCTTAAAGAAATCCCAACTGGATGGCCTCTAACTAGAGAGAAACGATTGAACTCACAATCGGGATAAAATGAAGAATAGCAAATTTTGCTTGCTAGGCGCATATATATAGAATTCGAGTAGGGGAATTTCTTGTTGGCTTTCTATCTTAGAAAGAAAGGATGTACGGAGGAGTGTCAAAATTCCTGAGAATGTATTACCTGCTTGCGATTGCCTAAGAGACTGAAGGGCTTGAGACTGATAGAGAGACTGTCTGACTGTACCGTAAGAAGAGACAAAAAAGGGTACTATACTAGACTGATTACGATGGTTTGACATGGATTAAGCGAACTCCAACTGAAATTGATGAAATCGTATAGAACCCAGACTTCCATTTTCTAGAATCTTTCTCTAACTGGCTCGTTTCGTAAACTGCGCTCGCTCCGTTGTTATAGGTTCAAGCTCAAGTGCAAGATCCACTGGCTAGTTACTTTTCTCCACTTAACTCCGCTATCAGACTAGGGTATCTAATACCGTAGGCACTTAGCTGCATTATTGGTCTTGTCTTCATTGGCATCATGCATGCATTCTAGTTAGAACTTTCCCTGGACATACTAGAAAAGCTTCAAGACTGCTACTCTTGCAGCAAGAAATAGGGGGATTGAAAGGCAGGAAAAGATGCTATTCTATTAGTCAAAAGAAGGGCTTGGTCTAGAAGCTTCACCTCCGACCTGTGCTATCCATTCTAGTGCGCCTGTGTTGACGAATCCTAGGGAGCGGGAAGCTTTCATTGATTTCAGCGCGTAACTCTGAGCTCTAAGACTGAAGAAGGCATCTACGGATAGCTTTCTTAGTAAAGTACTCGTAGTCCTTCTATCTATCACCTTTTAGAAAGAAAGAGAAGCCCTTGACTAATAGATAAAATAGAAGGTCAGGCCGCTATTCCTCTTTTTGGACCATTACTGATCTTACTGCTTCCCGCCCTAACAAAGAAAGTTTTTCTTTTCTCTTTTTGCTTGCATGTGTGAAGCATATAGCCAATAGCTTCTTAGAAGGTAAACTGATTTGATCACCTTTCACGACCGTTTTCATTAATTCAACGAGATACACGGATTTCATTCCTTTCGCTGCGGAGCTTGCCTGCCGGGGTAAATGAGGACTTTTCGGGGTCTTTCACATAACTCTTCTCTATTGGAAAAGTGCAAAATTTTCACACAATTTTGATCGGTATTCAACTAAGGCCCCCGTGAAGTAAGATGCAATAGAAAGCTAACACAGCTTTCTTAAACAGGAACCCTGATCTAGACACAGTAGGATCGATCGAGCTACGATCACCAATCGAGTCACAAGTATCTCACATAGTAGCGATGCTGATCCTACTATCTGTACGAGCCCCTTGCTTGAGGGAAACTTTGAGAGAATTCTCTATGTCCTTCGAAGCGCAGTCCTTCTGGCGCATTTTGTCATGTGATTTGAAGAAAGGCCGCGTATGTTGGAGTCACCATGATGATCTGGAAGTGATCAAACATGTAATCTCACTGCCAACGCGATATGAGCCTGCAGGGTCGCACATAAGAGATGTGGAGAAGTTGGTTGACTGACTGTGTTGGTAAAGGTTACCAATCGCCGACCTGAATAGGGTTATGGGCAAAGTGTTGCCTTATAGGATCATCGGGTTGGGCAAATGTTGCCTTGAAGGGCTGGTTGGGATTGTCGTCCGAGGGTCGATGACATTAGTCGAGAATCGTCTTCTGATTCCCGCCGATCGGCGAGAATCGTCTCTCTGATTCTCGCCGATCGACGAGAATCGTCGAGAATCAATTGTTGATTCTCGACGATCGACTACTTCGACAATTGTCGTCGACCGCGGTTCGACGATCGTCGAGTATCGTTGTGTATCGTCGAGCGCGGCTCGACGATCGGCGAGAATCGTCGAGTATTGTACTCTGATTCTCGCCGATCCTGTATGATACTCGTCGACTGATTCTCGCCAAACCTGCTCAGTGATTCTCGCCGATTGTCGCCGATTCTCACCGATTGATACTCGCCGATTCTGAACCCCATTTTCGGGTGGTCTGCAGATAGCGATTTTCCTGGGTTTATTTATACCTTTGGTGTAAATAGGACACTTAGGGTTTTCGATCAGATACGCGCTGGCGATTTTCTCCTGTAGCGAATCGAACCCGACGGAACCCATTCCGCCTTTCGCTGCGTCGATCCCGATCCCCGCCGCCGACGGAAGAGTTTCGCCGCCGCCGTGTTTGCTCCGTCGACCGCCTCTTTTCCAGCGACTGTCGCTGGTGCTGCTCTTCCTGGCGCGGACCTAGCAGTCCGTGGAATAGCCGAGGTGCGGCCTTCTCCTTCCCGATAATCCGTGCGACGGATAGATCGGTGTTCTCCCGCTCGTGTGGACTTCTGCAGAAACGTGGACACTATTCCACGTAGAACTCTCCACTAGCAAGCAGATAAAGTTTGGAGCATCTTTGTTGGGTTGTGACTCAACGCCACCGAGGTAATTTTTGCCTAGTTTTGCTAACTTCTTGATTCAACGTTCATAGCCCGATCCACATCTCTTTGGGTTTTTTCTTGATGTTTATTTTCCGCTGCGTGCACAAGCATTGTGCCAACCCTATAGAGAAACCCAACAGTGGTATCAAAGCAAGGTTACGGCCATGATCGTTGTTTTGGAAGTTTGTTATTCCAGTGGGTGTAAACCTAGGGATTTAGAAGTGTTCTAAATGTCTAGATTTAGTCTTGGTACCTCGCCAAGAACGATTGGAATTTCGGTGGATTTCTAAGTGTTAGAAATTGTGATCTCCTTAGCAGTAACCATCCCTCGATTTTGTTTTGGATTCTGAATCCAACAAAGAGAGATGAGCTTGTCTACTGCTTTAAGTTGAGCTGTCTTTGCCTTTGTCCAATGCATGTAAATCTGAGGATTTGGAAAATTCTGGATGTTCAGATTTAGCCCTTCCTTCTATCAAATGTTGATGGTGTCAGGATGTGCACATAAGGGATGCATGTGGTTTTAGAAGAATTGTTTTTCTTTGGATGTGCACGTCGATCAAATGTTGATCATGGTTAATTGTTAACCTATATTTGAAATCCCTTCATCAAATATTAAGTGTTCGGATGCCTTCCGATGGATGACACTCTTCCTGCCTCGATCAATGAAGTGTGGGCTTGCCAAATCAAGGTGCATTAATCTATCTTGGTAAGGGTGCGAGCGGATAATTATGATATCCCACTGTCGACATCGGGTCCAGCTTAACTAGGTGACCTCAAAGGTTGAGTGCCTAGAGGCATAGGGTTGGCATGCACCATATGATGGATGCGAATAAGGAGTTATTCACCAACCATACAAGAATTGCATGAGGATGCAATTGGCAAGCGTTGCCTACCTAAATAACCACATCGTGAGAGGAACGCCAAAGTGGACTCATAGTGTTGGTGAAATACGGATCTTGTCCACTAAGAGAGTAGCTCGCATGAACTCTCCGAATTGTTAGTGAGGGCTATCTTTTCGAATAAAATAGTGGGAGTATTTTAATTGAAGTCCTAATTAGAATAAATTGTAATTGAAATTTAGGTACTGATTTTATTCTGCATAAATTCTTGTAGAATTCCATGGCAAGCGTTGCGCACTCCACGTTGTCTCTGAGAGCCATCCTTGAGAAGGATAAGCTCAGTGGGACAAATTATATGGACTGGTATAGGAACCTGAGAATTGTTCTCAGGCAAGAGCGAAAGCTCTATGTCTTGGAAGAAGAAGCCCCTGAGGTGCCAACCGGGAATTCTTCCCGTGCTGAGAAAGATACTTATAAGAAGTATACTGACGATGCTTTGGATGTCGAGTGCCTTATGCTTGCCACCATGAACTCTGAGCTTCAGAAGCAACATGAGAACATGGGGTGCAAGGAGATTGACGAGCATCTCAAGAAAATGTTTCAAGGGCAGGCTCGTCAAGAGAGGTTCGACATCACGAAAGCGTTGTTTCAGTGTAAGATGGGAGTTCGAGACTCAGTAGGGACTCACGCACTCAAGATGATTGGGTATATAGAGAACCTTGAAAGGCTGGGTTTTCCTCTTGGTCAAGAGTTGGCCACGGATCTGATCCTGCAATCGTTGCCGGACAGTTATGAGCAGTTTGTCTTGAACTACAACATGAATGAGATATACAAGACACTGCCCGAACTCCTAGGCATGTTGAGAACTGCCGAAATCAACATGAAGAAGGCCAAGCCTGCCAGCCCCATACTGATGGTGCATAAGGGCAAGGGCAAAGCCAAGGGCTCCAAGAAGACGAAGGTAGGACCTAAGTCATATCTTGAGCCCAATTCTTCAGCACTGATGAAAAAGAAGAGCACGTTGAAGGAAGGGAAATGCCACCACTGTGGCAAGGCTGGTCATTGGAGGAGGAACTGTCCTTCATACATTGAGGGTCTGCAGAAATTGAGGGGAGGTATGACTTCCGCTTCTAATGTTTACGTTATAGAGATAAACCTTTCTGCTCCTTCATCTTGGGTATTGGATACCGGATGTGGTTCTCACATTTGTACAAATGTGCAGGAACTGGGATGGAGAAGATTGCTGAGTAAAGGGGAGGTGGACCTCCGCGTCGGCAATGGAGCAAGAGTTGCTGCTGTAGCCGTAGGAGTTTACCGTCTTTCTTTGCCCAGTGGGCTTGTAATAGAACTAGATAACTGTTATTTTGTTCCGGCGATAACTAGAAACATTATATCTATTTCATGTTTGGACATGATTGGATTTTCTTTTATAATTAAGAACAATTGTTGTTCTATATTTAAGAATGATGTTTGTTATGCTGTAGCCCAATTGTTTAATGGTCTTTACGTTTTGAACTTGGACCATCTGATCTGTAATGTAGAAAACAATAAAAGACTAAGAACAAATGATTCGAACCCTACTTTTCTCTGGCATTGTCGTTTGGGCCATATCAACGAGAAGCGCATATCCAAGCTCCATAGAGATGGACTTTTGGACTCATTTGATTATGAATCATTTGAGCGATGCGAATCTTGTTTGTTAGGCAAGATGATTAAAGCTCCTTTCACTGGTTATACTGAGAGGGCTGAGGATCTCTTGGGTGTTGTACATAGTGATGTATGCGGACCCATGAGTTCCATGGCTAGAGGAGGGTATTTCTACTTTGTTACATTTACTGATGATTTCAGTAGATACGGATATGTGTATCTTATGAAGTGCAAATCCGAGACCTTTGAAAAGTTCAAAGAGTTCAAGAATGAAGTAGAAAACCAGTTGGGTAAAAGGGTTAAAGCACTCCGATCTGATCGAGGTGGCGAATACCTGAGTCATGAGTTCCGTGATCATCTGAAAGAGTGTGGTATTGTATCACAGCTCACTCCACCTAGAACACCACAACATAATGGTGTGTCTGAGAGGAGAAATCGTACTCTGTTAGACATGGTACGTTCGATGATGAGTTATACAGACTTGCCTGTTTCCTTTTGGGGTTTTGCTTTAGAGACTGCTGCAATGACATTGAATCGCGCTCCAACTAAAACGGTTCTGAAGACACCATATGAGATATGGACTGGGAAGCGTCCTAGTATGTCGTTCATTAAAATTTGGGGCTGTGAGACATACGTGAGACGTCAAATGCCTGACAAGCTGGAACCCAAATCGGATAAATGTTATCTGGTGGGATATCCTAAGGAAACGAAAGGGTATTACTTTTACCTACCGTCTGAGGGCACAGTGTTTGTCGCAAGGACTGGTGTCTTCTTGGAGAAAGATTTCTTATCAAGAAAGACTGAAAAGGTAGAGCTTGAAGAAGTTCAAGAACCACATGTAGTGAATGAACCGGAATTGGATTCTGAGACAGGACTACAAGATGTTGTAGCTAGAGAACCTGCTCAGGGAACACAAGTCCTACGTAGATCTGGTAGACCGAGGTTTGAGCCTGAGAGATATGGATTTCTCGTGTCTCAAATAGGTAATGTGTTGCTCATGGATCATGATGATGAACCAGCAACCTACCAAGAGGCTATGAATGGACTGGACTCCGACAAATGGCTTGAGGCTATGAAATCCGAAATGGACTCCATGTATGCAAACCAAGTTTGGAACTTGGTGGAACCACCTGAAGGGGTACGACCCATAGGGTGCAAGTGGGTCTTCAAGAAGAAGACCGACATGGATGGGAATGTACAGACATTCAAAGGGCGACTAGTGGCTAAGGGT
The DNA here is from genome assembly GCA_039583875.1 of Platanthera guangdongensis. Taxonomy (NCBI): domain Eukaryota; kingdom Viridiplantae; phylum Streptophyta; class Magnoliopsida; order Asparagales; family Orchidaceae; genus Platanthera; species Platanthera guangdongensis. Next base: position 39,553,182 of record CM077165.1, on the reverse strand, counting down.
TTCAAGCAAATTCATGGTATTGACTATGATGAGACCTTTTCCCCTGTTGCCATGGTAAAGTCCATTAGGATATTGCTTGCTATTGCTGCGTATTATGACTACGAGATCTGGCAGATGGATGTCAAAACGGCTTTCCTTAATGGAAACCTCCTTGAGGAAGTGTATATGACACAACCTGATGGTTTTGTATCCCTAGATGAAGCCACTAAAATATGCAAGCTGAATAAGTCCATTTATGGACTGAAACAGGCCTCTCGAAGTTGGAATCTTCGTTTTGATGAGAAAATCAAAGAGTTTGGTTTCATCAAGAATGAAGATGAGCCTTGTGTTTACAAGCAAATCAGTGGGAGCATTGTTGTCTTCCTGATATTGTATGTAGATGACATACTGTTGATCGGAAATGACATTCCTACCCTGAAAGTTGTTAAGAACAACCTAGGGAACTGGTTTTCAATGAAAGATTTGGGTGAAGCGACTTATATACTCGGTATTAAGATATATAGAGATAGATCGAAGAAGTTGCTGGGTTTGACCCAGAGTACGTACATCGAAAAGGTGTTGAAGCGGTTCAACATGCTTGAGTCCAAGAAAGGATTTTTGCCCATGTCTCATGGTGTGAATCTCTCTAAGGACCAGTGTCCAAAGTCTTGTGAAGATAAGGACCGCATGAAGTTGATTCCATATGCTTCGGCAATTGGATCAATTATGTACGCGATGTTATGTACTCGACCCGATGTCTCCTTTGCTTTGAGCATGAATAGCAGGTATCAGTCAGACCCCGGTGAGTGTCACTGGATTGCAGTCAAGAATTTCCTGAAGTACTTGAGAAGGACTAAGGACGTGTTCTTGGTGTATGGTGGAGAGGAAGAACTCGTTGTAAGTGGTTACACGGATGCTAGCTTCCAAACTGATCGAGACGACTCCAAGTCTCAGTCAGGTTTTGTGTTTTGCCTGAATGGAGGAGCTATGAGCTGGAAGAGTTCCAAGCAAGAGACAGTTGCTGATTCTACAACAGAGGCCGAGTATATCGCAGCAGCTAATGCGGCGAAGGAGGCTGTATGGATTAGGAAATTCATCGGCGAGCTTGATGTAGTTCCTAGCATTGTTGGTCCCGTAGTTCTCTACTGTGATAACAATGGTGCAATTGCACAATCTAAGGAACCTAGATCTCATCAGCGCTCCAAGCACATACTCCGGTGTTTTCATCTTATTCGTGAGATTGTCGAACGAGGAGATGTAAACATTTGCAGAGTGCCGACTGAGGAAAATATTGCGGATCCGCTGACAAAGCCTCTCGCGCAGAGAAAGCATGATGGTCATACTAGATCGATGGGTATACGATACCTAAATGATCAACTCTAGCGAGAATCTTGTGGGTTGCATGTAATCTTGTATTTTGTTGGCTGTTTGTTCATATGATGAACTGTGTACCTAGTTTTTCTTTTATAATTAATGACAAATTCTTTTATTATGAATTTTTATATATATGATAGTTAAATGTTAACATAATAGATACCCTTAGAATGTTCGCTTCCATGGGACATCAAGTACGTGACTTGAATGTGAGAGCCCATGATTTATTTGAAGCTTCATTCTTAAAGGTCCCTGGTCGAGTATCATCATAGAAGCTAAGGGTGATGATGGTACATGAAGGCTAGCACGTGCGTTGACTGATGACTGGTTCTCACAGGTCATGATATTGTGATATCAAGTCATCACGTGGGTACTTGTTAGTGAACAAGTTGTACTGGACAGACCCAACCTGAGACTACTCTGTGGATTGTCATCCAATCGTGTCACGAGTAGGTCTCAATTGACAATGGTGTTGTGATCCTTTGACCTAAAGTCACAGCATTCATCAAGTGAGGAAGAGCGTGCTTTGATGCCATCTAAAGTCTTTCTTGAGAAAGGTTGATGATAAGGGTGGTTGTTGGGCATGTTACGAATCATTTGGGTGTTTGTGTATGAGCAGATATGAGATTTGTCCTCCTGTATGACAGGAGTTACATCCATGGGCCCCTTGATGGAACTGGACTGAGAAATGCATGGCCATGCTTGGTTGAGTCAATATGTGATATTGGACTCACCATTCTCTGGAAGTCCGTCCTGGATCAAGAAACTTGGATTGAGCTATTACGAGGGTGACACGGTCCATGCCTCTAGTTCTTTCTGGATGTAAGGGACAAAGGGACAAAGACAACGCTGATACATTGGTCATATAGGCTTATGAGTTATAAACTCTTATTGCTTGGGGAGCGATGATGCATTGCTAGATGCCGCTCATTGTTTGTGAGGTTTTTGCTTTGATAGTTTCGAGATCAAGTGGGAGTCTGTTGAAGTCACCATGATGATCTGGAAGTGATCAAACATGTAATCTCACTGCCAACGCGATATGTGTTGAAATTTGTGAAGTGGAAGTGGGTGACGGGACAGGCCGCGCGGCCTGTGGCGGACAGCCTTGGCGGACTGGGCGGACTGGGCGGACTGAGGTTTGCGGCCTGGTGTAAAGTCTGGTGGAAGCTGGCTGTGTTCTGAGCGGGTTGTTGCATGGAGTCCGCGGTTTGGTGTGGCCTGGTATCTGCGGATAGAGAGGCTTGCGGACTGGTGCTTTGCTCAGTGGTCGCGGGTGCAAGCTTGTGCTGAAAGGCGGGTTGGCTCTTGTCCGCGGGAAGCTTGCGGACTGATGTGTCCGCGGTATTGGCTGTTGCGGACTAAGCTTAGAGCTTGGCTGAGGCCTTGTCGAGCTCTGGTGGCACAGCAGGGAGTTGCTGTGGAGATCGTTGTGGCGGCCTGGTTTTGGAGTCCGGGATTGATCGTTGTGATAGGGCAGGAGTGCGAGGAGCTCGCGGACTGTGGCGGTCTGCGCTGTGGTGTTTTGGCGGACTGAAGTTTTGCGTCCGCCAAGCTCGCATTAGCCCCTTATGGTTTTGGGCTTGGTCACACTTGGTGCCGAGTTCAGTGTGTCCGCCGTATCCGCCGAGTCCGCTGTGACCGGGCGGTCTGTCTTTAGCTGCCTTTGGTCGTGAACTTGTGGCGGATTGAGGTGTGTGTCTTGCGGACTGCCTCGGGTTGGTGCGGACAGCCATTAAAGGGGGTTTGCTGTCCTGAAGCGGTTGGAGCTTTGCGGGCTGATGCCTTGTCCGCTTAGCTTAGGCGGACTGGAGAGGGTTCGTCATTGGTTTCCTTGCTCCTGGCGGTTTTCCTTGGTGACCGGCTAAGTCCTCGCGGACTCAGCGGACGGTGGTTTGTATTCGCGCGGGCTGGGGCGGTGTCTCTATCTCTTGGGCGGTGACCACACTCCTCACCTGGCCTATAAATAGGACCCCCCTGGCACATCTACAGTAACTTGAGTGAACAGTAAGTTGGGGTGTGCGAAGTGTTGCGGTCTGTGTTTGCCAGTCCGCACGGATTGTTTCAGGCTGACGGTTTGCTGTGTGCAGGTCGCGCGGATAACTTCAAGGAGCCAGGAGTTTGGCTGTGACTTCGGTCAAGTGCTTGGAAGTGTGCGGTCTCTGCGGACTCAGCAGGAGGTCGCTCTGCGGCTTGTCAGTTCTGTTTCAACTTTGCCAGCTTCAATAACCTGTCCGCCGGCTTCAGGCGGGTAGGGGTGTTCCTCAGTTCGGGTTCAGCAGAAGGCGAATAACGGTGTGTCCGTGCGGCCTCGCGGCTTCGGCGGACTCCGTGGTATTCGGCGGATTGCAGAATAGTTCGGGCGGCTTCGGCGACCTCTGCGACCTCGCGGTCTCGGCGGACTCGGGTTCTGTCCGCCCAGCTTGTTTTGTGGTGCTTCTATTTTTCAGCTGTTATACTAGCGAAATCATGTCTCGCTATGTATACCTCGCATTGTAAAGAAGTGAATGAATAATAGACCTGCTTGTGCTTCCATTGTTTGTTGTGATTTACCTTTGTTCCTCTAGTCCTTGGTTTCCACTGGTTCAACGTGCGAACTGGGTAGTTACGAAGATATTAATTTGGCGTTTGGGCTATCTTGCTGACCACGTTGAGAAAATTTAACATGGTATCAGAGGCGAGGTTTCTGAGGTTACTGAGGTTCAGTTGCATGAGCGGAAGTCAGCCAGTGTTGTTACTCTGTGATTGAGTGGTGATCAACCTGTGTTGTTGCTCGGAGCTGCTGGAAGGTTGCCAACAGGTGTTGCAATGGAAGGGAGCTTAGCAAGAGGTCTGGGCATTGAACTCTTAACGCCGACTAACTTCAAGAAGTGGAAGTCGTGCATGAAGAGTTATCTTCTTGGCGAGGAGCTGTGGGATGTCATTGGTGGAGACGACAGGCAGGAAGTCACTGCTGCTTTCGGTACTGCTGAGCAGGTGAGGCTCTGGAGAAGAACAAATGCTAAGGCGGAGTTCGTTCTGAAGAGAGCTGTGTCTCCGGAACTGTTTGATCACATCATTGGATGTGAGTCAGCTGCTGATATTTGGACAACCATTGATGAGTTATTCAATAGGAAGAATGTGGCGCGGCTTCAGTTTCTGGAGAATGAGTTGGCCAGGGCAACTCAGGGAGACCTTTCCATCTCCAAGTACTTCTTAAAGATGAAGAGCTTGTGTGCTGAGCTGTCGGCACTGGATCCTGATGAGCCTATCTCTGAGGCAAAGATGAAAAGGCACATTATCCGCGGCTTGCGGAAGGAGTATGTGGCCTTTGTCACATCTGTTCAAGGATGGGCTACTCAGCCGTCATTGCTGGAGCTGGAGAATCTGCTTGCCTCGCAGGAGAGCTTAGCAAGGCAGATGGCTGGAGTGAACCTGAATCAGGAAGGCAGCGAAGCTCTCTTCTCAGGAAAGAAGAAAGGATGGGAAGGGAAGAAGAAGAAGATGCAGGCCGCTGTTGAGAAGGAGACTTCAACTTCATATCCGCCGGAGAGGAGCAATGCTCCTAAGGACTGGAAGAAGAATCTGAAGTGCTACCGGTGTCATCAGCGTGGGCACTTCAAGCGGGACTGCAAGGTCAAACTGCAGCCTGGGCATGCTGCGGGAAAGGAGGAAGCTTGTTCGAGAAGTGAAGAAGCAGAATGAGGCGGAGCTTTCTTGACGGGCACTTGTGTCCGGGCCTTGTCTGCTGAGGACTTCAACGGCGAGTGGATCGTGGACTCCGGGTGTGGTCATCACCTCACTGGAGACAAATCGAAGTTCACCTCCATGCAGGCTTACTCAGGTAATGAAGCTATTATCACTGCTGATAATACTGTTTATGCAGTAGAGAAAGAGGGGGTCGTGTCATTGGGTAGTGATCAGGGGCCACTTACGCTAAGGAGTGTGTATCACGTACCGGGCATGAAGAAGAACCTCTTCTCGGTGACCAATGCGGTGGACGCTGGGTATCACGTTCTGTTTGGGCCAACAGACGTGAGGTTCCTTCGCAACGTATCAGCGGTGAAGGCTGATGTTGCTCATGTTGGGAGGAGGGTGAAGAACTTGTTTGTTCTTTCCACCAGTGCCTATGTTGATAGGATGAGAGCCAATGATAGTGCGGCTATCTGACATGAGAGGCTGGGGCATGTTGGCATGGACAAGCTAAAGGCAATGGCGAGTAGAAGTCTGGTGAGGGGGTTGCCGAAGTTGTCCTCCTTTGGTGATGGGCATGTTTGTGCGGGCTGTCAATACGGTAAGGCACATCGCCTTCCGTTTGATAAATCACAAACAAGGAGCAAGAAACCATTGGAGTGTATTCATGGCGACCTGATGGGACCGACGGTTACTGCCAGCCTTGGTGGAAGCAAATATATGCTTGTCTTGGTTGATGACTACTCAAGGTATACTTGGGTGTACTTCTTAAAGGAGAAGTCGGAAGCCTTCCGTTTATTCGTGGAGTTCAAGGAGTTGGTAGAAGGCCGGCTTGGCTTGCGGGTTAAGAAGTTTAGAACTGATAACGGGGGGGAGTTTGTCTCTTCCGAGTTTTCTAACTTCTGCAGGAAGCACGGGATCCAACGGGAGATTACTTGTGCTCACACTCCACAACAAAATGGGGTAGCAGAGCGGAAGATCCGTCATTTGACGGAAACCTGCAAATGCTGGCTGCATGCGAAAGATATCCCAAGGTCCTTTTGGGCGGAGGGAATGTCTTGTGCTGCTTATGTTATCAACCGGATGCCACTCAGCCCTATCAACATGAAGACTCCTATTGAGTTGTTGCTGAAGGAGAAGCCGAGTGTTGAACACCTTAGGGTGTTCGGTTCAACTTGCTACGTGCATGTCCCGGATTCTTCACGGACAAAGCTGGATGCGAAGGCAAGGAAACTTGTCTTTGTTGGCTATGATGAGCGAAAGAAGGGATGGAAGTGCATGGAACCTGTGACGAAGAAGTTCGTGGTGTCAAGAGACGTTGTCTTCGACGAGCTGACGTCATATGGAGGTGGCTCGGTGGAGCTAACCGGAAGTAGCAAGGATGATGAAGCACCGGTGGAGGCTGCTGAAGGCCTGGAAGAGGAGCTGCTGTTTCACCAGCAGCTCCTGTTGGTTCGAACTCCGAGGCTGAGCCTTCTGGCTCAGGAAGCAGGGGGAGCACTGCTCAATGCTTGCCCCAGGTAGGAGTGGAGCCCGAAGAAGCAACGGAAGCCGTGAGCAAGGAGCCGTGTCTTCGGAGATCGAAGAGGGTGGTTAAGCCACCGGCTCGGTACTGTGATGGGAATGCAGTGAGCTTTGTCTCCTGCTTCTTTGCAGGTCCTCTGGATGAGCGAGAGCCTGCAAACTTCAACGAGGCCACTGGAGTGAAGGAGTGGGATGATGCCATGAAGGAAGAGATTGATGCTCTGAAGAAGAATGAAACCTGGGACCTTGTGCCCAAGGTTGATGGCATTACTCCGGTTACTTGCAAGTGGGTGTATAAGTTGAAGAAGAAGGCTGATGGGAGCATTGATCGGTTCAAGGCTCGCCTGGTCGCTAGAGGATTCTCACAGCAGTATGGAGAAGACTATGAGGAGACATTCAGTCCAGTTGTGAAGATGACTTCTGTAAGAGTGGTGATCGCCTTGGCTGCTAGCAAGGGATGGAGGTTGTGGCAACTCGATGTGAAGAATGCCTTTCTTTACGGAGAGATTGACAAGGACATCTTCATGGATCAGCCGCTTGGTTTTGTATCTGAGAAGCATCCAGACTATGTCTGCAAACTCAAGAAGGCTCTTTATGGGTTGAAGCAAGCTCCTCGAGCGTGGTATGGGAAGATTGCAGAGTACTTGCAATTCTGTGGATACCTGGCTTCCAACTCGGATTCAAGCTTGTTCGTCAAGAAGAAGGGAGAGCTAAGAGTCTTGGTCCTGCTGTATGTGGATGATATGATCATCACAGGGAACTCGGAGGAGGAAGTAGCAAGGCTCAGGGCAGAGCTTGCTATACGCTTCGAGATGAAAGACTTGGGAGAGTTGCATCACTTTCTTGGTCTGGAAGTGGAGAGGAAGGAGTGCGGGGTTCTCATTAGCCAAAAAGGGTATGCTGATCGCATTGTGAAGCGGTTTGGCATGGGCGAAGGCAAGAAGTGCTCTACTCCACTGGAATCTGGGTTGAAGCTTCGACGGGATGAGGGAAGGGTTCTTCATGATCCCTTGGTGTTCAGGGCTCTTGTTGGGAGCTTGATTTACCTGACGATTACAAGGCCGGATATCGCTTATGCTGTTGGCCGAGTAAGTCGGTATATGGCTGAACCAAGGCAATCTCATCTAGTGGCGGCGAAGGGAATTCTGAAGTATGTCAAGGCTTCTTCTGACATGGGACTCCTCTATAGAAGGGACGCGGAGGTTGCATTGCTCGGGTACACAGATGCTGACTATGGCGGTGATTCGGATGATCGAAGGTCTACTTCAGGTTATGTGTTCACTTGCGGATCAGCTAGCATCTCGTGGTGTAGCAAGAAGCAGGACTCGGTGTCGGTTTCAACCACGGAGGCGGAGTATAAGGCTTCAGCCTTGGCTGCTCGGGAAGCCGTTTGGTTGAGGAGGCTTATAGAGGATGTTCATGAAGAAGTGCAAGGGCCTACTTTACTCCGGGGTGACAATGAGAGTGCTCTCAAACTGGTAAACAATCCTGTGTGTCACGCCAGGACCAAGCATATAGAGATTGATCACCACTTCATCAGGGAGAAGGTGTTGGAGGGGTCTCTGCTGGTCGGGCATGTTTGGAGTGAAGATAATTTTGCTGACATCTTCACGAAGCCACTGTCGAAGGGGCCCTTTGAACGCTTGCGCAGCTTGCTGGGCTTGGTCACCACTTCTCACTTCAAGGGGGAGTGTTGAAATTTGTGAAGTGGAAGTGGGTGACGGGACAGGCTGCGCGGCCTGTGGCGGACAGCCTTGGCGGACTGGGCGGACTGGGCAGACTGAGGTTTGCGGCCTGGTGTAAAGTCTGGTGGAAGCTGGCTGTGTTCTGAGCGGGTTGTTGCATGGAGTCCGTGGTTTGGTGCGGCCTGGTATCTGCGGATAGAGAGGCTTGCGGACTGGTGCTTTGCTCAGTGGTCGCGGGTGCAAGCTTGTGCTGAAAGGAGGGTTGGCTCTTGTCCGCGGGAAGCTTGCGGACTGATGTGTCCGCGGTATTGGCTGTTGCGGACTAAGCTTAGAGCTTGGCTGAGGCCTTGTCGAGCTCTGGTGGCACATCAGGGAGTTGCTGTGGAGATCGTTGTGGCGGCATGGTTTTGGAGTCCGGGATTGATCGCTGTGATAGGGCAGGAGAGCGAGGAGCTTGCGGACTGTGGCGGTCTACGCTGTGGTGTTTTGGCGGACTGAAGTTTTGCGTCCGCCAAGCTCGCATTAGCCCCTTATGGTTTTGGGCTTGGTCACACTTGGTGCCGAGTTCAGTGTGTCCGCCGTATCCGCCGAGTCCGCTGTGACCGGGCGGTCTGTCTTTAGCTGCCTTTGGTCGTGGACTTGTGGCAGATTGAGGTGTGTGTCTTGCTGACTGCCTCGGGTTGGTGCGGACAGCCATTAAAGGGGGTTTGCTGTCTTGAAGCGGTTGGAGCTTTGCGGGCTGATGCCTTATCCGCTTAGCTTAGGCGGACTGGAGAGGGTTCGTCATTGGTTGCCTTGCTCCTGGCGGTTTTCCTTGGTGACCGGCTAAGTCCTCGCGGACTCAGCGGACGGTGGTTTGTATTCGCGCGGGCTGGGGCGGTGTCGCTATCTCTTGGGCGGTGACCACACTCCTCACCTGGCCTATAAATAGGACCCCCCTGGCACATCTACAGTAACTTGAGTGAACAGTAAGTTGGGGTGTGCGAAGTGTTGTGGTCTGTGTTTGCCAGTCCGCACGGATTGTTTCAGGCTGACGGTTTGCTGTGTGCAGGTCGCGCGGATAACTTCAAGGAGACAGGAGTTTGGCTGTGACTTCGGTCAAGTGCTTGGAAGTGTGCGGTCCCTGCGGACTCAGCAGGAGGTCGCTCTGCGGCTTGTCAGTTCTGTTTCAACTTTGCCAGCTTCAATAACCTGTCCGCCGGCTTCAGGCGGGTAGGGGTGTTCCTCAGTTCGGGTTCAGCAGAAGGCGAATAACGGTGTGTTCGCGCGGCCTCGCGGCTTCGGCGGACTCCGTGGTATTCGGCGGATTGCAGAATAGTTCGGGTGGCTTCGGCGACCTCTGCGACCTCGCGGTCTCGGCGGACTCGGGTTCTGTCCGCCCGGCTTATTTTGTGGTGCTTCTGTTTTTTAGCTGTTATACTAGCGAAATCATGTCTCGCTATGTATGCCTCGCATTGTAAAGAAGTGAATGAATAATAGACCTGTTTGTGCTTCCATTGTTTGTTGTGATTTACCTTTGTTCCTCTAGTCCTTGGTTTCCGCTGGTTCAACGTGCGAACTGGGTAGTTCCGAAGATATTAATTTGGCGTTTGGGCTATCTTGCTGACCACGTTGAGAAAATTTAACAATATGAGCCTGCAGGGTCGCACATAAGAGATGTGGAGAAGTTGGTTGACTGACTGTGTTGGTAAAGGTTACCAATTACCGACCTGAATAGGGTTATGCGCAAAGTGTTGCCTTATAGGATCATCGGGTTGGGCAAATGTTGCCTTGAAGGGCTGGTTGGGATTGTCGTCCGAGGGTCGATGACATTAGTCGAGAATCGTCTTCTGATTCCCTCCGATCGGCGAGAATCGTCTCTCTGATTCTCACCGATCGATGAGAATCGTCGAGAATTAATTGTTGATTCTCGACGATCGACTACTTCGACAATTGTCGTCGACCGCGGCTCGACGATCGTCGAGTATCGTTATGTATCGTCGAGCGCGGCTCGACGATCGGCGAGAATCGTCGAGTATTGTACACTGATTCTCGCCGATCCTGTATGATACTCGTCGACTGATTCTCGCCGAACCTGCTCAGTGATTCTCGCCGATTGTCGCCGATTCTCACTGATTGATACTCGCCGATTCTGAACCCCATTTTCGGGTGGTCTGCGGATAGCGATTTTCCTGGGTTTATTTATACCTTTGGTATAAATAGGACACTTAGGGTTTTCGATCAGATACGCGCTCGCGATTTTCTCCTGTAGCGAATCAAACCCGACGGAAGCCGTTCCGCCTTTCGCTGCGTCGATCCCGATCCCCGCCACCGACGGAAGAGTTCCGCCGCCACCGTGTTTGCTCCGTCGACCGCCTCTTCTCCAGCGACTGTCGCTGGTGCTGCTCTTCCTGGCGCGGACCTAGCAGTCCGTGGAATAGCCGAGGTGCGGCCTTCTCCTTCCCGATAATCCGTGCGACAGATAGATCGGTGTTCTCCCGCTCGTGTGGACTTCTGCAGAAACGTGGACACTATTCCACGTAGAACTCGCCACTAGCAAGCAGATAAAGTTTGGAGCATCTCCGTTGGGTTGTGACTCAACGCCACCGAGGTAATTTTTGCCTAGTTTTGCTAACTTCTTGATTCAACGTTCATAGCCCGATCCACATCTCTTTGGGTTTTTTCTTGATGTTTATTTTCCGCTGCGTGCACAAGCGTTGTGCCAACCCTATAGAGAAACCCAACAGCGTAATCCTGGAAAGATTCTCAAACCATCAGTCTGAACTTGGTTTCTAAACCCAGCTAGGTATACTAAAACCTTAGACTGTCAAGCTCTAAGCCTTACGGAAACTGAGCTTTTCAACCTAAGTCAAGAACAGGAAGAGAAAGAGAAAAGAGCACCACTCCACTCGTTCCTTGAAGAAGGCTTTTTACACGGATTCAGGACTTAGTCTCGCTCCATGCTTTCATGGGAAAGCTGCTATTGTCTTCCAACGTTACTTACTTGATAGTACGTGGGAAAACCTGGCAGACAAGCTGAAATTCGCCTTGATTGGCAATGGATGTCCGAAGTTCGCTACGCTAAAACAGCCTTTCGCAGGGTTCGGTTTAACGGGTCCATATCAGATTGGTTTTCTTCACTTGAAACATCTTTTTCTTAAGCTTTCCAATATGGAAGATTACACCAGACTTTGGACACGACAAGTTTGGATGATAGAAGGAGCCCCTATGCGTGTATTTCAGTGGACAGCAGACTTTGATACGAAAACGGAGTCATCAATTGCGCCAATTCGGATTGGATTTCCGGAGTGACCCTTGCACCTTTTTCACCGCGCGTCAATTATTGCTTAAGATGGATGAGCCTACAGCGGACCAGACACGTCCTAGTATGGCGCTAGGAAGTATACCTTTTGGCGGCCAGAGATTGCGCGAAGATCTTGTTTTGCATCAATCGGGGGTTTATGAGAATGCCTGACTGCCGTACTTGCGGGTCATGCTGATGAAAATTGTTATCATAATGGGAATTTCAGGCCGCAGCCGCCGAGAAGAAATCCAATATATAGGAGGTTAGGCTTGGGAAGCAACCAATACGACAAGAATATGTGCCAATTCGGACTAAGGATAAGTCTGATCAGGTGGTCGATACGACCGCTATTGACGTTAGTCAGGAAGGATCCTGTTCTTGATGAAATTCTATTAGCTAAAGGGCGGAAGGATTTGAGTCTATGCCCAAAAATGATTGAAGAAAAGTTCAAAGTGCCTCAGACTCTGTGTTAGCCTTTCTCTCACCGCTAACGTAGTTATATTTCTTCAACAGGGCTTTGACCAGGAAAGCATCTATCTCGAAAGAATAGGACTCAATAATGGTAGGACTTGAACTCTCTTCTGGCGAAGTACTAAGAAGCTTTGGCCTAAGTAGCCAACTTCGGACCCGACTACTTTGACCCCAAGACATCCAGTCGTCTATCCTCAGATGGGTCTCACGCAATTCTTAGCTGCCCTTTCGCTCTGGAAGGAAAGGTCTAGTTAGGTCTGAAAACGGACTATCAATCACATGCATGTTGATAGCAACTTGGATCCTTATCCTTAGCGGAATGTCTGTCATCAATGGAACTCCTAACTGACTGAGACCAATATTGAGCCTAGCTCTTCAAAAGGAGAAGGGAGCAAGCAATGAGAGAGCGGAATTCTCCTGCTATGCTTTAGCAGTCCCAATCAAGATCAGGAAGCACTTTGATCAAGCCTTTCGACTAAGATGTAAAGTGAGCCTAAGCCTGCACTACTAGTATAGTAATAGTAGAGGAATTCACTCTAGGACCCCAGAGGGAAAGTTGACCTCTATATAGGAGGGCAGCAAGACTCTGAGATTATGCCTTCGGCTACTTCACTCCTACCTTACTGAAACCAGTAGAAAATCCCATGTTGCCCTGATAAAGGGGCTTGACTTTCAGTCAATTCACTCGTTCTGTCGTCTCATTTCAGCTTTCAACCGCATTTCCACCACGATCTTTCTCCAAACGAGAGGTTTTGGCTAGCCGTTCACTCACCCTCGATGGTCTGCCATTTAGTTCGTTCGTTGTAGCAGAGCGAATAAGGTGTCATTCTCAGTCGAAATTCCTTGTATTCAAATGGCATTGATGAGTTGGAGTAAATGCGCCATAGCATAAGAAATAGTCTCTGATGCCGTGAGTGGCCACCCGCTGCCAAAAGGACCACGTGGGTTGGGTGAAGGCACAGTTCAATGTTCTGAATTTCCAACTGGAGATTCTTGAATGGCTCTTTCTGGTCTCTTCCTATCAACACACCTAGATAGGTTTTGGTACGAAGTACCGGAGTGTGACATCAGCTCAAATTAGTCTCTCTTTCAGCGAAGTAGAAAACGACCCTTTACCTAGCGACACCTGACATCTGGCGTATACAAAAGAGAAAAGGGGGACCTTGATCTAACTAACTCACTATCTGGTGATAGAGTCTGAACTCCAGGCGCGTAGCGGCTGATATTTCCATCATTTTGGAAGTACCAGCACCCTGACTGAAATCTCAGTCCATTTTTCGTCTGCGGCATCTCTTTTCTTCTGCTATCTACCATGTGTAAGGCTACGAAGCATAGACTCCTGAATGAAGGACTTGATCCGGCCCCAACACCACGAGCATTCAAAATGAACACTAATTTAGGTTAAAGTTCTCCTCGCGTCTGCACACTGAACGGCACTACTACAGCTCTTCTCCTTCTTTCACTAATGCCTTGCTTCGCATCTCTGCGTCAATATTCTCCATAAAGTGTTTTTCCTGCAGCTCTGATCACTCTATATCTTGGATAGATGAGAAAGTAGCATATTGGTTATCAGACAGCAGTTGATGGTAGTGAGCTGTACGGCAACTCACTAGTTCCGTACAGCTCGATGTCGAGCGAAAATGTCGACACCCCGGGCGTGTCCCGGGCCGTGTGCGGCCTGCCAGAAACCAAAAAAATATCCAGAAATGCAGATCGCCCCTTTCTCAAAAACTGGGGTGTTACAACTCTCCCCCCTTAACAGAATTTCGTCCCGAAATTACAAAACAAAAGGGACAAAAGAAACTTAAATTGTACCTGAAATGAAGAGTTCTGGATACTCTTCTAGCATGTCTTGCTCTCGTTCCCAAGATTGCTCCTCACGACCGCAGTTGTCCCATCGGACTCGCACGAGTTTGACCTCTTTATTCCGCAACTGCCGAGTCTCCGAATCCTCTATAGCGATTGGACGGACTCGCATCCTCAAGTCTTCCTCTATCGACACCGCTGCCGGCTCAATCACCACACTAGCCTCCACCAAGGCTTTCCTCAAGACGGAGACATGGAAAACATCATGCAATCCACTCAGCTACGCGGACAACTCCAACCGATAGACTGCTTCTCCCACCCGTTCAACAACTTCAAAAGGCCCCAAAAACCTTGGACTCAACTTCTTGAGTCGGCGAATCCGTGAGACGGCTTTGAACGGTTTGATCTTCAAATAGACTCAATCACCTACCGCGAACTCCAACTTCCAGTGACGAGCATTAAAGTACTTTGCTTGTCGGTCTTGCGCCACCTTCATACGCTCTTGAATGGTCCGTACCAACTCACAAGCGTCGACTACCACCTCCTTTCCCAAAATTTTGGTGTATCCCGCCTCTGCCCAAGACATCGGTGTTCGACACCGTCTCCCATACAAAGCTTCGTATGGTGCCATTTTTATACTTGCTTGAAAACTGTTGTTGTACGCGAATTCCACCATGAAGAGGTGATCCTCCCACTTCTTGCCGAAGTCAAGAACGCACATTTTCAACATATCCTCCATAGTACGGTTCGTACTCTCAGTTTGCCTTAGTTTGAGGATGGAACGTCGTACTGAACTTTAGCTTCGTGCCCAAACTCTTCTGAACCAATCTCCAGTCCTTGGACGTAAACCGTCCATCTCGATCGCTAACTATGCTCTTAGGAATCTCATGCAGTCGCACAATGTTGCGAACATACAACTCCACCATCTTCTCCACGCTGTCCTCTTTCCGATTTGGGATGAAGTGGGCCACCTTGGTTAAGCGGTCTACGATCACCCAAATAGCATCATTACCCTGCTGCAATCTAGCCAAACCATGCACAAAATCCATGGAGATGTCATCAAATTTCCACTCAGGGATTGGAAGGGGCTTCAGGAACCCGCCCGGCTTCTGACATTCGGCCTTCACCAAGGCGCAAGTTTGGCAACGATTCACATACAAAGCTACGTCCCGCTTCAGCCCCGACCACCAAAAGGATTTCTTCATATCCAAGTACATCTTTGTACTACCCGGGTGAATGGAGTATTTTGTGAAGTGAGCCTCAAACATCAACTCGTCACGGAGTTTGTCGAACTACGGTATACAAACCCTTCCATCCATCTTCAGGATCCCATCAATCATCTCCCAGGCGCTGCTCTTGCCCGTTTGAGCCTCCAACACAAAAGGTTGAAACTCCATATCCAACCGAGTCGCTTCCCGAATGCGATCGGTCAAGTCGTTCTGCACTTCAATCCAGTTCAACTAAGCCACGCTGGACTCGCCTCTCGCAACACATTCCAAACCAAGGGACTCCCACTCCCGTACCAACCGCTCATCATGAGCTTCGATCCAATTCCCTTGCCCTGAGTACTTCCTACTCAAAGCATCCGCCACCACATTGGCTTTACCTGTCATATACTAAATCGCCACTTCGTAATCTCCAAGAAACTCAACCCACCTATGTTGTCGCATGTTCAAGTCCTTTTGATCCAAGAGATACTTCAGGCTTTTATGATCCGTGAAGATCTCCACCCTTGCACCATAAACATAATGCCGCCATATTTTCAACGCAAAAATTACCGCCGCCAACTCCAAGTCATGGACGGGGTAATTCCTCTCAGGAGGCTTCAGCTGTCTAGACCCAAAAGCTATCACCTTGCCATGTTGCACCAAAACGCAACCCAAACCGCATCCCGATGCGTCACTGAAAATATGAAATCCCTCGGTCCCTTGCGGTAGACTTAGGATTGGAGCCATCATCTGTCTCTCCTTCAGTGCCTCAAATGCTTGGCTGCACTCTTCAGTCCACACAAACTTATGATCTTTACGAGTGAGTGAGGTGAGGGGTAGAGCTATCCGCGAGAAATTCTCCACGAATCTCCTATAATACCCGGCTAGTCCAAGAAAATTTCGGACTTCCGCCATGGTCCTCAAGACTGGCCAATCTCTGATGGCCTCCACTTTTGTTGGATCCACTGCTACCCCATCCCCACTAATCACGTGTCCCAAAAATGCCACCTTCTCTAACCAGAACTCGCACTTGGAGAACTTTGCATACAACTGATTCTCCCTCAACACTTGCAAGACCACCCTCAAGTGGGACTCATGCTCCACTTCCGATTTGGAGTACACTAAGATGTCATCAATGAAGACAACCACAAAAGAATCCAAGTATTCCTGAAATACTCGATTCATAAGATCCATGAACACAGATGGTGCGTTCGTCAGCCCGAACGACATCACCGTAAACTCAAAGTGACCATACCTTGTACCAAAGGCAGTCTTGGGGATGTCCTCGTCCCGAATTCACAACTGATAAAAGCCTGACTTTAAGTCCAATTTGGAGTACACCACCGACCCCACCAGCTGGTCGAACAAGTCATCTATCCGAGGAATCAGATACTTATTCTTGATGGTCAATTTATTCAGCTCTCGGTAGTCTATGCATAGCCGCATGCTACCGTCTTTCTTCTTTACAAACAACACCGACGTGCTCCACGGTGAAGAACTGGGTCTAATATACTCTTGCTCCAATAGTTCCTGTAGCTGTACCTTAAGTTCAGCCAACTCCTTTGGTGCCATCCTAAACGGAGTACGTGACACCGGCCTAGCCTCCGACACTAACTAGATCGAGAAATCGATCTCTCGCCGAGGAGGCGCTCCAGGAAGTTCATCCGGAAACACATACTTGAACTCTGCCACTACGGGCACTTACTCAATAGATAGGTGAGAGAGACGAACCTCCAATAATGCTACAAGCGCTACACCACCCTGGTTAACCGCTCGCATCAATTGTATGGCCGAAATCAGGGAACAGGCCACTCCACAAAGGCCCTCAAATTTGACCTCCGCCTGCCCTTTGCTCCTTAGGGTCACTACCTTAGATAGGCAGTCAATACTGGCGCGCTGCTCTGCAAGCCAGTCCATGCCCAAAATGACATCGAACTCAACCAATGGTAAAATCGCTGCCACCAAAAGAAAGTCAACTCCGTCCAGCTCCCAATAGATGCTCCCTTTAGCCCCGGTGGTCATGGATGACCCATTGGGCATGAGCACTTTCAACTCTGCGTCCGCCGATAAAGACTCAACTCATATTCTCCGGATGAAGCTCTCCGCAAGAAAGGAGTGCGATGCTCCCGTATCAAACAATACCCTAACGGTGTATCCAGAAACTAACACGAAGCCTACAACATAGACATCACACAAAAGTCTAAAAGTATGAAGCACAAAATTTAAACTTAAATTTTCTTCATACCTGTCACCACATCGGTTTGGCGGATCGCTTCTTGCTGTCCAAGGTTGTAAGCCCTTGGTTGCACCAGTTAGAATCGAGAAGCGCTCGACTCTGCCATCTTCCCTTTCTCTGCAGTACTGGGACCGGAGCGTACAGTCTGCTCCTGCCTTGCCTCTTGCCCCGCTCCTCCTTGGGGACAAACACGAGCTATGTGCCCCACCTTACCGCAGTTGTAGTACGTCGGCGGTCCCCTAGAGTGTGAACCTCCAGGCGTCCACTTGCTCTTCTCACCGGACCTGGATGTGTGAGGCTTATTCCTCCACCTACTCCCTTCAGACTTTCCATGGGATTGGGAAGGCTTCTCTTCCCCTTGCTTGGAAGTAAAACCCTTACGACGCTGGGTTCGCTCCAGATCGCTCTCCAACATCCTGGCAGCCTCAACTAGTTCATTAAATCCAGCCCTCTTCATGTAAATGAGGGGTTGCCTCAGGTTCTCCCTCAGCCCTTGATAGATCCTCTCTACATCATCTGTCACCGTCGTTCCCGCATAACGACCCAAACGGGTGAACTCCTGCACATACTCATCCACCATCTTGTCTCGCTGCATTAAATGCAGAAACTGTCTCTGAAGGGCCAACCGTGTCGAAACAGGAATGTACCTCTTACGAAAAGCATCCCCAAACTCTTCCACCGACGGGGTGCGTCTAGGGAACTGGCGGCCGCTATGGCTCACCCACTACAACTTGGCGTCTCCTTCCAACATGAAAGCCGCATACTCAGCTTTCTTTCCTTCTGGCGTCTCTGCCGCCCTCAAAAGCTCTTAAATGCGAACCCACCAGTCCTATGCATCTGTTGGCGTACCAACTCCCTTGAATGACAGGGCATGGAAGCTCAGGAAATACTTCATGTGTCGGTCTCCATGCCCGACAACCACCCTTTCCGCCAAAGGCTCCACTCGCCTGGTTTCTTATCCTGGCGCGGCCGTCGCCGTATCCGGTGTAGCAGGGGTTGCTACACATTGACCTTGAATCTAACGTCCCTCTGATACCAAATTGTAACACCTCCCCTATAATGAACGTATAATATGGGTTCGGCCGGGGCCCCACAACATACGAACGCCACAGTTTTAGTATTATAAGTTGATATAGCTACCCACACTCAAAACACTTTACACAACACAGCGGAAACAAAAGCAAGACTAGAAGTTATCCACTACAAGAAGAGTAATAACAATGGCCTTATGGCCTTACAACAAGTGTCCAAACTCAAATAATACAACAGTCAAGAAAGTGCATAGCACACCTAGTCTACCTCGGCATGCACTCAAATAATACAACATCATATAAGTAGAGCTACAAAAGAGAAAAGCACTTCATGAGGCTTAGGCCTTTCTGGCCGGCGAGCTAGCTCCAGCATGCGATCCTTGCCCTGTAAAATTTATTAGTAATGTGGGTCCGCAAAGGCTGATCTCAAACTGTGTAACAACACATCTCCTCCCGGCCGCCCCTAACGGACCCCGGGGTACCCCTCCAAACTGCAAGTTAGCACTTCGTATGCAATAATCATAAGCAAGAAAAGCAACTACAGAAACAGGCTTGGATGTCACACACATCATACATGTTCTCTACTGGTTGAGCATATAATAAAAGGGCCTACTTATGCAATCACGTATGCAACAACCCGGGTTTCAACCAAGGCACCCTATCTCGTATGCATCTAGCACATCATCACATCATATGGGTACTCATCGATTCCCGATTGGCATAAAGCCTCAAACAAAGGGGTCACACCATTTCCCCTAACGGCACACCGACCGCCACATGGAACTTTTTCAAAGTCCCCACCCGCTCAAGGTCTTATACCTGGGCTTGCCTACAAGCTCTGACGTCTCATGTCAGGATTCCAACAAACACACAACTGACCGATTCTAAGAAGCCTTGACGGACCACCCGCTCATGGCCTCATTGCCCGGGCTTGCCCCCATGCTTGGCATTCTCGTCAGTCTCACAGAAGGGGACTAGTCTCGCCAGGACACTCTCCACACATGACGTGAACGTCACGGGATTGCCAGCCGACCACGGAGACATAGTCATGCCTTGGCACATCACAAACCAAGACAATTCCACCCTAGTCCCTCATTTGTATAACAACATTCCCGCGCACCAAGGAAACCATCTCCAACTCATGCGGAGCTAACCTTATCCACCAAGGAAACCATCTACCGCCACGAGGAGCTAACCTTGTCCGGTTCCGGCTACACGTACTCATTCGAGAAAAAGGGGAAACACCATCACATCACAAACGACATCTTGCCGCAACGGTATCTCTACGAATCCCTAAAGTTCATATGCAACATCACCGAGTCGGACTAACGGTCGCGACTACGGCTTTACCCACCATGCCTAATCCACTAACGGAGCGGATCTCTAATGCAAATCATGCCGGGGACGGACTCAATCGACCCGGAGGTTCCTTTTGAACCTTGGCGACCCAAAACCCCTCTCCTTTGAGTGTTTGGTGCCCAAAATTAGAAAAGAAATGATGCTAAAGACATGCATCCTAAGACCGAGAGGAGAAGTGTTGTTACCTTCCGACTCCGCTTCCTTGCCATGGCAAAATAACCAGATGAAAACCTTCGCAACGACCTAGCCTCCACAGATCTGGACTCGGCTCGCGATTTGGAGCACCGAAGCTTCTCCTACAGCCCAAACCCTCCTCCACCTTCTTCCTTGCTCTCCCTTCTCTCTAGAAATTAGTAAGAGAAAAGCTTGAAGAAGAATGAGGGATTCCAAACCTATTCTCGGACTTAACTCCCAAAGAGCAGTTCTGGACCATAAGATCCCAAAATAAGGGAAGGAATGGCCACGATCTGTCTGAAAAATAAAATACCTGGGCCGAACACGACCTGACACACGCCCGTGTCCAGGGCCGTGTCCCCCATTCGCTGTCTCAAATCGACGCGCCTAGAACAGCACACGGGTATTCGACACACCCGTGTTCGACCCGACACGCCCGTGTCCCAACTAACACGGCCGTGTGGTCGGCCGTGTGCCTCCAGCGACACAGCCCCAAAACAACCCGAGAAGGGACACGGCCTGGGACACGCCCGTGTCCCAAGCCATGTGCCAAGTCTCGACACTCGTCGACAGCCTTTGTGTCGACACCGCGGAAAAACGTCGAGCGAAGATCGTCGACCAAGCAGGACACGCCCTGTGACACGCCTGTGTCACAGGCCGTGTGCCCCAGGCTCGACACTCGAGACTCGACACTCGACACTCGACACTCGTCGAGTGAACATCGTCGACTGAAGTTCGTCGACAGACTCACACGGCCTTGGACACGCCCGTGTCCTTGGCCATGTGCCTTTTCTCGACACATAGTCGAGCGAAAATGTCGACACCCCGGGCCGAGTGTTGACACGGGCTCGACACGCCCTGCGACACGCCCGTGTCACAGGCCGTGTGCCATCACTCGACACTTCGTCGAGCGCAAAGTGTCGACCACGCGGCCAAGTCATCGACACGGCCTGACACGGCCTGGGACACGGGCGTGTCCCGGGCCGTGTGCGGCCTGCCAGAAACCAAAAAAATGTCCAGAAACGCAGATCGCCCCTTTCTCAAAAACTGGGGTGTTACATAAGGCGTCCACCTACTTTATGGGAGGCATCATATGGGTAACCAGATATTTACCCTCATCTCATTTCTAGTTGTGCTGGCAAGCTAAGGACAAAGAATACGTGTGGTACTTGGACTCAGTATGTTCAAAACACATGACGGGCAATAAATCCAAGTTCCTTATCCTTGAAAAGAAGAAAGGAGGAATATTGACTTCTGGCAACAACAGTAAAGGAATAATCATGGGCATCAGTGTATTTCACAACGATTTGCTTACTATATTGAATGTTTTATTTGTAGATGGTTTGAAGCATTATTTAATTTATATAAGTTAACTATGTGATAGGGTCTTAAATGTTTTATTTGAATCATCTTCAAATGTTTACAAAATCATTGATTCAAAAACTCAAGAAATGGTTTTTACCACAACTAGAATTCACAATGTTTCTATGATAACTTTTCATGATCTTTCTCAATCTTCACTTAAATATTTTATTTCAGAAAATGTTGAATTAGAATTATGGCATAGGTGACTTGGACAATCTAGTACAAAACTTGTTGTTAAACATTCCAAAAATAATTTGATTAAGGGCCTTTGTTAGATGGAAAGCTTTCTTCTTTATGTACGCTGTGTCAAAAAGAAAATTCATAAACTCATATTTTAAAACCAAAAATATTGTTTCAACTACACCCTTATAGTTAATTCATATGGATTTATTTGGTCTAGTTACTACTTAGAGTCTAGGATGTAGAAATTATACTTTTATTTTGATTAATGATTACTCCTGTTTAGGTTGGACAATCTTTTTATTTTCCAAATCTGATGCATATTTTGAATTTATAAAATTATGTATTTGTATTCAAAATGAACTTGAATTCAAAATTAAATGCATACGATCAGATTATGCAGGTGAGTTTGAGAATGATAGATTTATTTCATTTTGTACTAAATTAGGGATTAACATAAATTCTCTGCTCCTCGCACGCCACAGCAAAATGGTATAGTGGAGAAGAAAAATAGAACACTTTAAGAACTAACATGTACTATATTATCTAAATATAAATTACTTATATCTTTTTGGGCTGAAGATGTTAGTACTGCTTATTATGTGATAAATCGATTCATGCTGCGTCCATTTTTAAAACCTACACCATATGAGCTATATTATCAAAAGAATCCTAATGTAACTTATTTTAGAGTTTTTGGATGTAAATGTTTCATTTTAAATACAAAAGATAGTATAGGTAAATTTGATGAAAATGTGGTGAAGGAATTTTTATTGGTTATTCTTCAACTAGTAAAGCTTATAGAATATTTAATAAATGAAAAAAATAGTTGAAAAATCAATTCATGTTAAATTTGATGAGTTCATTAATTGTGTAGAAGTTAATCCTATAAGAAATAATGAAGAACCGCTTCCCACTTTGGAGAAGGATGATGAAGAAAACCTTGAAGAACAAGAAGAAGATAAAATACAAAGAGAAGAAGAAGTTGAAGAATATGTGCCTCCAAGAGAGTTTATCTTTTCAAAAGTTCATCCACGTGAATTTATAATTGGAGAACCATCGAGAGGGGTAAGTACAGGTCTTCTTTACATGATTTATTTTCAAACCTATGTTTTATTTCAAATATAGAACCTAAAGTTGTTTCAACCGCTTTAAATGATGAGTCTTGGTTTTTAGCTATGGATGATGATCTTAATCAATTTTAACATAATAAGGTTTGGAAACTTTTAGAAAGACTATCTGATCATCCTATTGTAGGTGCTAAATGGATTTTTAAGAAAAAATTTAATAGTGAATCTAGGATCACTAGAAATAAAGCTAGACATGTAGAAAAAAGGATATGTTCAAATTGACGGGGTAGATTTAGATAAAACCTTTGCACTCGTAGCACGTCTTGAAGTAGTTAGAATTTTTCTTGCCTTTTCTAGTTTCAAAAGATTTAAATTATTTTAAATGGATGTGAAAACTTCTTTATTAAACAGGTACATTAAGGAAGAAGTTTATGTAGATTAGCCACCAGGTTTTTTGAATGAAAAATTTCCATATCCTATTTATAAATTAGAAAAAGCACTTTACGGTTTGAAACAAGCACCTCGTGCTTGCTATGATATATTAACTTTATATTTGGTAAAGAATGAATATAAAATGGGTAGTGTTGATTGTA
Organism: Platanthera guangdongensis; assembly: GCA_039583875.1. Taxonomy (NCBI): domain Eukaryota; kingdom Viridiplantae; phylum Streptophyta; class Magnoliopsida; order Asparagales; family Orchidaceae; genus Platanthera; species Platanthera guangdongensis. Next base: position 39,530,175 of record CM077165.1, on the reverse strand, counting down.
CACTGTTCATTAAGCATATTAATGATGATTTATTAATTTTACAAATTTATGTCGATTATATTTTTTTGGAGCCACAAATGCAGAGTTATGTAATGATGTTATGAATGTTATGAAAAATAAATTTGAGATTAGTATGGTAGGAGAACTTACATATTTTATAGGTTTCCAAATTACTCAAAAACAAGATGGAATTTTTATTTGTCAAACAAAATATATTCATGATGTTCATAAAATATTTGGGTTTGAAATTCATAAGCAAGCTGGTACTCCTATGAGTGTGTATTTAAAGTATGTAAAAGTTGAAAATGGTATTTATATTGATCAAACTTTATATAGAGGCATAATGTGATCGTTATTATATTTAACAGCATCTACACCTGATATTATGTTTGCAGTTTGTTTATATGCAAGATTTCAGACTAATCCTATAGAATCTCATTTGAAAGCGGCTAAACATATTTTTTAGGTATGTTATTGGTACTTTAAAATTAGGTTTATGGTACCCTCATAATGATGAAATTATCTTACATGGTTATTATTATTCCGATTATACCAGTTGTTCTTTAAATCGTACGATCACAAGTGACAATTGTCATAATTTAGGCCGTTCACTTATTTCTTGTTCGAGTTGGAAACAAAATTCGGTTGCCCTCTCAACACTAAGGCCGAATATATTGTACTAGGTAGTTGTTGAGCACAAGTCCTTTGAATGAAAGAAACTTTAGAAGATTTTGGAGGTAAAACAACAAATTATATAAATGTAATATGATAATAATGTGCAATCGATCTAGCCTACAATCCAATACATCATTCACAGTCTAAACACATAGATGTTTGACATCATTTTATTAAAGACCATATAAAAAAAGCATAATATTAAAATAAACTTTATAGGAACATATTCACAACTTGCGGATATTTTTACTAAGCCACTTTTTGATTCACTCTATCTACACTAAGGGTAGAATTAGGAGTCTTAGATATTTCAAACTGAAACTATAAGTGAAACTTACAAAAAAAATTAATAACTAAACTGTTAACAAAAGTATAAGAATTAATAAGAATTAAGATAATCTTAGCACACATTATTAAGCATAATCAAAACCATCTTAGATAATGTAATCATAAACAATAATGTTTCACATCACACATAACACATAATGTCAGATAAAACAAAATCAACACACCAAAGCATAAGGTCTAACATCACAAATATAAGATATTCTGATAATTCACTATCGTCGGGAGACAGGAGCTAACCCTCTGTGATAGATCCAGAGACTTGAACATGTAAAAAATCAAACTAAAACTCCTAATCCTCACTAGTGGCTGGCTGGTCTTCACTTGAGATTTGATCTCACTGCTACCTTGGTCATCTTATTCATCAAATATAGTGACAAGGAGGATCCTCCACAGAACTCTCCCACGCTTTATCTTCTGTCGGGTCGCTTTGAGTTTCAAACCTAGTGCAATGAAATTCATAAATTGCTTGAATCCTCTAAGCCTTGTCGTCATTTCGACGTGTTGAGTCTCCACCAATTCATAAAGGCCATCAATTTTCTCTCGTAGCGATCTACCTCAAGGAAATGGAGGTACATTGGATGTGGAGGCTTCACCTCTAGTCAGTCATGGTATGGCTGAAGTGGATGCTTCACCATATCCTAATGGGAATCTAGTCATCTTTGTATTATAAATTAGAGGAATACAGTCATCTACCTTAAAATTTGATGAATCCAATTATAATTTGAGTATATCACTCGCTATATTACACTTTCAAATGGAAGCATATTAATTTTCTTTATCAATGGATCCATCTTCATTTAATTTTAACGGATCACAGATAATGCTAAATCTGCGACATCAAACAGCTCCTTCTCTAAAATCTGATAAGTAACCAATGTGAGTTGTTCAGTGATCTCCCTAGTGTCTCCTCCATTTAATAATATTGTATTCATAAATATGTCATGCACCATGTATACATTAGTAGTGATAGTCATTATGGAATGAATTCGTGTTTTAATTGCAGTTCCATGGAGACGTATATTCGTTGCTGTCCAATCTCAATCCTTACAATAGTTCTCCACTATATCAAGCACATTCCCACAGTCTATAAATCCAAACTCATTTCTCAAGTCCTCATGAGTGATCTCAACTATTCCTCCCTATTTGCGAGATCTCACTCCTCCATTCAACTAAGAATGTACGAGATCTTCCAAATGATTGTAAAATTCTCTCACAAATATAGAACAAAACAAGTCCGGGATGATCATAGACATTATACTCACATGTGCTAGGATATCGTATATATGTGCGTCTCGAGGATTGTCGAACTCCATAATTTTTGAAATTTCTGTAGTCTCTTTATCAATCCCTGAAAAGGATTTATAGGATGAATTTGGATTGCTGGAAAAACTCTTTCTTACTCGTGAACTGAAGGCCATTCTTGCAATTATTCGAAAATCGATTAAAATAAGAAATTTTACTAACGTGGGCGATAGTGTCTGTCGCTGGCGATAGCATTTAAGCATCTCCATACCGATTGTTTTCACAAAAATGTCAGATCTCTGTGTATAAATCTATATACACTTAAAAACCAACCTTAAAATGCGATAAATGCTATTGATCTACTAGATCCATACAAATCTAACCCTAACCCTTAATTTTTCTTGAAACCATTTCAAATCTATTTCAATCACCAAAGTTTCTTCATAAAACACTTTTTGATCCCAAATGACTTTCAAAATACCAACCAAAATGGGGATCTACAAAAAATTTCAACAAAAAAAAAAGAAAAATACCTTATATCAAAAGGTTATACGGGCGTCATCTTTGTTTCTCGCGTCAGGGTTACAGGAAATATGTGGGAAGACTAAAATCCAGACTCAACATGCCCTTTTATATAAAAATTGCTATCGCGATGTGATATCTCTATCACTCCCGATAGTGACTTGGTTCTTTAAAATGGCAATTGTTCTATCAACTCTTGTTTGTTTTATACTACACATAGTTTAGACATATGACATCTACTCTTGTTTGTTGCTTTGAATATCTTCTCTTTTATTGTGTATATGTGAATAGTAAATATTTCAAATTTTCTTCGCATGTTAATAAGTATGATTAATATTTTATACCTGATAATGATTTCGCATTCAGACATTTTGGCAAAATACAAGTGTTTATAAATTTTTCATGTACATGAATGTCTTTATGTTTAACATTATAAAGTCAATATACATATGACAACTTGTTTATCATTGAATCTTGCACAATTTTTTTTGTGACATGGAATTTAAAAAAAATAACTATGTTGTGCAATGCAAGTTGATTCAGAGTCCTGAAAGCTAATAGAAAGAAACCAAAAATATGCTATAAACATTGTTCCAATAAAAACCTCAGGATACTCCATCAAACACTACTCACCCTCCTAATAAGTCTTCATGATTGTTGTGAGGTTGTGCACCTTGAAAAGAATCATAAACTACCTTGTGCACACATTTATGTCCATTTTTCTTTTCTATAACGTGCAATAGATTCATACATGACCATCAAGTTGACTTGTGTATAGTTATTTCTATGTCTTTACAATTCATAATTTCATGTGTTTTTAATTACATCACTTGTTCTTATCTACCAAAACACAACTTGTACACATCTTTATCTATTATAAAATTTCTTCTCATGAGAATTAGATCGAAAATGATTTCCATATTTATATATCACATTCCAACCTATCTTTAGATATTTTTTGAATGAATCTTCCAATGTTTTTGATTACTTGAGATTTCATAACATACACATTGTACACTTTATATGTCATCCCAAATCAACCTTTTCATGTTTATTTATTTCAAGTATATTTCCTCTAACGTTTCTCTATCAATTTCTTTTCAAATTCTTTCTATACTTTTCTCTCAAGTTTCCCTTTTCATATCTATTGCTAATAACAAAAGGAGATGAATATTAAAAGAACTCAAACTTTATTATTAATTGTTGGTAGCTTACATTAAGGGGGAGTAACATATTTAACTTTAATAAACATTTATGGTCTTCCATTAAGGGGGAGGAATATATTTTCCTTTGGACTTAGAAAACATTTAAGGTCATCCATTTAGGGGGATAATGTGCACTTCAAGTACTTATATTGTTTATCATAGTTTATACACACGATTATACCTCTTAGTGGATTTCTTTCTAAGAGGATTTATTATTATCAAAAGTGGGAGATTGTTGGAGCATGCAATCCGCACTCCTTATTTTGAAAAGAACAAATCCCAAATGTATTTGATCATAATGTGTTTGTGTTGTGCAGATATGACATGTATAAAACTCTGATAATTTTAAATGGGTGACGTACATCAGTTTTTACAAAGTTGATCTACTACAGACGATAGTTATTACCCCCCCCCCCCCACGTTAACATGATGACATCAGCCCTGACATAGGCCATGATTCAGAACGGTTGCCATTATGTGCATTATCGGAGATACCACATGGCGATATCTTGATATCGCAGCACAATAGTACCACGATCGTACACGATCTCTGGCATCTCAGTGTGGTTATTGTAGAGTGGGACATGTGTCAACCATTGGAGATATCATTTACAAAATCACGCTATCGCTGCACGATAGTATAAAACTATAAATGGGCTACACTTCAGGAATTTGATGTTACATACCTCCAGGAGCCCTGATTTCGTGCATCTCCAGCTAAATAACTCTATGGAACCAAAAAACTTCCAAAGTGTTCGTTAAATCTCAAGAATGAAGACGGGATCGTTCGTGCTTCTCATCTTCGGCGATCTTTGCAAGATTTTCCAGCCTCTTCAGGTCTCAAGACCTAAGGGAGTTTTTATTCTTAGATTGTTTTCGTTTTTTCATTCTCTTTATTAATCGGTAGAGAATTCACCGCCTTGTGAGTGCCGAGTAGGCCCGTGTATGGTTTAGGTGGAAATCGCCTCCGTGCGTGGAACGACTAGGTCATAGTGATATCTAGGGGTAGACTAGTTTCTGTATCTAGGGAGATATAGTATGTAGTCGGCAGGTCCTTGGGAGAAGGACCAGTACATTAAAAAAGGAGATTTTATTTTTTTTCATCACAGCCTCGATTTCAAGCTCTATTGAATCTGTTGGATCCCTAGTAAGATTTGGGCTAGGTCCCTACAAGAAGGAAGGTGTAACGCCCCGAAAATTGTATTAGAGTTGGTCGCGTAAAAAAGGATTTTTGGTGCCTGTATAGGGGTACACGGCCTAGGATACGGGAGTGCCGAAGGCCGTGTCTGGTTGGTGTTTTGGCTGTTTTCATCCCGAGAAGGACACGGCCAGGAACACGGCTGAATGACATGGGCGTATCATTTGACACGGGCGTGTTCCTACACGTGTCAGTACCCGTGTTCAGCAGGGTCGTGTCGGTTGGCGTGGCGGTTATGTGTGACACGCCCCCAGACACGGGCGTGTCAAGGGACCCGACACGGGCGTGTCGAGTGAGACACGGACGTGTCTGAGCCTGTGTGAGTCTTTGTGTTCGACGATCGTGCCTGGATCGAGGCACACGGCCTGGGACACGGCGTGCTAAGCCGTGTTCAGCCCAGGTTTGGGGATTTTTGAGCGGATCTGAGCCGTTCGTTTTCTTTAAATAAGATCCAATGGCCCAGATAGTTTCCTACTCTATTAAGGCCGGGAATAGGGGAGTTAATCCTTCATATCTCTCCAAGCTTTCTCTTTCCAAGGTGTTAGAGAGAGGAGGAAGAAGAAGGAGGACTCCGGCCGCCGGCGGAGCATCGGAGCACCGTTTTGAGAGCTGAGAGCGGATCCATGGAGGAAAGTTCGTTGTAAAGATTTCCATCCGTGTAGTTTTTCCATGGCGCAAAAGCAGACTACAAGGGTAACGATTCTCAACTTGAGCATGTGAAGCTCTTCCTTTCTGGATAGGGAATCCCGCTCCCGCGAGTGTGCGGTGAGTGTGCGGTATTCCTTGGGGTTGACAGGAATAGTCCCCTTGTGTGCATATAGAGTCTAGAATCGAAGTACGGGCATAGGCATTGCGTATGAAGCCTACCCAGACATGTTGGTCTGGATCGATGATTTTGCATTTGTTATGATTTGCCGGAGAAGACTCCGTGCTTGAGGTTTTTGGGTTTCTACGCGGTAGATTACAGCAGGGATCCTTGGAGGTTAGCTCCAAGGCGCACCCGGAAAACTGAGTGGAATCGTTGTTCTGCTAACTTGGCGGTCTGGGGACCGGCCTTGAACAAAACTGGGTTATGTGATTGGTTGGAATATTAGGATCCGAGAGAAGCTTGGCCCGTCTGTACGTCTTAAGGTGAACTACACGGTTGTGAGCAACAGACAAGTGGAAATGGACCTGGGCTATGTGGTTCGGTGCGAGAGACCCAAAAAGGGGACTTGCCGTTGGCATAGTCGGGAGCCTTTGACAGTGGACAGGAAGGTTGAAATGCTCACGTGGTTGCCATCTTGGTGGTGGTGGTGAAGAAGCTGAAGTGTCAGGATTCACCGTAAATGTGCCCTGAGTGCACGGGGTGTTTGGTCATGCGTGCATATACCTGTGGCGAAATGTAATTGCACTTTATTGTTTAGCTGGGCTAATGTTATGCAGTGAAAGAGCACCGCCGTCCCGAGTAAGGGGCGAGGTCGTTATAATTTGGTCGGCTTTTGCTGACTGTTGCATTGTCTACCACCGTGCGGTGGAATGTTGCTTGCAGGTGTTGTGGAGCCGAGTGCAAGTTAGCGGGCTGGAGCACATGTTACCGTGCTGGCCCTTAAAGGACGTAAAGAATAGTTGTTTTTATTTTATCATGTGTGGCCGGCCTGCGAGCTGATGTATGTAAGACACTATTTGTTAAGTGAATATTTGTAAGGCCATAAGGCCGTGTACCCTTTCAGTGTATTTGTGTTTCATTCCGGTTGTGTGGATGTGGACATTCATGATTATGGATTTAAGTTTTGGCTTCTTTCAACTATTTAAAACTTCCGCTAGAATACTCTGTGTAGGACGAGTAGTCTTAATTAGATAGTTTGGATATTCTTATGTAATCCTTCCATCTGTCTGTAGTATATGGCGTTGTGTTCCAGCTGGACCTTCTGTTATATGCCATGTGATGGATGGGGGTGTTACAATTTGGTATCAGACTTCTGGTTACTGTCAGGCATAAATAAATTCGTGGATGAATTCTTTTAAGGGGTGGTGAGCACATGTGTGCGTCATCGTTATAACATTAAAAAGAACCCATGAATGTACACTTAGGAATGAAAAATACACGTGTTTGAGGAACCTGCGTGTTCCAATAATTGCTTTTTGCAATTTTGTTTGGTCACTTATTGATGTTTTGTACGACTATAGGTGACAGAGAGTGGCGCAGAGCCGACAGAACATCTGGTTTTTGAGGATTATAGTGCACCCAACGACGTGCTTGAGACCCCTCCATCGTTTGAAACCATAAGAAGGATTGTTGAAGTGGTGCTCACTGTAACTAGTGCATAACAGGGAAGCAATGTGCAACCCTTTGTCCCTGTGATGACTTCAATGCCGGGTGGTGTGTTGGATCAAGTGACATTTAGAAGGCCATCAGGTCAGCCGTTGAACATGTGCTTAGTGTAGGGTACACACTCGGTTGATGAGTATTTGCAGGCGTTTCTTTTGATATGCCGCTACCCATGCTTTGGATTGGAGAACGAGTAGTCTATAGTTGATAAATTCTATAATGGTCTGCGTGACGAACTATGAATTCTACTGCTAGGACCAAAATTATTGGGATTCCGAGCCTTGGTGGAGTCGGCTAGATCTTTGGAAGTAGATATGGGGAAAATTCACCAGATACCAGTGAGTACGGTATCGAACTCTGCAAGCCCTATGAGGGCTGCATCTCGCAGAACGCTGAAAAAGAGGGTTAGATCATCGACTGGCAAGGTTACTTACAACTGTCATACTTGTGGAAAGAAAGGGCACTTTGCCTGAGATTGTCGTAATGGCGCACAGAAGATAAAGAAAGTTACGACAGCAACAGCCATTGGGAGGAAGGGAACTACATGTTTTAACTGTGCGAACACAGGACATTTTGCCGAAACTGTTGGCGCGAACGACAGAAGTCTGAGAAGAAATCTGGAGATATCTACAAGGAGAAGGTCAAGGGGTCGGAGGCAACCACATCGCACTATGCCCCAACCCGGCCAAAAGTGTACAACCTTAGCCAGCAGGAAGCCACAAAGCAGTTTGACGTGGTGACGGGTATGTATAGCAGGTTAGCTTTAAATATTTGTTTCACTACATATTTTAGCCTATAACTGATTGTGTTAGGCTTGTTTAGATTGTCGATTGTCCGGTGGGAGCACTGTTCGGTGCGGAAGTTTCGCATCCTTTCTGTACGAAGAGTTTCTATCGCGCATCAGAGTACTTCCTTCGATGGCAAAGGTCAAATTTGATGGGCTGCTGATTACGGGTGCCCTTTACGTCCGAATAGGGCTTGTGGAATTAGGGTAAGGTATGGGAGTCACGTCGATGACTTGTGAGCGTCGCTAATGCCGATATTTGCGTGCGATGTGATCTTTTCTATGGGCTGGCTCTCGGAGCAGCAAGCATGCATTGATTGTAGTTGCAAGGAGGTTTGTTGGGAGCTAGTCGTAAGATGGCATTTGCGGGCGTGAAAGGGGTCGAGTAAGACGTTGACATCTGCCCCTCAGGTGATCAAGGCAGTTCGGTCAGGGGCAGAGCGGTCTGTCACTCTAGTGCAGACTTCGACGCCTAAGCCAGGTCCTGTCAGTATCCCAGTTGTGTCCGAGTATTCTATTGTGTTCCAGATGACCTCTCAGGAGCCCCTCCTCAGCGGGAGATTGATTTTACTATTGAGCTGGTGCCGGGTGCCAAAACAGTGTCACCTTTCCCCATATCGGATAGCGCCAAGAGAGATGACAGAGTTGAAGGTGCAATTACAAGAGTTGTAGGAGCAAGGGTATGTGCGTCCAAGTTCGTTTCCTTGTAGCGCACCGGTCCTTTTCGTCAAGAAGAAAGATGGGAGCTTGCGACTTTGCATTGAATATCGGGAACTGAACAAGCTTACGAAAAAGGATAAGTATCCGACTCCGAGGATTGACGATCTATTTGATTAGTTGGTTAGGTCAACGGTATATTCGAAGTTGGATCTGAAGTCCGGTTACTACCAATTGAGGATAAGGGAGAGCGACATCCCAAAGACAGCATTCAGTACACGGTTTGGGCATTACGAGTTCACGGTCATGCCGTTTGGTTTGACCAATGCACCATCCATGTTTATGGATCTGATGAACAGGACGTTCAGAGAGTACCTGGACCGTTTCGTGATAGTATTTATCGATGATATCCTAGTGTTGGAGACGTTGAGGAGAAACCAGTTGTATGTTAAGTTCTCCAAGTGTGAGTTCTAGTTATCCTCGATAGCGTTCCTTGGTCATGTTGTTAGTGGAGAAGGGATAGCAGTGAATCCGGCGAAGCTAGTGGCGATACGGGAGTGGCCTGCTTTGACTACAGTGGCAGAGGTCCGGAGTTTTCCGGGGCTTGCTAGCTACTACAGGCGCTTCGTAGAGAACTTCTCGCGGATAGCGCTACAACTCACGACTTTGACTAGGAAGAATCAGAAGTTTGTGTGGTCTTCGGAGTGCGAACATGCTTTTGAAGAGTTGAAGTGGCGGTTGACCACAGCGCCTATTTTTCGTTCCCCAAGTGGAACCGAAGGGTTCGAAATCTATAGTGATGCTTCAGGCAGTGGTTTGGGCTATATTCTGTTACAGCATGGTAGTGTGATAGCCTACGGTTCATGAAAATTGAAGGCTTACGAGAGAAATTATCATGTCCATGACTTGGAGTTAGCGGCCATGATATTTTCTCTAAAGCTGTGGAGGCACAATCTGTATGGTGTAAAAGTCGATATATACACCGATCATAAGAGCTTGAAGTACCTATTCGATCAAAAGGATCTGAACATGAGGCAGTGGAGGTGGATGGAGTTCCTAGGGGACTACACCTTCAAGATATATTATGTGCCAGGGAAAGGAGAAGCAGTGGCGGATGCGTTGAGTCGTAAGGTTCCTACAAAGGCCAACTGGTTATCGGTACATGATGAGAATTGGTTCGTGAGTTGGATGCTTTGGAGATATCTTGCGTCAACAAGTAGTCTAGTACTGAGGCGAAATTGTTTTCGACTGAGGTACAGTGTGACCTACCTGATAGAGTTCGGCGGGTTTTGATTCAGGATAACAACATGAAGCAGATCTTAGAAGAATCATTGGATGGGTCAAATTCCCAGTTTGCTGTTGAGGATGGGTTGCTAAGGAAGGAAGGATGCCTATGCGTTCCTAGTGCAGATAATATTCGGGAGAAATTGATGTACGAGGCTCATCATACCAAGTACTCAATCTGCCCGGGAAGCACAAAGATGTATAGAGACATTAAGAAATTATTTTGGTGGCCAGGATTGAAGAAGGATGTAACACTTTATGTGGCAAAGTGCCAAACTTGTGCTTTGGTTACGGCAGAGTGCCAGAAGCCCGGAGGTTTCCTAAAGTCCTTGCCCATTTCGAAATGGAAATTTGACGACATATCTATGGATTTTGTGTATGGTTTGCTGAAGTCACAGAGGGGAAACGACGCCATCTAGGTGGTCGTAGATAGGTTGACAATGGTGTCGCACTTCATCCCGATCAGGAAGGAAGATCTGATGGAAAGGTTGGCCAAACTCTATGTGGAGAATATTGTACGGTTGCATGGTGTGCCCCGCAGTATTGTTATTGATCGAGATGGACGCTTCACGTCGAATGACTGGAGGTTGGTGCATAGTCTGTTGGGTACTAAGCTAAAGTTCAACACAGCCTTTCATTCGCAGACGGATGGCCAAACCGAGAGGGTCAACCGGACGTTGGAGGACATGCTTCGCAAGTGCGTCCTAGATTTTGGAAAGCAGTGGGAAGATCACCTGTATATGGTGGAGTTTGCGTATAACAACAGCTTTCAGGCGAGTATTGGAATGGAGCCTTTCGAGGCCTTGCACGGGAGAAAGTGTCGCACGTCGTTGTTCCGATTGGAGACGGATGAGTCAAAGCTTTACAAACGTCAAGCGGCGGAAGATGCCACTTCAGTGATACGGACAATTTAGGAATGGTTGAAGATCACTCAGGACAGACAGTCGAAGTACTATAACGCCAAACATAGGAACGTGGAGTTCAGTGTTGGCGACTAGGTGTACTTGAAAATCAAGCCGTTCAATGGTGTCTCGCGGGTTCGACGCTTGAAGAAGCTGAGTCTGAGATACCTTGGACCATTTGAGATCCAGGAGCGTGTTTGTAACGCCCCTGATTTTTCTACGATTATTTAATTCTCGTTTGGCATTACGTTGATGTGTTTTCGGCATGTGTCGTTTGTTAGAGCATGGTCTTAGCTCTTTAGGTTCCTTGTGTGGTTGTTGGTTGCCTTTTTGGCAAGATTCCCTAGCAAGCCGGGTTTTTTTGGTGACCGGTGAGTCCTCTCGGGGGATGCTTGCGTTTTGGCTTCGGCTAGTGATAACCCGAGTTTTGTTCATCGAAAGTTGATTTCGACTTCGTCGTTGCGTTCGTAGCGTGGGTATTTAGCTACGGTGCAAATTTCGTCGAATTCTGAGGATGTTCGGGTTTCGCGTCGTTTTGTATTTTATTTATATTAATGCGATATTATATATTATATATGGATATTTTGTTTAGATAGTAGCAGTTACGGTGAATAGGAGGCTGACAGCGTTTGGATTGGCTAAGAATAGAAAATATTTGGGATTTATCCGCTATCTATATATAGCCTTATTTAAAAAAGCCACCGTGGATGTTTTTTGTCTTTCTCGGAATACAACCGCCGTCCCTGTGCAAGAGAGGAAAACCGGCGGGCTGCCATTGCCTTCCACCGCCGATTCCGGGAGTGTTAGTGGACGGAATTCGATTCCGAAAGCGGATTTGGATTACTCTCGCCTAGACCTTCATTCCTACGGTAAGAGATTCAATTTTCGTGGTGTTTCTAGGGGTCTCAGAATTTTTGGTTTGATCTTTTTCCGCCATTAAAACTCTAGAATCTTGGTTTAGGTGCTGTTGCGGCTGGAGCCGAGAGAGAGAGGAAGGGCTGTGCAAGATAAATCGCTGGAAATTGAGGCAAGTGATACTCTTTGCCCTTGCCAAGTAGAATTTATTCACCTAGTTTCCTGTTGCTGTTGACTTAACCTGTTGATGCGCGGAAACGTCGCGGGGCACCAGCCAGCTAACACGGAGGGGGTGTTCGGTCTCACAAGCTAGGAGAGGAGGAGAGGAGGGAAGGAAGGAAGCCTCTGAGTGCTCGAGAGTGGAGCAAACGGCTTGTCAAAGAGGGTTGCGGGGATAGAGGAGAGGAGAAGCTTGATCAACAGAGCGGGTTGATCAAGAGAGGAGAAGGAGATTGATCAGGAGCTGTCGAGCAGACGGCTAATGTGACGGCTGTGCTTGCAGGTTGGTTGCCGAGAAGAGCTGAGCAGAGCAGAGAAGAAGCTTGCTGAGCAGATGAGCAAGACTTGCTGAGCAGAGAGGAGAAGAATGGGCCGCTAGCAGCGGCAACAACACACTTCGCCCGCCGCGGCCTAAATGCCACTCCTGCGACGGGCTTTCCTTTGATTAATAGCTAGAGATTACAAGCTTGCAAGTACACCTTTACAACAAAGCATTAAAGGGGTACAAGGGAAAGCTGGCGGCTAAGAGAGAAGAAAATGCCAGAGAGCAGAGAAGAGAAGCTGTCAGAGACTAAGTAAAAGAGTCTGTCAGCTGCTGGAGGACTGGAAAACTGAGTCTGCAGAGTCTGCTGGCAAGCTGCTGAAGAGCTGTGGAGGACTGCGCGGACATGAAATCTGAGTCTGCAGGGTGTGCTGCAAGGCTGATGACGGACTGTGCGGACTGGAAAATGGAGTCCGCAGGAGCTGCTGGCAAGACTCGCCTCCACCTTCCGGATCTCTGGAACCATGCAGAATGAGAGGCACCTGGGGCTATTTATAGGCCCATGGAAGTTCTTCTAGAAGCGGGGCCTAGTGACGTCGGCATGATGACCTGCGCGGACTCCGCGGCCTGGGAATTTGCGTCCGCCACCTTTGCCGGTGAAGCAAGTGGAAGGATGCCCTCGAGTGAACTGGAGGCCGCCCCCTAGCGGGCGGCCTGGGCGGACTCCGGGAGGAGTACGCCCGGCAGGCCGGAGGCCGCCCCCTAGCGGGCGGCCTGGGCGGACTTCGAGGGCCGGCTCGGCAACTTGGGCTTTAGCCCGCTATTTACCCCGCGGCTCCGCAGCACCTGCAAGCACAATCCACCGCAATGGTGGCAAACCAAAGCAACGGTCAGCCATGCTTACCAAATTATAACGATCCCGCCCCCAACTCGAGGCGGCGATGCTCCTTCCCGGCACTTTATTAGCACAACCAAGCAGTATATAAATACATTGCATCACAGTCATTGGCACGCACGACCACACGCCCCGTGCTCTCAGGGCACATTCTCGGTGATCACGGTCTAAGCCCACCGACTCACCACCGTCCCCGGGACGACAATCTCTCGTGAGCATTTGCTCCTTCTGGCCACTGGCTAAGACCCTCCATCTATGCCAACGGTAAGTGCCAAGTCACTTTAGGTCTCTTTAAACGAACGACATATAGCGGGTATGGTTCATCGTGACCCGTTGCTCACACCGCAACGTTAATTTAAAAACATATGTGCGGGTCAAACTTTCTCGAGTCCCAAATCATTTACATTAATCACATAACCCAGTTATGTTCAAGTTGTCTCCCAGGCCCACATGATGGCAGAACCACGCGTCCGCCCAGTTTTTCAGGTGTACCTTGGAGTTAATCCCCAAGGATCCCTATTACAATCTACCTCATAGAAAACCCGAAAAACAAACATTCGCACGGAGTCTTCTCCGGCCACTTATGCAATGAAACATCGCCGATCCATACCAACTTGTCCGGGTAGGCTCACACATCATGCCTATATCCATTATCGATTACGGACTCTACATGTACACAATGGGGACTATTCATGTCTACCCAAAGGAACACCTCAAACTCACCGCAAACTCGCGAGAGCGGGTTTCCCTATGTAAAAGAAGTAGAGCTTCACATGCTCAAGTAGAGAATCGTTACCCTAGCATTCTTCCTTGGTGCCATAGAAATGTAAGCAGATGAAAAGCACCGCACTCTCCTTGCCTCCATAGATCCGAAGTCAGTTCGCAATTTGGAGCTCCGAAGCTCCGTCGGTGACCGGATCTTGGCTTCTTCTTCCTCCTTTGCTCTCCCCTCTCTCTATACTTAGAAAGACAACCACTCAAGTGAAATGAGGATTTCAAAGGCCCAATCCCGGGTATATCCCAGTAGGAACAACTCCCAACCATCGGATCCCAAAATAAGGAAACGAATGGCTACGATTCGTAGCTGAAAAGTAAAACCTGGGCCGAACACGGCCTGCGACATGCCCGTGTCCAGGGCCGTGTCCCTCATTCGCCATCAAAATCAACGCGTTACGATAATTACACGGGTCACGACACGCCCGTGTTTAACCTGACACGCACGTGTTCAAACTGACACGGTCGTGTGGTTGGCCGTGTGCCCCCATCAACACAGCCCCGAAAACAACCCGAGACTCACACGGGTCTTGAACACGCCCGTGTCATATTTGACACGCCTGTGTCAAACCCGAACACGCCTGGGTTCCAGGCCGTGTTCACTGTCTCGACACTTTGTCGAACGCAGTTCGTCGACCACCCGACACGGCCTTGGACACGCCCGTGTCCTAGGTCGTGTTCCCTGTCTCGACATAACGTCGAGCAAAAATCATCGACTTCCCTGGCAGATCGTCGACACGAGCCGACACGCCTGTGTCTCAGGCCATGTTCGCTACTCGATGAACGTCGACTCCATAAATTCGTCGACCTCATGGCCAAATCGTCGACTCGAGCCTGACATACCCTGGGACAAGCCCGTGTCACAGGCCGTGTGCACCCTGCCAAATTCCAGATTTGGCCCAAAATGCATCTCGTCGCTCTTTTGAGTTTCGGGGCGTTACAACATAATATTTGGGTCTATTGATTCAAAATTGTGCAAGAGATTCTCTGATCTCATGTATTTTAAATTTGAAATGAGTAGCATGGGTGAGCTTTCCTACTTCCTTGTTCTCCAAGTGAAGCAGCTCTCTGATGACATCTTCATCTCCCAAGCTAAGTATGCTCAAGAGCTTATCAAAAAGTTTGGGATGGCAGATGCCTCAGCAAAGAAGACACCTATGGCTACAAATGTTGTAATTGAGTCAGATGCACATGGGAAACCTGTGGATCAGAAACTATATTGGGCCATTGCTGGATCCCTGTTATACCTTACAACAAGCAGACCTGATATCATGTTTGCCACATGCCTTTGTGCTAGGTTCCAGGTGAACCCAAAAGAATCTCACCTTATTTTCCTAAAAAGAATTTCAATATATATAAAAGGTTGTCCTAGTCTAGGCCTATGGTATCCCACAGAATCAGAATTTGAGTTAACTGGATACTCAAATGCTGATTTTGCTGGATGCAAGGTGGATAGAAAAAGTACTTCAGGAACTTTCCAATTCCTGGGTATGAGATTAGTATCCTGGTTTTGTAAGAAACAGTCATCTGTATCTACCTCAACTGCTGAGGTAGAATACATTGCAGCAGGTAGCTGTTGTTCCCAGATGCTGTGGATACAAATCAATTACTAGACTATGGTATCAACTTAAATAATTCAACTCTAATTTGTGATAACACAAGTGCTATAGACATAGCACAGAATCCAGTCCATCACAGTATGACAAAGCATATAGACATTAGACATCATTTCACAAGGGAGTGTGTAGACAAAAACAAAATTAAGCTTGTCTATATCTACACTGATTTACAAAGGGCTGATATATACACCAAACCACTGGATGAGAGAAATCATCTATTCTTTATAAATTAGCTGGGAATGATCAATGAAGAAGACTTAGTTTAGTTTAAGTCTTGAACTCGATGAATTTGCCAAAGTTCGTCGGACGGAGCTCGACGAACTATGGAAAGTTTGTGAGATATTCATCGAACGGAGGATGACAAACTCTCTGTGACTGAAGTTGTTTTCGTCGAACGAAGATCGACAAATTCACTTCAGAAAACTTTCATCGAACGGAGCTCGACGAAATGTCTTCAAATCTTCAGACAGATCTCGACGAATTATTTGACTATTAATTATTTCGTCGATCTCAGGTCGAAGAATTTCTTAATTTTTGTGGAATGGAGTTTGTCGATTCATATTCTGGAAAACCTTATATCTAGTTTTTTCTTCGACCTCCGTCCCGCACTTTCTATTCTCTTGCACTTGATCGCCGTTTATCTCTCTTGTAGGTGATTCCAATGGCTATTCCATCAGGTGCCCTAAACGGAATGAAGTTTGACACGGGCTTTGACGTCGACTTTGAATCCTTTCAACATTCAGATCCAATATTTCTGCATATACTGGAACTTCTGGAGGACCAGAAACTGAAAAATCTGATATCAACAAGGATAAAACTGTCTGCAACTAAAATCAGAGATTGGGTCTATACATTTACATCAGAGCAGAACACTATGATAGGAACAATTACGGGTAACTCTGTATCTTTATCTCCAGCTGTACTTACTGAGATTTTTGGATTGATTAATGGTGAATAACAGTTAGAAATCGATTCAGAAGAATATGATATGATGTTGAGTTTAATGAGATATACTGGAGATAATCCCAATAAGTTGTTAAAGAAACATCTGTCTGCCAAATTTAAGTTCTTGGCAGATATTGTAGGAAAGGTTTTGCTGGGCAAGCATACTGCCCATGACTACATTTCCAGACACCAGTTTCTGGTTATGTGTGTAGTGATTAATAAGAAAGAAGTGGATTGGGCTCAAATCATATTTGATTTGATAAATGAAAAGAACAACAAGAAAGAAGTTTGCTTTGGAAGGATCATAGAGATATTCCTGAAGGAGAAGGCTACTGAATCCCTGGTCTCACAGACCATATTCATTAATGCCAGCAAGAGGCTCATATGCACATTGTTTGGCAGGTGGGAGAGGACCATAACTAAACCATCCAAGCCTTCACCCTCTTCCACCACAGCTTCTGAAAGCACCAGGGCTGTAAGAGCCACTCCCCACCCTACTGAAGAGATCATCCCCACACCTCCATCTCTTCTAGCAACTCAACAACCACAACAACTCCAACAACAACTTCCACCACATCAACAACCAACACCCTATGTTCCTACTTCTACTACAGTTACATCTTCTGCCACCTCTACGCCCCTAGATCATACAATCATCCCCTCATCTCCTATTCAGGACTACCATCAACCCACTCCACCTCAATCACCCTTATCCCCCAATGATCTACCAGCTCCAACACCACCTTCATCTCCTCTTCCACCTCACCTATCCTCCATTCCAACTTTTGATCTTCTGACTTCCCCCCTCAATTCCCCTCCTCCTTAGGATATCCACATGCCAGATGTCCCTCCTTCATCATCTCCAACATCTACCATCCCTCAAAATGTGTCCAACCAACATTCTACTGAACCATCTGCTACTCCATCTCTGGATCCCTCCATCATTACCTCTATAATTACTCTCATCACTCCTCTACTCAAATCTCTTATAGCAGAGGCCATTACACCTCTTGTTACTTCTATCTCCACCATTTTTGCTTAACTCTCTGCCTTCACTGCTGCCACCTCTTCATTCAGGGGCCTGGATCCAGTATACACTGAAACCATGCAGGGGGAGATGCTTAATGAAGAAGCTGTAGCACCACCAGCAGAAGCAAAAATCTCAGCTCCAGTAGCTCCAGTAACAGCAGAGGCAGAAGCACTACTAGCAGATACAGATTTAATTCCAGGGGATGCAGATTTTATTCCTGATGATAGAGATTTAATTGATTTTATTCATTTCATTGAGACTGACATGGACCTTGATGAGTCAGTCCCTGAAGAGACAGTTGCTGAAGACATTCTTTCTATTTCTGAATTCATAATTAATCCTATAGTAAACTTAGTTGATTTATTGAAAAGTATTGATACTGCCTTTCTGAATTATATTCCAGTAGTACCTACTAAGATATCCTTGGCTATTGTACCATATACTTCCCCAATCTCTCCAAAAGTTGCTAAGCAACTTATAGATAGTTTTGTTATTTCAAAGCCAGCACTCATGTCATCTCCAGAAGAAGTTATTTCTGTTCCAACATTTGTAATGGATGACACACCCATACCAAATCTGGATGATTTGATTTTGGCTAATATAGAAGAAGAAAGTAAGGCAGCTGCTGAAAGCACTGTCAGAACCAGTTCTCCAGTCTCTCCTATGGCTTCTTCTCCTAGTCCTGTTGAAGTTTCTGCTCAAGCTCCTGAAAAGCCAATCATTTCTGTTGAGGCTCTGAAAGCGCTCAATGACCTATATGATAACCCTCAGGGATCAGATAATGATAATGATGATGATGAGGATGAGGAAGATGATTCAGATGATGAACCCAAGAGGAAGCAAGTATCCAAGAAAAGAAAAGCCCCTCCTCCTCCTGTTCCAAAGCCAAATCCAAACAATAAGACTCCATATTATATTCTCCAAAATATAACTCCATACAAAAGGATGCCATCTTGGATGTGGTTATCCAAAAATCAACAAAAGGAGAGGAAGAAAAGCAGAAGGTACTCTCCTCCTCCAGTTCAAATATTCAAAAAAGATCCACCTCCTCCACCTCCTCCAGCTGCTGGTGCTTCAAGCATATCTTCTCAAAGATCTGCCCTACTTCAAACATATCAAAGACACCAAGGGAGATCACATGGAAGCAGCCAGTACAGGCAATACTCTTCAGGAAAGCAACATCAACAGCAGCAACAACATCAACAACAGCAGCAACATCAACAACAGCAACAACAATCCACTGAACATCAACAAGCTGAAGGCTCTAAAAGACCATCTTCTCCCCCTGTTCCTTTTGAAGATCCTGAAACAGCTACTACTGCTAGAATGACCAGGTTCCAGGAAATTGTAGGCCTTTCTATGATTAACAAAGCCAAAGCTGAAGGAAATGATGCTTCGAAATATTCAACAATGTCAAAGAACAGGAAAGAGGAACTTAAAAGATTTGATAAAGCAAATAAGTTTTTTAATGTTGATGACTACATGAAGTTGCACCCAGAAGAATTTGTCCCCAGAGCTACATCTTTGAAGAGTATAGGGGCGGCTGACATGCCATGACAAAAGTGCAAGCTTCAAATCCCAAAAGAGAGATTGTGTTTACAAAGCATTGACAGAAGAGCAAGCAAGAAATGCTAAAGGAAAAGAAACAGAAGAAGTAAATTTTGAACTCTTTTGTTTTCCACAATTATCTATAACTGCTCTATATTCTGAACAAAGTTTATGTATATATATATCTGCTGCATGTGTTATTGATCTCTGCCAGATATATGCTTTTTCTGCTTTGTTTATTTTTCAATTTTGATTTGAGTCTGTAATTAGCGACCTCACCCAAATAGTGGGAGATTGTTGGATCCTTAGTAAGATTTGGGATAGGTTCACTAAGTTGGGATCATATGACCCATAATATATTGTTGGGTATTACATCCACACTAACCCAGATTTGATGAAGTCACCCTGGAACTAAGATGAATTAAGTTGTATTTGATGCTTGGTTTGAGTTATATGTTTGCAGGAATTTCACTGGGAAGTGTAGACCAATGTTAGTCCACAGTGGGTCACCAAACACAGGAACTGTGCAATGTAATCCCTCATTGCATATTCCAAAGTGTTGACTCATGTGTGGTCTCTCTATTGGGATACACTTCATATTCAAGCTATTGGACTTGGGAAAAGGATTGGAAGTTGACTGCATTAGAAGAAAGAGTTTTCCAACAACAAAAATTCTCTAAGTCTTTTACTCGAGTAGGTCCATAACTACTCGAGTAGATTGGGCATAATTTACTTGAGTAAATAAACCTTGTACTCGAGTACTTAAGTGTATCTCTCGTGTAGCTAAGTCATGTACTCGAGTAGACGTAGTCATATACTCGAGTAGCATGTTTATA
Organism: Platanthera guangdongensis; assembly: GCA_039583875.1. Taxonomy (NCBI): domain Eukaryota; kingdom Viridiplantae; phylum Streptophyta; class Magnoliopsida; order Asparagales; family Orchidaceae; genus Platanthera; species Platanthera guangdongensis. Next base: position 39,510,064 of record CM077165.1, on the reverse strand, counting down.
TACTCGAGTAGATCACTCTTTATACCCGAGTATTAAAGTCTTCTCTCATCAAAATTTTTCTAAGTCATGGACTCGAGTAAGTATACTCACATACTCGAGTAAGTATACTCACATACTCGAGTAGATAGAATCATACTCGAGTAGTTCATTATACCTACTCGAGTAGATCATGTTTCACTCGTATACCTTGAAATTTTCCTACCCTAGAATTTTCTAAGTCTTTTACTCGAGTAGAATTTTCACCTACTCGAGTAGATTACTTTCTCTCGAGTAGTTTAGTTCAACTACTCGAGTAGTTGCTTGCTGACATCTTCATAATTTTTCTAAGTATCCCACTCGAGTAGTACTTCATGTACTCGAGTAGTTTATGTAATAGACTCGAGTTGTTTTTCTTGTACTCGAGTAGATCCGTTATGTACTCGAGTAAGTCTCTCTACATACTCGAGTAGTTCTTTTTGCTTACTCGAGTAGTTGATTTCTACCTACTCGAGTAGCCTATCTCTCTTCACCCGAGTATATTCTCCTTCATGTACTCGAGTAGTTATTCATCTACTCGAGTAGCTATTCACTTACTCGTGTATATGGCTGAACCTTTTCTGAAATTTGTCTAAGTCCTTTTTCTGACGGGATTTTAAAATCACGCGACATGATTGGTCCACGTGTACATCATTATGACCGATTATGACCGTTAGTCTCTCCTATATAAGGTCTTATCAGAAAATGACAAACCCTATTAATTCTCCAAGCATTCTTGTCATCTTATTTTGAGAAAGTTCTTCAGCCGACTCCTCCCTGTTTTCACAAAACGGAAGCCGCCGCCGCTACCATTTTCTCCGGCCACTGCTTCTAAGTTCAGAGAATTCATTATGAAGAAAGTTACAGATCGAGATCGACATCACCGTTCATCTTCTCTCTCTGATTCTATAAAAGCAAGAAGATCCAGATCTGGGCCGAGACTCTCTTCACCGATTTCTGATAGTGCTGCAAAGTCCATAAGAAGAAGTTTTCTGGCCGTTTCATCAGATCTGATTGGATTTACTATTTGTATAATTTTTCCAAAACTTTATTAATCTTGTAGGAGAAAGTTTCTCCAAGTGTAGGAGTTTTTCACTCCGAGTTTGTAGGAAGTGTTATCTTCCGAGGTGTAGATCCTTTTGTTGGATCGAGTTTGTAGGAACTTTGTTCAGAGGGTAGGATCGATTTTTGATCCGAGATAGTGGAGTAGCCGAGTCTAGTTGATTGCTAGATCGGTGAGTGAAAGTGGATGTACCCAAGGTTGGTGAACCACTATAAATCTTGTGTCATCTGTGATATTGGTAGATAGTTCTGTGCTGTGCTCTAATTATTTTTTTATTCTGCAAAAGACGCACAACTCACCTATACACCCCCCTCTAGGTGATTTAGGTTGACAACCGTTTTCTTTTAATTGGTATCAGAGGCAGGTTGATCGTCAAAAGGTTAACACTTTGATCAGATCCAAATCTGTTGTCTGAAAGATTCTACCATTAAAATGGACAAGGGCAAAGATTTCGCCAAGCTCCCACTGTGCAACAAAAATAACTTTCCCATGTGGAAAGAAAGGATAAAATTTTTCATGGAAGCTGTGGATCCAAGGATCTTCATGATCGTTGAAGAAGGACCTTACGTTCCCATGACTGTGTCAACTATCGACCCTACCAAGAAAGTTCCCAAAAAGCTAATGGATCTCGACAAAGACGAGATTGCACTTGTCTCCCTCGACAAGAAAGCTAAAAACATTATAGCAAGTGCAGTCGATGACTCGATGCTGCAGAATTTTATTCACTGTCAATCGGCTAAGTAAATGTGGCATTCCTTAGTCACTTTGATGGAAGGAACTGAAGAAGTAAGGGATGATCGGAGATCCCTTCTCAATCAAAAATATGAAGTGTTCTGACAAGGGAACAAGGAAACAATTACCGACACCTTTGAGAACTTCTTCAAAATTATGAATGGCCTAAGGGTGTATGGTCGTGTCTTCACCAACGGAGAACTGAACGACAAATTCTTGAGATCCCTAACAAAGGAATGGGATAACAAGATATGCGCCATCAGGGTGTTCGAGAAGCTAGCTGAAACGGACCCGCAAAATCTCTTTGGAAAGCTTATGTCTTATGAACTCCAAATCAATACAAGAAAAGCTGAAGAAGAGAAAGGCAGGTGTGCACTAAAGGAGAAATCTGTCGCTCTGAAGGCAGACACCACCAGAAAGACTAAGGCTACCTCCCCCGCTCCAGCTCCAGAAGTTGATGAAGAAGAAGAAACATCAGAGCCTAGCACCTCAGGCTCTGAACTATCTGAAGGAGAGTTCTCCTTACTCTCAAGGCAATTCAATAAGTTTCTTAATAAAAAGAAACAATGGAAAGGAAAGGATGCCTCATACAGAAGATCGCGATGCGATGACGATCGACAAAGAAAAGGATCAAGCAGCCATGAAAGGTACAATACTAAACAAAACAAATACGTTTCAACTAACATCATTTACTATTGTTGTAAAAAGCCAGGTCACGTCATTGCTGACTGCCCTCACAAGAAGGAGGGTGGTAGAAGAGAAGATAAGAAATCCTCATACAATAAGAAGAGGAAAGAGAAGAGCCTCATAGCCAAGAATAGCAAGACTCTTAGCGACTCCGACTCATTTGAGTCAAGCGAAGAAGAAGAAGTTTACTTTGGGCTAATGGCTCAAACAGATGATGAACAAGAGCCCCAGTTCACTGGGAAGGTAAACTCTCATACCCCTCTTTCAGATTATGAAGTCTCTGAACGTGATTACGAGGGTAGCTCCTCTGACGATGAGTCAGAACTAATGGCCCATTACAAGGAGTTAATCATGGCTTATGACAAATGTCGTCGAGTCGTGAAGACTCAGGCTAAAGAGATCAAATCTCTAAAAGTCGAGGAGAGCATCTTGAGAGAGAAAGTCGCAAAGACTGACTCACTCGAAGAAAACTTCAATAATGCTATTGAAGAATATAACAAGGCTCTTGAGCACCTTAACCTTAAGTAGAAGATCATCAAAGGATTGGAAGCCGAACTTGCGGCTGAAAGGAAACTTGTTGAGAGTTTCTCGAAGCTCAAAACAGTTCTTCCATTCATTGCTGAATTCTCAGCAAAGGCCAAGGGAGCTGGACTAGGCCATGAAGAAGCTCCTAGTAAATCCTCTAGGAGAAACAAGAATCAACGAAAAAATAAGGCCGCCAAAAAGGCCTCAGCCGAAGAAAAGGGAAAAGCCCCACAAAATCAAACCACATTCAAAAAGGTCATCTTTCCATCAAATAAGTTTGATTTTGACTCATCATATGGGCACTTTGCTAGGCCTACTTATGTAGAGCCAAAGTCCCGCTATCAAGGATGGGCTCGAACCCGAAACTTTGGCGAAAGTGTCTTTAAGGCACCTTATGAAGAAGTTATTCTTCAGAGCTATGGCCCTTTCAATCATAGACATAACTTCAAGAAGGCACCAAAGACAAAGCCTGTTGTAGAGAATCCCATAAAGGAGAAGAAGTCATGTGATTGCCATCATCATGAGGCATCTTCCTCCAAGAATGCTACCCCTGCTAGACCAAAGTTCCAAAAGGTAAAGCAGGAGATCTTGAGGCAAAGGTACAATAGATTTGACTGTTGGTGCTGTGGCAAGGTTGGTCACTTCGCCATAGATTGTTGGTTCAATTCCAGAAATGTTGCAACCCTTCATGTCAGCAATATGAGAAAGACCGCTCACAATGCTAACACTCGAAGGGGGGCACTCCAACCCGAGACCAAGGACCCAAACGTGTTTGGGTTCCTAAGGCAACGTGATCATGATTGCAGGTATGTCCAAAGGCCAACAAAACACCCATCTGGTATTTGGACAGCGGATGCTCTCGACATATGACTGGGACTAGAAGCCTCATTCAGAACTTTACTCCAGTCGTGAACGGACCAAAGGTCATCTTTGGAGGTTCAGACCGTGGAATTACTAGAGGCTATGGTATGATTACTAACGACAATGTATCCTTCTCAGATGTGGCCTATGTAGAAGGATTGGAACACAATCTCAGTAGCATAAGCCAACTCTGCGATAAAGGATACATAGTTGAGTTCCATGCTGATAAGTGCTTGATAAAATCCGTTGACAATATGGAAACGATTCTATCCGGCACTCGAAGCAGGAATATTTTCTGTTTAAATTTCATTTGTATTGATTCCTCTACACCAGTGTGTCTTTTAGCAAAAGATAGTGCGTCTCTTGGTGACCAATGGCACAAGAGACTCGCACATATTAATTTCAAAACCATTAATAAACTATTTTCAATAAACTTGGTACGTAATGCCTCGAACGTCAAATGCGTCAAAGACAGACCTTGTCATGCATGCGTAAAAGGCAAGCAAACAAGGGCTACCTTTAAAAGCATTATTGGCAAAGACTCTAACAGATGTCTCCATCTACTGCACATGGAATTGTTTGGTACACTGCAAATTAGAAGTTTGGGAGGTAAGGACTATACATTGGTAATTGTTGACGACTACTCGCGGTTTGCGTGTGTGTTCTTTCTGAAACACAAGTCAGATACCTTCGACATCTTTACTAATTTTGTCAGGCAAGTCCAAAATTAATACAACTGCTCCATAGTCAAAATCAGAAGTGACAACGAAACATAGTTCAAATCTGGGGCCATGACAGAATTCTGTGAAAGCTTAGGTATCTTTCATGAGTTTTCCTCTCCTCGTACTCCACAATAGAATGGAGTGGCTGAGAGAAGGAACAGAACACTCATAGAGGCCTGCAGGACCATGTTGAGTGATGCTTCACTACCAGAGTACTTCTGGGCTGAGGCCATCAACACTGCATGCCACGTGCAAAATCGAGCACTCATAAACAAAGACCACAATAAGACACCTTACGAACTTCTGAAAGGCAGGAAACCAACAGTCTCATACTTTAGAATCTTTGGCTGTAAATGCTTCGTACTTAACAATGGTAAGTATCTTATCACCAAGTTCAGCTAAAAGAGCTTTGAAGGTATCTTTGTAGGATATAGTAGCCATAGTAAGTCATATAGGATATTTAATAGAAAAACCCTAGTGGTGGAAGAATCGATACATGTTGTATTTGATGAGACGAGCTTGCTACAAAGCAATCCATCTAGTGTGCTCATTGAAAATGCAGGTGAAATGCTGAAAGGAACTGGCTTGGATGATCCGTCTGAATACAAAGGCGAGAAGTTCATTAAGATCACCACTCCAACTCCTATTGGAGATGCTGGTGATCAAAATGAAGAAGTCATCCGGGATGAAGAAATCACTCCAGTGCTTGAAGATAATCCAAATGTAAGAACTCTAGAGCTCAGACATCTGAAGGATCACCCCATGGACCAGATCATTGGAGATTCCCAGGATGGTGTCAGAACTCGAAGAGGTACAACTAATGAGAATCTCCATTTGAGTTTTCTCTCCCAGGTAGAACCAAAGAAATTTGAGGAAGCAAACTCAGACGCATCATGGATAATGACAATGGAAGAAGAGCTAAATTAGTTCAAGCGCTGCAATGTGTGGATGCTTGTTCCAAGACCCAAAGGAAAGAACATTATTGGAACAAAATGGGTTTACAGGAACAAGATGGACGAAGACGGAACTATCATAAAGAACAAGGCCATACTCGTCGCTAAAGGCTATCGTCAAGAAGAAGGAATCGACTTTGACTAGACATATGCTCCAATGGCGAGGCTGGAGGCAATAAGGTTGTTCCTAGCATATGTTGCTTTCAAAGGCTTCACCGTCTATAAGATGGACGTAAAGTCGGCCTTCCTAAATGGTAACATAAAGAAGGAAGTGTATGTGAAACAACCTCCAGGTTTCGTTGATCCTAATTTTCCTGATCATGTCTATTTTCTGCACAAGGACCTATATGGTCTGAAACAAGCTCCTAGAGCTTGGTATGAAATGTTGTCTACCTTTCTACTTGAGAACAAGTTCACAAGGGGAAAGATAGACAAGACATTATTTCTTAGGGAAATAAAAAGCAAGATTTTGCTAGTACAAATCTTGTCGACGACATTATCTTTGGCTCTACAGATGACAACCTCTGTAAAAAGTTCTCAAAACTTATGCAAGGGAAGTTTGAAATGAGTAGTATGGGCGAGCTGAAGTATTCCTTAGGGCTTCAGGTGAAACAATCTGAAGATGGAATTTTCATCTCACAGACCAAGTTCACCAAAGAGCTAATTAAGAAATTCGGAATGGAGAACGCAACCTCTATGAGGACTCCAATGGGCTCAACTATGTCTCTGGACAAGGATGAAAAAGGGAAACCTTTTGATGAAACCAAGTACAGAAGCATAATTGGATCCTTGCTCTACCTTACTGCCAGTAGGCCTGACATAATGTTTTCAACATGTGTCTGTGCTAGATTTCAGGTGAACTCTAAGGAATCTCATTACGCTGCCGCAAAGCAGATCCTGAGATACCTTAAAGGCACACCAAATCTTGGCTTATAGTACCCAAGAAGTAATGACATCGAACTAATTGGGTTTTCAGATGCAGATTTTGCAGGTAGCAAAGACGACCGGAAAAGTACCCCAGGGACTTGTCAATTCTTCGGAAGAAGGCTAATCTCCTGGAGTAGAAAGAAGTAGAACTGTGTCGCAATCTCAACGGCCGAGTCAGAGTACATCTCTGCAGGTAGTTGTTGCGCACAATTGCTATGGATAAAGAATCAGTTCGAGGACTACAACCTGCAGTTCAAGGATATTCCCTTGTACTGTGACTCCTCCAGCGCAATTGCAATAGCCAACAATCCAGTGTCCCACAACCGGACAAAGCGCATCGAGTTAAGGTATCACTTCATCCGGGAACATGTGGAGCATGGAGACATAAATCTCCAATATGTGCCTACAGATAGGCTAGTTGCAGATATCTTCACGAAGACGCTGGACGAGACCAAGTTCTCGTTCTTCAAGACAGAGCTTGGGATGCTCAACAAAGAGGACTAAAGAAGGCTGGATGACTATGAAGCAAGTAATTGTAAGGGGTTAGTCAAAATCTACTTTTTCTCAACTTTTTCAAAATTCAACTCGAGAAGCATAAGACATACTCGAGTATGTGACTTCCCTACACGAGTCAAGGCAGACCTACTCGAGTAACAGCTGACATACTCGAGTACTCTTCTCTACTTACTCGAGTATAAGAGTGTGCCTACTCGAGTACCTACTTACCTACTCGAGTAAGTCACTTACCTACTCGAGTAAGTCACTGATCTACTCGAGTATTTCTCTCCACCTACTCGAGTACTTTTTGCAGACCGACTTGAGTAACTTCTCACGATCTACTCGAGTAACCTCTTACCTACTCGAGTAGTCTATCTCTTTCTCGCGTTCTGTTTCCCAGTTTTTGAAATTTATTCTATTCACCACCCAAGGATAAATGCCGCCTCTTCCTTTAAATTAATTAGCAGTAATTTAAGGATTATATATATGAAATTCCGAAAACCCAAACCTACACGACATTATTTCTTTCTCTCGAGTACCCTCTGCCGCTTCATCTCCTCTGCCGATTCGCCTACTCTCCTCCGCCGCTGTTGCAGAGCCGCCTCTCTCCTCACTTCTTCCAGTCAATCGCATCCATGGCGGCTTCTTTCAAGATCGGCGTCGGCTCAGAACTAGTCACCGCAGGTATTGTAGAGCTCTCAGATGACTTCCACAACCTCCTCATCCTTCTCGACACTGCCGGCCTCTCCTTCATTCTCCAGGAACCCTATTGCGTGTTATTCCCAGAAGTTGCCGAATTATTCTCCAATCTCAAGGTCAGAAGGAATGACAAAGTCCTAAAACCCAAAGTGAAGGGTTTGAAACTTAAGTTCACCAAGACCTCTGTCTTTCAGCTTCTCTGAATGCCGATTGTCGATGAAGAAGATGATTTAGATGATGAAGACTCTGACCGAACAACCATTTTCTATGGCATTTCTCCTGAAGCTCAGTATATTAAAAGGTCAGAGATGAACGATGAAGGAAAATTTCTAGTTGACATTATTGGCAAAATTCTACTCTGCAAGACTCACTCCATCAGAGACATTCCATCATATTTCTTCGACATGATGCAAGTAATTGTCTGCCACAAGAAATATCAATTTGGTATGCTGATTCTAGATAAAATCAAGGACAGCTCGAAATCCCCCAACTACGCCAAAATCATCTCTCTGCTCCTCCATGAAACCAATCCTGAAGTCTTCAACTTCTCCAAAGAGACCCCTCTTCACCACATGAAGAAGGTCTCCATCTCTTCCATTCAGAGATGGGATCTCAAGTTAAAAAATTCTGCCAAAGCTGCAAAGCTCTCTGAAGTTCCAGAAGTTCCCGCCATAGAGGACAGGACTCCATCTCCCTCTCCTCATCATGTGGCCAGCTCCTCTGGTGCACTAAGTAAGGGGGAGCCTGCTCCTTCCATCCCAATCAGGCAGCCCTCTCCTCAGCAAGCACTTTCTTCCTTACCTCATACTCCACAGATTCCAGCCACTCCTTCAGATCAAGTACCTCAAGACACTCTTCTGTCCACAGCTGCTGCTATAGATGCTATGATTGCAGAGCTCTCTGAAGAAGTGCTCCCCCCTCCTCCTCTATCTCCTCCAACTCCAACCTCTGAAGGTCACAAGGACTTTTCTCCAGCCCAGTCTCCTGCACATTCTCCAGCCAGGACTCCAACACCATCTCCACATCCTCCAACAGACAAGCAAGACACCATTCTTATTTTTGATGAGCCTTCTCCTGAGCCAGCTGAGGCCCCTCTCAGAAACCTAGATTTCTCCATTCCCCCATACTACAGAAGAAATGGATGCTATAATTCATACCACCAGAGCTCTCAGCTCTATCATCATTGAAGAAATAGCTCCTTGGGTAACCCCTCCTATCCCTTTTACTGCTCCCTCTACCGCTATTCCCGTCTCTTCCGCCTCAGATTTGGTGCAACATATTGCCCTCTTTCTTCAAGAACAGAGAACTTATTTTGACACCTCTCTAAAAATAGTCACCGACAAGGTAACTGCTCTTGAGACTGAGATGAGCAGAGGCTTTGCTGAAATTCAGCATAATACTGACAAGCTCCAGTATTTATTTCAACTTGGTGGGAAAGCCATAGACCACACTATCACTAGTGTTGGCAATGTTATGTAACAAGGTGTCACACTTGCTAACAATCAGATAGAGCTAGACAAGAGAAATGAAGCAAACAAAATGAAAATCTGTGAAGAAGTGGGTATTTTCAAAGATGATACTATAGCTCAGCTATCTGTTGAAATCAGAAAGGGGGAGGGTTTCATAAAAGAACTCAAAGAACAGGTAGAAAAATCTGCTACTCAAAAGACAGCTATATGGGAAGCTCATGTGAAGGCCATTCATGATAATGTGCTAGCCTAGATACAGAGTGTCAAGTTTCACACCTATGACACTGCTGTCTGGATGCACAATCAGATCTTGCCAGATCTTGCAGTTGACCCCAACATCATTCCTCATCACTTAAACCCCCTAGCTACAGATGTTGCTGCCCTAGCTGTTCCTTTGCAACCTTCTTTCTCTCCCAGGCCTGGAGACATAGTTGACCCTCGAGACTCCTATGCTCCAGAAGACCCTGCTGATATCTTCCTTCAAGCTCCCCCAGATATCAGAATCCATAAGAAGAAAAGGAAGTATGGTGAAGGTCCCTCTGCTAGCAGGACCGCTCCTACTAGAGCTCCAGACCACGCTGAAGCTTGGTCTCCAACTTCCAAGTCTGTAATTTTGGACACACTCAGGCTAGTTATGGATCACAATTAGAACAGGAGCATTCACTACAGTTCCAAGGAATGGGAGTTATATGAGAAATCAATGCTAAAAAGGAAGATCCATGACAGAGAGTTTGGGAGAAATAACCCTGCTCCTCCTCCAAGGCCTCCTAAATATTTCCCTAAGCCTTTCAGCTACCTAAGGAGACTACAAGAAAAGATGGATAAGCAGCAATCCAAAGCCTAAACCTAAAGATGTTGAGAGATTGAAATGACAAGTTGTAGACTTGATGTTTTTGGAAAATTACATATATACAATTCTAAATTTCTGTCTAATTATCTTTTTCATTATTTATTGCTTACCTGCTCATGTTTTTCTACTTAGTTTCTTTTATGTCCATAATTCACCTTAGTATAAAGGGTTCTGACTTCAACAAATAGGGGGAGATTGTTGGGTATTACATCCACACTAACCCAGATTTGATGAAGTCATCCTGGAACTAAGATGAATTAAGTTGTATTTGATGCTTGGTTTGAGTTATATGTTTGCAGGAATTTCACTGGGAAGTGTAGACCAATGTCAGTCCACAGTGGGTCACCAAACACAGGAACTGTGCAATGTAATCCCTCATTGCACATTCCAAAGTGTTGACTCATGTGTGGTCTCTCTATTGGGATACACTTCATATTCAAGCTATTGGACTTGGGAAAAGGATTGGAAGTTGACTGCATTAGAAGAAAGAGTTTTCCAACAAAAAAAATTCTCTAAGTCTTTTACTCGAGTAGGTCCATAACTACTCGAGTAGATTGGGCATAATTTACTCGAGTAAAGAAACCTTGTACTCGAGTACTTAAGTCTATCTCTCGTGTAGCTAAGTCATGTACTCGAGTAGACGTAGTCATATACTCGAGTAGCATGTTTATATACTCGAGTAGATCACTATTTATACCCGAGTATTAAAAGCTTCACTCATCAAAATTTTTCTAAGTCATGGACTCGAGTAAGTATACTCACATACTCGAGTAAGTATACTCACATACTCGAGTAGATAGAATCATACTCGAGTAGTTCATTATACCTACTCGAGTAGATCATGTTTCACTCATATACCTTGAAATTTTCCTACTCTAGAATTTTCTAAGTCTTTTACTCGAGTAGAACTTTCACCTACTCGAGTAGATTACTTCCTCTCGAGTAGTTTAGTTCAACTACTCAAGTAGTTGCTTGCAGATATCTTCAGAATTTTTCTAAGTATCCCACTCGAGTAGTACTTCATGTACTCAAGTAGTTTATGTAATAGACTCGAGTAGTTTTTCTTGTACTCGAGTAGATCCGTTATGTACTCGAGTAAGTCTCTCTACATACTCGAGTAGTTCTTTCTGCTTACTCGAGTAGTTGATTTCTACCTACTCGAGTAGCCTATCTCTCTTCACCCGAGTATATTCTCCTTCATGTACTCGAGTAGTTATTCATCTACTCGAGTAGCTATTCAATTACTCGTGTATATGGCTGAACCTTTTCTGAAATTTGTCTAAGTCCTTTTTCTGACGGGATTTTAAAATCACGCGACATGATTGGTCTACGTGTACATCATTATGACCGATTATGGCCGTTAGTCTCTCCTATATAAGGTCTTATCAGAAAATGACAAACCCTAATAATTCTCCAAGCATTCTTGTCATCTTATTTTGAGAAAGTTCTTCAACCGACTGCTCCCTGTTTTCACGAAACGGAAGCCGCCGCCGCTACCATTTTCTCCGGCCACTGCTTCTAAGTTCAGAGGATTCATTCTGAAGAAAGTTACAGATCGAGATCGACATCACCGTTCATCTTCTCTCTCTGATTCTGTAAAAGCAAGAAGATCCAGATCTGGGCCGAGACTCTCTTCACCGATTTCTGATAGTGCTGCAAAGTCCATAAGAAGAAGTTTTCTGGCCATTTCATCAGATCTGATTGGATTTACTATTTGTATAATTTTTCCAAAACTTTATTAATCTTGTAGGAGAAAGTTTCTCCGAGTGTAGGAGTTTTTCACTCCGAGTTTGTAGGAAGTGTTATCTTCCGAGGTGTAGATCCTTTTGTTGGATCGAGTTTGTAGGAACTTTGTTCCGAGGGTAGGATCGATTTTTGATCTGATATAGTGGAGTAGCCGAGTCTAGTTGATTGCTAGATCGGTGAGGGAAAGTGAATGTACCCAAGGTTGGGGAACCACTATAAATCTTATGTCGTCTGTGATATTGGTAGATAGTTCTGTGTTGTGCTCTAATTATTTTTTTATTCCGCAAAAGACGCACAACTCACCTATTCACCCCCCTCTAGGTGATTTAGGTTGACAACCGTTTTCTTTCATGTATAGCCAGGGTCATAGTTGTGTCCTAAATTCTAGGTCAAGTCCTTAGAGTCAACATCACATGGACCAGCTATCAACAAGACTGTCAGAGACTCAAGACTTAGAAGATTTCAAGACTCTGTAAAGTGAGTTCGACGTTCGTCGAACTCAGGTCGACGATTGTTTTACTCAGTTCGACGATCTCAGAGTTAATTCTCTGAGCTAAGCTCGACGAACTACATTCACTGATCGATGAAAACTTGGATTACAACAACACTTCAAGTTCAGGAAAGATCAAGATATCCCAAGTCCTTAGAATCAGACTTTGGTCAACGAACTTTATTCTTTAGTCGACGAATCTTTGGACTACTACAGCATTCTGTCAAGACTATATTCTCTAGTCTCAGGTCGACGAACTTAGTTCTCTGCCCGACGAATTCTGGATTATCTACTTCAATAACTTAGAACCAGAATACTTGTGTTGATACTCAGATTATATGTCGACACCAACTGAGTCGACATTAGAAACACTTGTGTCGACACACAGATCATCAGTCGACACTTTGGAAAGGTTGTGTCAACACCACAAAGAAGACTTGTGTCGACACTCAGAGTATATGTCGACACCAACTCAGTCGACACTAGAAGCAATTATGTCGACAAACAGATCATCAGTCGACACTTTGGAAAGGTTGTGTCGACACCACACAGAAGACTTGTGTCGACATACAGGATATCAGTCGACACCACCTGTGTCGACACCAGGAATAATTGTGTCGACACACAGAATATTTGACAACTCCAGAAACTCAGCTCGACGAAATCAAACCTTAGGTCGACAAATTCTGGAGACTTTAACCTTCATTTAAGATAAAACTGTGAATATTCTAAGTCCAGAATAGTTGTTGAACTCCAGTCGACAAACACAGTTATCAGCTCGACGAATTCTGTCATCAGTTCGACGATTCCAGACTTAGCATTTATTCCTTCTGTCCTTAGTCTATGGCAATAATTTCTGAATGATTAATGATAAAATATTTTTTGAATATTACCGTTGGATGGTACGTTAATCACGGATTTCATCAGAATTATTGTTTTCCATTTTTCCAAGTGACAGTTGGTGAAAGAAATCAATGCAGTTAATTTTCAAGGACCGCCAGCATTAATTGTTGTAGAAGGATTCAAATTTAGAAAGTAAATTCCCTCAGGAAATATATAAAAAAAGAGATTTTTCTCTCTTTCCAGACAGGAAGCAAGTAAGAACAATCAGAGAACCAGAGCAATTGCAGAGACACAACATACCCAGACACAGAGATTTTTCAGTCAGTATGTCTTCAATAGCTTCTCTACTCCTTTCGCAAAAGCTCTTATACAAAAAGAAGATCTGCTCTCAGTAGAATAAGAACAATCATAAAAAATCAAGAGTCTTCTTACTTGAACACTCCAGGACTTCCAAGGACAATAACTATCAAATCTGTCAAGAAGATCCTGCAGATAAAGGCTAAAAGCTTGAAGGTCTATCACCCTGCAGCAAGGCTTCCATATTTCCCCGAACCATTCAATATCTCAGGGGGAGCCATTTGCTACCATCAATAATCCACAAGTCTTCTCTCTGATTGTTAACAGAGAAGTCATAATCAACTCTCTCACCCCCACTGTGTAAAGGGTTGTCATCTCTCTTCAAAAGTGATTCCTGGTTACAAGTCACCGGATCAAAAGACTTGGGGATTTGGTTTTTGAGCACCTGATCAAAAGCTCATTGGTGTCAGACACCTGATCAAAAACCTGAGTGGATTCCTACAAGGGTGGTAGAATAGTGGATGTACCCAGGTTGGGGAACCACTATAAATTTCTTGTGTCGTCTGGTTGCTCTCTCTCTTTTGTTTTCTTGTTGTGGCTGTGGTAGTTAGTTTTTGTGCTTTTATCTTTTGATTTATTTACTACTGCACTTAGACTAATCTGCATTATCCAGCAAACAATTTTACAAAACTCTAAATACTCTATTCACCCCCCCCCCATCTATAGTATTTCTGATCTAACTGCTCACTTTCAGAATCTTTTTTTGTAATTTTTATCACTTTTGAAATAAACATGCATTTGTTTTATCATAAATTTCTATATGATTTGTTATAAATAATTTGTTATGATTAAGTTTTCTTCATTCTAGAAAAATTTGGCAAAATAATTTATTAATTCGCAAAATTATAATTATAGTTTTCTATTGTCCATCCCCTCTAAGGGTGTCTCAAGATCATACAATATTTTCTTCCAAAAAAATTGCTAAGTTATGTAATGATATAACGTATTTCTCCCAATGTGAGTTAGAAACATTATATGATTCTTTGGAAAGATTTAAGGAATTATTTCTCCATTTTCCCCATTATGCAATTTCCGATTGGTTGCAAGTGCAAAATTTCTATAATTGCCTTAACGATCAAACAAGGCAACATATTGTTACCGCCGCTGGTTGAATATTGAATAACAAAACACCTACAAATGCCAAGAGCTTATAGAAGTTATGGACATAAATACATATCAATGGAGTAAACCTCAGTGTCGTCGAAATAAATCGGTCGGGTTGCGCAAAATTGATATGATTTCAAATTTATCTCTCCAAGTTGAGATTCTAAACAAAAAAATGGAAGAGATATCTGATTCTTGTTTTATTCCTACCTGGGAACCATTTATTATTACTAAACATGTGAATTACTTAGGTAATCTGAATTGACCACCATTTAATTCGAGCAATTTCAATTATGGTAACACATATCACCCGAGTTATAGGAATCGTCCCAACTCCAATGAGATTGATTATACAATTTGTGGATCGGTATAAAAAGGACCCAATGGGCATTATTGAGAATGTTCATGTCAAGGTTGATAAATTTATCTTTCCGGTAGATTTCGTCACCCCGAGATTGAGGAGGATATCAAGGTTCCACTAATCCTTAGACGCCCATTCCTTGCCACCTTGCATGTTATAATAGACGTTAGTAATGGTAAACTGTTTTGTAGAGTCAGAGATGAAGAAGTTACTGATGAGGATTTTATAGTTTTAAAAATAATTCCGAACTAATATCCCAAAATAAACTAGTATACCTGTCGAAATATCGTATAGAAAATAACGTATTTTCTCGGGTCCTGTCGAGTAATCTTACTCACACAATTTCTATTAATTTATCGGACGAAAATTTGGTTTTGGTTTTGAAAGACTTAAAGATTGAAGCATGAAAAGTTGTAAGAGAAAAATTCAAGATTAAAAAGCCTTAGAACTTGATTTAGTATTCTTGGGAATCTAATTATAAAAGATGCGATCTAATTCTTAAAAATTATGTTTCGATTGGAGCATAGAAAAATACGATAGAAGCTTGCTAGAGTCGACTACCGCCTAATTTTTAATAATACTTCAAATATAATTTCTTAAAATTTGAAATAATTTAAAATCGCAATAAAATTAATCCGCAAATCAAAAACAAATTTTTCAATTCACAAAGAAACTTTCCAAATCTCTTTATTTCTAAGCGATCTATGGTATGCACGAGCCTCTCGGCCACTAAGATGCCAATCAGATAACGAAATTTATATAGTATCAATATAAAATCGACCACAAAAATAAATCAAAATAAATCGAAATGAAAACTTCTAAAAATAGAGACGATAGATTATGATTTAATCTTCATCCCAATATTAACCAATTAAGTACTAAGAAATAAATTAGTTACTTAATTATAATAATAAAAGAAAAAAAATTAAGAGAAGAAAGATTCATTTTCATTTATATAAAAAAAGAGTACATAATTAAAATAAGACAAACTAATACTTTAGATAAAGAAGAAAAAACATACATGAAAAAACTTCTAAAAATGACTCAACATGTTGCACTCAAACAGGAATATAAAACTCTCTAACACTCTTTTGAACTTGAACTAGATGCCTTCTTTTTTAACCTCTCCAAAGCCTTGAATCCTTGCTCCTTTTATAGCCATCATGGAAGAATTTAGAAGAGAAGAGAAAATGAAGAGACCAAGGGGGCACATAAATAGGGAATTAAAGAGTGGAAGTGGAAGAGAGGGTAGAGGAGATGAAGGGTGGCCAAGTGCAATGAATAGCATGGGAATTAGAAGGGACAACCATATGAATTAAATGATGAAATATTTCAAGCATGTGGATGAATTAATTGGGGGATATGAGGAGGTTGAGGAGGAGAGAGTGACAAAATGTGTTGAAACCAAAAACTTGGTCTCTCGTGGAATTCGAGGTCCCAAAAAAAGGGGTGACCTCACACTTCCTGCACTAAGGTGGATGTCACGGACCGAAGGCTCAGGAAACTAGGAACAGACCCTCATCTCTAGCGTGGAGGTCCGATCTCACACCCGGAAGACCTTGACATTCTCCCCCTCCCTAGCCATTGCTAAGCTAGGTGCCTTGGAGGATGAGGAGAGAGGATTTTAGTGACTAAGAAGCAATGCTCTCCAAGGCACGCTCCAGGGTCTATTTATAGTTTTCTGGGAATGGCCTGCAAATAACCAGTCTTTGCTGCCCCAAAAATTACTGAAATGCCCCATGGATAGGCTGCCAACAGCCAAATCTTGCTGTTCTACACAGCTAATCATAGTCCAACTGGGGTAGTCCCTCAAGCTGGGCAAGCTGGCAGTTATGTGAGAAGTGAGGGGCGGCTTGGGAGCTGGGGCGGCCTGCGAGCTGGGGCGACTAGTGCGCTGGGGCGGCCTGCGAGCTGGGGCGGCCTGCGAGCTGTGGAGGCCTGAGAGTTGGGGCGGCCTGCAAGCTGGGGCTAGGAGTGACGGTCGGCCAGGCGAGCTGCGGCCTGGTGGGCGATCTGT
Organism: Platanthera guangdongensis; assembly: GCA_039583875.1. Classification (NCBI taxonomy): domain Eukaryota; kingdom Viridiplantae; phylum Streptophyta; class Magnoliopsida; order Asparagales; family Orchidaceae; genus Platanthera; species Platanthera guangdongensis. The sequence continues at coordinate 39,493,145 of CM077165.1, read as the reverse complement.
TGTGGCCTGTTGGCGAGACACAACCTAGCGAGATGCAGCCTGGAGAGACGGCGAGACACGGCCTGGCGAGACGCGGACTGGCAAGAAGGCGGCCTGCTGGTTGGAGCCTCGTAAGTTGCGGCCTTCCTGGCGAGGCGGCGGCCTACTAGCGAGATGCGGCCTAGCGAGACGGACTACTTGGCAAGACGGTAGCCTGGCTGGCGAGATGGCTTGGGCGGCCTGGCCGGGCTGAGGAGGAATGGGTGGCCTGGGGCCTGGGCGACTCTTCAAAGGGGTCCGGTGGGAGACAAATATTTCCTCCCCCTACTAGTATATTACAGGGTATAGACCTAAATTGGCCATCAAGAGTGCAAAACCACTCCAAAAGCTTAAAAATACAAAAATGGTCTTGCGCTTGCCGAGTGAACCCTACTCTGCGAATACGGGGTTGTACATAATCACCGCTCATTTTGTGGTTGGCACAAGCTCGAAAATAAACATCTAACCCAACATAATTGTTGAGTGCCCTTCCTATAGCCGAAAATATTTGGCACCTCCCAGAGGAGTCAACCTGTCATGCAAGCTAATGGGAGCCTGGGTGACGAGATGGCCTTGGGGTAAAAAACACTTGGCCTCCCTGAGGGGTCAACCTGTCATGCTAGCTAATGGGAGCGTGGGTGAAGATACGGCCTCGGGGTAAAAACAATTGGCCTCCACGATGGGTCAACCTGTCATGCCAGCTAATGGGAGCCTGGGTGATGAGACGGCCTTATGGTAAAAACACTTGGCCTCCCCGAGGGGTCAACCTGCCATGCCAGCTAATGGGAGCCTTAGTGACGAGACGACCTCGGGGTAAAACACTTGGACTCCCTGTGGGGTCAACCTGTCATGCCAGCTAATGGGAGCCTGGGTGACGAGATGGCCTCGGGGTAAAAACACTTGGCCACCCTGAGGGGTCAACATATCATGCCAGCTAATGGGAGCCTGGTTGACAAGACGGCCTCAGGGTAAAAAATACTTGGCCTCCCCAAGGGGTCAACTTGTCATGTCAGCAAATGGGAGCCTGGGTGACAAGACAGCCTCGAGGTAAACAACACTTGGACTCCCCGTGGGGTCAACCTGTTATGCCAGCTAATGGGAGCCTGGGTGATGAGATGGCTTCGGGGTAAAAAAACACTTTGCCTCCCCGAGGGGTCAACCTGTCATGCCATCTAATGGGATCCTGGGTGACGAGATGACATCGGGGTAAAAAACACTAGGCCTCCCCAAGGGGTCAACTTGCCCTGCCAGATAGTGGGAGCCTGGGAGCAGAATCATCCCGAGGTGAGCTCTATTCACCCCTCTGAGAGATCAAGTAGCCCCACCAACTAGTGGGAGCCTGGCAGCGGAATCATCCCAAGGTGAGACCTACTCCCCCTACGAGAGATCAACCAGCCCTGCCAGCTAGTAAGAGCCTGTCAGCGGAATCTTCCCGAGGTGAGACATACTTACCCCTCCGAGAGATTAACCAGACTCGCCGTCTAGTGGGAGCATGGCAGTAGAATCATCCTGAGGTGAGTCCTACTCCCGCTTCGAGAGATCAACCTGCCTTGCCAGCTAGTGGGAGCCTGGCAGCGGAAACATCTCGAGGTGAGACCTATTCTCCCTCCGAGAGATCAACCAGCCCAGCCAGCTAGTGGGAGTCTGGCAGTGGAATCATCACAAGGTGAGCTCTATTCACCACTCTGAGATATCAACCAGACCTGCCAGCTAGTAGGAGCCTGGCAGTAGAATCATCCTAAGGAAAGGCCTACTCCCCCTCTAAGAGATCAACTAGCCCTGCCAGCTAGTGGGAGTTGGCAGCGAAATCATCCCAAGGTGAGACCTACTCTCCCCTCCGAGAGATCAACCAGCCCTGCCAGCTAGTGGGTGTCTGGCAGTGGAATCATCCCGAGGTGAGACCTACTCCCCCTCCGAGAGATCAACCTGTCATGCCTGCTAGTGGGAGCCTGACAGCGGAATCATCTCGAGGTGAGACCTACTCCCCCTCTAAGGGATCAACCTGCCCAGTTAGCTAGTGGGATCCTGGTAGTAGAATCATATCGAGGTGAGACCTATTCCTCCCTCCAAGAGATCAACTAGCCCTCCCAGCTAGTGGGAGCCTAGCAACAGAATCATCTCGAGGTGAGACCTACTTACCCCTCCGAGAGATTAAGCAGCCCTGCCAGCTAGTGGGATCCTGGCAGCGGAATCATCCCGAGGTGAGACCTACTCTCCCCTCCGAGAGTGTTGGGTATTGTATCCACAATTACCTGGATTTGAGGAAGCCACCTGTCAAGATAAGATGAATTCACAATGTATTTGATAAAATCTTTCTAGTTGTGCTTGCAGTATTTCCACGCTAAGTGCACACCAATGTCAGGGTGCAGTAGGTCAATATACACGGGTCTGCACGACGTAATCCCTCGTTGAGCAGATCAGTGTGTTGGCCTACGTGTATTCTCTCTATTGGAGTGCACTTATTTTCAAGCACAGGGTTGTAAATATGCAGGAGCAGACAAGGAGCAAGGATGGGTCAAGGAGCACCTCATAGGTGGAAAGATGAAAATTCGTCTAAGTTTAAATCGACGAGAATCACCAAGTGATTCTCGCCGATTCGTCGAGAATCAGAAGTTGATTCTCGCCGAACTTGACCCAGCCACTTCTAAGCAAGCACCTCTGCATCTAAGTAAGAATCGACGAGAATCACCAAGTGATTCTCGCCGATTCGGCGAGAATCACTAGTGATTCTCGTCAAATCGTCGAGAATCACTGGTTGATTCTCGCCGTCTCGACCTGGCCTAAAGCAGTACGTGCAACCAAGGCAAATTCGACGAGAATCATCTTTGATTCTCGCCGAATCGTCGAGAATCACTTTTGATTCTCGGCGACTCGGCGAGAATCACTTTTGATTCTCACCGATTTTGACTTGGGCGTTTTTCTGGAACTTCCTGAACCGGATTCTGCCGCTGTTAAGATTCTGGACCGGGACTTAGGGATTCAGCTTGTGGGTCCCACAACGGTCATTTTGGAAAGCATCTACAATATTTATATACGGGTATTTTGAACGGAATACCCAGACAGAAAGAAGCCAAGCAGAGCAAACCCTAAAATCGCGAAATAGCTCTGCCACATCCGTCGCCGCTCGCGCTAGTCCGTCGCCGCTGCTGATCGCTTTTCTTCCCGATATCCGGCGACAGAAGCTTAGTAACGCTTTGAGTCTCACGTGTCTATCCAGAGATCTCTTATCTCTCGATTTGTTGATCGGGAAAAACTTCCCCGTCTGAATCGATCGAGACGACCGATCCTCGTGTGACCGTTGGAAGACCAAGCTAGCTTCGCTATGAAGTTTGGATCTCCAAGTTCAGCAGCCGCTCATCATCATAGCCGCCGATCCCGAAGCTAGCCGCCGCTCGTGTTGCCGCTGCCGGTTCCGGGGAGATCCTCTCCAAGAGAGACCAAGGTTGTAGACTCTTCGTTGACTTCACGAACACGTCGTCGAACGAAGAGGAACACCGTAGTCTCCAAACGAAGTTTGTATCTCGTGTACATTCTATATTTACTTTTGTTGTAAAGGAACGATTGTTCTGTGTTGTAAGGGTTGGGTGCAACTCGTTTTGTGGGAGTGTTGACTCTCACGTGTGGAAGGGTTCCTTCCGATAGTGCAGGGATTGGATTTCAATCCTGTTGGAGAAGAGACCGAGTCGTCCCTTGTTGGGAGATAGGTCGAAGGGGGAAAGTGGATGTACCCAAGTCGGGGAACCACTATAAATTGCCTGTGTATTCTGTGTGCTGTGCTTTTTATTTTTATTGTGCATGTACATTCGTAAATTCCGCAAAAGCGCTACTCGTCACCTATTCCCCCCCCCCATAGGTGCACATAGTTGACACTAGGTGGACTTTCAAGTGGTATCAGAGGGAGGTTACTCATCAAAAAGGTTAACACCTTGAGTAGTATCCTGCCACCAGTGTCAGAAGCATGGAGCTGGATTATGAGATATCGCCACTCAGACTCCCCGCATGCACAAAGGAGTTTTATCCAGTCTGGAGGATGAGAGTGTCGTATCACTTGGATGCCATTGATCCTCGTGCATCTCTCATCCTGGAAGATGGTCCTTTTATTCCTATGAAGACCTCCGACTCTGGAATTCAGGTGCCCAAGTGCATTGCTGAGATGTCGGAAATGGAGCTTTCATTCTTTAATTTGGATAAGAGGATTCGTCAAATTATTATGGATATCTGGTCTGGAGCTTCTCGCTCTAGATTGGAAAAATGTAGGACGGCTAAATCTCTGTGGATGATGATCTCAGAGCTGATGGGGGGGTCAGAGAAAGCTGGAATCTGCTGTCAATCAGAGGATGAAGCGTATGTTGGGGTCCTCACTTCTGAAGATGAAGGCAAGGATCTCTCGGACTGCATCAGAGCTCCAGTGTCCATGTCTGAGACTGAAGAGGCCAGCGAGGAAAGCAGCTCTGATGAGGATGACACAATGGTCACTGGCTCTAATGACAATATCGCTGAGGAGCAGGTAACTTCTTCGTCCTGCCCTGTATCTCTTGAAATTTCTGAAGACAGGAACTGCGTTCCTCTAGAAGATTCTGATTCTCTGAAGAGAGCCCTTCAGTCGAGCAACCTACTTGCTGAGGAGCAAGCTCAAGAGATTGCTTGACTGAAGATCTTGTTGGTTCTCCAATTGGCGTCCAACAAGGTCAAGGACTCTAAGATCTCAGCTCTAGAGAGTAGTCTAGAGAATGAGAAACGTATAGTATCAAACTTTTCCAAAGTTGATGCTATAAAGAGAAAGCAAGAAAACAGGTGGATCTCCCGGATTATCAATGCGTGGAGAAATGGTGAAACTGTGTTCCGACCCCCCACTACAAGCAGGAAGGCAACTCATCATGCCTTCAGGTATGACCACAAGAATAGTCGTGGTCACTGCAAGGGTAATCTATCCCCATGTGGAGACACCCAGAGTGCAAGGGCTGTCGTGGCCACTCATGAGAGAATACCAAAGGCTCATTCTGAGCCCTTTGTATTCACTGCCACGGCCTCAACTTGATGTGAATCTGCATGTCCTAGCTCACAGAACACTTCTCACCACCCGAGGACACAGGATAGGGAGGTTAGAAATCATGGTGTAAGTTTTCATGGGGCCTCTGAAAGGGGGATGCCTGAAAGGAGGGCACCACCTTCCCGCCCTCATGACGCTCACAACATGCATTCCTTCCACCCTTCCACGTGTCACGATGGAAGAGGAAATTTTGTGAGGAGATCATACTCTATCCCGTTTAGACCTAGGACCGTGACTACCTCAGTCACTAGATCAGGTCGGAAACGGCGATACAACATTCACCCATGTTGGTGCTGTGGCAAAGTGGGACACTTTGCCATCGACTATTGGCACAACCCCTCTGTACCCACGGCAAGGGCTTATCCACATTCTCGGGACAGAGGTAGTCTTCCAGACAGGTTTTCTGAAGGAAGGCAGTTGCGTGCTTATGCTAACAGGAACCTAGGACCCAATATGATTTGGGTTCCTAAGGTAAAGTAATTCTTTCTTGCAGGGTAGTCTAGGTTCCCGTGAATATAATGGGAACTAGACAGTAGGTGGCTCAAGACCAAATTGGAACAAGCGTCTGCAATAACAGATGTGATATCTACTTGAGCATACTCACATTGAGCGTCTAATATGTTCTACCTGTGGGACTTAAACGATGACTCTCAAAATCCCAGGTAATTTTGATCAGTTCAAGGACTTGCGTCATATTGCATCCTCATTTAATATATATATATATATATATATATATATATATATATATATATATATATATATATATATATATATATATTTCTATCCATGTGTATATTTATACTTATGCTTATACATGTATGTGGGCACCTCTAAGGATAGGTTAACTCGATGCATGCAAACCTTTATACATCAATAAAGAGTTAACGAAGATATGTCATCGTGAATCTCGACAACTCACAATTGACATCAAAAAGTTTTTGGAAAAGCCTCGTCCAAATCCAAATAGATTGACTTTAAAATATACATGTATTTATCATTTTTATATTGACTTGACATCAGAAGAATTCAAAAATGTTGCAATGCTTCTCAACGTGAAAATTCCTAGTCAAGAAACCTCTCAATTTCGAATTAGACAAATCCCGCCAACACATTATATACTTGAAATCTCGCCGAATTAGACAAATCACGCCGACCCTTCACCTTCTTCACGAATCCCGCCTCACGTCGCAGCAGATATCCCGCAAGAGCTCTTCCGCCGACTCGCCGAAACCCGCAGACTTGCCGAAACCCACAAGAGCTCTCCCGCCGACTCGCAGAAACCCACAGGAAGCTCGTCGATCATCTTCTCGCTGCAAGATTCTTCGCCACCGTTTGTCTCGCAAGGTTCTCGTCGGATCCCCCACCGCCTTCGCAAAATCCCGCAAGTTCTCCATCATCTTCCCCTAGGTTCCCGCAAGGTTCTCGCAAAGCTCCCGACGAATCCCGCCGAACCCTGAAAGAAGCTCTCCAACTCACTTCCGTCTATGCCTTAGGTAACCTCTTCCTCACCCGTACTTGGACGTCCTCACTAGTGACGCTTTCCTTTTTGAATGTTCATTAAAGTTTAGAGTAGGGCTTCTCTCTCCAGATCTGCAATGGCTCCAAGGACAACTGCTGGGTTGGTCACCGGTTGCGAGCTTGTTCGAACTGGGTTCTCTCACGCCTCGGACGAATTCCGCAACATCATTCTGATGCTGGAAGAGGCTGGGCTAACATTCATCCTGGAGCACCCTTGCAAAATCCTGGACAAAGAAGTACTGGAGTTCTTCGCCACCGCAAGACTCCGAAATGGCGACTCACTAATCAAAAGCAAGGTGGCTGGGGCAAAGGTCAAGCTGTCTGCCAGCAAGCTGACTCGCTTCCTAAAGCTTTCTAGCTCGGAGCATGAGGACTATCTGGAGGACGATGATAAAACCAGAACTCTCTTATTCTGCGGTCTCCCACGGGGAACTCGGTTAATAAAGAGAAAAGAGATGAATGAAGAAGGGAAGCTCCTGTCTGACATTATTGGAAAGGTGCTCATCTGCAAGCCAGGCTCTCATGACCATATCTCAGGGGATATGTTCAAGATCCTGATAGCTGTCGTCTACCGTAAGAGGTTTAACTGGGGGGAGTTGCTGTTCGAGAAGATCAAGGAGACCTTGGGCACTCCGAGTTTTGGCCGCATCATAAGTCTATATCTAAACCGGCTAAATGGAGATAAGTTTGACATGAGCAAAGGTGTCCCTCTCCACTACTTGAAGAAGATGGACACAAGTGTGTTTGATCGATGGGAGAGGCGTATTGGGTAGACTGCAGTGGAAGAGCAACAGGGAGTATCTCCAGCAGTCACCCCCGGTGAAATTCCTGATACCTTGACTACAGGAATCGAGGGGGAGCCTCTACCCTCGCATACTGATGTAGTATCTGACATCTCCCAGCTGGCCAGAGATGCTGTGGCAGATCTACACGAAGAAAGTGAACCTGAGCTGGAGCATGGGGAGGCCCCGAACCGAAACGAGCAAGGAGCCGAAGCTACTGGAATGGAGACTGCTGACAACGAGTTGGAAGATGCTGCTGATATAGATGATTTCTTGGATGATGACAGAGAGGAAGATGGAAATGACGGACATGAAGTATTGGAGGCTCCATATCTTGTTGAACCTCCATCTGACAAGCCTGCACCAGTGGAGGGGGAGTCAGACAAATCTACAGAGGCCGCCAACATTCCTCCATTAGAGATTGTGCTTGTATCCAGCTCTACAGATGCGTCTGCTGAAGGGCAAGGTCCGCAAGTGCCTCCGGCTCTTCCATAATGAGATGAGCTAGCCACTCACACAGTAAATGTCATTCAGGGAATTATGAATGAACTCAAAGACTCCTTTGCTAACGCTCAGAATAAACTGCTGAAAAGGATTAAGACTTCTGAAAATCTGATGCTCAAGAATATGGTGGAAATCAACCATAAACTGGACGTGATGGACAAGAAATTTGAAGAAAAGTATACTGCGGCCGGCGAAGCTGTCACACTCCTTATGGCCGGATTGAAAAAGAACACTGATACTCTTGCTGTCGTAAATCAGAATGCACATGTTGTCGCCAACAACATTCAAAAGTTTGACGGTAATATGGTCACTCTCAACGCCAATCAGCAGGCCTTGGTCTCTGAATTCTCCAAGACCACGAAGCATATTGATGACTCCCTACATTCCTATGCCAACTTCATAGCTGTAGAAGCCAAAAAGGGGGAGAAAGAGTATCTAGCTAAGATGGCTGAGCTTCAAGAAGTCACGATCAAAAACTTCGAACAGTCAAACAAGTACGTCTATGACAGCTACCGGTGGATGCTCCACCAGGCGTTAGGCATCCCCTTGGCTGAAAATCCTGCAGATATTCATCCTCCTGAGACATCTACGGCCGCTGAGGGAGTAAGTGCTGCTGAGGGAATAAGTACAAGTGCTGCAGATGTTCCCATAAGTGAAGCTGATGCTAGGGCTCTCTCCAAAGCTAAACTGAGGAGCATGTTTGATCAAGAGGCCCTAGCAAAAGCCAAGGCCAAGAGAAAAGCTCAGGAAGGGACCTCCAAGGAGACACTAGCTGAAAAGAGGATCAGAATGAGTGAGGAGGACGTACGAAACGAAAAATGGAGTCCAGTTTCAAGGAACATCATCTTAGACACCTTCTGGCTGCAAGAAAGAGGAGAGATCAATCGAAACGAAGTATATAGCCAGTATGAGTGGGAAACGCACAAAACGTTTGAAGCGAAACGCAACATCTTTTTCAGAAACAACACGGATGCAAATAAAGTTCCTCCTCCTAGGTATTACCCGAAGCCCAAAGAATACATGGAGAGGCAAAGCAAGAAGTACTTGGCTCAAATTCTCAAAGATGACTTAGCTAAGGAAAGATAGTCAACAACTTGTAGCTTGTCATTCTCTCCTAAAAACATTTAATGATTATTGTTATGATATGAACAATTCTGAGATTATATATATATATATACATTCGTATTTGAATTTGTGAATGACTCAAGTCCTGATCTGGTTGCATATATTCTCTTGTGCTGCATGTTTAATTTCTGAATGCTATGTTTATTATTTGATAGGTGTTATTCATCTTAGCTAGTAGGGTTTTGGCTTCGTCAAATAGGGGGAGATTGTTGGGTATTGTATCCACAATTACCTGGATTTGAGGAAGCCACCTGCCAAGCTAAGATGAATTCACAATGTATTTGATAAAATCTTTCTAGTTGTGCTTGCAGTATTTCCACGCTAAGTGCACACCAATGTCAGGGTGCAGTAGGTCAATATACACGGGTCTGCACGACGTAATCCCTCGTTGAGCAGATCAGTGTGTTGGCCTACGTGTATTCTCTCTATTGGAGTGCACTTATTTTCAAGCACAGGGCTGTAAATATGCAGGAGCAGACAAGGAGCAAGGATGGGTCAAGGAGCACCTCATAGGTGGAAAGACGAAAATTCGTCTAAGTTTAAATCGACGAGAATCACTTGTGATTCTCGCCGATTCGTCGAGAATCAGAAGTTGATTCTCGCCGAACTCGACCCAGCCACTTCTAAGCAAGCACCTTTGCTTCTAAGTAAGAATCGACGAGAATCACCAAGTGATTCTCTCCGATTCGGCGAGAATCACTAGTGATTCTCGTCGAATCGTCGAGAATCACTGGTTGATTCTCGCCGTCTCGACCTGGCCTAAAGCAGTGCGTGCAACCAAGGCAAATTCGACGAGAATCATCTTTGATTCTCGCCGAATCGTCGAGAATCACTTTTGATTCTCGGCGACTCGGCGAGAATCACTTTCGATTCTCACCGATTTTGACTTGGGCGTTTTTCTGGAACTTCCTGAACCGGATTCTGCCGCTGTTAAGATTCTGGACCGGGACTTAGGGATTCAGCTTGTGGGTCCCACAACGGTCATTTTGGAAAGCATCTACAGTATTTATATACAGGTATTTTGAACGGAATACCCAGACAGAAAGAAGCCGAGCAGAGCAAACCCTAAAATCGCGAAATAGCTCCGCCGCATCCGTCGCCGCTCGCGCTAGTCCGTCGCCGCTGCTGATCGCTTTTCTTCCCGATCTCCGGCGATAGAAGCTTAGCAACGCTTTGAGTCTCATGTGTCTATCCAGAGATCTCTTGTCTCTCAATTTGTTGATCGGGAAAAACTTCCCCGTCCGAATCGATCGAGACGACCGATCCTCGTGTGACCGTTGGAAGACCAAGCTAGCTTCGCTACGAAGTTTGGATCTCCAAGTTCAGCAGCCACTCATCATCATAGCCGCCGATCCAGAAGCTAGCCGCCGCTCGTGTTGCCGCCGCCGGTTCCGGGGAGATCCTCTCCAAGAGAGACCAAGGTTGTAGACTCTTCGTTGACTTCACGAACACGTCGTCGAACGAAGAGGAACACCGTAGTCTCCAAACGAAGTTTGTATCTCGTGTACATTCTATATTTACTTTTGTTGTAAAGGAACGATTGTTCCGTGTTGTAAGGGTTGGGTGCAACCCATTTTGTGGGAGTGTTGACTCTCACGTGTGGAAGGGTTCCTTCCGATAGTGCAGGGATTGGATTTCAATCCTGTTGGAGAAGAGACCGAGTCGTCCCTTGTTGGGAGATAGGTCGAAGGGGGAAAGTGGATGTACCCAAATCGGGGAACCACTATAAATTGCCTGTGTATTCTGTGTGCTGTGCTTTTTATTTTTATTGTGCAGGTACATTCGTAAATTCCGCAAAAGCGCTACTCGTCACCTATTCCCCCCCCCCATAGGTGCACATAGTTGACACTAGGTGGACTTTCAGAGAGATCAACAAGCCCTGCCAGCTAATGGGAGCCTAGCATTGGAATCATCCCAAGGTGAGACCTACTCACCCCTTCGAGAGATCAAACAGCCCTGCCAGCTAGTAAGAGTCTGGCAGTGGAATCATCCCGAGGTGAGATCTACTCACACCTCTGAGAGATCAACCATCCATGCTAGTTAGTTGGAGCCTTGCAGTGGAATTATCTCGATGAGAGACCTACTCTCCCCTCTGAGAGATCAACCAGCCCTGCCAGCTAGTAGGAGCCTGGCAGCAGAATCATCTCAAGGTGAGACCTACTCCCCCTCCGAGAGAACCACCAGCCCTACCATCTAGTGGGAGCCTAGCAGCGTAATCATCCCGAGGCGAGACCTACTCACCCCTCCGAGAGATCAACCAGCCTTGCCAGCTAGTGGCAGCCATGCAGCGGAATCATCCTGAGGTGAGCCTTACTCTCCCCTCGGAGAGATCAACCAGCCCTGCCAGCTAGTGGGTGCCTGGCAGCGGAATCATCTCGAGGTGAGACCTACTCCCCCTCCAAGAGATCGACCTGCCCTGCCAGCTAGTGGGAGCCTGACAGCGGAATCATCCCGAGGTGAGACCTACTCACCCCTCTGAGAGATCAACCATCCATGCCAGCTAGTGGGAGCCTGGCAGCGAAATGATCCCGATATAAGACCTACTCCCCCTCCGAGAGATCAACCAGCCCTACTAGCTGTGGGAGCTTGGCAGCGGAGTCATATTGAGGCGAGACCTACTCCCCGTCCAAGAGATCAACCAGCCATGCCTGCTAGTGGGAAGCTGGCAGGGGAATCATCTCGAGGTGAGACCTACACCCCCGTCCAAGAGATCAACCAGCTCTGTCAGCTAGTCGGAGCCTGGTAGTAGAATCTTCCTGAGGTGAGACCTACTCACCCCTCCGAGAGATCAACGAGCCCTGCCAGCTAGTGAGAGCTTGGCAGTGGAATCATCCCAAGGTGAGACCTACTCTCTCCTCCGAGAGATCAACCATCCCTGCCAGCTAGTGGGAGCCTAGTAGTAGAATCATCCCGAGGTGAGACCTACTCTCCCCAACGAGAGATCAACCAGCCCTGCCAGCTAGTGGGAGCCTGACAGCGGAATCATACTGAGGTGAGACCTACTCACCCTTCCGAGAGATCGACCAGCCCTGCAAGCTAGTGGGAGCCTGACAGCAGAATCGTCCCGAGGTGAGACCTACTCACCCCTATGAGAGATCAATCAGCCCTGCCAGCTAGTGAGAGCCTGGCAGCGGAATCATCCGAAGGGGATACCTACTCCCCCTCCGAGAGGTCAACCAGTCCTGCCACCTAGTGGGAGCCTGACAGCGGAATAATCTCGAGGCGAGACCTACTCCACCTCCGAGAGATCAACCAGCTCTGCCAGCTAGTGGGAGCCTGGCAGCGGAATTATCCCGAGGTGAAATCATTTTCATAGATCACAAATATTCTCTGGCAGTTCCTGTCATCAATCATAGTTGATACAATGCAAGCAAAGTTCGTTACAAGAGCTGATTTCCCTTCTTTCCTACCTCCCTCTTCGCTTGTGAATCATCGGATCCCTCCTCGGGTGCCCACATCAACCCTGTCCTCACATTTCTCCCCTGCCGCCTCGGGTTGGACTTCTTCAATCCGCACCGGATCTTGCGCTTGTTGAGGCTGATGAGGCTGTGGTGCCGGAGCTCTTGTCCTTTTCATCTCCAGAAATTTTGGGCAAGTAGCTGTCATATGGCCTTCCTCCTTGTGGAATTCATAGTAAGGTAAATCTACTCTGACTCTTCTCCTTCCCCTGCGGTTCCTCGTCTGTTGGGTACATTGGAATAAATGTACCTGATTTGAAGAAGCCTCACCCTACTCAATGATATACATCAAAATGTATTTGATGTGTTTTGAGTTTAGTTGTGCAGGTTAAGTATTTGCAGGGACAGCTGAAAAGTTTCTAAGTCCATGTGTCGACACCCAGAAGAAAAGTGTCGACACTTAAGAAGACTTGTGTCGACACCCAGAGAAGTAGTGTCGACACTTGGAGTAATTGTGTATACACTAGGGATGCAGAGTCGACACTAGAAGGAAAGTGTCGACACATACAGGCTGTGTCGACACATAATGAAGAAATGTCCAGAGAAGCAGTGTCGACACTTAGAAGCAGTGTCGACACCCAGAGGAACTTTGTCGACATCAGAAAGTGTCGACACTTGGAGGCTGTGTCGACACTCAGCAAACTTCAACAGAGTCTAAGTACAAGTGTTGACATAATAAAGAATGTGTCGACACTCAGCAGAAGACTTAACACATGAAGAAAGTGTCGACACTAGGAGGCTGTGTCGACACTCATCAAAGTTCAACAAATTCTAAGTACAAGTGTCGACACAAAGGAGATGTGTCGACACTCAACCAAAGTCTCAACACAATAAGTCATGTGTCGGCACAAGAAGATGTGTCGACACTCAGCAAGTATCAACACAGAAGGCATGTGTCGACACCAAGAAGATGTGTCGACACTGAACAAGTTCAACACAAGAAGATGTGTCGACACAAAGTAGTTGTGTCGACACTTAGCAGAATTCAACTAAGTACTGAAGAACAAGGAGTTGTGTCGGCACACAATATCAGTGTCGACACATGTTGAAGAAGCAGTGTTGAGAAGCAGATCTACAACACAAGGAGTTGTGTTGACACCATGAAGGCTAGTGTCGACACTTAGTCTATAAGTGTCGACACTTAAAGACAGACTGTCTCAACACTTTCAGACAGTTACAGAAAATTCAAGAAGTGACTGGATGACATGACAGCTGCCAATCCAGCCGGTCTACTGCAACTGTCAGAGATGTCAGAAAACTGTTAGGAACCAGATCAGCCGGTCACCATGAAGAAGGCCTATATAAAGGCTTATTCTATCAACAGAAGAGTAATGATCCACAACAATAAAAGAAGAAGATCAAGCAATTCATTGAAGAATCAATTCAAGTGAAGATCTAAGTAGTTGGAGAAAGAGAGCTCCTTCCAAGAAGACAGCTGTTGAACCGGGCTGTGAAGAAGGGTTCAGATTGAGATCTGAATCTTAAGTTGCAGTGATTGAAGATCAGCTGCATAGAGAATCAACCATACTGTGTTCTACATTCAAGAAGCTTTGAAGGAAGCCAAGGGAGGTTGATCTCAGCAGAGTTCTTCCAAGAACTCATCAAGAAACCTATCAACTCTTCTCTCTTATTCTGAGTTGTAGGTATATACATTGTATTCTTAATTTCTTGTAGGATCCTTAGGGATCTAAGTTGTAAGCCTGAAATTATAAAGGCTGAGTGGTAGGGCATGTGTGGCTGAGTGTAGGAGATTCATTTCTCTGAGTGTAGGCCTTGTTGCTGAGTGTAGGTCTTTGTGAAGACTGAGTGGTAGGGCTGTTGAGCCTGAGTTGTAAGAGTGGGTTCACTCTGAGCTGTAGGAACCTGTTTGAGGTTCTGAGTGTAAGATCTGAGGATCTGAGAAATAGTGGAGGAGTTTGGCCGAATCTAGTACACTACTAGATAGGCGAAGAGGTAAAGTGGATGTACCCAGACCTTGGAGAACCACTATAAAGCTGTGTGTACTCTGTGTGTTTAATTCTGTGATTGCTGTGTTGAATTGCTGTGAAGAGTTATTTATAATTCTGTGATATAATCTGCCTAAACGTTTAAAAAGATAAGGTCACCTATTCACCCCCCCTCTAGGTGATTAAGTACAATTTCTTTCATTGTCTCCCTTCAACAAATCTCCATCGCTTGCTGCGGTGGGGGTAGGAGCTGCCTAGGGGCTTGCATTTGAAAGTTGAACCTCCCTTGGCCTCCATGAAAAAACCCCCACCTTGGATGTGACCTCTTCCTGTACCCTGAACGGGTCCTCCCTGTTGCCTCCAACCTGGCTCCGAACCATCTTGAGGTCCTTGGAGCCCCTGAGCTCTCTGCTCCTCTCTCCTTCTCCGCTCCTGATGCCTCGTGCCACCTGGCTCCTTCGACTCTGCCTCTGTCAACCTTGCCAACATCTTGACAAATGCCAGGTTGGCCGCCTCAGTTGCTATCTCCTCTACCGCCCTTTCCATCGTCTCCTCGAAGGAAAGGGAGGCCTTTCGGGTCAGGCTCATCTTGAAGAATCCCTCGTGCAACCCCATCATTAACGCCATCTGTAGGGCATACCCCGACATCTCCTAGACCTCCAGGATCTCTTCTTGGAACCTGTCAACGTAATGGGCCAGCGACTCCTCAGCCCCCTGCCTTATCAGGAAGATAGACTCAGTAATCTTCTTCCTTTTCTTGGAGGTGGAGAAGCGAAGATGAAAGCTCCGTCTCAAGTCCTCAAACCCATAAATTGATCTCGATGAGTTTTGTTGGAACCAATCCCTTGCCTTTTCCTTCAACGTGATCGCAAAGAGGCGACACTTGAAGGCATCTGTCATCGTCCTAATGGAGACGGCATCCTGAAACCACTACAGGTGCTGGACGGGATCATCCTTCCCGGTATAGTAAGCCATGTCTGGCTCTCTGAACCCCTCGGGAACGGGAGCTGAGATGATCAGCTCGTTGGACGGTGACCCCCTGAGGGGTGTGAAAGAAAAGGGATAGAACTTATTTTAATCTAGTTAAATATATATATTATATAAAAGAGTCAGCACAGTAAAAAAATAAAGAAAGAGAGCAAGCAACACAGATGACAGAATGATTATAGTGGTTCCACAAATCTGGGTACATTCACTCTTCTACCACCCTGGAAGGAATCCACTACAGGTTTTTGATCAGGTGCCCTGTCACCACAATATCTATTTCAAGGGAGATCTCATAACCCTTTGACCTTTTGATCAGGTGCCCAAAAACCAACACATAGGTTTTTGATCAGGTGCCTTGCCACCAAGAGTTTAACTTTTGAAGTTAGTTATAACCTTGTACATAGTGGGATGTAAGAAATATGTTGTCTTCTCTGTCTCAAATCACTAAGAGAAGGCTAGTGGATTTGATGATGTCAAAGCTCCACCTGAGATGTTGAATGGCTCAAGAAATAAGGAAGCTTTGCTTCATGGTGTAGGCCTTCAAAGGGATGTTGCACTTCAGAAGCTTCTTGGACTGATTTTGAGTAGTTGTCCCTTGGAAGCCTGAAGCAAATGATGAAGAACTCTCTGTGTATGAGAGCTGAGTTGTTCTTTACATATTCACTGATTTATTGTTGTTGTTTCTCTTTCTTCTCTCTCACTGCTTCATCTTCTTCTTCTTCTGTACTGCATAAATATCTCTATGTATTGTCTGAACATAATTCAAACATTTGAATTTACTTTGACTGTAATGGCTAAAATATTCCCGAGAATGGTAATTGCTTTTGGGAATCAATTAGCATTAAATCCTGATTTAATTCAGAATTAATGCAGCATCCAAATGACTATATTCATAAGAATATATAGCAGTAAATCTGATAGCTGTAATTGCCTTTAATTATGCCTTAAATAATTCTGCCAGCTGTAAATAATTTTGTCTGAATATTGCAAAGAAATCATCAAACTGAATTTTAAAGCTTTCTTCAAACTGGGCTCGGAGTTCATTGATCTCAGCTCGGAGTTCGTTGAGCTCAAATCGGAGTTCGTCGAGCTGAGATCAGAGATTTTGAACTGCATAATTTTTGAAATGAGATTTACAGCTTTCTTTGAGCTGAGCTTAGAGTTTGTTGAACTGAGCTTAGAGTTCGTTGAACTGAGCTTAGAGCTCGTTGAACTGAGCTCAGAGAATATCTTTGAGCTGAATTTCTGAACTTGAAATCTAAACTTCTCTAGAATTTTTCTGAAGGAGCAAACCTGGAAATAGTCCCATGACCCTTGAGTATATATATTCTGTCAATCTAATCATCCTAATAGTGATCCTTGCCCAAATAAGAACTAGGGTTCTAACAGGATAGTCTCACAACCTCTACTCGCGCGACCTGCTCTCCTGGAAGGCTGGCACTTGCTGGGCTGGAGAACAACTCCCGGCCGGTGAGGTCTCGCTCGATCCCATCTCCCATCCTCTCCTTCTCGGGCTTTTTTCCTGGTGCACTTCCTTCTCCCCCTTCTGGGGTCATCTCTCCTAGATCATTAGGCATTGACTCATTGAGAGGGGGGAGCAAGCTCCTGGTGGCTTGGAGTGTAGCTGCCACCCTGAGGAGCAATACTTCGCAGTATATCCATGATGCCTTGGATTGTCACAACCCGCATTTTTACCGCATATAATAACTAATCAGAGTAAGGGAAAATGCGCATTATGATGCTGCGTCAGCAGGGGATAACTGTGGATGCTCTGGAAGACACCTACTAAATCATGAAGAAAGATTGTTTAAGTTATTTTTAGAAAAAATTAGTTAAGTGTAATAGTTAGCTGTATCCCTCGACTTAATGGCTCATTTAGTCCACAAATCAAAATATAATTATACGCTGCGGAAAAATTACTTATTTAGATTGACTTTAACATCCTACATGAGTATAAGCGTTCCCAAAGGACAACTCATACAATGCAAGACTCTAAACTTATAATAGTAGTAAGGATAGATTTTACGGTCGCTAAATATAACAAGTTAGAGTTTTTAAATTATGCAGTGCATGAAGTAATAGTAATAGATTTTATTCTTAAAAATACCTAACATGCATTTCTAGCATAAATCCTCCCAGAGAGCAAGTAATCCACATCCACATATATAGAAATAAGCAGCTAGCAAGTATCAAACAAATAACAATTCTGTGGGCGCCAACAACTGACACGAACCAACTTACAGAAAAGTAAGTCTGAACCAATAACTAAATAAACAACAATCTACCCTGCTGAGATGAGGTAACAACCACGACCAACACTGCCGCCCAGAAACTCCAAAACTAGCTCTGCTATCTGCTACTGCTCTGAACCTGAGGCATTGCAAAGACAGAACACCTCAGCAAGAAAGCACAAATGGTGGTAGAAATTAATAAGCCAAAATACACAAAGGTCAAAGGGGTACCAACCCAAGACCAACAGTACTGAAATAAAGCACAGAAAGAGGAACAAGTCATCATCGAGAAAAAAGAACTCTTACGTGATTCATCACGTACAACAATAGTACACCAGACGCACGAGTCTATAAGGTGACAACATGAATAATTCGTAAGGAAGAAATACAATATCTTTATTAGGCACCTGTGGTCGACTCTACCCAAAAACACGGGCGAGGTGGTCACTCGTGGACACACCACCCAAAAACAAGGGCGAGGTGGTCACTCTTGGGCACACCCACACGAATATAAAATTCGTCTAGCAGCGTGGGAGTCTCATACTCTCCACCATACACCGCAGACACCCAAAAACCAGGTAGACTTCCACGGGGCACTAATGAAGGAAACAAACACTGCGGAGGTGGAATCGTCCAGTAACTCCCGCAATCAAGAAAACCACCAAGAAAACACCACATATCTCGAGATTTGGCTCGTCAGATTCTACTTGACACTTCTAGATTCAAGACGTGTTTGATCAACCCTTACGGACAATTTACAATCTCAGATAAACTCTAATACATTTGATAATGATAAATAAGGCAATTAAAGTCAATACTAAAAACATTTTATCAAACCTATACGAAGTTACCAGATCAGTTAACAACACAAGATTTAGAAATTTTCAAGTGATCGAAAGATTAGACATAACTATAACTTGGAATGAAGATAAAGGAACAAAACTCATTCATTACCATCAAATCGTACAAGGAGAAATGAGGGGAAACCACCACTTTCCATAGTTTAACCAGAAAAGTCCTCTAAATCACTCCACGTTATAGATCAGGGCAAAAAGATGCAGGAGGAATCGAAATCTGAACAAGAACGGCTGAAAAATAGGTTAGGGCCGAAAAACCCTAACGAGAAAACTCAAGAAATGGGGAAGGTATTACCATGATGGCGTGGCTCTCGACGAGAGCTTTCCGGATCTATGTTCGGATGAAGATTTCGAGCACCGGAGCACCGTCGGCGGCCACCGGAAGATTCACGACAAGGAAACTCTCTCTGTCTCTCTCGCTACTCTGGTTCGGGAGAAAACATATCGGAGAAGATGAAGTTCGGTTCTAAACCTAAGTTTAAGAATATATATATAATGTTTATAAAAAGTTTTGTCAAAAAAAAACGGGTTATTTCCAGCGGTTTTGCGGGAACCCAAAATAGATGTCTAGGATTACTCCAAATCAAAACATGCCCAACATGAAGGTTGTAGATCTCGTCGAGACGAACTAATTTCATGTTGACCATGTTTTCGTACGACACCGTTTTGACCCTCAAAATGGTGCCTGAACTCAGACTGCACACACTACTCGAGTAGAAATTGGTTTACTCGAGATGTAGGGGTTTACTCGAGTTGGACGGGCTTACTCGAGATGGAGACTCGAGTTGGAGACTTGGGGAACTCGAGATAGTCATAGGGACTCGAGATAAAAGGCATAGAACTCGAGTAGATCAGGTCTACTTGAGATAGAAGGCATGGAACTCGAGTGGACCAGTCGAACGGGCTATCTATGAGCAGTTTCGGGAAAATAAAAAATAAAGGTTTAAGATGGCTTCAAATCAAAAAGTGTCCTACATGAAAGTTGTAGATCTCCTCGAGACGAACAAATTTCATTTTGACCTTTTTCCACACGACATAATCTTGATCCTGAAAATAGCGCCCGAACGCCGACTGAACAGAACAACTCGAGTAGGAAAATAGTCACTCGAGTAGGTCCATAAATCACTCAAGTAGGTCCATAAATCACTCGAGTAGCTGAAAAGAAGGACTCGTGTAAATATAAAAGGTCACTCGTGAATATCTAGTAAAAGACATGAGTACATAAAAAACATAAGACTCTAGTACTTAGGAATCACTCTAGTACCTAAAAACAAAAGACTCGAGTGAATTTGCAGGAAGAACAAATTCTTTGCAAATAAAACCTTATGATTAAACTATACCAATGAATGGTAAAATACATTTTTGAATAGTACATTAATATTAAAATAATCATGTTTATATATTTTTGAATAATGAAACTACGAGGTTAGAACGGAGGCTCAAACGAGCGCTGAATTAAATGAAACTCACGTCGTAGGTAAACATTGACGCTACGAACACAACGACGAAGTCAAAAACAAAATCCGACGAGCCATTCCCGAGATATTAATCTTCAAAGTATACGGCGAACATAAACAATCCAAAACTTAAATTGCGCGCCGAGACTCCAAAAATGCTCGGATTGCAACAAAACTTGACGAGTAAGTCCAAAATTAGTTAATACAACTCCAAATGCAAAATTTTCCCATTACAACAAGAATTCGGCCGACTAGACCGAACGGACGCAAATATGAACTAACGGCATTGCGTCGCCAACTCGACGTTAAAAGTAACGCTATGATGTCATAAATATGACGATGCCCATTCGAATAAAATCATCGAAAAATCGGGGTAGTTACAGTCACTCCCCCTAAAAAGAAGTTTCATTCCGAAATTTAATACAACTCCAAGACCAAACCAAAACGATAAAATCAAACATGACTGAAAACATAACGACATACCCGAAACTAAGAGAAGTGGTGCGGATGAGATTCTCTCATTGCTAATTCCAATTCCCACGTTGCGCTCTCGATGTCCTGGTTTCTCCAAAGAACCTTGACCATAAGAATGGTCTTTCTCCGCAACATACGCTCTTGAGTATCCAGAATATGAATAGGTTCTTCCACATACTTAAGGTTAGGCTGAATCTAGGGCATAAAGTCGAGGACTTGACTATCATTACGAACACACTTCCGCAACTGGCTCACATGGAACACATCATGGACACCAGGGAAGGTTGCAGGAAAATCCAGCATATAAGTTGACACTCCTATGCGCTCAATAATCTGGAAAGGTCCCACGTACCGGGGATCTAACTTGTGGTTCCTTCCAAACCATTTAACGCCAAACACCAGGGAAACTTTTAGAAAAACCAAGTATCCAACGGCAAACTCCAGATCGACTCTTCGTCTATTAGCATACTTCTCATAGTGCTCTTGAGCCACTCGGAGCTTTTCCCGAATATGTGTCACAGCACAATTCATCTCTTCAAGGGCTTCCGGACCTAGCAACGGTCTCTCCAACTTCAGCCCAAAATAAAGGAGTTCTACAACGCCTCCCATATAAGGCCTCAAACAAGGCTATCTGCAAACTCTCTTGATAACTATTATTGTAAGAAAACTCCATGAGTCTGAGATGCGCATCCGAAGCACCACCATGATCCAAAATATAACATCTGTTTGTATCTTCTACGATCTGATTTACCCTTTCCATCTTACCATTCGTCTGCGGATGATAGGCGGGGGAATACCTTAAATTGGTACCCAACCCCTCCGGTAAACTCTTCCAAAAGCGAGACGTAAATCTGGAGTCTCGATCTGATACAATGCTAATAGGCACTCCATGTAACCTGATGACCTCTTCAAGATATAGCTCAGCTATCTTCTTCATCGAATACCCAATCTTAAACGGAACAAAGTGAGCACACTTTGTCAATCTATCGACTATCACCCAAACAGAGTCATGCCCACGGGGAGATTTTGGTAGACCGGTTATGAAATCCATTGAAATACTCTCCCATTTCCAACTTGGAATATCAAGCGGTGTCAATTTACCACCAGGCCTTCTATGATCAGCCTTCACACGCTGACATGTATAACATTCTGATACAAACTTTGAGATGTCATTCTTCATCCCTGACCACCAAACAATTTACTTTAGATCTTTATACATCTTAGTGGAACCAGGGTGGAAGGCGACACTGGAACCATGAGCTTCAGCACAGATCTTAGCTCTAATGTCACCAAAGGCAGGGACGCAAAATATACCCCGATACTTCAAGGTATCCAACTCATCCTGGGAGAAAACCGGTAGATCTCCCTTTACAGTTCTATTCCAGAGGTGCAATAAATCCGGATCATCCTTCTGATGTGCTCGAGTGAGGGAAATCCAAGAGTGTTCTTTTGTTTCTAGACTAGCAGACACAGTAAGACTCTTAACCTCAATATTCATTAACAAAAATTCTTCTACCAAGGACTGTACCGATAGGTTAAAAATTTTAGCGGTCTTTCTACTCAAAGCATCTGCTACTACATTAGCCTTTCCTGGATGATAATGAATTTCCAGTTCATAATCGGCCACATATTCTAACCACCAACGCTGGCGCAGATTTAGTTCCTTCTGATTGAAGACGTACTTCAAACTCTTATGGTCTGTATAAATCTTGCACAGCGCACCATATAATAAGTGTCTCCAAAGCTTCAGCGCATAAATTATAGCAGCAAACTCCAAATTATGCGTAGGATAGTTTCTCTCGTGGATCCTTAGTTGCCTCGATCCATACGCGATCACCTTAACATCTTGCATTAAAACACAACCAAGTCCGATATGTGATGCATCGACATACACATCATACTCAACTCCTTCAGTAGGTATGGTTAAAATTGGAGCAGTACATAATCTCTTCTTCAACTCTTGGAAAGCATCTTCACACTTATCACTCCAAATGAATGCAATGTTCTTCTGAGTAAGTCTAGTTAGAGGAGAAGACAACACCGAAAACCCTTCCACGAATCTTCTATAATAGCCAGCCAGGCCTAAGAAGCTCCTAATCTCCTTAGGTATAGAAGGTCTCTCCCATCCCATCACAAAATAAATCTTGGTAGGGTCTACATAAATACCGTCCTTGCTTACAACATCACCCAGAAAGGACAGCTGAGGTAGCCAGAACTCACACTTGCTCAACTTCGCATATAACTTATGCTCCCTCAGGGTCGACAAAACCAAACGCAAATGCTGAGTATGCTCTTCAACATTGCGGGAATACACCAAGACATCATCTATAAACACAATAACGAATCGGTCTAAGAAATCCTTAAACACCCTATTCATCAAATCCATGAAAGCAGAGGGTGCATTGGTTAAACCAAAAGACATCACCAAAAACTCATATTGTCCATGCCGCGAACGGAAAGTGCTTCGTGGAATATCTGTCTCACGAATTCTCAACTAGTGGTAGCCTGAGTGAAGATCGATCTTTGAAAATACCGAGCTACCACGCAACTGATCGAAAAGATCATCAATCCTTGGCAGGGGATATCTATTCTTAATGGTTACCTTGTTCAATTCTCTATAATCGATGCAAAGCCTCATCGATCCATCTTTCTTCTTGACGAATAAAACAGGAGCACCCCGTGGAGAAGAACTTGATCTAATAAAAAACACACCTCAGCAACTCATCGAGCTGAGTATGCAACTCATCCAACTCACATGGAGCCATACGGTACGGTGCTTTGGCAATAGGACGAGTACCTGGCTCGAGGTCTATAACAAACTATATCTCCCTTTTAGGAGGATGTCCTGAAAGACTATCAGGAAAGACATCTCGAAACTCTCACACCACCGAGACATCCTCAAGATGTGGTGTAACAGATGATGTTTCCAGAGTAATAATAGAAACTAAAAATGCCTCGTAACTAGACTCTATAGCACGACCAGCACGTACCGCAGAAATGACAGGGGAAACTCTGTCCTGATATCCTTAGACGCTCATAGGTTGGCCGTCGTCCATCCTGAAATCCAATATCTTCTCTTTGCACTAGATGACCGCATCATACTTGGATAGCCAGTCCATGCCAAAAATCACGTAAAAATCAGACAGATACAAAATCATCAGATTCGCAAAGGCCAGAAAATTGTCAAGATAAATAGGGCATCTCAGAACTCCTTGATTAGATATTACCGAATCACCGGAGGGAAGCTTGACATTGAAGGAGTCTCCTAATTGATCCACATTCAGGCGATGTTTATCAACAAACCTCCAGGCCACGAAGGAATGGGTGGCACCCGAATCAAAAAGAACGCGCGCCCACCTATTCTGCACCATAAACTCCCCTAAAACTGTAACATACATAACTAAACGAATGATAACTAGGGCAACAACGACAAATAATAATGATAAATTAAACTGAGGCTAACCTGATATCACTTGCGTAGAGGTTTGGGCTTCCTCGCTAGTCATCACGTTCAGATTTCCTTTTCCTTTATCCAAGTTTGGTGGCGGTGGCAGAGCTCGAAGTGGGGCAGGCTGCAGTGGGGGCTGAGCCTGGGTGCACGAAGACTTCTGGTGTCTCTTCTGCCCACACTGGAAGCAAGTCCTTTCTTTCATCCAACACCGACTCACATCATGACCTTTCCTTGCACAGTACGAGCACACTAGCTCTCCTTTGGGTGCATCTTGGATGGTGTGCACCTGCTGCTGCTTCAGGGTGGCAGTCGTCTTGAAACATCTTTCGTAAGGGTGGCCAGGACGACCACAGAAGCTACACACTTCCTTACTTTTCTTCTTCGAAGAAGGGCCAGATGCCCTGCAGCTACCATCCTCAACGCCTTTTCTCTTATCTTTCCTCGCCGCAGTACCTCGATTCTTGGCGTTTTCAATCGCCTCAACTTTCAGTGCGGCTTCCACTGCCTCAGCAAAGTTCTCTGCTCTATAAGTGCATGCCAACTGCTGTACATCGCTCCTTAGTCCTCCAAGGAATCGCTTCACTCCACCCTCCTCCGAAGCTACCAAATCGGGGGTAAATCTGCTCAACTTGCTAAACTCAATCTCGTACTGGCTCACGGTGAGCTGTCTCTGCTTCAGATGCAGAAAGTTATTCATCAGGCCATCCGGCTCGACCGAGGGTAGAAACTTCTTCAGCAGCATCTTCTTAAAAGATTCCCAATAATATCATTCCCTCAGACTCTCCCTTTCCCAAATCCACCAACTCTTTGTAGGGCATTTTAACTGATAGGCTGCAATCATCACCTTCTGGGCTTTTAGAATTCCAGAATATGAAAACATCTCCTCGATGGAGATGATCCAATCATCTAAAACCATAAAGTCGGCACTCTCGTCATAAGTGGGAGGTTCCAACCGCTGGAAGTGTGATATGAAATTCATTTCTGGTGGTATCGCCATCGGGGGCACCAGAGGAGTAGGTGTATCGGGCACGGCTTGGCCCAAGGCAGGCTCTTGCACTAAAGGTTATTGTGCAGGAGCGACAGACAACAAAGACTCAATTTGTGATTGCATCGCAACCAATTATCTCGACAGAGCCTCATTGCTCTAACGCAGACCCTCGATAATCGCATCACTTTGCGCACCTGATGACTCACCCTCCGATTGGGGAGTCGACATCGTCGCAGGACGCTTTGGCAGCATTTCAAAAAAAAAGTAAATGGACAACTCATCAAAATCCTAGCTTACAACAAAGCCACACGACTAGTTCAGACCACACTTAAATGATACTTGCTTACGCTGCGACTTGCTCTGGGATTTTATTATGATGCTATGTCCTACTTAGGATGATATCTTCTCATCCTATTGACTCTTGTGCCTATGAAATGAATGCATGTATTCTTTATTCTTATTTAAAATCATGTGTGTACATGTGTCATCATGTAAACCTTAACTTAGCATGCGTGCTTATGTGATGATATGTAATGTATGTAGTGTTATGCATTCTAAAAAGACCCTAATGCATGTTATGAGCGGCGTACACATGAAATGTTATGCATCTCATACTACATAACATCGCATGAAACGAGAAAAGAAAACGTGCTAATGGGCAACCATGTGAGGGTGGTTATGCATACCATAGTACATAACCGTCACATGTTTCCACCTATGGTGGATCCAAATACAAACACATATTATGCATCCCATACTACATAATATGCCCCATATACTTCTTATCATGCTATGAATGTAGTGACTATGCTTCGGTTAAGATGTAATGATGACACATTGGTGTGTGTATGAAATGTCACTAAACAACTAACACTAACAAGGGAAGGTTGCCCGACAAATTGTCAAGCAACCTGGCTCTGATACAAACTGTCACAACCCGTATTTTCACTGCATAGAATAACTAATCAGAGTAAGGGAAAATGCGCGTCATTTATGCGTAAGATCACGACACTGAACCAGTCGCACAAGTAATATAAAATGGGCAAGTATTCCCAAGTATCGATCTCTCAAGGAACACAGTATGGTGGAGTTAATTTCGAGGTGGACTTGATATTGAAGTCCTTAGGTCGGCGGTAACGATGAGGGTTTTGATTTTGCGGACAAAGAAAATAAAATACTATCAACTACTCCTATGCAACGCCGCTATTCGATTCTTCGCCAGGTGGGATGGAAGACTAGTCGGGCCGTTATGCACCGAATCACTAGGCGGATTGGTGAGTAGGCTTGCGGATGAGGTGATGAGAATGATGGAATGAGGGTCATGAGCAACTCTTCGCTACGCACGCCACTAGCAATTTCTAGTACGACAAGGACAGATGGAGGGTGGATGGACAAATAGGCACACCTCAAGCAAATAACGAAAATACAAAATCACATAGACATGATTGCATAAAAATGTTTTACAAACTAAGCATACTTCACCATATACAAGAGTTCAACTACACATTCAACAACCAAATAAGAAAAGAGGGTGTGAAATCGACCAGATCCGAAGTCTTACTGAGGATTCATAGTTAGAATAGTCGGGTTGTCAATCTGCGTCCAAGCTCGGTCCTCAATTGCGTCCGGGGTAGAGAAGGGCTGTCACCACCTTCCAATGACCCGTCTTCTTCGTGTCACGATAGCGGACGAAAGTTTCAAACTTCCCTTTGCTTGATGGCTATGGAGTTGAAGCTTGGAATGAACCCAAGAGATGATGGAGGAGGCCGAGAGGAAGCTCCGGCTTGGATTTGGCGGTGAAAGCTTGCCCGGAGCACCTCCCTAGGGTGGAAGATAATGAAAAACGGCGGAGAAGGCGGAAAACGGCGAAGAAATGTCGAGTGATCCCAGCGATCCTGAACTAGGGCGAGACCTGCAATATTTATAGAAAGCAGAATTGAACAATGCGCACGATCACGGGCGCACGACCAGTGGTCGTGCGCACTATGTTGAGTGATCGTGCGCACTGGCACGGCAGATTATGAAGAAGAACTGGGATAATGCGCACGAGCAGTGGCTGTAACGCCCCGAATTTTTGATTACGTACGCATGATGGGCGTTACGTTGGCTTTGCCTGTCGTTTGAGCATGGTTTTTCCCGCGGGCTTGCGAGTGGCTGTTTTGGTTGCCGAGTTGCACGATTCCCCAGCAAACCGGAGTCCAAAAGAGGGACTCGGTGAGGCCTCTTAGGGAATGCTTGCATATTTGTTTTCGCGCCCGGGTAATGTTGCTCAAAATAGGTTGCTGGTTCAGGAAGCAAAACAAAAAAAGGGTAAAAAGTGCTTAAGGTAAAAATGGTCTAGGACGTCACAGAAACATTTTTCACAAAAGGGAAAAATGGTCGTTTTTTTGCAAGACACGCCCCCTGACACGGGCGTGACCCAGGCCGTGACCTGGGCGTGACCTCCTTGACTCGGCGATTTTTTCTTGCGTCGAGTTGAGCTCGACGAATGGGGTACACGCCCCGTGACACGGGCGTGTCACAGGCCGTGTTCCGCTTCGTCGAGTGTCGAGTATCGAGCGTCGAGTATCGAGCGTCGAGTATCGAGTGTTGAGTGTCGAGAGAGGGGACACGGCCTGTGACACGGGCGTGTCACAGGGCGTGTCAAGCTGGGTCGAGTGTCGACACTTTCTGTCGATGAGGTGTCGAGACACGGGCTACACGCCCTAGGTCACGAGCGTGATCGACCCGTCACGGCCGTGTACCCGGCGGTATACCGTGTGGATAAACTGGAATTTGCTGCCTTTCGGCGCCGCTTAAGGTACACGCCCTGTGTCACGGGCGTGACACAGGGCGTGACCGGCCCGAAAATTGAGTTTTTCCAGTTTTTTTGTGCTGTTCATTTCCTTGATTCTGCACCGAACGGTTCAGCTCTATTCTGGAGGAAATAAGTCCGAAACAGAGCATTGGGTTTCTCATTTTCATCTTCTTCTTCATTCCCAAAGTGAAAGCAAGAGAGCAAGGGAGCAAGCAAGGCAAGGAAAGAGGAGAGCAGCCGTCGCGGCATCGTCTCGGTTCAGGCAAGCGGTGTTCTCCACCCTTGCCAATCTTCGTTCTTGATTCAATTTTCCATTTTCCCTAGCTTTAGATCTTGTGTTAAATTCTTCCTTATTAGCCTTATTATTGCTCTTTCAATTCCCCTATGCTTAGTTTGTTCTTCTTGATTCAAATGATGATCAATCCTCTTGTTTGTTTATGTAGCTAATTCCATATGCTAATTCCCTATGCTGACTTTGCTCTCCTATGTTTAGTTTTGTTGGTTCTCAATTCTATGCTAGGCTAATTCATGTAGTTCTCTTGATTCATGTTCATGTAGCATATTCGCCTTGCTCATTTATGTGATTTTTCCTTGATCATAGCATATGGTTCTAAACATGTGATTTATGTACTTAAGTTAATCAAATCCTATCATGTGATTCTTCTTTGATATAAAGCATGTGACCCTTTTTATGTGATGAAGTTCGTCAAACGCTACGTTGGCAATTGGTCGTCATGTGTGAGGATGATGAAAGGAAACGTGTTACCTTGGGATATGGTGCATTTTGCGAGACGAATTTGTGAACCATGGCAGGAGCGTTTGTGTGAGAATTTTGCAAGGGGTGGTGTGGTTTCAGCCTGTGGCCACCGAGTTTTGTTTTTGTGGTTAGAGAGACCACTTTAGCCCCGATTTGGGCTGGTTTTGTTTGGTGCGTTCCACTTTAGGGCTGCCACCGATAAGACCCTTGCGAAATTGAACTTAACCGCTGCTTATGCTTCCCTAGTATCGTAGTTTCTTGTCCTTTGAATGATGGAATGGACATGTGTTTTGCCTTTTGCTCCTACGGTTTGAGCAGGACTTGATGAACTTGTACGCACTTGGTGCGGTTGACCCTTTGGCATGACATTGTACACACTTGTTTTATGCACTCTTTTGACTTAAACATTGCTACGGGGTCGGTAAGCCCCTTTTTTATCGATTATGAAATTCATGCTCTCTTTTGTATAGCTTGGTTGATTGCTGAGGTATTCTTTCTTGAATGCCTCAGGTGCAGGTTGTAGCCGGTTGAGCGGCTAGGTTGGTTGGTGGCGTTTCTTGAGAGCTAGCCGAGCTTACATAGCGAGGTAGTTCTTCTTTTTGTTGTACAGACATACATGTGCCCCAATGGATTCGTGTCAGCTTGTTGGCGCCCATTTGGTGGGTTTTCTTTTATGTAAATATGAACTAGACTGCTAATGTAACTCACTTGGATGGAATGATATGTACTTGCTTTTGGGATGGTTTTTCTAGTAGGTTGCATTAGATATTTTGAAGTTAACAAAACCTACTATTGTATATCAAGCATACATGTTTTGACTAACTAAAACGTATTTTTTAAATAACGTAAACAAAGAGACTTTCTGATCGTAGTATTACTATAGCCTGCATATAGGAGAGCGTCAGAAATAAATAAAGGATTTCCGCCGCGTTCATATGTGTTTTGATATCTAAGGCCGAGGGATACAGCCATTTAAACCAAACGTTTGCGTGCATGTAACTGTTGAATTTCAACTTGTAAAGTAAGCGTCAAGAGTTGCCTGAGCGTGTGCAGTTATCCCCTGCACGACGTGGCATCATAACCCGTAGTTCCTCTTGCTCTGATACGATATGCTCGTTGAGGAAATGCGGGTTGTGACAGTTGGTATCAGAGGGAGGTTTGCTTGCCATTTGGTCGGGCAACCTTTCCCTTTGATTTTGTGTTTGTACGCATCATCTCATACACACACCGAGGTGCCATCAGTATGTCTTGGCCGAAGCACGTACACTACACTCATGGCATGAACAGAAGTATACGGGGCATATTATGTAGTATGGGATGCATAATATGCGGTTGTATATGGATCCACCATAGGGGCAACATGTGAGGGTTATGTAGTATGGGATGCATAACCTCACCACATGGATGCGACTAGCACGTTTTCTTTTATTCGTTGCATGCAATGCTATGTAGTATGGGATGCATAGCATTGTGATGCGTACGACCGCTCATGGCATGCATTAAGGCTGTTTTTTTTAGATTGCATAGCACAGCACGCATAACATAACATTGCATGAGCACAACGTGCCAAGCTAAGACGTACCTGCTGACACCTGTACACACATGTTTTGGGTCAAAGAAAGTCATGCATTCATGGTTTAGGCACAAGTTAGTGGGATGACGGTGAGTCATCTTTAGGCTAGGCATACCATCATTCTCAAACTCCCAAAGCAAGGTAGCAGTTGATGTTCATATTACTTTATGTATGGTCTGTACCTAGCCGTTGTGTGTTTTGTTGGGTTTGAGCTTGATAAGAGTGAACGTGTTATAGGATGTCGAAGCGTCCAGTGACAAGGCAAACTCCCCAATCCGAGGGCGAGTCTTCGGGCGCGCAGAATAATGCGCTGATGGATAGTCTTCGCCAAAGTAATGAGGCTTTGACGAGGCAGGTGCAGGAGGTACAGTCCCAGCTCCAAGCTATGTCATCCGCGATGTCTGGGCTGGCACCAAGAGGACAAGAGATGGTTAGAGGCCCCACTAGTTCGACTCCTTCAGTGGCAGTGACACCCCCGGTTGTGGTTCCTCCTGCGATGACTTTCATCTCGCAGTTTCAGCGACTTGGACCACCGACGTATGATGGAAAAGCAGACTTCGTGATCTTGGATGATTGGGTGATTACATTGGAAGAAATGTTTGTGTATGCTGGTGTGACCGAGGACCAGAAGGTGATGCTTGCTGCCTATCAACTTAAAGGGTTGGCGAAAGGTTGGTGGTTACGAGAAAAGGAAAGCCTAGGGGCGGGCTGTTCGTGGGAAGCGTTCAAAGAACTAGTACGGCGCAAGTTTCTACCGGCAGTGGAAAGGGACCGCCTGATGAATGACTTCTTGTACTTGAAGCAAAGGAAACTCACAGTTAGTGAGTATGAAATGGAGTTTAGCAAGTTAAGTCGGTTCGCTCCGAGCTTGGTGACTACGGAAGCTGATCGAGTCAAGAGATTTTTGGGCGGACTCCGCAGCGACGTGCAACAGTTCTCAAGTGCTTATGGAGCGACAAGTTACACTTCGGTGGTTGAGGCGGCGTTGAAGGTAGAAGCTATTGAAAATGCCAAACAAAGAGGGCAGCAGATGAGGCAGGGCAAGAGACAGCTGGTGGGAGAGAAACTGTCCCACGAGTCAGACGTAAAGATCATCCGACTGCATGGTGTGCCTATGAATATCATTTCAGACCGAGATTCCCGCTTTACCTCTCGTTTTTGGCGCAGTTTACAAGAGGGTTTGGGGACAGATTTGCGATATTCCACGGCGTATCATCCTCAGACGAATGGCCAAACCGAAAGAGTAAATCAAATTGTAGAAGATATGATTCGATGCTACATTCTGGAGTATGGCGGAGCATGGGATGAGCGTTTGCGGCTTATGGAATTTGCATATAATAATAGCTATCAAGAAAGCTTGCAAATGGCTCCGTTCGAAGCGTTATATGGGCGACGATGTCGGACCCCACTATTTTGGGTTGATGTTGGCGAGCGGCCTTTGTTGGGTCCAGAGGCGCTCGAGGATATGGAAGTTGCAGTACGACTTATTCGGCAGTGAAAAGTATGCCAACCGACGAAGGTCGGAATTAGAATTTGCGGTGGGGGATTCTATTTTCTTGAAAGTCTCCCCAATGGTTGGGATTAAAAGGTTTGGGAAAGAACGCAAATTATACCCAAGATTTGTGGGTCCCTTCAAGATACTTGCACGAGTTGGTGCATCAGCCTACAAAATAGAATTACCCGTGAACTTTCCTGGTGTTCACAATGTGTTTCATGTTAGCCAACTTCGCAAGTGTATGCGGAATGACAAGCAAGTGTTGGACGTTGTGCCGCAATTAGCGCCCAACCTTTCATATGAGGAGATGCCCATCCGGATATTGGACTCCCAAGATCGCGTGTTGCGGAAAAAGAAGATTCCTATGGTAAAGTTGCTATGGAAAAATCAGGATGTGGAAAGCGCGACGTGGGAACTCGAGTCAACAATGAGGGCGGCTCATCCTCATTTGTTCCCGTAAATAAGCTGGTATGTGACTTGGTGTTTGGTTGCATTCATGTTTTGGTTTGCTTCTATAGTTTCTCTTGTGAAAGGTTTCGAGGCGAAACTTTTTGTTAGGGGGAGTGATTGTAACGCCCCGGATTTTTGATTACGTACGCATGATGGGCGATACGTTGGCTTTGCCTGTCATTTGAGCATGGTTTTTCCCGCGGGCTGCGAGTGGCTGTTTTGGTTGCCGAGTTGCACGATTCCCCAGAAAACCGGAGTCCAAATGAGGGACTCGGTGAGGCCTCTTAGGGAATGCTTGCATATTTGTTTTCGCGCCCGGGTAATGTTGCTCAAAATAGGTTGCTGGTTCAGGAAGCAAAACAAAAAAAAGGGTAAAAAGTGCTTAAGGCAAAAATGGTCTAGGACGTCACAGAAACATTTTTCACAAAAGGGAAAAATGGTCGTTTTTGTGCGAGACACGCCCCCTGACACGGGTGTGACCCAGGCCGTGACCTGGGCGTGACCTCCTGGACTCGACGATTTTTTCTTGCGTCGAGTTGAGCTCGACGAATGGGGTACACGCCCCGTGACACGGGCGTGTCACGGGCCGTGTCCCGCTTCGTCGAGTGTCGAGTATCGAGCGTCGAGTATCGAGCGTCGAGTATTGAGTGTTGAGTGTCGAGAGAGGGGACACGGCCTGTGACACGGGCGTGTCACAGGGCGTGTCAAGCTGGGTCGAGTGTCGACACTTTCTGTCGACGAGGTGTCGAGACACGGGCTACACGCCCTAGGTCACGGGCGTGACCGACCCGTCACGGGCGTGTACCCGGCCGTGTACCGTGTGGATAAACTGGAATTTGCCGCCTTTCGGCGCCGCTTAAGGTACACGCCCTGTGTCACGGGCGTGACACAGGGCGTGACCGGCCCGAAAATCGAGTTTTTCCAGTTTTTTTTGTGTCGTTCATTTCCTTGATTCTGCATCGAACGGTTCAGCTCTGTTCTGGAGGAAATAAGTCCGAAACAGAGCATTGGGTTTCTCATTTTCATCTTCTCTTCATCTTCTTCTTCATTCCCAGAGAGAAAGCAAGAGAGCAAGGGAGCAAGCAAAGCAAGGAAAGAGGAGAGCAGCCGTCGCGGCATCGTCTCGGTTCAGGCAAGCGGTGTTCTCCACCCTTGCCAATCATCGTTCTTGATTCAATTTTCCATTTTCCCTAGCTTTAGATCTTGTGTTAAATTCTTCCTTATTAGCCTTATTATTGCTCTTTCAATTCCCCAATGCTTAGTTTGTTCTTCTTGATTCAAATGATGATCAATCCTCTTGTTTGTTTATGTAGCTAATTCCTTATGCTAATTCCCTATGCTGACTTTGCTCTCCTATGTTTAGTTTTGTTGGTTCTTAATTCTATGCTAGGCTAATTCATGTAGTTCTCTTGATTCATGTTCATGTAGCATATTCGCCTTGCTCATTTATGTGATTTTTCCTTGATCATAGCATATGGTTCTAAACATGTGATTTATGTACTTAAGTTAATCAAATCCTATCATGTGATTCTTCTTTGATATAAAGCATGTGACCCTTTTTATGTGATGAAGTTCGTCAAACGCTACGTTGGCAATTGGTCGTCATGTGTGAGGACGATGAAAGGAAACGTGTTACCTTGGGATATGGGGCGTTTTGCGAGACGAATTTGTGAACCATGGCAGGAGCGTTTGTGTGAGAATTTTGCAAGGGGTGGTGTGGTTTCAGCCTGTGGCCACCGAGTTTTGTTTTTGTGGTTAGAGAGACCACTTTAGCCCCGATTTGGGCTGGTTTTGTTTGGTGCGTTCCACTTTAGGGCCGCCACCGATAAGACCCTCAGTTTTTTTTGTGCCGTTCATTTCCTTGATTCTGCATCGAACGGTTCAGCTCTATTCTGGAGGAAATAAGTCCGAAACAGAGCATTGGGTTTCTCATTTTCATCTTCTCTTCATCTTCTTCTTCATTCCCAAAGAGAAAGCAAGAGAGCAAGGGAGCAAGCAAGGCAAGGAAAGAGGAGAGCAGCCGTCGCGGCATCGTCTCGGTTCAGGCAAGCGGTGTTCTCCACCCTTGCCAATCTTTGTTCTTCATTCAATTTTCCATTTTCCCTAGCTTTAGATCTTGTGTTAAATTCTTCCTTATTAGCCTTATTATTGCTCTTTCAATTCCCCTATGCTTAGTTTGTTCTTCTTGATTCAAATGATGATCAATCCTCTTGTTTGTTTATGTAGCTAATGCCTTATGCTAATTCCCTATGCTGACTTTGCTCTCCTATGTTTAGTTTTGTTGGTTCTCAATTCTATGCTAGGCTAATTCATGTAGTTCTCTTGATTCATGTTCATGTAGCATATTCGCCTTGCTCATTTATGTGATTTGTCCTTGATCATAGCATATGGTTCTAAACATGTGATTTATGTACTTAAGTTAATCAAATCCTATCATGTGATTCTTCTTTGATATAAAGCATGTGACCCTTTTTATGTGATGAAGTTCGTCAAACGCTACGTTGGTAATTGGTCGTCATGTGTGAGGACGATGAAAGGAAACGTGTTACCTTGTGATATGGGGCGTTTTGCGAGACAAATTTGTGAACCATGGCAGGAGCGGTTGTGTGAAAATTTTGCAAGGGGTGGTGTGGTTTCAGCCTGTGGCCACCGAGTTTTGTTTTTGTGGTTAGAGAGACCACTTTAGCCCCGATTTGGGCTGGTTTTGTTTGGTGCGTTCCACTTTAGGGCCGCCACCGATAAAACCCTTGCGAAATTGAACTTAACCGCTGCTTATGCTTCACTAGTATCGTAGTTTCTTGTCCTTTGAATGATGGAATGGACATGTGTTTTGCCTTTTGCTCCTACGGTTTGAGCAGGACTTGATGAACTTGTACGCACTTGGTGCGGTTGACCCTTTGGCATGACATTGTACGCACTTGTTTTATGCACTCTTTTGACTTAAACATTGCTACGGGGTCGGTAAGCCCCTTCTTTATCGATTATGAAATTCATGCTCTCTTTTGTATAGCTTGGTTGATTGGTGAGGTATTCTTTCTTGAATGCCTCAGGTGCAGGTTGTAGCCGGTTGAGCGGCTAGGTTGGTTGGTGGCTTTTCCTGGGAGCTAGCCGAGCTTACATAGCGAGGTAGTTCTTCTTTTTGTTGTACATACATAAATGTGCCCCAATGGGTTCGTGTCAGCTTGTTGGCGCCCATTTGGTGGGTTTTCTTTTATGTAAATATGAACTAGACTGCTAATGTAACTCACTTGGATGGAATGATATGTACTTGCTTTTGGGATGGTTTTTCTAGTAGGTTGCATTAGATATTTTGAAGTTAACAAAACCTACTATTGTATATCATGCATACATGTTTTGACTAACTAAAACGTATTTTTTAAATAACGTAAACAAAGAGACTTTCTGATCGTAGTATCACTATAGCCTGCATATAGGAGAGCGTCAGAAATAAATAAAGGATTTCCGTCGCGTGCATATGTGTTTTGATATCTAAGGCCGAGGGATACGGCCATTTAAACCAAACGTTTGCGTGCATGTAACTGTTGAATTTCAACTTGTAAAGTAAGCGTCAAGAGTTGCCTGAGCGTGTGCAGTTATCCCCTGCACGACGTAGCATCATAACCCGTAGTTCCTCTTTCTCTGATACGATATGCTCGTTGAGGAAATGCGGGTTGTGACAGTGGCGCACGAGCAGTGGTCGTGCGCACTAAGTTCAATGGTCGTGCGATTACCCCTGACAGGACTCCAGAAAAGAGGAATCAATGCACCCGATCAGTGGCGCACGACCGGTGGTCGTGCGCACTAGGTCCAGTGGTCGTGTGATTACCCCAGGCAGATTTTGGAAAATGAAGAGTAGTGCGCATAATCAGGGGCGCAGGACCAGTGGTCGTGCGCATTAGATCCCATGATCGTGCGTAGTATTCCTGTTTCCCAACCATCCCGGAACACGCACACGACCCCTGTACCGATAGGAAAAACAAATCACTAATCTGTGCAGACATTCTAGGCAATCACAAAAAGGAGTACAAACAATAAAAGTAACAAAATACACAACCACGGGCATAAATGTGCACTTACTCATAAAAAGGAAAAAATAACAAATTTGAACAAATAAAGCTCTAAAGTGAAGTGCATCAACGATAAAACAAGCCCAGATGAGTCCGAAAATAGGTATATAAAATGGACTCATCACACCCCCAGAATTAACTGTTTGGGCGTCCCGAGCAAACAAAATCTATACAGATAGGGAAAATTACTAGCTAACAAAGAAATTGCGATACAGAGTACCATGCGAAGTTGCATGCTCCCACGCATAAAAATATAATAGAAGAAATTTCTAAGTATGCAAAATAGTTTATATTTTTCACAATGCGTATCAACATTTTATTATTACTCAAAAATAGAATCACGGTGAATCATCCGGTGACGCGTAGGGAGAAAGTAGACTAATCGCTACCCGAGCATTGCCAAAGATCAGGGCTCAGGATAACCTCCAAAGGAATCCACCAATGTCGGTGAGCATATGCTTGCCCTTTCGCATTCTCTCCACGACACTGGTTTGGTTCACACACGAATCAATAGCACTTTAGCTGAAGAGATGGGGCTTGGGTTTCAGTGAGGTAAACCAAGATAAACAGGGAGGCTATGCACCAAACCCAAATGAGCTTATCAAAGAAAGAATCCATCAGCTAACCAAAATATATGCGGGTACACCACACCCCCAAACTTAACTTTTAACATATGGGTGTGTGCACCGCCTACTCCAAAAATAATCACAACTCAAATAGGATTTTCAATTATACTTTTTCTTTTCACTCTTACTGTTCTTTTTTTTATTCAAATCATCTTTTTATTTTTTGCAATTTCAGCAAATATAACATTGGAGCACATCCACATAATCACAAGTAAAATCACCACATCACACCCCAACATTAAAATGTAAACATTAAAGCTCAACTTGGGTGTGCGACTAGGATTGTCTATGATGCTTTTGGTGAAATCATGGTGGAGCTGAATCAAAAGGAGGGGTTTGCACAACGGGGCTAGCGAGGATAAGACGTTAGGAATGGTACAAAGCCCAATCGGGACAAAATGATGGCCTACATCCCGCTCATGCATGACTAACCTATGCCCATGCTTCAAGAATAGCTTGGGGCAAGTTCTTAGCCAACGAGAAAGACTATCCATCCTCCCGACTCGAGCAATATGAACCTAACGGCTGTCTACACACATCCCTAAGCTACAGTCGGATACACACCAGATTCACCAATTTTTGAGTAGAATAAAAAAATTTGTACGCAAATAGAAAAGTATAAAAACATAAGCATACAAAAACATTAAATCTACTAGAATTTCTACACGAGACGAGAGCAGTTGACTAGAAACACATTAGGGTCAACATTTTACTCTGTCTTACAATCCTAAGCCAGCACCATAATTTTCCCAAATCTAACGAAGAAATGAGTTTAACTCACAGCACGCAAAAAGATAAGCACGCGCTCATGTGGGTGCAGTGGTGTGTGATGCAATGAACTAATCAAAATAAAACTATAAAAGCTTCTAGTATGCACATGAGATGGGCACGTGCAAAAGGTAAAAAATCTCTCCCCCAGACTTAAACTAAACTACACAGCATATGATAGAGAAATTAAAATCATTAAAAGCTAAGGGAAGAGGTTACCCAATGCTCAGCCAGTGAGCATACCAGAAGATGCGTGGAAACCTGAAGCAGGCCCGCCATACGGAGAATTACAACCTTGCCAATGCGATTTGCCATGAATAACTGCAGGGGTGAGCTCCGCAAAAACAAAACAAAAATATACAAACTACAAATAAATACTAAAACTAAATAGACATGAAAAACAAAATGCAGAAAATGAAAGATAAATACTGAGGTTATTGTCATCCCATCACGACTTATTCAGCTACGAAAAGGTTCTAGATAATGGGCCTATGAAAAGAAAAATGCACAGGTAACTGTCCCAATATTCGTTTTGGTAACGGGTACCGATACGGTGATAGAACAGTTACCCATCTACCTAAATAGTAATACATGGCCAACACAGGTAGAGGAAATATGAAGTAAGAAGAGAAGGAGCGCTGGTTGTCACTCTTCTCACCACAAAATGAATCCTTGCCCAGCAAGGTATCGTCCACCACAAGTTTGCTGGGGGCGAAGGTGACGGCAGGGGCTTCCACTATGAAGGAGGTAGGAACCTCCTCACACAAGAGGATGCACTCGTCGATAGCCTGAGCGCAAGGCTCAACGTCAACCCAACTTACCCGTGGAGATTCAACCTGCACAGGCTCAGATAAGGAATGGGGGTCAAGAAATAAAAAAAGACGAAGAACATAAAGAAATAATCAGGGGAGTGATCCCGGTTTCACTCCCCAGAGGCTGAGGTAGAAAAATATCGTCAGCAAGGTCGACAATGCTACAAGGCTCGGCTGGATCCATAGAGGCCTCCACCAAGACTTGGACTTCCTCCTTTGGTATCGCGGGAGAAACCTCAACACCAGGAAGGTTGTCCTCCTCCATGGGAGTGGAAACAACCCATGTATCACAAGCCTCAACTTGTGTTGCATCGTCAAAAATATCGTCAGAGACGACTGAAGTAGAATGCAAAAAAGGCGGATGAACTTTGCTTGGATAAAAGTCAAGCGCAGGTTCCTCACAAAGAATCGGCTCTACGCTTGGAGATGTATGCACGGGAGAGATGGGCTCAGCCACGTCGAAACCTAGATCAGCCACACATCTGGCGGTTGTGTCCACATCATTCCCTTCAACAAATGAAGGTGACAGGGATACATAACCAGATGATGAAGGTGTGCCTCCAAGGGTAGGAGTCGGGATGATCCGGATGTCCGGCTCATCATCATTTTCCATAACACGGAGGTACTCGACACAATCCTTCAGGACATGATCTGTTCTACGACAATACAAACACTTTCTCCCATTACTCTGCGGTCCTTGTGGGGCCAGAGAGGAATAAGAGAACGGTGTATGTGGCGAGGACGATTGACCATAAGCTCGGGGCACAGTGTTTGAAAGGTTGTACGAATACAGCATCTCATGCATTGTGCGCTGAGGCTTATGCTCAATATCTTTCATAGGGCATTCATGACTAGAGTGGGAAGGCTTTCCACACCAACTACATTGGGCATATGAATATCCTCACATAGTGTCGAAACAACAGATTAATAATAAATTGTGGAAATTACTAAATCCAACAATATATTACTATAATTGCCTAAACAAACAAGAAAAAGGCAGGCAAAGTAGAAGTAGAACAAAACAAAAGCGATTTATAAAGGAAAAGGAAAGCAATCTGATGTCTTCCTCTCCAGAAACTCACACGACTTTGTTCCCCGGCAACGGCGCGAAAAACTTGATGCGTAAGATCACGACAGTGAACCAGTCGCACAAGTAGTATAAAATGGGCGAGTTTTACCAAGTATCGATCTCTCAAGGAACACAGTAAGGTGGAGTTAATTTCGAGGAGGACTTGATATTGAAGTCCTTAGGTCAGCGGTAACGATGTGGGTTTTGATATTAGGGACAAAGAAAATAAAACACTATCAACTACTCCTATGCAACACCGCTATGCGATGCTTCGACAGACAGGACGGAAGACTAGTCGGGCCGTTATGCACCGAATCACTAGGCGGTTGGGCGAGTAGGCTTGCGGATAAGGTGATGAGAATGACGGAATGAGGGTCGTGAGCATCTCTTCGCTACGCACGCCACTAGCAATTGCTAGTGCGGCAAGGACGGATGGAGGGTGGATGGACAAATAAGCGCACCTCAAGCAAATAACGAAAATACAAAATCACATAGACATGATTATAAAAAAATGTTTTACAAACTAATCATACTTCATCATATACAAGAGTTCAACTACACATTCAACAACCAAACAAGAAAAGAGTGTGCGAAATCGACCGGATCCGAAGTGTTGCTGAGGATTCACGGTTGGAATCGTCGGGTTGTCAATCCGCATCCAAGCTCGGTCCTCAACTGCATCTAGGGTAGAGAAGTTGTCACCACCTTCCAATGGCCCGTCTTCTTCGTGTCACGATAGCGGACGAAAGTTGCAAGCTTCCCTTTGCTTGATCGCTATGGCGTTGAAGCTTGGAATGAACCCAAGAGATGATGGAGAATGCCGAGAGGAAGCTCCAGATTGGATTTGGCGGTGAAAGCTTGCCCGGAGCACCTCCCTAGGGTGGAAGATGATGAGAAATGGCGAAGAAGCCAGAAAATGGTGGAGAAATGTCGAGCGAACCCAGCGATACTGAATTAGGGCGAGACCTGCAAAATTTATAGAAAGCAGAATTGAACAATGTGCACGATCACGGGTGCACGACCAGTGGTCGGCGCACTAAGTACAGTGATCGTGCGCACTGGCATGGAAGATTAGGAAGAAGAACTGGGATAACGCGTACGAGCAGTGGCGCACGACCAGTGGTCGTGCGCTCTAAGTTCAGTGGTCGTGCGATTACCCCAGACAGGACTCCAGAAAAGAGGAATCAATGCACACGATTAGTGGCGCATGACCGGTGGTCGTGCGCACTAGGTCCAGTGGTCGTGTGATTATCCCAGGCAGATTTTGGAAAATGAAGAGTAGTGCGCACGATCAGGGGCGCACGACCAATGGTCGTGCGCATTAGATCCCATGATCGTGCGTAGTATTCTTGTTTCACAACCATCCCGGAACACGCACACGACCCCTGTACCGATAGGAAAAACAAATCACTAATCTGTTCAAACATTCCAGGCAATCACAAAAAAAGTACAAACAATAAAAGTAACAAAATACACAACCACGGGAATAAATGTGCACTTACTCATAAAAAGGACATAATAACAAATATGAACAAATAAAGCTCTAAAGTGAAGTGCATCAACGAGAAAACAAGCCCATATGAGTCCGAAAATAGATATATAAAATGGACTCATCAGTCATGATGCCATGTCAGCAGAGGATAACTGCGGACGCTCAGGGAGACACCTACTAAATCATGAAGAAAGATTGTTTAAGTTATTTTAAGAAAAAAATAGTTAAGTGCAATAGTTAGCTGTATCCCTCGGCTTAATGACTCATTTAGTCCACGAATCAAAATATAATCATATGTTGCGGAAAAATTACTTATTTAGATTGACTTCAACATCCTACATGAGTATAAGCGCCCCCAAAGGATAACTCATACAATGCAAGACTCTAAATTTATAATAATAGTAAGGATAGCTTTTACGGTCGCTAAATATAACAAGTTAGAGTTTTTAAATTATGCAGTGCATGAAGTAATAACAATAGATTTTATTCTTAAAAATATCTAACATGCATTCCTAGCATAAATCCTCCCAGAGAGCAAGTAATCCACATCCATATATAGAGAAATAAGAAGCTAGCAAATATCAAACAAATAACAATTCTGTAGGCCCCAACAACTGACACGAACCCACTTACAGAAAAGTAAGTCTGAACGAGTAACTAAATAAACAACAATTTACCTCGCTGAGACGAGGTAACAACCACGACCAACACTACTACCCAGAAACTCCAAAACTAGCTCTGTTATCTGCTACTGCTCTGAACCTAAGGCATTCCAAAGACAGAACACCGCAGCAAGAAAGCACAAATGGTTGCAGAAATTAATAAACCAAAATAAACAATGGTCAAAGGGGTACCAACCCAAGATCAATAGTACTGAAATAAAGCATAAAAAGAGGAACAAGTCATCATCGGGAAAAAGAACTCTTACGTGATTCGTCACGTACAACAATAGTACACCAGACACACGAGGCTATAAGGTGACAACATGAATAATTCGTAAGCAGGAAATACAAAATATTTATTAGGCACCTGTGGTCGACTCTACCCAAAAACACGTGCGAGGTGGTCACTCGTGGACACACCACCCAAAAACACGGGCGAGGTGGTCACTCTTGGGCACACCCACATAAATATAAAATATGTCTAACAGCAAGGGAGTCTCATACTCTCCACCATACACCGTAGACACCCAAAAACCAAGTAGACTTCCACATGGCACTAATGAAGGAAACAAACACTGCGGAGGTGGAATCATGCACTAACTCCCGCATTCAAGAAAACCACCAAGAAAACAACACATATCTCGAGATTTGGCTCGTCAGATTCTACTTGACCCTTCTAGATTCAAGACGCGGTTGATCAACCCTTATGGACTATTTACAATCTTAGATAAACTATAATACCTTCGATAACGAAAAATAAGCCAATTAAATACAATACTAAAAACATTTTATCAAACCTATATGAAGTTACCAGATTTAGTTAACAACACAAGATTTAGAAATTTTCAAGTGATCGAAAGATTAGACATATCTATAACTTGGAAAGAAGTTAAAGGAACAAAACTCATTCGTTACCATCAAATCGGACAAGGAGAAACGAGGGGAAACCTCCACTTGCCTTGGTTTAACCAGAAAAGTCCTCTGAATCACTCCACGTTGTAGATCAGGGCAAAAGGATGCGGGAGGAGTCGAAATCTGAACAAAAACCACCGAAAAAGAGATTAGGGCCGAAAAACCCTAATGCGAAAACTCAAGAAACGGGGAAGATATTACCACGATAGCGTAGCTCTCGACGAAAGCTTTCCGGATCTATGTTCGGATGAACATTTCGTGCACCGGAGCACCATCGGCGGCCACCGGAAGATTCACGACAAGGAAACTCTCTCTCTCTCGCTCGCTGCTCTGGTTCGGGATAAACAATATCGGAGAAGATGAAGTTCGGTTCTAAACCCATGTTTAAGAATATATATATAATGTTTATAAAACGTTTTGTCAAAAAAAAACGGGTTATTTCGAGCAGTTTCGCGGAAACCCAAAATAGAGTTCTAGGATGACTCCAAATCAAAATGTGCCCAACATGAAAGTTGTAGATATCGTCGGGACAAACAAATTTTATGTTGACCATTTTTTCGTACTACGCAGGTTTGACCCTCAACATGGTGCCCGAACTCAGACTGCACAGACTACTCGAGTAGAAATTGGTTTACTCGAGATGGAGGGGTTTACTCGAGTTGGAGGGGCTTAATCGAGATGGAGACTCGAGTTGGAGGCTTGGGGAACTTTGGAAAGTCTTAGGGACTCGAGATAAAAGGCATAGAACTCGAGTAGATCAGGTCTACTCGAGATAGAAGGCATGGAACTCGAGTGGATCAGTCGAACGGGCTATCTATGAGCAGTTTCGGGAAAATCAAAAATAAAGGTCTAAGATGGCTTCAAATAGAACAGTGTCCAACATGCAAGTTGTAGATCTCGTCGAGACGAACAAATTTTATGTTGACCATTTTTCCATACGACATCATCGTGACCCTGAAAATACCGCCCGAACGCCGACTGAACAGAACAACTCGAGTAGGAAAATAGTCACTCAAGTAGGTCCATAAATCGCTCGAGTAGGTCCATAAATCACTCGAGTAGCTGAAATGAAAACTCGTGTAAATATAAAAGTTCACTCGTGTATATCTAGCAAAAGGCTCGAGTACTTAAAAAACATAAGACTCGAGTACTTAGGAATCACTTGAGTACATAAAAACAGAAGGCTCGAGTGAATTTGCAGGAAGAACAAATTCTTTGCAAATATAAATTTATGATTAAAATATACCAATGAATAGTAAAATACATTTTTGAATAG
Organism: Platanthera guangdongensis; assembly: GCA_039583875.1. Taxonomy (NCBI): domain Eukaryota; kingdom Viridiplantae; phylum Streptophyta; class Magnoliopsida; order Asparagales; family Orchidaceae; genus Platanthera; species Platanthera guangdongensis. Next base: position 39,449,543 of record CM077165.1, on the reverse strand, counting down.
TACTTTAATATTAAAATAATCATGTTTATTTATTTTTGAATAAGGAAACTACGAGGTTAGATCGGAGGCTCAAACGAGCGCCGAATTAAACGAAACTCACGTCGTAGGCGAACACTGACGTTACGAACACAATGGCGAAGTCAAAACCAAAATCCAAAGAGCCATTCTCGAGATATTAATCTTCAAAGTATACGGCGAACATAAACAATCCAAAACTTAAATCGCGCGCCGAGACTCCAAAAATTCTCGTATCGCAACGAACCTTGACGAGCAAGTCCAACATTACTTAACTTAAATTCCAAATGCAAAATTTTCCCGTTACAACAAGAATTCGGCTGACTTGACTGCACGGACAAGAAAATGACCTAACGTCATTGCGCCGCCAACTCGACGTTAAAAGTAACGCCACGACGTCTTAAATATGACGATGCCCATTCGAATAAAATCATCGAAAAATCGGGGGAGTTACATGGATGGATGTCATGAACTCTTCCCTCCCCACAAAGGGTCCTGGTTGGGGAGCTCGTCGAGATAATCACTACCTCCTTGACCTCCATCCATGGCACTCTCCCAAGATCTTCTATACTGGTCACTCTCCACGCTCATCACACCAAAATGTTGAAACCAAAAACATGGTATCTCGTGGAGTTTGGGGTCCCAAAATAGGAGTGACCTCACAGATACAGCACTCAGGGAGATGTCACGGACCGAAGGCTCAGAAAACTAGGAATAGACCCTCGGCTCTAGCGTGGAGGTCCCACCTCACACCCGAAAGACCTTGGCGATCTCCCCCTCCCTAGCCAATGCTGAGCTAGGTGCCTTGGAGGATGAGGAGAGAGGTTTTTAGTGTCTAAGAAGCAATGCTCTCAAAGGCACCCTCCAGGGTCTATTTATAGTTTCCTGGGAATGGCCTGCAAATAAACAATCTGTGCTGCCCCAAAAATTACCGAAATCCCCCCGGGATGGGATGCCAACAGCCAAATCCTGCTGTTCTACACAGCTAATCGCAGTCGACCTGGGGTAGTCCCTCAAGCCGGGAGAGCTGGCGGTTAGGCGAGAAGCGAGGGGCGGCCTGAGAGCTGGGGCAGCCTGCGAGCTGGGGCGGCCTGCGAGCTGGGGTGGCCTGCGATCTGGGGTATCCTGCGAGCTGGGGCTGCCTGGGAGCTGGGGCGGCCTGCAAGCTGATGCGGCCTGCGAGCTGGGGCGGCCTGCGAGCTAGGGCGGCCTGTGAGCTGGAGCTAGGCGAGATAGTCGGTCAGCGAAGCTGCGATGTCTGCTGGCGAGACACGGCCTGGTGAGACGTGGCCTGGTGAGATGGCGAAAGACGACCTAGCAAGACGCGGCATGGAGAGACAGCGGCCTACTGGTTGGAGCATGGTGAGTTGCGGCCTGCCTGGCGAGACGGCGGCCTGCTTGCGAGACGCGGCCTGGGGAGGCGGCCTGCTTGGCGGGATGGCGGCTTGGCTGGCGAGACGGCTTGGGCGGCTTGGCATGGCTGAGGCAGCTTGTGCGGCCTGGCCGGCCTGGGGAGACTTGGGCGGCCTGGGGCCTGGGCGACTCTTCAAAGTGGTCAGGGGGGAGACGAATATTTCCTCCCCCTAATAGTATATTACAGGAGCTAGACCTAAATTGGCCACCAAGATTGAAAAACCACTCCAAAAGCTTAAAAATACAAATCTGCTCTTGCGCCTGCCGAGTGGACACTACTCTGCGAATACGGGGTTGTACAAAATGCTGTGAATTAAAATGGAGGGACAGAAAATAAAGAAGGGAAGAGGGAAGGTCGACCACCATGGTATAATTTGAAGAAATAAAGTGGAGAGATAAATAGAGGGGCCGACCACATGAAAATGTATGCATGAAATAAATGAGAAACCATGAATTTAAATATGCAATAATTCATGCATGAGAGTAATATTTGGAAGCATGGTGAGGTGGTAACGTGTATTGAAATGTTGAAATATTTCATGCATGAGAAAGGTGGTCATGCATGTGTGGAATGAGATTTTTTTCACGTACAAGATTGACAGCAGGCTTTTGTGTCGAGTCATACCGAAATCCCCCCAAGCCTGTCATAAAATAAAAATAACATTAGTGTAAAATATATAAAAATAATAATAATAAGCTATTTAATATATTTTTAGGGAAAATATATATAATTTATATTAAAATTTAATATTTATGATATTAATATTTTAGTCAAAAATATAGCATCATCAAATTCCCCCAGACTAAGCATTTTACTCGTCCCCAAACAAAAACATACGAGCTAGCAAAATAAAAGGACTAATTAAGCAATTTGGCTATGCCGAACACGAGTACAATGTGAAATTAGAAGTAGGGAAATTATGAAAAATAAATTGAAAATTCTTAATTAACCATGACATAAATTTTATATATTTCACTAACATAAAAATAAATCATCCCAAGTTTTACCAAAAGTAAAAATCAAGTAATGAGACGAATGAAAAGGGCATTGAATTGCTACTAAAATCTAAGAGATGTTTTACATCCATCACAATCTAAATCACGAGTCCAAACTCCTACCTGAATGCTTACACAATCCACTTTTTTGTTACTTAACTAAAAATAAATAAAAGAGCATGAAACCAAAGGACATAATTTGGGCTGGTACTTAGCTTAGGTATAAGATTAGGATTTAAAAATTAAAAGATAAATATGGTGGCTAAAAAAATCACACTAAACCAAGATAAGTTTTATAAAAAAAATTCAACATAAGAAATATTCAAACTTTTCAATCATAACCCATTTTTTTCAACATGAGGCCATAAGAATTTTGAAAAATTGGCCAATGACATAATTTTCACATGATACAAAAAAATTTCCTTTACATTCTTCTTTTTGCAGCTATGTTTTACTCATTGAAATTCTCCACATTTGCACAAAAATAAACCTCTCACACAATGAAGTTTTTTAATAAAACTCAAAAGATTTAGTGTGATAAAAGGTTGGAAATTTGGATTTTGTGAAAAATGAAAGGTGGAGGAAGCAAAGAAAACATGACAAGGCCCAAAAGTGGTTAAACTAGGGAATAATTTTAAATGAAGACAAGAAGACACAAATGATCAAAAGATGGCCTAAATCATCTTCATGCTCCTAAAACTATGTAAAGCAAAGGTTGAATATTTCAACAGGTTCAAGATTAGATAGAAATTTAAGAAACTTGACTTTTCATGAAAGTGAAAATAATAAGTTTCTAAATTGGTTCGCACTTACTACACTAAACATAAATCGATATTACAAATATTTTTAAAAGAGAAAATAATGGATGATAGATTTTATATAAGTGAAAAATATAAAAAGAAAATCATGAGAAAGTTCAAATATTCAATAGATGTTTCAAACATAACATGCTATATCTAATTAGGAACACTATACGAGTCAACATATTACTTGCAAAACATAGCCAAAATGAAAATTAGAAAAATTCATCTAGCTAAACAAGTATACAAGTTTTTAAAAATAAGAAAACTCAAAGTCGTGGGGTACTGAAGATAAAGAAAAATTTTAACTCAAATATATTTTTAGATATTTCTCATTTTTTTGTATTTTAGATATTATATCTTTTGGGTTTATTTTTGGAAAAAAAAACATAAGCATATATATATACTTCTTTGACTTCCCGAGGACTATCTTGTGAGGGCTTTGCAGCGGTACTAGGACATGTGATGGGATGAAAGCCCAAATCTCCCTTTCCAAAAAATTAAATTTTGCTTTTCTAATTTTTTTTTATTTTCATTTTTTTAATAAAAGAAAGAAAAAGCAAAAAAGACTTTTTTTGGGGAATTTTTTAATAAAGAAAGGAGAACAAAAACTTATTCCCCCAAGACTAGAGGGAATCATCGTCCCCGAGGTTAAAAAAAGGAAAAAGGAGAAAGAAGAAAAAGAAAGATGAATTATAATTAAAGAAAAATTAAACAAGTACTTCCCAAAATTGGAAAGTCTGAAGGCTGATGCTGCTACCCCATGCTTAAGTTTGAAACACGGTAGAATCGAGCTAAGCACAAAGGAACACCGAAAACCAAAGCTTTTATTCCTGCAAAATGAACAAACAAAATAAAACATAGAACATAATGATAAGCAAGGGGTTCCTCCCAAGAGCGCTCTTTATTTAACTTCTTTCGAGGTCGACCCCTAGGTTAGCTAAACGGTAAATAATAATTAAAGCAAGTCGACAAATCTCTTAATCTATCCATAGGAGAAAGTGCAAGAAGAATTCGCCAACATATATTTTGAATATTTTAAATTTTTTTGAAAAAAAGAAATAAAAGAATGGAAAAAAGAGAAGGAGAAGAAAAAGTAAAAGAAAAATAAAAAATAAAACTATCTAATGAAAAAGATTTTTCAAAAGAAAAAGAAACAAGAGAAGAAGAAGAAAAAGGAGAAAAGGGAATGAGAGTTTGTATCGGCTGTTCACAAAGAACAATTTCCTCTAAATGTGCATTAAAAATAGAGAACTCTTCAAAGGGAGAATCAACACCAATTGTGTTCGCACTCGGAGAATCCAAAATAAAATAAACGGGGATGGAAAAATCCAAGCCACCATCATCCTCGATCAAAATATCAAAGATAATACAGTCCACCTGCATGAATTGCAAACACAAATCCTTGTTGATATCGTAACAAGTGTGAAAAGAAAAATCAATATTGAATGACAAAAGATCGGTGAATTGTTGAAAAGGTGAGCGAGACTGATTAATGGGACTCTTACAAGTGGGGCCATACTTCCAGCACACATAAATAATATTTGAGCAAGAATTGATGTGGCCAGCATGATCCTCACAGAAATTAATAAAATCGGGGGAAGTTGAAGTGTATCCAAACCAACAGTCTATAGATAAATGATCATAGCAGCCACAAAACTCACAAGAAAAAATAGAGGAAAATTGCACCATGAAAAACTAGAACCAAAAGAAAGAAAAATATTAAGAAATTAAAGATAGAGAAACTAAAAAGAATATTACTAATATATGTTTTTGGTAAAATAATCAGTCTGGGACATCCCAAGATCTACCTAGTGAAGAGCTGGCACTTGTACTAAGAAATAGAATGGGATGAAATCCCAAATTTCCCTTTCTACGAATTTAAGTTACAATCTTAAAGATTCTTTTTTTATAGATAAATGATAAATATAATAATTTTGCACTTTCAAAATATTGACAAAAAATAAGAAGTCCATGGTAACGCCGCCAAAAACTTGATGAGGATTTTATAGTTTTAAAAATAATTCCAAACGAATATCCCGAAATAGGTAAGTATACCTGTCAAAATATAGTACAGAAAATGTCGTATTTTCTCAGGACCAGTCTAGTAATCTTACTCACCCAAACTTCCTATTCATTTATCGAACAAAAATTTGGTTTTGTTTTTTGAAGACATAAAGGTTGATGATAGAAAAGTAGTAAGAAAAAAAATTCAAGATTAAAAAGAATTAGCACTTAATTGGGTGTTCTTGTGAATCTGATTATAAAAGATGCGATTTAATTCTTAAAAATTATGTTTCGATTGGAGGATTGAAAAATATGATAGAAGCGCGCTAGAGTCGACTACCACCTAATTTTAATAATACTTCAAAAATAATCTCTTAAAATTTCAAATAAATTAAAATCGCAATAAAATTAATCCACAAATCAAAAACTTGATATTTTCAATTCTCAAAAAAAAATTCAAAATCTCTTTATTTTCGAGTGATCTATGGTATTTATGAGCCTCTCGGCCATTAAGACGCGAATCGGATAATGAAATTTATATACTAGCAATATAAACTCGCCACCAAAAATAAATCAAAACTAAAACTTTGAAAAATTAGAGACTATAGATTATTATTTAATATTTATCCCAATACTAACCAATAAAGTACTAAGAAATAAATTAGTTACTCGTAATAATAAAAGAAATAAAAATAAGAGAAGATAGATTTTTCTCTATGAGTATTGACATTTTCTTCTGCTTCTGATTCTACACTACTTTTAATAAGTTCATAAGACTTAAGTTTTCCTAATAGAACATCAGTAGTAATCTCTCTTTGACATCTAGATTCTCTAACAGCCCAAATTCTAGAATCTCATGTACTTGGGAAGCACATGAGTAACTTATCATTTATCTCAGTGAGTGATGTATCCTTATCCAGTTCTATAAGTTTATTAACGATAATATTGAATCTATCATACATTTCAGCCACAAATTCATCAGTTTTCTTTTAAAAGTTCTCATACTGAGATATTAGAAGTGATCTTCTATATTTTTTTCTCATCAGTACTACCATAAACAATCCTGGACAATGATTCCCAGATTTCTTTTGCTAACAGACATTCAGACACTTTTTAGAATATATCATCTAACATTATTAAAACTAAAATATTCATGGCTCTAACATCCCAATCATTTATTCTCTTTTCCTTATCTTACCATGCACATCTAGGCACTAGTTCTGGGGTGGATTGCCATCTATACCTTTCCTGTAAGGCGTAGGTGGTCTTGTCAAAATAGAACCAAAAAACCTTCATGAATAGAATTCATATATAACTTAATTCTAGCCCTCCACAATGTAAATGTTCCATGATTACATACTGGAGGCCTAGTGGATGCAAATTTTTTGAAAGTGTTACATGACACTTTAAAAATAGATTTATATATACTAGTGTAACTACTCAGTTCTTTATAATCAATGTGTTAACCTTTTCTTGATTAACGTCCCTCTGATACCAATTGAAATGGTGAACAGTTGATAAATTTCGCTGAGTATTCTCTAGAGAGGGAGCAAATAGAGATTAAAAATTATTCCTATCTTATTTTTACTTTGCACTGAATTTTCATTCACACGGGTTTTAATCAGAATTTTAAACCTAATAATCTTAATCACAACACAACTTGTAAATAATCATAAAAAAGAATAATCACAAAAGACTCAAAATTATAGTGGTTCACCAAAATCTGTGTACATCCACTCTTCTACACCCTTAGAGGAATTCACTATCACTATGCCCGAGTCTTTTATTAAGGAGACTCTCAGAACCAATCTCTAGATCTTTTGATAAAAGATTTTGAAGCAATACAACCCGAGTCTTTTCACAAGAAGACTCTCAGAATCATAAACTGAATCCTTTGAAGATAGATTCTCAAAACTCATTTCTCAAATAGTAAAAGAAAATAGATAGAGATTAGTATACGATATATAGAAGAGATGATCTCTAAGTGAATTGGACTATGGATCTCTGATGAATGCTTGATAGAGAAGATTTCAAGGATTTAAAGCTCTTTGATCCAAATGGTTCCTTATCCTTCACTGAATCTGTTGCAACACTTGAAGAACTCTAGAGAAGAAGAACTAGCTTTCTATTCAGATTCAAGAACAAGATGTTGATCGACTGATTTTTGGAAGAACTTTTTAACTAAGAAGAATGATTGTCTTCCCAATCTGCTCTGTCGATTCATGATTTCCAAAAAACTTTCAATTTTTGTATTTGCTCTGTCGATTCAACATTCCCAAAATACTTTCAATTTCAAGATTCAAGATTGTATTTGTTATAATTCTATTGGTGTGTCTCCATATATATATATAACTAGAAGATAATAAATCTCTTATGATAGCTATCTTCCAATGTCTCCAAGAAATTGTTATTCTATTTAAACCTTTCTTGAAAAAGCCTGAATTAGTCCACAGAAAAATCTGATTGAGAACTCTTTTCGCCATAAAGTCAATTTCATGCAGTTATGTTGAAATCTGACTTCATTCTGATTGACTGTCGACTTAACTCTATAGTTGGCGTTACGTCGACATTATATTGAAGTATGTATCGGTATAAACCTTGAAGTAACGTTGATTATTCTTATTTTGTTGCTCTGACTTTTAATTGAAGTTATGCCGACAATAAGTCGATGTTGTGTCGACTTCTAGTCGATGCATGCTGGCTTTTCTTGACTTCTCTAAAATTTAGTATGCCTTTCTCATATCCTTTACCCCACTGATATCCTAGAACTTCTAAGACAATACTATCCTCCCTATACACCATGGATAATAACGTAAGATGTAAAATTACATTAAATATAATTTGTTAAGACAAATCATAGGAGTTTTTCTCAACATAGCTTAAGCGCACACAAAACTAACCGTCTGAATCAAATTAGTATCGTGAGGTGCCCTTGACTCATAAGCACGCCAAAGTGGTTGCATTATGCCCCATTATTAGAAAAGAGACCCCTGAATTATTTAAATTATATTTAAATAAGTTATTAAGCTCCTCTATAATTGACAAATTATTGAAATAATAGAAAGATATGGAATTATGATGAATGAACTCCTATCAACTTCAAAATTTTACCATGACACACCAAGAATATTTGGAGTATGATGGATATTAAAAAAACAATTTAATACATTTAAATAGATTTATTATTTGAGTAATAAATTACTTTTATTATAGCATCCTAAAATATATAAAGGAGATATAGTAATTAAAAATTTATTGTTTAAAATATAATTGATTTATTTCAGTTTTACTATGTTAAAAACATCAAATTAATTAAAAATTATTAAAACATATCCAAAAATTATCAAATAAATTGAAAAAAAAGTAAGATGGGACTCCAAGGGGCTGTGATAATTATTTTATTTAGAAATTATTATTTTTAATTAATTAAGACATTTCAAGCCATATTAAATGAATTGAAACTTTCACATTAAATTCTAATTACTAACCAAATCATGGGATCGGTTGAGGGAGTAATATGCACCCATTCCCAAGGCCTTGGGAAGGCTAAAGCCAGGAAAGAGGGATGGAGGGGAGAGAAACCACCAAGGAGGAGTATTTACTCCTCATTAAACCCCCTCCACATTATTTAAAGTTCTTAAGGGTTAGAGTTAGGGTTTCCCTGCCCTATTTCTCCCCTAACCAGCCAGAATTAAAATAAGACAAACTAAAACTTTAGAGAAAGAAGAAAAACATACATGAAATTACTTCTAAAAATGACTCAACATGTAGCACTCATACAAAAATATAAAAGTCTCTAACTCTCTATTGTAGTTGAACTAGATGCTTTCTTTTTTCAACCTCTCTAAAGCATCCTTTCTCCTTATATAGCTATCATGGAAAAATTTAGAAAAGAAGAGAAAATGAAGTGACCAAGGGGGAACATAAAGAGGGAATTAAAGAGTGGAAGTGGAGGAGAGGGGAAGGAGATGATGGGTGACCATGTGCAATGAATAGAAGGGGAATTGGAAGGGTCGGCCACGTGAATTAAAGGTTGAACTATTTTATGCATGTGGAGGAATTAATTGGGGGATATGAGGAGGTGGAGGCGGAGAGAGAGGGACTAAATGCTGTGAATTAAAATGGAGGGAGAGAAATTGAAGAAGGGAAGAGGGAAGGTCGACCACCCTGGTTTAATTTGAAGAAATAAAGTGGAGAGGGAAAGAGTGGTGTCGTCCATATGAAAATGCATGCATGAAATAAATGAGAAACCATGAATTTAAATATGCAATATTTCATGCATGAGAATAATATTTGGAAGCATGGTGAGGTGACAACATGTATTGAAATGAAGAAATATTTCAGGCATGAGAAAGGTGGTCATGCATGAGTCGAATGAGATTATTTTCACGTACAAGGTTGATAGCAGGTTTTTCTATCGAAACATACCGAAATCCCCCCAGGACTTTCATTAAATAAAATAAAAATAACATTAGTGTAAAATATATAAAAATAATAATAACAAGCTATTTAATATATTTTTAGAGAAAATAAATATAATTTATATTAAACTTTAAAATTTATGATATGCATATTTTAGTCAAAATATAGCATCATTAGTTACATTTGCAATAGAATCTTCTATCAAAAATACGCTTTCGAATGACGACTCATGTTTCTTTTTGGAGTCTTCAACCAATGAAGACCCCATTTCATTTTCCTGTTATATTTCCCCATCATAATCTCATGAAGAACATTTTGAAACCATAGATTTAATCTCTAATGATGATACAATCATGCACGTATCAATTAATCAATTTTAAAATTAGGTAATAATTGTTTATGAACTTGTTATAAAGAACCTCCTTTGTTAGAACTTAAACAATTAATAGAACATTTAGAATATTTATTCTTAGCTGAAGGGTTAAAACTTCAATGTTATTGTGCCAGTTCACTCAATGCCAGATGACAGAAAGCTTTAAGTCAAGCTATAGCAGTCAAATTCAAGTGAAAACAGTGAAGCAGAAAAAATGGCTAAGTACAAAAGCGTTGAGTGATGAAGTTACACTCAACACTCTCAACGCCATGCAGTGGAGTAGTTGTGGCCAAGTACAAAAGCGTTGAGTGATGAAGCTACACTCAATGCTCTTAACGCCAACGTTGTTGAGGAAGCAGAAAATAATCTAAGGCAAAAAGCGATGAGTGATGAAGATACACTCAACGATCTCAACACAAAGTTTTCTAAAGAAGCAAAAAATAATCTAAGACAAAAAGCGTTGAGTGATAAGCTACACTCAACCCTCTCAACGCCTAGAATGCAGAAAGAGCAGAAAGCTAAGATAAGTCTAAAAGCATTGAGTGAAGGCCATTCACTCAATGCCACTCAAAGCCAAGGAAGCTGCAAACTAACTAAGTACAGAATCATTGAGTGAAGGCTAATCACTCAATGCCACTCAATGCCAAGAAAGCTGCAAAATGACTAAGTACAGAATCATTGAGTGAAGGCCATTCACTCAACCCCACTCAACGACATAGTGGATTCTGAGAATTTGGCAAAGTCCACAAAGAGGTGATGTCAGCAAAAGTCAACAAAGTCAACACTGTTCAAAATAGTTGCGTCAAAGCTATAGAATAATGTTAATGACGTCAATGGCCAGCTGGTTGTCTTCTTGTGTAAAAGGAAGGTGATATTACAATAATTAAGGCTGGATGCACACAGAAAAGAGTCGTTGATCAGTGTACAATAAGAGGGGAAGAATGGTTGAGTCGACGACAACAATTAGGGTTTTTTATTTATGTATTATTGCGGCTAAACATCATCTTCTTCCTCGCCTTCTTGCCCAGCCTAAAGAAGAAGTTCAGATCAGTGAACCTGAAAGAGAATCAAGATAGCTCAAGCACTTTTCATTTGCGATAGCATGTTCAGAATCATATTCTGAAAAAGGAGGAGAAGAGTTCTCAAAAATCTGTAGGATTTATGGCTGAGATAATCTCTGTTCAGGAAAGACAGACACAGAGAAATCCTCTGGTGTCAAAATCAACACATTCAATTGTTTATCCTATAGGATCCTTTAGGATCTGAGTGTAGGCCTGATCTATAAAGTTTGAGAGGTAAGATTCCTGTGTGAATCAGAGTTGTAGGCCTGTATTATAAAGGCTGAGGTAGGATCATTTGATGATCTGAGTGAAGGATCCATTTTGGATCTGAGTTTAGGGCTTAGGAGTGAGTGGTAGTATCCTTTGGATCTGAGGTAGGGCTTAGGGACCGAGTGGTAGGGCTTGGAAAAGATTGAGATGTCCAGCTAGATCTATGTTGTATGCTCTTAAGAGCCGAGTGTTAGTGTTTTGCCACATCTAACACACTATTATAGAGGTTGGAGGGACAGTGGACGTACCCAAGATTGGGGAACCACTATAAATCAACTGTGTCATCTGTGATTGATCTTGAAAGACCAAACTAACCTAATCTCTAAGCACAACAAAATCAGTTAAGGTCTAAATAAATCAAAAGGATACCTAAAACATATTTACCCTCATCTAGGTATTTAGGTGATCTTGAAAATAATACTTTAAAGTGGTATCTTAGGGAGATTACTCTTTAAGGACTCAACAGTCTGAGTAGATCTCCAAGGTCAGTAAGAAAATCTATCCTTATGGGTTCAGGAGTGAACTATAAGGAGCTGGGTTACATGAAGCTTCCAATTTGTAGGAAGGAAGGATTTGGCATCTAGAAGGAGAGAGTCGGGCTGTTCATGGAAGTAGCTAACCCTAGAATTTTTATCACAGTAAAAGAGGGACCATTCATCCCTATGAAGGTCTCAGCTCTGGATGCTAATATCCAGACACCTAAGACCTATATAGAGATGATAAAGGATGAAGTTATTCTGGCCACAATGGATAAGAGGGCACAAAATATAATTGTGAGTGTCATAGATGACTCCACTTTCTAGAATCTTGTGCACTGCCAGACATCCAAGGAAATGAGGGACACTCTTGTGGTCTACATGGAGGGCACAAAGGAAGTAAGAGATGACAGAAATTTCATACTCAATCAAGAGTATGCGGCCTTTAAGGAGAGAAAGACTGAAAGCATAGCTGAGTGCTATAAAAGATTCTTCAGGATTGTCAATGAGATGAGGACATATGGCAGAGTCTTCGACACCTATGAACTGAATGACAAGTTTCTCAGATCTCTAACCAGAGAATGGAATTTTAAGATCTGTGCCATCAGAGAGGTGGCTAAGCTAGCTGGCACTCCACTACCAACCTTGTTCGGGAAGCTACTCTCTTATGAGATGCAACTAACTGGCAGGAAAGAGGAGGAGAAAGTCAGCAAGTCCCAAGCTAAAGAGAAGAATGTGGCATTCATGGCTTGAGCCTCGATATGAAGTAGAAGGAAGACCCCTTCTCCACCAAGGAGGGATGCTGAATATGACTCAGAAAGATCAGAGGCCAACACATCAGACTATCATATGTTTGATGAAGACATTGCTGCCTTCTCCAGGTAGTTCCAAATGTTAATGAAGAATAAACACTAGAGAATCAGGCTGTAAGACCCCCCCTCCCCCTTACCAAGGAGGGCTACCAGATCTTATGCCCAGAACCGCCGTCTTACGGTGGCACTAACTCACGGGTTAGTCGACACCGCAATACGCCGATTCTGCCGGCTAGTACGATCATTAACCTGTAGGCCAATATGAGAATAAAGAAGTAAAACTGTGTATAAAATGCCATCAGTCCACAAGTCACAGTACAATCATATAAAAGAAATGAATAGTACAATAGTCCACAGAATAGTACAGAAGAAAGAGTAAAAAGGGATTATGCCCAGTACATCAAATCTCTCTCTCACAAAATAGTAAATGCGGAAGCTAAACTAGAACATCAAGACTCGTCCCACCTGAGGACGTACAGTAGTAGTGGTAGCCTGCTGAAGCGGTATCTGCTCCTCATGTCCTGCCTCCTCGACGTGCTGGTGCTCCATCTCCACGGGCTCCTAAAAATAGTTGGTCGCCGACCATTAGTCAAAAAGACTAAGTCGTTTCCTCCACACCTCGCCCCGCAGCTCCTAGGCACCGAGCGGGAGGACGAAGCGGAGGACAACAAGGGGTAGCAAAATGGAAGCAGGTGACAATATCTATCTAAAGTGGTACTAAGTAATGAAATTCTACACTAGCAATGCTAAGTACAGTACAAGTAGTAAGTAAGTAAGAGCGGTGCAGTAAAGGAAAGTAAAGAAACAGCAGTATGAACAAGTAAATAAGCTAAGCTACCACTAAGCTATCATCACAAACGTACCCTAACTTATATAAATGCCCATACAAATATATAAGTTAGGATTTCCAGGAAATTTAACTTATCATATAAAAGAGCCCATACTAATTTATATGATAAGGATCTATGAAGCGTATGACCTAATATGAATGAATGATATGATGCAATTTTATGCGCAGACAAGTGCAACTCACACACAACGACTCTGTGATCACAGACCTTTAGTTCCCACTTTTTGAGAGCTAGCATCACTCTCGGGTACCACCGCTGTGGCTACGGCAGCAGCGGAGCGGGCGTCTCCGCTTCTAGACCGGTATGCACACTACCAAGCCTTAGACCCCTCTCATACGCCTCTGTACACGTCCAAGGTGCACTCTAGAGTCTCGCGTACGTACTTTGCTGACAAACCCGTCAGTCTTGTTGGGTCAGATGTGCGTTATCGGGGATCGTCCTCCAGACCGCAGTGTAAAACAACCCACTGGCCCCTCTAACTCTCACAACCGCCTGGTGCACCGTACTGCCATCGGTGTGACGAACGGCCAGTACCGCATGCCCCGCCACGATATTTATGCACATGCAAGTAATTCATACTGAGCCTCCCGCTCGCAGGACCAAAACCCGTCCTGAATCCCTCAAACCCAAACCCGGGTGAGAACGCACATTAGTGCCTTTATGTCAATTCCCTCCAACCCTAAACGGGTGAGCATATATCATGAAACTCTCCAACCCAAACACGGGCGAGAAGGTACAACCATGTCCTAACCTATTAAGCTACTCTTGTCTACGGTTTATTATACTTAGAGATTTAAGGTTAATCCCAGGACTGCCCCCGGTATTCCCTGTGAAGGGCTCTCAAGGGGCACTAGGAACTGTGTTGGGATTACGCCCAGCGTTCCCTTTCGCAAGGATACTTATTTTAGTTGATGACTACCCATGTATCTCCCCAACTCTCCTTATTGCTTAAGTATAACCCTAGTGACTTAAGGTATTACCGGGAACCGACGGTCTTCCGCCGATCCCCCACTCCAGTTGATGACCAAGACTTGCACTTTTGATCCCTCACTAAGACAACTCTACCCACCAGGGTTACTCATGTTGAACTCTCTCTTATTTCTGCCGATAATCAATCCCCTGGTAATCCCTAAGGCAGGACCTATTTGTGTTATATGCAGACCATGACCCATGACTACCCTAGAAATGTGATCTTCCAAAACTTAAGGCATCTTGCCTCTAAATATTTATCCTAAGGTAATATGGACTAAGGGAACTACCCTAAGGATTCTCACAATTTTTCTTGGCCAAATAGTCATTTAATTAATTCTTCTAATTTAAATGCTAGGTCACTTTACACATGAAGTAGTTTGATTATGTATCTACTGACCTAGGGAATTTTTCCTGAAATGTATATTGACAAAATATTGCTGCCTACAGAATTTCATAATTTTCCTGAAATTATTTATCATCATTTTCTATTTAATATCAATTCCACATAAATTCCATTTTCCAAATGAAGTATAGGCATCATGTACTCAAAAATTCCAGAAACATTACAGAGCTTGTAGGACACTAATTTAAGACTATTGGCAGAGAATCATCAACATTTAATGTAAGATGGCCTATAGGATTCCATTATAAAATATTTACCAAAATGCCATTGAACTAATTTAACACAATTAATGCATCCATTAAATTCTGAGAAATTTATGCAAACCTAATAATAACATTTTATAACAGTAGAATAATTTCCAAATTTTTCAGAGGTATAATTCCATCATTTCAAGAATTAACAATATAAGGGTAAAATGTGAAATATAGGGTATCTACTCCAAATATTCTTCAAAACAGAGAAATCATATTTTTCCTAAGTCAAATGTGATGTTATCTATGCCTTAGCAAAGTTGTTTGGATTTGTACTTGAATAAATCCTATTTTCCAATTTTATTCCCAAAATAGCTATATTTAAAATAAATTCCAATAAATGAAATTTTGATTCCAAAAATTCCATCATTAATTTGAGGGGTGAAATTTACCCTAATGAACCACTGGAAATAATTTCATGACACTTGCATGTCACCATTAGGCTAAATACACAAATTTGCATTTTTGCTATTTGCACACCAAGGCTTAACATAGGCTAGCACATGCAAGTGGATTCTCCCACATGCATTGAACCCAAGGTGCTGAAAATTTTATCATGCACCAAGGATGACCCCACTGACCCACCACCAAAATTTGGGGCCATGGGGAGGAGTAGAACTCCATATATGTCATTTATTTAAATTTTGATATTTTACCAAAAACTATAGGAAAATATTATTCAAAAATTCCTAAATTTTGGCAGGAGCTAAGTATGCCCTAATAATGCATGTGGCCAAAATGGGGGGCCATGGTGAATAATATTGTGACCTGGGCACCCAATTTAATTTCTGCCCTACTCTAGGACCAGTGCTAGGAGAAATGTCGTACAGGACTGTACACTACACCAAAATGTACGTTTATGGTGGCATATTAAAGGTAAGACCCTAGGCTACATTTTTCATTAAGGGCCTAAGTTCTGAAAATGCCTCTAAGAGGCCTAAATTTAACATGCAAGTGACAGCCAAAACAGGGACAAAAAATTAAATTTTGATGTAGCACGAATCTTGAAGCAGGATGGAGGGCATCCGTTCATCTTCCTCCTCCAGCCAATGGCCGAGATTTGCCCGACCTGGAGCACCTTCAAACCTCATTTCCCGGCCACCCCTTAGCCTCCACGGCCGGCTACCACCACCACCACCTCCGTTGAGGTGGTGGCCAACGTTTGGCGGCGAAATGGTGGCCGGAGGCGGCGGTTTCCGGCGAACTTGCACTCCATCAAAATTCCAAAATCCATGAAAAAGCTCACCTTGGATCTGGCTCATTTGAGCCCGATGTCTCGCCTAATAGATCTAGGAAACTAGTACGGGTAGAGGTGAGGTGAAACGGACCTCGATTGGGGCTTGGCGGCGGGTTTGGCGGCGGTTGGCCATGAAAAATTTCCTCTCCGGCGAGCTTGCTCCCGAACTCGATTCTCCACCAAAAGCTTCGATCCAGGTATCGAATTCCACTCCTTTGGACCTTCTGAAGCTAATGGGATGGTTGGTTTTGGCTGATATGGCTTGTATACAGAGATGCCATGATGGGAATTTCGGCCATGAGCTTTGGTTTCTCCTCCTTGGCTCCAAGTGGCATGAAATTGGGTTGGAAAGGATGATAATTGATGTGTGGGTTCAGATTTGTGCTTGGAAAGAGAGGAGGAGGGCCACATGGCCTTCATCCCCATTTTCCCTCTCTTCTCTCTCCTCTTTTTCCCCCAATTTCCAAAACTACCCCCTTGCATGCAATCTCTCTCCAATTTCAGGAGGGTAGGGGCTGTCATTAACCATTAAGGCTGGTCATGGACCAATTTGGTGGGCTTGGTCCAAGGGGAAATGGCTTGGCCTTCATTTCACTCTTTAGGTCAATTTGTTGACCAAATTGACTTTTAGGGTTGACTGGTCAACCATGGTGGGTGGACTGACCCCACTTGGTGGAAATGGGTCTAGTGGCACCACCCAACTTGGTTTGGGTCAAGGGGGTGCCCCACTTAGGTTAATTAGGCCTATGGGTGTGGGTTTGACCAAATTAAGCCCAAGGTTGACCTTGGTCAACTGGGGTCAAAATGTTGACCCAGCGACATACCCTAGGGTCCACTTAGATTGTTTTTAGGGTTAGGGCAATGTGGTGGGGTCATGATGTGGCTAAGGTCCCTAATTAGGCTAGTTTGACCTAGTTTGACTTGGTCCTATAGTGGGCTCCACATGGCTACCACCCACTACCTAGGGTCAAACCTAGTTGATCTCCTTAGGTCTCACCCCATGCCTAACCCAATCTAAGTTGAGGGGTCCAGAAGTAACATGGGATGTTACAAATTCCAATAAACAAGAAAATAATTTCGTCCCCGAAATTTAAGTTCGGGTTTACGGGGTTCTATTTGCAAGAATTATCAAGAAATTTAAAGACATAACTTAAATGTACCTGATGCGAATAGCTCCGGGTGTTGCTCCAGCATCAGATCTCTCGGCTCCCAAGTGTGCTCCTCCCGTCCATGGTTGGACCACAGCACCTTCACAAGGGGAACCTTCTTCTTCCGCAACACTCGGATGGCTGTATCGTCAATCCGGATCGGCTCCAATCTCACTGATCTGTCAGGCTCTACTGGTCCGGCTGTAGTAGTAATGTGCTGCTCCGGCCGAAGGAGAGCCCTTCGCAAGGAAGAGACATGGAAGACGTCATGTAATGCACCCAACTCCGGTGGCAGCTGCAGTCGGTAAGCCAAGGGGCCGATCCGCTCCAGGATCAGGTATGGCCCCATGTATCGTGGACTGAGCTTCTTGTGCCTCCGCACCCGAGAAACACCGTGTACTGGACGTATCTTCAAGAATACCCTGTCTCCAACCTGGAACTCCACCTTCCGGTGCCGAGCATCATAATACTTTGCCTGCCTGCTCTGGGCCTCCAGTAGCCGATCCCTGATCAATCGAATCTGAGCCTCAGTGTCCTCTATATAATCAGATCCCAGAGCCCTGGTATCCACATCCTGCACCCATGATAGGGGTGTCCGGCATCTCCTCCCATAGAGCGCCTCGTACGGAGCCATCCTGATGCTAGCCTGGTGGCTGTTATTATACGAGAACTCGATCAATGGTAGCAGCCTCTCCCAAGGCCTCCCCGTATCCAATATGCATAATCTGAGCAGGTCCTCCAAGGTCTGGATGGTCCGCTCGGTCTGTCCGTCGGTCTGCGGGTGGAAGGCGGTACTAAAGGTAAGCCGAGATCCCAAGTGAGCATGCACGGCCCTCCACTCGCTCGAAGTGAACCGACCATCACGGTCCGAAACAATAGTCCTGGGGATACCATGATATCTGATGTACTGCTCCACAAATAGTCTCACCAGAACTGCAACTGGGGCATCCTTCCGAACTGGAATAAACCGCGCGACTTTGGTCAATCTGTCCACTATAACCCATATAGAATCATGTCCGGAGTGGGAGCGAGGCAATCCGTGTACAAAGTCCATAGCAATGTCCTCGAACTTCCACTCTGGAATTGGCAGTGGCTGTAGTAAACCTCCTGGGCTCTTGCATTCCGCCTTCACACGCTGGCAGGTCTCGCAATGGGTCACAAAATCCGTGATCTCCCTCTTCATCCCGGGCCAATACATAGATCTCCGCAAATCTGCCCACATCTTGGTGATGCCGGGGTGCACTGAATATCTCGAGCAATGTGCCTCTCTGAGTATGTCCTCCCGGATACTGCCTCCTGCTGGTATGTAGATGCGCCCCCGGAACCGAAGAAGATCATCCTGTAGCGTGTAATCCTCGACCTTGCCCCTCTCTAGGGCACTGAAAATCGGCTGTAACGCAGCATCCAGCCTCTGATGTGCTCGGATGCGCTCCTGTATATCATCGCCGCTGATCACTGAGCTCAAATACTCTCTATATACATCTGGCTCAGTCTCGGACACCACGGTAATGCGCATGTCCTCCATCATCTGAAGTAGCTCCATGGACATCAATCGGGGCTCCGGTCCAGAAGTGCCGACCCTCCTGCTCAAAGCATCCGCAACCGTGTTCGCTTTTCCCGGATGATAGTGGATCTTGTAATCATAATCACAGAGAAACTCCAGCCACCTCCTCTGTCTCAGGTTTAGGTCCTTCTGATTATCGATATACTTGAGATTCTTGTGATCTGAAAAGATGTCACAATGAATCCCATATAAGTAATGCCTCCATATCTTCAGGGCGAAAACCACAGCCCCGAGCTCTAGATCATGTACTGGATAGTTATGCTCATGCTTCTTCAACTGTCTCGAAGCATAAGCGATAACGTGTCCATGCTGCATCAAGACTGCACCCATCCCCTGATAAGAGGCGTCCGTGTAAATCTGGAATCCTTCGCTCCCGGATGGAAGCGCAAGAATGGGGGATGAGATGAGTCGGTCCTTCAGCTCCTGAAAAGCCGTCTCACACCGCTCTGACCAAACAAAATCTGTGTCCTTCTTTGTCAAGGACGTGAGGGGGAGTGCTATCCTCGAGAACCCCTCCACGAACTTGCGGTAATAGCCTGCTAGTCCCAAGAAACTGCGGATGTCAGATGCGGTCTTCGGCCGCGGCCAATCCCTCACCGTCTCTATCTTGGCTGGGTCCACAGCTAACCCAGCCCCACTGATCGTGTGCCCCAGGAAAGCCACCTCCTGCAACCAGAACTGGCACTTCGAAAATTTTGCGTACATCTGTGTCTCCCTCAACCTCTGCAGGACCTGTGCCAAGTGCTCCGTATGCTCCTCCTGAGTCCGAGAATAAATAAGGATGTCGTCGATGAATACTATCACGAAGCGATCTAAGAAAGGCTCGAAAACACGGTTCATCAGACTCATGAATGCAGCAGGAGCATTCGTGAGCCCAAAAGGCATCACCGTGAATTCGTATAGTCCATAGCGCGAACTGAAAGCCGTCTTCGGTATGTCTTCTTCCCTGATACGGAGCTGATAATAGCCGGATCGCAAATCTAACTTGGAGAACCAGAATGCTCCCTGTAGCTGGTCAAATAACTAATCTATCCGAGGCAGAGGATAGGTGTTGCGGACCGTCAACCGGTTCAGCTCCCGGTAATCTATACATAATCGCAGTGATCCGTCCTTCTTCTTCACAAATAGAACTGGCGCTCCCCATGGCGATGAACTAGGCCGTACAAATCCTGACTCGACTAGCTCCTACAGTTGAGTTCTGAACTCTGCTAACTCTCTAGGAGCCATCCTGTAGGGTGCCCGGGACACCGGCTTCGCTCCCGGTACCAACTGAATCCTGAAATCCAAATCTCTAGCAGGCGGTAGCCCGGGCAATTTCTCCGGGAATACGTCGGCGAAATCCCGAACCACCGGAATATCTGAGATAGTCGCCTCTGTTCCCACCATCTCGAAGCAGACAATATAGACTTCTTCACCCTGCTCATGGGCCTTCACAGCCTGTATAGAAGATAATAGTAGGTGGCAGATAGGCTGGATACCTTCAACGATAACATGAGAGTCGCCATGTCTCAGCGTGATCCTCCTGGACGGACAATCTATCTGGGCATGGTTCCGGTGCAACCAGGCCATGCCCAAGATCAAGTCAAAGTCCTGCAGCTTCAGAATAGTCGCCGGCGCCTCAAATGCCTTGCCGCCAATCTCGGCCTCCATGTCACAATGTGCAGTAGTCCGCAGCTCCGACCCATCGGGTAGGCGTACCCTCATCTCTAGTCCAGGGAACCTCTCCACGCCTTCGAGTCCGTCGATGAAGGCCTCGGATACGAACGAGTGTGACGCACCCGTGTCGAAAAGAGTATGAGCGGGCTTGCCGCTGTTCATGACTATGCCTGAGGTTTGTTTATGTGAAGGTTAATTGTTATCCTATGGTTCCAGGTACTATATATATCATCGAAAAATTCAAGAAAACTCAAAATTAACTTCAAGTACCTGTGATGACCTCCTCGGGATTCCTCGGCTCTGTGAGGTCCAAGGCGTAAATCTGTTCCTGCTCGCGTCTCCTGCCATGGTATCCCCGGCCTCGGCCTCGTCCTCGGCCTCGTCCTCGGCCCTGCTGTACTGGGGCCACTGGAGGTGGAGGAGGAGGAGGGGGATGGAATCGGTGCGGGCACTCCGACCTGATGTGCCCAGGCTGGCGGCATCCGTAACAAACCACTTGTCGATGGCCTCGGTCATCCTGTCTCCTTGGATCATGCATCTGTAGAGGTGGGGGAGCCAAAGCTGGAGGAGGCCCCTGCTCCTGCCTGAAGTTGGGACGACGACGTCCCCCACCCCTCCTGTATCCGATGGTCCTGCCTCTCTGAGAGCCCCTACTACTCTCACCTGATGTCGATCCATCAAATGGTCTCTTCCCTCCGGCTCGCACCATCAGCTGGTCAGCCTCCAGCTTCTTCGCCATCTCGATGATCTGTCTGGATGTGCCATGAGAAATGAATAGCAAAGCCTGCCTCAAATCATCCCTGAGGCCCCGATAGAACCTCTTCGCATACCTCCTATCGTCGGTGTCCTGAATCCCAGCGAACCTGGCAAAGTGGGAGAACTCTCTATGGTACTCTATCAGTGATCTAGTCCCCTGCTTGAGGTTCAAAAACCTCTCCTCCAAAGCATCCCTGTCCGTAGCAGAGACGAAGTGCTCCAGGAACACATCGCCAAACTCCTCCCAAGAAATCTCTGACAGCTCAAAGTCCGCATAAGTAGTCTCCCGGGCTGATTTCCACCATCTCTTTGCATGAGCCTCTAGCACAGAGGTGGCTAGAGGTACTGCCTGGCCGACTGGGCAGCTGATGCCCGCTAAGATCTCGTGTATGGCCTCCAGCCATTCTTCTGTCTTCACCGTATCCTCTGTCCCGCGGTACGTCGGTGGGGACAGGCTCTTGAATGCACTCAGCCAGCTCGACCCCGGATTTGGCTGTGGAGCCGGGACTTGATGGGCTCTAAAGGCATCCAAAATCGCCGTCAGGGTCTGCCCCATCTCCGTATGTAGGAATGGAGTGGCAGCTGGAGGGGGAGGAGCCACATTTTGCGGCGCTGCGACCTGTGGAGGTTGCATAAAGGTAAGGTTAGAGCAAAAATTGGCCTAACAAATTGTACCTTGTGGACCATTTATGTGACTTTACACATGGGCACACCACTGCTTCCGCTGCATAGTTTGTCCGCAAACTAATGCTCGGGCGGGGGTGGTTCCATGTTGTGGACTTCTTTCTCATATGATCGTTGTTCAAGTGATACCAGTTTGTAAGACCCCCCCTCCCCCTTACCAAGGAGGGCTACCAGATCTTATGCCCAGAACCGCCGTCTTACGGTGGCACTAACTCACGGGTTAGTCGACACCGCAATACGCCGATTCTGCCGGCTAGTACGATCATTAACCTGTAGGCCAATATGAGAATAAAGAAGTAAAACTGTGTATAAAATGCCATCAGTCCACAAGTCACAGTACAATCATATAAAAGAAATGAATAGTACAATAGTCCACAGAATAGTACAGAAGAAAGAGTAAAAAGGGATTATGCCCAGTACATCAAATCTCTCTCTCACAAAATAGTAAATGCGGAAGCTAAACTAGAACATCAAGACTCGTCCCACCTGAGGACGTATAGTAGTAGTGGTAGCCTGCTGAAGCGGTATCTGCTCCTCATGTCCTGCCTCCTCGACGTGCTGGTGCTCCATCTCCACGGGCTCCTAAAAATAGTTGGTCGCCGACCATTAGTCAAAAAGACTAAGTCGTTTCCTCCACACCTCGCCCCGCAGCTCCTAGGCACCGAGCGGGAGGACGAAGCGGAGGACAACAAGGGGTAGCAAAATGGAAGCAGGTGACAATATCTATCTAAAGTGGTACTAAGTAATGAAATTCTACACTAGCAATGCTAAGTACAGTACAAGTAGTAAGTAAGTAAGAGCGGTGCAGTAAAGGAAAGTAAAGAAACAGCAGTATGAACAAGTAAATAAGCTAAGCTACCACTAAGCTATCATCACAAACGTACCCTAACTTATATAAATGCCCATACAAATATATAAGTTAGGATTTCCAGGAAATTTAACTTATCATATAAAAGAGCCCATACTAATTTATATGATAAGGATCTATGAAGCGTATGACCTAATATGAATGAATGATATGATGCAATTTTATGCGCAGACAAGTGCAACTCACACACAACGACTCTGTGATCACAGACCTTTAGTTCCCACTTTTTGAGAGCTAGCATCACTCTCGGGTACCACCGCTGTGGCTACGGCAGCAGCGGAGCGGGCGTCTCCGCTTCTAGACCGGTATGCACACTACCAAGCCTTAGACCCCTCTCATACGCCTCTGTACACGTCCAAGGTGCACTCTAGAGTCTCGCGTACGTACTTTGCTGACAAACCCGTCAGTCTTGTTGGGTCAGATGTGCGTTATCGGGGATCGTCCTCCAGACCGCAGTGTAAAACAACCCACTGGCCCCTCTAACTCTCACAACCGCCTGGTGCACCGTACTGCCATCGGTGTGACGAACGGCCAGTACCGCATGCCCCGCCACGATATTTATGCACATGCAAGTAATTCATACTGAGCCTCCCGCTCGCAGGACCAAAACCCGTCCTGAATCCCTCAAACCCAAACCCGGGTGAGAACGCACATTAGTGCCTTTATGTCAATTCCCTCCAACCCTAAACGGGTGAGCATATATCATGAAACTCTCCAACCCAAACACGGGCGAGAAGGTACAACCATGTCCTAACCTATTAAGCTACTCTTGTCTACGGTTTATTATACTTAGAGATTTAAGGTTAATCCCAGGACTGCCCCCGGTATTCCCTGTGAAGGGCTCTCAAGGGGCACTAGGAACTGTGTTGGGATTACGCCCAGCGTTCCCTTTCGCAAGGATACTTATTTTAGTTGATGACTACCCATGTATCTCCCCAGCTCTCCTTATTGCTTAAGTATAACCCTAGTGACTTAAGGTATTACCGGGAACCGACGGTCTTCCGCCGATCCCCCACTCCAGTTGATGACCAAGACTTGCACTTTTGATCCCTCACTAAGACAACTCTACCCACCAGGGTTACTCATGTTGAACTCTCTCTTATTTCTGCCGATAATCAATCCCCTGGTAATCCCTAAGGCAGGACCTATTTGTGTTATATGCAGACCATGACCCATGACTACCCTAGAAATGTGATCTTCCAAAACTTAAGGCATCTTGCCTCTAAATATTTATCCTAAGGTAATATGGACTAAGGGAACTACCCTAAGGATTCTCACAATTTTTCTTGGCCAAATAGTCATTTAATTAATTCTTCTAATTTAAATGCTAGGTCACTTTACACATGAAGTAGTTTGATTATGTATCTACTGACCTAGGGAATTTTTCCTGAAATGTATATTGAACAAAATATTGCTGCCTACAGAATTTCATAATTTTCCTGAAATTATTTATCATCATTTTCTATTTAATATCAATTCCACATAAATTCCATTTTCCAAATGAAGTATAGGCATCATGTACTCAAAAATTCCAGAAAAATTACAGAGCTTGTAGGACACTAATTTAAGACTATTGGCAGAGAATCATCAACATTTAATGTAAGATGGCCTATAGGATTCCATTATAAAATATTTACCAAAATGCCATTGAACTAATTTAACACAATTAATGCATCCATTAAATTCTGAGAAATTTATGCAAACCTAATAATAACATTTTATAACAGTAGAATAATTTCCAAATTTTTCAGAGGTATAATTCCATCATTTCAAGAATTAACAATATAAGGGTAAAATGTGAAATATAGGGTATCTACTCCAAATATTCTTCAAAACAGAGAAATCATATTTTTCCTAAGTCAAATGTGATGTTATCTATGCCTTAGCAAAGTTGTTTGGATTTGTACTTGAATAAATCCTATTTTCCAATTTTATTCCCAAAATAGCTATATTTAAAATAAATTCCAATAAATGAAATTTTGATTCCAAAAATTCCATCATTAATTTTAGGGGTGAAATTTACCCTAATGAACCACTGGAAATAATTTCATGACACTTGCATGTCACCATTAGGCTAAATACACAAATTTGCATTTTTGCTATTTGCACACCAAGGCTTAACATAGGCTAGCACATGCAAGTGGATTCTCCCACATGCATTGAACCCAAGGTGCTGAAAATTTTATCATGCACCAAGGATGACCCCACTGACCCACCACCAAAATTTGGGGCCATGGGGAGGAGTAGAACTCCATATATGTCATTTATTTAAATTTTGATATTTTACCAAAAACTATAGGAAAATATTTTTCAAAAATTCCTAAATTTTGGCAGGAGCTAGGTCTGCCCTAATAATGCATGTGGCCAAAATGGGGGGCCATGGTGAATAATATTGTGACCTGGGCACCCAATTTAATTTCTGCCATACTCTAGGACCAGTGCTAGGAGAAATGTCGTACAGGACTGTACACTACACCAAAATGTACGTTTATGGTGGCATATTAAAGGTAAGACCCTAGGCTACATTTTTCATTAAGGGCCTAAGTTCTGAAAATGCCTCTAAGAGGCCTAAATTTAACATGCAAGTGACAGCCAAAACAGGGACAAAAAATTAAATTTTGATGTAGCACGAATCTTGAAGCAGGATGGAGGGCATCCGTTCATCTTCCTCCTCCAGCCAATGGCCGAGATTTGCCCGACCTGGAGCACCTTCAAACCTCATTTCCCGGCCACCCCTTAGCCTCCACGGCCGGCTACCACCACCACCACCTCCGTTGAGGTGGTGGCCAACGTTTGGCGGCGAAATGGTGGCCGGAGGCGGCGGTTTCCGGCGAACTTGCACTCCATCAAAATTCCAAAATCCATGAAAAAGCTCACCTTGGATCTGGCTCATTTGAGCCCGATGTCTCGCCTAATAGATCTAGGAAACTAGTACGGGTAGAGGTGAGGTGAAACGGACCTCGATTGGGGCTTGGCGGCGGGTTTGGCGGCGGTTGGCCATGAAAAATTTCCTCTCCGGCGAGCTTGCTCCCGAACTCGATTCTCCACCAAAAGCTTCGATCCAGGTATCGAATTCCACTCCTTTGGACCTTCTGAAGCTAATGGGATTGTTGGTTTTGGCTGATATGGCTTGTATACAGAGATGCCATGATGGGAATTTCGGCCATGAGCTTTGGTTTCTCCTCCTTGGCTCCAAGTGGCATGAAATTGGGTTGGAAAGGATGATAATTGATGTGTGGGTTCAGATTTGTGCTTGGAAAGAGAGGAGGAGGGCCACATGGCCTTCATCCCCATTTTCCCTCTCTTCTCTCTCCTCTTTTTCCCCCAATTTCCAAAACTACCCCCTTGCATGCAATCTCTCTCCAATTTCAGGAGGGTAGGGGCTGTCATTAACCATTAAGGCTGGTCATGGACCAATTTGGTGGGCTTGGTCCAAGGGGAAATGGCTTGGCCTTCATTTCACTCTTTAGGTCAATTTGTTGACCAAATTGACTTTTAGGGTTGACTGGTCAACCATGGTGGGTGGACTGACCCCACTTGGTGGAAATGGGTCTAGTGGCACCACCCAACTTGGTTTGGGTCAAGGGGGTGCCCCACTTAGGTTAATTAGGCCTATGGGTGTGGGTTTGACCAAATTAAGCCCAAGGTTGACCTTGGTCAACTGGGGTCAAAATGTTGACCCAGCGACATACCCTAGGGTCCACTTAGATTGTTTTTAGGGTTAGGGCAATGTGGTGGGGTCATGGTGTGGCTAAGGTCCCTAATTAGGCTAGTTTGACCTAGTTTGACTTGGTCCTATAGTGGGCTCCACATGGCTACCACCCACTACCTAGGGTCAAACCTAGTTGATCTCCTTAGGTCTCACCCCATGCCTAACCCAATCTAAGTTGAGGGGTCCAGAAGTAACATGAGATGTTACACAGGCCCTCCTCCTCCTCTTATCTCAAGGAAGACTACTACAAAGGCGGGAAGAAATCCTCTAGGGAGGACATGCATGGTTCTAAACCCAGCAAACATGTTTCATCTAAAGTGGTTTGCTATTGTTGCAGTAATCCATGACATGTAATAGCCAACTGCCATGTCAAAAGAAAGGAATCTGGTGAGAAGGACCACCAACAAAAAGGAAAGAAGGAGAAATCCTTCATTGCTAGGAAGCAGAAGAACTTGACTGACTCCTCCTCATCAAATTCAGAAGATGAAGATGAAGATGAAACCTATATAGGGTTGTACTCTGCTGAAGTAGAAGCTAAAGAAGCAAACATCATTGAGATGCAGACTGATATTACTGAAAAAGTTGATGAAGATCATCCTTCTGATAGGATTGAAGTCAGGGCCCCTCTATCACGGTCAGATGGTGATATTGAGGTGGATGATGATGAAGAAGAAGACAACTGCTGCTATGGGCTGATGGATAGGACTGATGAAGAATCAAGCCAGGATCAACCTGGTCAACAAGAGGTACACTTTCTGTCTAAGTTTTCTTCTGAGTCAGGTTATGAGACCAGCCAAAATTCAGAAGCTCATTCAACAAATGATGAAGGATATTTTGAATCTGAGGAAGATGTCAATTCTATTATTGACAAAAATGGTCTCTTGTTGAATACCTTCAAGAAAAACAAGATGATTGCTAAGAAGCAAGATAAGGAGATTTCTTCTCTTCAGCTTATTGCATCCCAGCATGAAGACTTAGCTTCCCTGCTGGATCTAAAGTTGAGGGAAATTATTGAACTAGAAACTATTTCCTTCATCTGGTTAGACAATATAGAGTATCAGAAAACATAATAAAAGACATGGATGTGCTGCTGGAGAGGTAAAAGAGAATAGTGGATAGTTATTCTAAGCCAAGTTCAATGCTACCCATGAGAAACTACTTCACCACCCAGAAGGGTAAGAAAGGGTTGCGCTTTAAGGGTCACACAAGCATTGCAATCACAAAGGAAAGCGGAAAGATCAAGTACAGCCACTGGCCTCCAAGCCTCCTGTCCATTTAAGAGAGTACTACAACCTTCAAACAGGTATGACCAAGAAAGTATCTTTGGTCACTGGATGAATGGTAAATCCACCAAAGGGAACAAAAATGTTCATCATAATGGTGGAAGATATAGCAAGGGTGCAAGTGTCATTAAGGCATCCCATGACGAAATCCAAATGGCCCATCATGGACCATTTGTGTTTCGTTCACCAGCCCCTTCACTCAAGGGTAAAACTACAGACTATTCTCAGAATATTCCAACCCACTCAAAGACCAAGGGCAAGTTTGTCAGTAGACCAGACTTGTGTATCTCTAAGGCCATCAAGAGAGTGATCTATGAAAAGAAGGCAGCTGCTGGTATGGCTCAAGATATCACAAGCACTTCTACTACAATACACACAACTAGTCAGATTGGTGCTAGGAAACAAAAGAACAGGATTGCTACTGCACCTTCTAGACCAAGAGCTGCTATCAACACAACCACTAGCCCAGCTCAGAAAAGAAGATACAACATCCATGAGTATTGGTGTTGTGGAAAGGTAGACCACTTTCTATTGATTATTGGCATAATCAGAGTGTGTAGAGAGCAAATGTTAGCTTGCCTGTCAGAAAATTTGTAGGTAGGCATTATCAGACTAACATGCACCTAGGACCCAATAAGTATTGGGGTCCTAAGGTTAACTGACTTATGTATTTTAGGTTAGTTCAAGTGCCCATACACCTATATGGTACTTGGACAGTGGATGTTCCATGCACATGATAGGAACAAGGAGCATGCTGAAGGAATATGCTCCAGTAAAGAATGGACCAATGGTTATATTTGGTGGCTCAGAAAAAGGAGTGACTAGAGGTTATGGTAAGATCTCTAATGGCATAGTCACCATCACAAAAGTAGCCTATGTGGAAGGGTTACAACACAACCTGATAAGCATTAGTCAACTCTATGATCTTGGCTATAACATAGTATTCCACAAGGATGAGTGCCAGATTAGGAGGTTAAGTGACCAAGAGGTCATCTTAACAGGCACTAGGAGTGAAAATGTGTATTGTTTAGATTTCTTATATTTAAGTAAGGACTCCTCTATATGCCTAGTTGTAGATGAGAAAATCCCTTCCTGTGCATATTGGCACACGAGGCTAGCCTCTCTGAATTATAGAACCATAGGCAAGATCTTCAGTAGCGAACTAGTTAGAAATGGTCCTAGGGTTAAATTACACTAAGGAGGGTATCTACTCTGCATGCCAAAAGAGCAAACATACCAAGACCTCCTTCAAGAGTATTGGCACCAAAGACTAAGTTAGGTGCTTATACGTCCTGAATATGGATATGTTTGGTCCTATGCCAGTTCAAAGTTTAGGTAGGAAAGTCTACACCATTGTGGTTGTTGATGACCTTTCCAGATTTTCCTGGGTGTTCTTTTTAAGGAATAAATATGAAACCCCTGATGTCTTCTAGACATTTATCAAGCAAATTCACAATGAATTTAACAGTACTGTGGACAAAATCAGAAGTGACCATGAGACTGAATTTCAGTCTGAGTGCATGACAAGGTTCTGTGAAGAGCAAGGGATTCATCAAGAACTCTCCTCTCCTAGAACACCCCAGCAAAATGGGATTGTTGAGAGGAAAAATATTAGTCTCATAGTGGCTGGTAGAACCTTGCTAAGTGACTCATCTCTCCCAGAATACTTCTACGCTGAAGTAGTTAACACTGCATATTATGTCCTTAATAGGGCTTCTATCACCAAGTACCGCAAGAAGACTCCCTATGAGATCTTAAAGTGCAGAAAACCAAACCTGAGCTATTTCAGGATCTTTGGTAGCATGTTCTATGTGCTTAACAATGGAAAATCTCATATAACTAAGTATGTTACCAAGTACCACGAAGGGATCTTTGTTGGGTATAATATTCATAGTAAGGCATATAGAATCTATAACTTAACAAGTCAAGTTATAGAAGGGTCAATACATGTTGTCTTTGATGAATCCAACATGATTAACATTGAGCTGTCTATCTCCTCTTCTAGTATTGCAGGTACAGAGCTCAGGATAGACAAGATAACCATCAAGGAAGTTCCTCCTATAGTCCAAGATAAAACTGATGCACTGATCATTCCTAGAGAAGGGAAAGGCATACTTGAAGTGGTTAAAGACCAGCCAAATGAAGATAATGAAGATCAGAATGCTGAATCTAGATTTTCTCTAGCTGTCAGACATCTGAGGGAACATCCGGTCCACCAAATCATTAGTGATGATAGCCATGGAGTCCAGACTAGAAGCAAGAGTATCAACACAACTCTCTAATCAAGTTTTCTATCTCAAGAAGAGCCCAAGAGGTTTGAAGAGGCAATCAAAGACTAGTTCTGGATTGGAGAAATGCAAGAAGAACTGGACCAATTTAAGAGGTGTAAGATCTAGAAGTTGGTTACTAGAGAACAAAGACAAAATATCATAGGGACCAAGTGGGTCTACAGGAACAGGTTGGATGAGAATGACAATACTGTCTAGAATAAGGCTAGACTGGTGGCTAAAGGATACAAGAAAGAAGAAGGGATAGATTTTTACCAGATATTTACCCCAGTAGCTTGATTGGAAGCAATAAAAATCTTTCGTGCATTTATTTTCTATCAAGGATTTAAAATCTACCAGATAGATGTGAAGTCAGCCTTCCTGAATGGGGACTTAAAAGAGGAAGTATATGTGGATCGACCACCAGGTTTTGTTGACCCTAACTCTCCTAATTTTGTTTATAGGCTTAGGAAAGCTCTATATGGGTTGAAGAAAGCCCCTAGAGCATGGTATGAGATTTTGTCTAGTCTCCTCATTGAGAATAAATTCTTAAGGGGGAAAATAGATGAAACCATATTCCTAAGGGAATATAAGGGCAAGATCATCCTAGTCGAAATTTATGTAGATGACATAATTTTTTGGTGTACTAATGACAACCTTTGCAGGAAGTTTGCTAAACTTATGCTAGGGAAGTTTGAGATGAGCCGTACGGGTGAGCTCAAGTTCTTCTTGGGACTCCAAGGAAGAAAGACTGATGATGGCTTGTCCATATACAAGTCCAAGTTTACTCGGGAGATGATTAATAAATATGACATGGAGAATACCTCCACCATGAGAACTCTCACGGGGTCAAGTATGCCTATAGGCAAAGATGAGGCAGGGAAACCTGTTGACGAGTCTTTGTAAAGAGGGATATTTGGCACCTTTTATACCTGACTACTAGTAGGGCTGACATCATGTATGCTACATGTGTCTGTGCTAGGTATCAAACCTGCCCTAAAGAATCTCATTACTCTGGTGCAAAGAGAATTTTTAGGTATCTTAAGGGCACACCAGATCTTGGCCTATGGTATCCTAGGAATAGGGATTTTTATCTAATAGGCTTTTCAGATGCAGATTTTGTAGGCTGCAAAGAAGACGGGAAAAGTACTTCAAGTACCTGTCAGTTCTTAGGTGGAAGACTGGTGTTATGGAGCAGTAAGAAGCAAATGAGTGTGGCAATCTCAACTGCAGATTCAGAGTACATTTCAGCAGGAAGCTGTTGTGCTCAGTTGTTATGGATTCAGCATTAGCTTCAGGTTTATAACATTGAGATAAGTAAACTCCTCTTTATTATGATTCTACTAGTACCATTTCTATTGCTAGGAATGCTATCTCACACAGCAGGACTAAGCATATAGAAATTAGGTATCACTTCATTAGGCAACATATGGAAAATGAAGACATCAGCCTCAAGTTTGTCCCCACTAACAAGCAAGTGACTGACATCTTCACTAAGCTACTAGATGAAGAAACTTCAACACCTTCAAATTTGAATTTGAAATGTTGAATTTAGTTTAGCTTTAATTACTCCCTATAGTATTTTTGGTTGTAGGTGTGTTCTTTTTCTTGCAGAAAGAAAAGATCATTAGTGGTATAAAGATTGTGGAGACCACAGTGTCTATCAGGAAGATGTGAAGAAGATGCTCCTATTAAGGGGGATCAATTAAAATATATTCGCTTGGACTTTGAGGGCTGACATCGAATCAATGGCTACAACCCGCTATTTTCTGCTCGACTCTCTAGCACCTGCACAGGGATAATCCACCACAATGATGGCAAATAATGCAACGGTCAGCTTTAGCTGACAAATTTATAATGCCCCTGCCCCATACCCGGGGTAGCAGTGTTCCTTCCCTGCATGAATAGCAACCATAAATAGACATATTATAAGAAGACACAACTCAAGCACCATTCAATACATCAAAAACGTCTACATCAACTGTCAAACGTTTTGTGCACTCAGGGCACATTCTCGGTGTACTGGCAATATCCAGCCTCACCACCTTTCAGAGGTCCCAGAAATAATGGTAAATTTGTCCAATCTAGTATTTCTGGCACGCTGCCTAAGACTCTCACTATGCAAACCATAACACTGAAACCAATAACTTTAGGCATTCGAGTCAGACTAGCATAACACGGGTACAGTTCAGGCAGAGTTCGTTGCTCAACTCTCCATGCAATCGTCGAAGGTCGGAACCTTCATGGCTAACCAACATGATGCGCGTCAGCTTCCCCTTGCCCGTACTCCAAAACATAACCAACGTTATGTCAAATGCAAAGAAGACTGTTGTTGGAGGAACTCAGAGTAAGTCAAGTACATCTACTAGCAAACTCACTTTTAATTAGGTTCTTGCTGAAAGAAGCAAGAAAAAGGTTTTTGCTCTCCCTTTTGAACAGATAGTTGTTGACTCCATGCACTCCACAAGGGTTATTCAGAAAATGAGATACAATATACATGAATGTTGGTGTTGTGTTAAAGTGAGACACTTTGTCATAAATTGTTGGTACAACCCTAGTATGCTAAGGGTAAGGGTAAGTCTTCCTGTCAGAAGAACTATAGGTAAAAATGTTCAGTTTCAAGCTAATAAGAACCAAGGACCGAATCCCTTGTGGGGTCCTAAGGTAAACTAAACTATGTTTCCAGGTTATTCCAAGTACCCATGCACCAATATTGTACTTGGATAGTAGATGTTCCAGGCATATGACTGGAACAAGGAGCCATCTAACGGAATACGCTCCAATGAAGAATGGACCTAAGGTGATCTTTGGAGGTTCAGACAGAGGAGTTACCAAAGTCTATGGTATGATCACCAATGGCATAGTCTCAATCACAAAAGTGGCTTATGTTGAAGGGTTCCAACACAACCTGATAAGCATAAGCCAACTATGTGATCTTAGCTATATAATTATCTTCCATAAGGATGAGTGTCTGATTAAAAGGTCACGTGACCAAGAGGTCATTTTTACAGGCACTAAGAGTGCAAATATTTACTGTTTAAACATTTTATGTTTAAGTTCTCACACTCCAGTATGTCTGGTAGCAGATAAGAAAGTATCTTACTGCGTGCAATGGCACAAGAGGCTTGCTCACTTGAACTACAAGTCAATTAGCAAGCTCTTCTGTGAAGGGCTAATCAGAAATGGACCCAATTTAAAATGCACCAAGGAGGGAATTTTCTCTACTTGTCAAAATGGCAAGCAGACCAAAACATCCTTTAAGAGCATTGGGGCTAAAGATTTAGTGATGTGCTTGTTGGGTCCATTGATCTCAATGTCCTAGATTTAAAGAAGGCCTAGCAAACAATATATACACATGTAGTGATCTAACTTGTCTTAAAAGTTCCATGATTACAGGATGTCAAATATACATTGATTGGACAGGTTGCTTATGTGGCCAAAACAGGTATTGGCTAGGCATGTTGCGGAAAGATAGAAAACTACCCAAGTCCACAGGAATTGAGTGTGGTCAAGTCACTCAATGCCAAATGGCTAAAATCTATGAGTATAGCTTGTATATTCAAAGTCAAAGAACTAGCAAGTTAAGAATGTGGCTAAGTCCACAGGCGTTGAGAATGTGGCTAAGTATCAGAATCGATTATATCTTTTATTTCAGTTGAAGGAGCTTCGCTTGCTGAATCATCAAACATTTCAGAATCTGCTGCTACTACTATTACTGCAGGATGAGGAACTGGAGCTTCTTCATAGAACATCTCCCCCTGGCTTTGTTCAGAGGGTCCTGAAGCCAGTCCTCCAAAAGAAAGAACAGAAGAGATAGCAGTAATTCTGGTAGAGATAGAAATGATGGAAGCAGAGAGAGGAGCAATAACATTTTCTATTAGTTGCTCAAGAGTGGGAGAGATGAAAGAAAGAA
The DNA here is from genome assembly GCA_039583875.1 of Platanthera guangdongensis. Lineage (NCBI taxonomy): Eukaryota > Viridiplantae > Streptophyta > Magnoliopsida > Asparagales > Orchidaceae > Platanthera > Platanthera guangdongensis. Next base: position 39,415,333 of record CM077165.1, on the reverse strand, counting down.
GATCATGGGCAATGTTAAAGAAATTATGGTAGAGATATTCAGGAGCATAGGTGGTGTAAGGAGTGTGATGTCCACAGTTTGAACAAACAGAGAAGGCATGAGAGAAATCTATGTGGGTGTATTCTGGAAATGTGGAAGGAGGGTTGGATGGAATTTTAGTGGTTAAGAGAAGACAGTAGATTGAAAGTAGGCTAAGTGGTGGTAGATGGAATGTCAGATACATGAGTTTGAGGTGGGGATTGAGGAGGTGGAGATGGAATATCCTCATGAATGAAGGTGGGAGAATGTGGATGTGATGGTTGAGGAAGAGGTGAAAGTGGTTGTTGTTGTTGTTGAGGAGGTGAAGGAATGCTGGTGGATAGATGAATTTCTTCTATATGTGGTGGAGAGGCTATAATTGCCCTTGTGTCCTTAGAAGTCCTGGTGGAAGAGGAGGCCCCAGAGAGCTTTGGAATGGTCCTCTACCATCTGCCAAATAAGGAAGACGTGATCCTCTTTGAGGCATTTAAGAATATTGGCTTGGAAACCAATAATTCTGGTGCCTTTTCCTAGAGGAAGATTCCTAGAATCCTCCCAAAGCACACAACTTTCTTTGTATTTTTATTCTTTATCAACTCAAACAAAATATTTCCTCAGTTTACTGATTTATTATCTACCAGAGCACACATCACCAGAAACTGGTGCCTGGTTATATAATCATGGGCTGTATGTTTCCCAGCAAAACCTTGCCAACAATATCTGCCAGAAACTTATATTAAATAGATAAATTCTTTTTCAGAAGTTTATTGGGGTTTCCTTCAGAGTGACCCATTTTATTCGCATATTCTCATATTCAGCATTATCTAATTCAATTTCTTCTTCTATAGTAGCCAAATAAAAAATTTCAGTTAAATCTTCAGGAGTTAGAGTGACCTGATTACCGCCGATGGTGCCCATCATAGTATTTGTGTCAGGAGCTGTTGAAGTAAAAACCCATTCTCTGATTTCATTTGCTGGTAACTTGATCCTTGTTGCCATGAATTTCTTTAGATGTTGTTCTTCGCACAGCTTGAGAATGTCTATGAAGATTTGATTAGTGTGGAAGGAGTGAAAATTGATGTCGAAGCCAGTGTCGAACTTCATGCTGGAGAGGGAGAGGCTGGAATCACCATAGGTTTTCCTGCAAAAACAAAATAGAGAGCAAGAGCTAGAGAATAGAAAGCGCGGGATAGAGCACGATGAAAGCCTAGTTATAAGATTTTCTGAATATGAATCGTCAAGCTCTGTCTTCCGAAAAATAAACAATCTTCGTTTTCAGGTTGAGGAAAAAATTTCATGAAGAAATAATATCGTTGATCTCAGTCAGAAGAGAGGAAACTTTTCGTCGTTCTCAGGTCGACGGAAATTTTTCATAGCAAAATCATCGATCTCTGCTCGACGAAAACAACTTCATGCAGAGAGTTCATCGATTTCAGGTCGACGAAAAATTTCAAGAACAGTTCTCAGATCGTCAATCTCCGTTCGACTAAATGTGAGCAATTCTTCGACCTTGGACCAAAATCAAATTAAACTTCTCCATTAATTATACCTAGCTGATTCAGAAAGAACAGATGTTTCTTCTCATCTAAAGGTTTAGTGAAGATATCTGCTCTTTGAAAATCAATAGAGATAAAGACAAGATTAATTTTTTTTGTCCACACATTCTCTAATGAAATGATGTCTAATTTCTATATACTTGGTCCTACTATGATGCACTAGATTTTGTGCAATAGATATTGCACTTGTACTATCACAAAATATAGTTGAATTATTTTAGTTGAGACCATATTCCAGCAATTGATTTTGTATCCACAAAATCTGTGAACAGCAGTTGCCTGCAGCTATGTATTCAGCTTTAGTAGTTGATGTGGACAGAGAGGTTTGCTTCTTACAAAACTAGGACACAAGCCTATTGTTGAAACTGAAATTCGATCTCCTGTGGAGTTCGACCCTTGGGGAAGGGGTGGTCTCGCGCCTACTTCACTCATGCAAGAAATACAACAAAGAAGACAAGGAGAAACTGACCCAAGGGCTCGGCGGGGAGGTCCCACCACAAACCCGGAAGATCTCAAAGCGCTTCCCCTCCTTAGCCAGAAGCCGAGCTAAGGTACCCTCAGAAAGCACTTGAGAACTGGAACTGGGAGGCATAAGGAAGCATGCTTTCTGGGGGCACCCCTCAGGTCCTATTTATAGTTTTTAGAATCTGGACTGCCAATAACCAAAAGAACTGACTTGAAGTTACCAGAAAGCCCTTGGTGGGGTCTGCCAACAGCCAAACTCCGCTGTTTTGAAGGGTTATGGGCAGACCAGCGGGGGCAAAATAGTAAAAAGTACTGCATTCATCCAGGCGAGCTGGGGAGCTTTGACCACCTCGGCGGGTCCTGCTCGCCCACTTTTGCCGAGCTCCACTGCGAGGACGCGAGCTGGGACTAGCTCGGCGAGTGCCGAGCTCAAGGTCGACGAATGCTGATCTCCGCTCGACGGGCGCCGATCTCTAGTCGACGAATGCTGAGCTCGGGCTTGGCCTCCTCGCCGCGGAGCTCGCCTATTGTCTCCAGCACGATCTGTCAGGTTCCTCACAGCCTTGCTCGCCGAACACAGGGTTTTACACCTATCACCAAGAAACTGGCAAGTTCCTGATGTGCTCTTTCTGTCCACCCTACATCCAGCACAGTTAGCATCAGAAAATCCAGTTAAATCAAATTCTGACTCAGATGGTTATAGGAGTCCTAGATTTGGACAACCATTCGTATATCTCAAAATCCTTTTCAATAAAATATGTTGAGATTCTTTTGGGTTCACTTAGAACCTAGCACAAATACATGTGGCAAACATTATGTCATGTCTACTTGTTGTGAGATATAATGTACCGTCGGTGGCCACCGGAAGATTCACGAACGGGAGGGAGTCGCTGCATAGGTGGTTTCGGTTCGGTCTAAATCATGAGGAAGAAGATATAGTTTTCTTTCTAATTATCTTAAGTATCAGAATATATATATATATATATATATATATATATATATATATATATATATATATATATATATATATATATATGTATTTATAAAAAGTTTTGTCTAAATTGGAAAAAAACGAGTTATTTATGAGCGGGTGCGTGGAAAATGAAAATAGAGATTTAGGATGGCTTCAAATCGAAAAGTGCTCAACATAAAAGTTGTAGATCTCGTCGAGACGAACAAATTTCATATTAATCATTTTCAATACAACACCGTTTTGACCCTCAAAATGACTCCCGAACGCAGACTGGAACGAAATTCTCCAGATGAACAAGATTACAGGTACTCGAGAAATAGAAAACAGGCTACTAGAGTACTAAAATTTAGTACTCGAGAACAAGGAAGGCAATACCCGACACGATGCAGCAGTGCTCGAGAGGTGAATAATGATTACTCGAGAAGAAGATAAAATTATTTGCATGAATAATGGATTCTTTGAAAATATATCCAAAAAAATTAAACTATATACATGAATCGTCAAAGACATTTTTGAATAGTGCTTTAATATTAAAATAATCATATTTATATACTTTTGAATAAGGAAATATGAGATCAAAACGGAGGCCCAAACGCACGGCGAATTGAACGAAATTCACAACATAGGCGAACACAGACGCTACGAACACAACGGCGAAGACGGAACCAAAATCCGATGAGTTGTTCTTGAGATATAAATTTTCAAAGTCTACGGCGAACATATATTCTACAAAACTTCAGAAATTTGTCGAAGATCGAATATCGCTCGGATCGCGACGAAACTTTCACGAGCATGTCAAAAATTAATTAATTCAATTTACCAATGAGAAATTTTTCATTTTCGACAAGGATTCATGAATTTAGCTGACTCGACCGAACAGACACAAAAACGCACTAACGGCGACGCGTCGTCAACTCCGCGTTAACGTAATGCCCCTTACGTCATTATGACGTTAATAAGAGGATTAAATAATTGCCAAAAAATCAGGGACGTTACAGTCGCCCCTCCAAAAAGGAAGTTTCGTCCCGAAACTTGGAACACGAAATGAAACAAGAGGGCAGAGGGAGAGACACGACAGAAGAATTCACTAAACACTAATACTAACTGGGGAAGACTAGGAGAACAGCTGAGGATGAGATTCTCTCATTGTGGATTACAATTCCCAAGTTGCACCTCTAGCAGGCTGATTGTGCAAGAGAACCTTAACCATTGGAATTGTCTTCTTTCTTAGCACACAATCTCGCATATCCAGAATACGGACATGCTCTTCGACATACGAGAGATTAGGCTGCAACTGGGGCACGAAGTCAAGGACATGTCGATCACTACGAACACACTTTCACAACTGGCTTACGTGAAACACATCGTGAACACTAGGGAAAGAATCAGGCAATTCCAGTCTATAGGCAGAAACTCCGATGCACTCCAGAATCTGAAAAGGTCCCACATACCTGGGATCTAACTTATAGTTCCTTCTAAATCTCTTAACACCTAGCATCAGAGAGACCTTCAGGAATACCATATCCTCAACTTCAAATTCCAGATCAACTCTACGCTGATTTGCATACCTCTCATATATCTCCTGAGCCAACCTCAGTTTTTCACGAATATGCGTCACTGAAATGCTCATATCTTCTAGCGCTTCCAGACCGAGCAAAGGCTTCTCACCAACGTCTGTCCAAAATAGGGGAGTTCAACAATGCCTTCCATATAAAGCTTCAAAGGGCGCCATCTGTAAACTCTCCGGATAGCTGTTGTTATGCGCGAACTCCATTAGTTCGAGGCGTTTATCCCAAGCCCCACCATGGTCCATAATATAGCATCTAATCATATCCTCCAAGATCTGATTCACTCTCTCCGTCTGACCATTTGTTTGAGTATTATAGGCAGTAGAATACCAAAGGTCAGTACCTAGAGATCCTTGCAAGCTTTTCCAGAAACGAGACATCAACCTGGAATCTTTATCTAACACGATAATCATAGGCACACCATGCAACCTGATTACTTCGTTTAGATAAAGCTAAGCTATCTTTTCCATGGAATAATCAATCTTGAAAGACACAAAGTTGGCACACTTGGTTAGTCTATCCACGATAACACACACTTCATCATGCCCTTGGGGGGATCTCGACAAACCAGTAATGAAATCCATGGATAAACTCTCCCATTTCCAAGTCGGTATGTCTAAAGGCGTTAACTTACCACCCGGCCTTCTATGATCAGCTTTGACACACTGGTAGGTATAACATTCAGATATAAATCGTGCGATGTCGTTATTCATACCTGACCACCAAACAATCTGCTTCAAATCTCTGTACCTTTTCGTGCAACCAGGATGATAAGCAACACTTGAACCATGCGCTTCACTGCATATTATTGTTCAGATGTCCCCAATAATGGGAATACAATATGTAACACCCCCTATCTGTCGCATAGCATATAACAGTAGGTCCGGCCGGTGCCCGACGCCATATACCACAGACAGACCAGAAGATTACTCAATGGAAATCATCCAACTAAGGATCAACGTCCTACACAGGGTACATTCTAACGGAAGCAAATTAAAGGTTGAAAAACAAAGAACACAGCATAAGCATAAATGTCCACTACTCAAACTAACAGGAATGAAGGTACAATACACAAGTACAATGGCCTTAAGGCCTTACAATTGTTTACTCAAATTATAATGTTTTCCAAACCTCGGCATGCAGGCCGGTCACACATGAATAAAGTAAGTAAACACTTATAATTAGGACTTCGAGGGCCGGCTCAGCAACATGGACTTTTGCCCGCTTTTTCCACTTAGCTCCGCAGCACCCGCAAACAATAATCAACCGTACGATGGCAAAAAAAAGTAATGGTCAGCTATGCTGACCAAATTATAAAGATCCCGCCCAAACTCGGGGTGACGATGCTCCTTCCCTACACTTTGTTAGCATAACCAAACAGTATAGTCTAATAACACTTCATCACAGACGTAGGCACATGTGGCCCCACATCCCGTGCTCTCAGGGCTCATTCACGGTGAACACGATTAAAGACCGTTGTCTCACCACCGCCCCTTGGAAGGCAATTTCTCTTGAGCAAAAGAGTCTTTCAGGCAGAACTCACGTCACTTCAAACATCGACAACCTAAGTCCCGACCTCTATGCCATCGGTAGGCCTCAAATACCGAACTGCATAGAGAAGGAACGGTTCCACTCAACCCGTTGCTCATCTTGCCACGACAATTGAAATCCCAGGCCACCAAGATGGCAGAATCACACATATGCCCAGTTTTCTGGGTGCACCTGGAAGTTAGTCCCCAAGGCTCCCTGTTGCAATCTACCATGTTGAAAACCTGAAAAACAGCCATCGGCACAGAGTCTTCTCCGGCCATTCATGCAATGCAACATCACCGATCCAGACCAACATGTCCGGGTGGGCTTCACCTATCATGCCTATGTTCATTCTCGATTACGGACTCTACATATACACAACGGGGACTATTCATGTCTACCCGAAGGAACGCCTCAAACTCACCGCAAACTCGCGAGAGCGGGCTTCCTATGCAAAGGAAAAGAGGACTTCACATGTCCTAGGATGAGAATCGTTACCCTAGCATTCTTCCTTGGCGCCATGGAAATCTTTGCGAATGAAAAGCACCGCAATGTCCTCGCCTTCGTAGATCTGAAGTCGACTCGCGATTTGGAGTTCCGAAGCTCTGTCGGAGACCGGATCTAGCCTTCTTCTTCTTCCTTGCTCTCCCCTCTCTCTAGAACTTTAGAAAGAGATTGAGTAAGAGAAATGAGGGCTTTGAAACCCTATTCCCGGGTATATCCCAGCAGGAACAACCCCCAGCCATCGGATCCTTAAATAAGGAAACGGACGGCCACGATCCGGACTTGAAATCCAAAATCTGGGCCGAACACGGCCTGTGACATGCCCGTATCCAGGGCCGTGTTCCCCATTCGCCGTCGAAACCGACGCATCCCGAAAAGTACACGGGTTCGTGACACGCCCATGTCCGACTTGACACGCCCGTGTCATCCAGTACACGGCCGTGTAGCGTGTCGTGTTCCTCCAACGACATAGGACCAACACCAACCCATGAAGGACACGGGTATTGGACACACCCATGTCCCAAATGACATGCCCGTGTCACACCCAAACACGCCTGGGCTCCTGGCTATGTTTCACCCCGACTTAACTCGGCCAACCACCCGAGAAGGACACGTCCTGGGACAAGCCCGTGTCTCAGGCCGTATTCGCTGCTCGACAATCGTTGACACCAAATTTATCGACCACACGGCCAGATCGTCGACCCGAGCACGACACGCCCCTGGGACACGCCCGTGTCCCAGTCCATGTGAGCCCTGCCATGTTCCAAACTTGGCTCAAAATGCCTCTCGTCGCTCTTTTGAGTTTCGTGGCGTTATAACTCTCTCCATCTTAAAAGAATTTCATCCCGAAAGTACATAAAGGAAAGAAAAAAAAACAAAACTTAAATGGTATCTGAGTGGAATAACTCCGGGTACTTCTCAAGCATGGTCTGCTCTGGCTCCCAGGAGAGCTCCTCCCGACCGCAATTGTCCCAACAAACCTTGACCATCCTGATCTCTTTGTTGCATAGCTGCTTGACTTCCGAGTCCTCAATGCGGACGGGCTTGACCTTCATTGTCAACCCATTATCAACCGGCACTTGGACGACCACAACCACTTGCGAAGGCTCTTGCATCGCCTTCCGCAACACCAATTTATGGAATACATCATGTAGACCACATAGCTCCACTGAAAGCCTCAATCGATAAACTGCTTCGCCAATCCGCTCCAGCACCTCAAACGGTCCAAGGTAACTCAGGCTTAGCTTCTTCAAGTGCCGCACCTACGATACACCCTTGAACGGCTTAATCTTCAAGTACACCCAGTCGCCGACAGCAAACTCCACGTTCCTATGTTTGACGTTATAGTACTTAGCTTGGCGATCCTGAGAGATCAACAATCTCTCTCGAATCGTTCGAACCAACGACGTTGCATCTTCCACCTCTTGGTGCTTGTACAACTTTGACTCACCCGTTTCCAACCAAGACAGTGACGTGCGACATCTTCTACAAAAAAGAGCCTCGAAGGGCGCCATTTGAATGCTCGCCTGGTAGCTATTGTTGTACGCAAATTCCACCAAGTATAGGTGATCTTCCCACTGCTTCCTGAAGTCCAGAACGCACATGTGAAGTATGTCTTCCATTGTCCTATTGACCCTCTCGGTTTGCCCATCCGTCTGTGGATGAAAGGCTATGCTGAAATTCAGCTTTGTTCCCAACATCTGTTGCACCAGCATCCAATCATTGGACGTGAACCGCCCATCACGGTCACTCACGATGTTGCGGGGCACACCGTGAAGCCGCACAATATTATCTACGTATAACTTTGCCAATTTCTCCACAGGGTCATCCTTCCTATGCGGAATGAAGTGCGACACCTTCGTCAAACGATCCATGACCACCCAGATGGTGTCGTTTCCCTTCTGCGACCTTGGCAAACCATGCACAAAGTCCATAGTAATGTCGGCGAACCTCCACTCCGGGATAGGCAAGGACTTCAATAATCCTCTCGGCTTTTGGCATTCCGCTTTCACCAAGGCACATGTTTGACACTTCGCCACGTACAGTGCCACATCCTTCTTAAGCCCTGGCCCCCAGAACAATTTCTTCACATCGTGGTACATCTTTGTGCTCCCCGGGTGAATCGAGTACTTGGTATGATGCGCCTCGTACAACAATTCCACCCGCAAATTGCTCATACTTGGGATGCACTGACGACCATCTTTCCATAGCAAACCATCCACAATAATGAATTGGGAATTTGACCCATCCAAAGCCTCAACCATGATTTGCTTCATGCGGCCATCCAAATCTAAAGCCTGTTGAATCCGATCAGCCAGGTCACACTGAACTTCTGTCCAGTTTAATAGCGCTTCGGCACTTGTTTGCTTTTCTACGCAAGGGATCTCCAACGCCTCCAACTCCGGAACAAACCGCTCGTCATGGACCGTCAGCCAATTGGCTTGAGCTGGGGCACTGTGACTCAACGCGTCCGCAACCGCATTGCCTTTCCCAGGCACATAGTGAATTTTGAACGTGTAGCCCCCCAGGAACTCCATCCATCTCCGTTGTCGCATGTTTAGATCTTTCTGATCTAGCAAGTATTTCAGGCTCTTATGGTGGCTATAGATATCGACCTTGACACCGTACAAGTAGTGCCTCCACAGCTTTAATGCTAAAATCACGGCCGCTAACTCCAAGTCATGGACCGAATAATTCCTCTCATGCACTTTCAGCTATCGCGAGCCATATGCTATCACACTTCCATGCTGCAGTAGGACACAACCCAGTCCACTGCACGAAGCATCGTTGTAGATATCAAAACCTTCGGTCCCACTCGACGAACTCAGCACAGGCGTCGTGGTCAACCGACTCTTCAACTCCTCAAAAGCTCGTGCGGACTCCGACGTCCAAATAAACTTCTGATCTTTCCTCGTCAGAGTCGTGAGGGGTAGTGCTATCTGCGAGAAGTTCTCCACGAAGCACCTATAATAGCCGGCAAGCCCCAGAAAACTTCGTACTTCCGCTACCGTAGACAGCACAGGCCACTCTCATATCATAACAATCTTTGTCGGATCCACCGCAATTCCCTCTCCACTGACTATGTGACCAAGGAACGCTACTGAGGACAACTGAAACTCGCATTTAGAGAACTTGTCGTACAATTGATTCCTCCTCAGCGTCTGCAACACCAAATGTAGATGCCTGAAGTGATCCTCCTCACTCTGCGAGTACACCAATATGTAGTCGATGAAGATGATCACAAAGTGGTCTAGGTACTCCCTGAAAGTCCTGTTCATCAGATCCATGAACACTAACGGTGCATTCGTCAGCCCAAAAGGCATGACCGTAAACTCGTAATGCCCGTATCTCATACTAAAAGTTGTCTTAGGGATATCACTCTCCCTTATTCTCAGCTGATAATAACCGGACTTGAGATCCAATTTCGAGTACACCGTTGACCTGGCTAACTGATCAAAGAGATCATCAATCCATGGGATCAGGTTCTTGTTCTTCTCTGTTAGCTTGTTTAGTTCTCGGTAATCAATACACAGTCTTAAGCTTCCGCCCTTTTTCTTAACAAAAAGGACCAGTGCGCTCCAAGGCGACGAGCTTTGATGCGCATACCCCTGCTCCAACAACTCTTGAAGTTAAACCTTCAGCTTCGCCATTTCCTTATGCGCTAGCCGATATGGAGAGCGTGACATAGGTTTCGGACCTGGCACTAGCTCGATGGTGAAATCGATCTCCCGTTGAGGTAGGGCTCCAGGAAGATCGCTAGGGAACACATCAGGGTACTCGGATACCACTGAAATACTATCCAACGTAGGCTTAGGCTTTGCAACCTCCACTAGCGTGAAAAACAGCTCTGCTCCAGCATGAACTGCCTTTACCACCTAAAGAGTAGACATCAAAGTCTTGCTCTCCCTTTCAAGCCCGTAAAAGTCGTCTCACGACCTGTTCCCAGTTTGACTTCCTTGTGCCCGCAATCAATATAAGCTTGCTTCTCCGAGAGCTAGTCCATGCCAAATATCACGTCGAACTAGACCAGCGGTAGTAACGATGCTTGCAAATCGAACTCTTGACTCCCAATATGAATATTTTCGCCACAGATTCTATCCGCGCGCATCGAACACCCATTTGGCAACAACAAATCCAGTTTGTCCTTCGCCATCGAAGAAGGTACTTCGATGCGCGATATGAATCCTTCGGACAAAAAGGCGTGTGAAGCTCCCGTATCAAAGAGTGCTCTCGCTGGATTCTCACAAATCAAAACAACTCCTATACAAGCAGTGGTAAGGTAACACGCGTATAACAAGTATTTAAAAATTAACTTGCTATAAATTTAAATTGTACCTGCCAGCACATCCGCTTTCTTAATGTCCTCATGCTGGCCAAGATTGTAGACTCTAGGTTTAGCTGTAGCATAATGGGACGCGGTTGACTCCACTGTCTTGCCCTTCTCTTCATATGTTGCTCCCGACTTCCTCTCGGACTTGGGACGTCCGCTCTAGCAGTCACGGGAAAAGTGCCCCGGCTTTCCACAAGTAAATCATGCGCCCTGGGTTTGACCCGTAGTTGCCCCAGAAGCACCAGGAGAAGGAGCTGGACCCGATGTCCTAGCCTTCTTAAAGAACTTACGGTACCCAAACATTGAGGTAGTCGGCACCTTGAACTCGGTCTTCTTCTCACCAGAGCTTTTCTTTGCTTGCACATTCTTCAAGTCTTTCTCCAAAGACCAGGTCGTATTGACAAGGGTCAATAAGCCCTGCATCATAGCCCCCGAGAGCAGTAGTCTCAAGTCATCTCTCAAACCTTCATAGAATCGGTTTGTCTTATACTTCTCATTTGCGAACGTAGAGCTAGCGTACCGACCCAACCGAGTAAATTCATGGAGATACTCATCCACGCTACTCTCTCCTTATGTCAGCTTCTGGAACTCATTCTCCAATGCTATCCTCTGAGCCGAGGGAAGGTACCTCGCCAAGAACAGCCTCGAAAACTCCTCTATCGAGACATCCGTAAGTTGTATTTATCTCAAGTGATGCAGCTTTATACCTTCCAACCACTGCCTCGCATCCCCGTCCAACAGGAATATAGTTATAGTGGTCATCTGCCACTCCTCCATTTCCGTTCCTATCAAGACTCTCTTCACTCGGGAGAGCCAATCTTCAGCTTGGGATGGGGTTCCCGTCCCCGAGAACACTGGAGGATTGAAGCCCATAACGTGCTTGAGCTATCTTTCAGTTTCTCTCCTCGGCACCAAAGGTTCCACCACAACCTGCTCCACTCTTCTCAGTTCATCCCTTTGAAGCGGTACCTGCTCCATCATAAGATCAGGCTACTGCATTTGCCTTGGGGGTTGTGCATTGATCATGGCAAACACTGCTTTGGCAACCAATCGTATGGTTTTAGTCGAGGGAGGTGTTGTAGGTACATCATTCGGTGCGATGCTAGCCTCAGAAACCGAGCGTTCTGATGGCCCTACACCACTTTTGGTCACCTGTAGTTGTACAAAACAACGATAAGCAACCAAACAAAATTTCAAAAAGCAATTATAGGAACACGCATGTTCCTCAAACACGTGTATTTTCATTCCTAAGTGGACATTCATGGGTTCTTTTGATGTTATAACGATGACACGCACATGTGCTCAACACCCCTTAAAAGAATTCGTCCATGAATTCATTTAAGTTGACCGAAACCAGTAATCTTATTCCAAATTGTAACACCCCCTATGTAACACCCCCATCTATCGCATGTCATATAATAGAAGGTCCAGCTGGAACCTGACGCCATATACCACAAATAGTCGGAAGGGTTACATAAGAATATTCAAACTATCCAATTAACACTACTCGTCCTACTCAGAGCATTCTAGCGGAAGTTTTTAAAAGTTGAAAGAACCCAAAACTTAAATCCAATAATCATGAATGTCCACAACCACACCACTGGAATGAAAACAAAATACACTGAAAGGGTACACGGCCTTATGACCTTACAAATGTTCACTTAACAAAATAGTGTCTTACATACATCGTCTCGCAGGCCGACCACACATGACAAAATAAAAACAACTATTCTTTACGGCCTTCGAGGGCCAGCACAGCAACATGGGCTCCAACCCACTATCTAGCACTCGGCTCCGCAGCACCTGCAAGCAACATTCCACCGCACGGTGGCAAACAAAGCAACAGTCAGCCAAAGCCGACCAAATTATAACGACCCCGCTCCTTACTCGGTACGGCGGTGCGCTTTCCATGCATATCATTAACCCAGTAAAATAATAAAATGCAATTATACTATGCCACAGGTGTAGGCTCGCACGGCCAAACACCCCGTGCACTCAGGGCACATTAACGGTGAATCCAGACACTTCAGCGTCTTCACCACCATCCCAAAGATGGCAACCACGGAGCATTTAGCCTTTCTGACCACCGTCTAAGGCTCCCGAGTATGCCAACGGCCAGTCCCCTTTTCTTGTCTCTCGCACCGAACCACATAGCCTAGGTCCAATTCCACTTGCCTGTTGCTCACACCACGTAGTCACTTTAAGACGTACGCACGAGCCAAGCTTCTCTCGGATCCCAAAACTTTTCCAAACAATAACATAACCCAGTTATGTTCAAGGCCGGTTCCCTGACTGCCAAGTTAGCAGAACACATTTCCGCTCAATTTTTCGGTTGCGCCTTGGAGTTAATCCCCAAGGATCCCTGCTGCAATCTACCGCGTTGAAACACGAAAAACCCAAAGCAATACACGTCTGGGTAGGCTTCACACACAATGCCTATGCCCGTACTTCGATTCCGTACTCTATATGCAACAAAAGGGGGACTATTAACATCAACCCCAAGGAACACCATGTACTTACCGCACACTCGCGGGAGCGGGTTTCCCTATGCAAAAAGGAAGAGATCTTCACATGCTCAAGTAGAGAATCGTTACCCTTGTAGTCCGCTTTTACGCCATGGAAAAACTATATGGATAGAAGTCTTCGAAATGGAATTTCTTCCACGGATCCGCTCTCGGTTCTCCAAACGATCCTCCGATGCTCCGCCGTCGGCCGGAGTCCTCCTCCTTCTTCCTCCTCTCTTTAACTCCTTGGAAAGAGAATGGCTTGGAGAAAATGAAGAGTTAACTCCCCATTCCTGGCCTTAACAGAGCAGGAAACCGTCTGAGCCATTGGATCTTACTTAAAGAAAATGAACGGCTCAGATGTGCACAAAAATCCCCAGACCTGGGCCGAACACGGCTTGGCACACGGTCGTGTCCCAGGCCGTGTGCCTCGATCCAGGCACGATTGCTGAACACAGAGACTCACACGGGTACGACACGCTGTGTCTCACTCGACACGCCCGTGTCGGATCCTCGACATGCCCGTGACTAGGGCGCGTGTCACATATAACCGTCATGGTAACAGACATGACCCAACTGAACACGTGTAGGGACACAGGTATGAACACGACCGTGTCACTCGACAATCGTCGAGCAAAAATCGTCGATCGTCGAACGCCGATGATCACTCGACAATCGTCGAGTGCCTTTCGTCGAACTCAATCGGCTTTCAGGAACACGGGTACAGACACGATTAAGCACACACCCATGTCAAATGACACGCCCGTGTCATTCAGCCGTGTTTCTAGCCGTGTCCTTCTCGGGATGAAAACGGCCAAAACACCAGCGAGACACGGTCTTGGACACGCCCGTGTCCTAGGCCGTGTACCCCTATACCGGCACCAAAAATCCCTTTTTACGCGACCAACTCAATTACAATTTTTGGGGCGTCACAAATCTCCCCCACTTAAGGAATTTCGTCCCGAAATTAAGTAAAGGTACACAAAAATTACAAGTTACCTAAATGGAACAACTCGGGGTATTCCTCCAACATAGTTTGCTCTCGCTCCCAAGAAAGCTCCCCACGTCCACAATTATTCCAACGGACTTTAACCATACAGATATCCTTATTGCGGAGTCGCTTGACTTCAACGTCTTGTATACGTACAGGCTTGACCTTTGTCATCAATTCATAATCAACTGGCACTTGATCAACCACAACTATCTGCGAAGGCTCTTGCACCGCCTTACGCAACACTGATACGTGGAACACATCGTGTAGACCACTCAATTCAACCGACAGCTGCAATCTATATGCTGTTTCGCCAACACGCTCCAGGATCTCAAATGGTCCAAGGTATCTCGGACTCAGCTTCTTCAAGGGTCGAACCCGCGAGACACCCTTGAACGGCTTAATTTTTAAGTATACCCAGTCGCCAACATTGAACTCCACATTCTTATGTTTGGCGTTATAGTACTTTGATTGTCTGTCCTGAGCGATCTTCAACCGTTCTTGAATTGTTCGTATCACAGAAGTGGCATCTTCCACCGCTTGACGTTTGTAAAGCTTCGACTCGCCCGTCTCCAACAAAGACAATGGCATGCGACACTTTCTCCCGTAGAAGGCTTCGAAAGGCGGCATTCCAATACTCGCTCGAAAGCTGTTGTTATACGTAAACTCCACCATGTATAGGTGATCTTCCCACTGCTTTCCAAAATCTAGGACGCACATGCGAAGCATGCACTCCAACGTCCAGTTGACCCTCTCGGTCTTGCCGTCCGTCTGCGGGTGAAAGGCTATGCTGAACTTTAGCTTAGTACCCAACAGACTATGCACCAACCTCCAATCATTCGACGTGAAGCGTCCATCTCGATCACTAACAATACTGCGGGGCACACCATGCAACCGTACAATATTCTCCACATAGAGTTTGGCTAACTTTTCCACCGGATGTTCCTTCTTGATCGGGATGAAGTGCGACACCTTTATCAACCTATCTACGACCACCCAGATGGCATCGTTTCCCCTCTGCGACCTCGGCAAACCATGCACAAAATCCATAGATATGTCATCGAATTTCCATTCCGGGATAGGTAGGGACTTCAAGAAACCTCCGGGCTTCTGGCATTCCACCTTCACCAATGCACAAGTTCGGCACTTGGCCACATAAAGTGCTACATCCTTCTTCAATCCTGGCCACCAAAATAACTTCTCCATGTCTCTATACATCTTCGTGCTTCTCGGGTGGATTGAGTACTTGGTATGATGAGCATCATACATCAACTCCTTCCGGAGATTATCTGCACTAGAAACGCATAGCTGACCGTCCTTCCTTAGCAACCCATCCTCAACAGAAAATTGGGAATTTGACCCATCCAAAGATTCGTCCAAGATCTGCTTCATGCTGTCATCCTGAATCAAAGCCCCGCCGAACTCTATCAGCTAGGTCACACTACACCTCTGTCCAAAATAGTTTCGCCTCAGCACTAGACTGCTTGTTGATGCAAGATATCTCCAAAGCCTCCAACTCACGGACCAATCTCTTATCATGTACCGAAAACCAGTTGGCCTGCGCAGGAGTCCTGTGACTCAACGCATCCTCCACTGCATTTCCTTTCCCGGGCACATAATGAATCTTGAAGGTGTAGTCCCCTAAGAACTCCATCCACCTCTGCTGGCTCATGTTCAGATCCTTTTGATCTAACAGGTACTTCAAGTTCTTAAGATCGGTGTAAATATTGTCCTTCACACCGTACAGATAGTGCCTCCACAGCTTTAGAGCAAATATCACGACCGCTAATTCTAAGTCGTGAACCGGATAATTCCACTCGTGAGCCTTCAATTGTCGTGAACCGTAGGCTATCACACTCCCATGCTGTAGCAAAACACAACCCAAACCACTGCCTGAAGCATCACTATAGATTTTGAATCCTTCGGTTCCACTTGGCGAACATAAAATAAGAGTCGTGGTCAACCGTCTCTTCAACTCTTCAAAAGCATGTTCGCACTCCGGAGAGTACACAAACTTCTGATCCTTCCTTGTCAACGTCGTGAGGGTTAGTGCTATCCGCGAGAAGTTCTCTACGAAGCGCCTGGAATAGCCAGCAAGCCGCAGAGACTCCGGACCTCTGCCACCGTAGTTAAAGCATGCCACTCCAGCATCGCCACTATATTCGTCGGATCCACAGCTATCCCTTCTCCACTAACAACATGACCAAGGAGCGTTATCGAGGATAACCAGAATTCACACTTGGAGAACTTAGCATACAACCGGTTTCTCCTCAACATCTCCAACACCATGTGAAGATGATTGCAGTGATCCTCCTCGCACTGCGAGTACACTAGGATATCATCGATAAATACTATCACGAAATAGTCCAGGTACACTCTAAACGTCATGTTCATCAGATCCATAAACACGGATGGCGCTTTGGTCAAACCAAACGGCATGACCGTGAGCTCGTAATGCCCAAACCGCATACTGAATGCTGTCTTTGGGATGTCGCTCTCCCTTATCCTCAATTGGTAGTAACCGGATTTCAGATCCAACTTCAAATACATCAAATAGATCGTCAATCCTCAGAATCAGATACTTATCCTTTTCCGTAAGCTTGTTCAATTCCCGATAGTCAATGCAAAGTCGCAAACTTCCATCTTTCTTCGTGACGAAAAGGGCCGACGCGCTCCAAGTCGACGAACATGGACGCACATACCCTTGCTCCAGCAACTCTTGTAGTTGCATCTTTAACTCTGCCATCTCTCTTGGCGCTATCCGATACAGGGAGTGTTACACCAGTTTGGCACCTGATACCAGCTTAATAGTGAAATCAATCTCCCACTGAGGAGGGGCTCTGGGAGATCATTTGGGAACACATCCGGATACTCGGACACAACTGTGATACTGTCAAGATTTGGCTTAGGCGTCGAAGTCTACCCTAGAGTGATAAACAGCTCTGCCCCAGATCGAACTATCTTGATCCCCTGAGGGGTAGACATCTACGTCTTACTCGACCCCTTTCACGCGCCCAAATGCCATCTCACGACTAGCTCTGAACTGACCTCCAAGCAATTACAACCAATGCATACTTGCTGCTACGAGAGCCAGTCCATACCAAAGACCACGTACAACCCCCCACTAACGGTAGCAACAACACTCATAAGTCAAACTCTTGACTCCCAACCCAAATCTAAATGCAACAGATTCTATCCGCGCGCATTGATCACTATTAGTCAACAATATATCCATTATGTCTTTTGCCATCGGAAGAGGTACTCCGACACGCAATACAATTCCTTTGGGCAAACAGAACGCGAAGCCCCCAAAACGAACGGTGCCCTCGCCAAATAAATGAAAGTCGGGACAAATCTCAACACAAATAGTTCTAAGCTAACATGCACAAGGGCGACATGTATTTACAGTTAACTGCTATAACTTTAAATCATACTTGTCACCACGATAGCAAGCTTCCTGGCCTCCTACTGGCCCAGGTTATACACTTCAGACTTCCTCTCGGACTTTGCACGTCCGCTCCAACACTCACGAGAAAAATGTCTCGTCTTCCCGGAGTTATAACAAGCACCCGAGGTTCGGCCTATAGTTTCCCCTGAAGCACCAAAAGGGGGGGCTGGACCCAAAGTCCCAGCCTTCTTATACCACCTACGATATCCAGACTTTGAGGTAGCCGGCACTTTGAACTCTGTTTTCTTAGCACTGGAGTCCTCAACCGCTCCTGACATAGATTCCTTAGTCTTCGGAGCACCATCCCGACAAGCTTGGAAAAAGTGCCCTTTCTTGCCACAAGTATGACAGTTGTAAGTAACCTTTCTAGTCGATGATCTAACCTTCTTCTTCAGTGTCCTGTGAGATGCACCCCTCATAGGAGTTGCAGAGTTCGATACCCTACTCACTGGTATCTGGTGAATTTTTCCCATATCCACTTCCAAAGATCTAGCCGACTCCACCAAGGCTCGGAATCCCAATAGTTTTGGTCCTAGAAGTAGAATTCGCAGCTCGTCACGCAGACCACTATAGAATCTATCAACTATAGACCGCTCGTTCTCCAACACAAAGCATGGGTAGCGGCTTATCAAAAAAAACGCATGCAAATACTCATCAACTGATTGCATACCCTGCACCAAGCACATGTTCAACGGCTGACCTGATGGCCTTCTAAATGTCACTTGATCCAACACACCACCCGGCATTGAAGTCATCTCAGGGACAAAGGGTTGCACATTACTTCCCTGCTGTGCACTAGTCACATCGAGCACCACTTCAACAATCCTTCTTATGGTTTCAAACGAAGGAGGGGTCTTAAGCACGCCACTGGGTGCACTATAAATCTCAGAAACCAGATGTTCTGTCGGCTCTGCGCCACTCCCGGTCACTTATAGTCGTACAAAACATCAAGAAGTGACCCAACAAAATTGCAAAAAGCAATTATAGGAACACGCATGTTCCTCAAACACGAGTATTTTTCATTCCTAAGTGGACATTCATGGGTTCTTTTTAATATTATAACGATGACGCACACATGTGCTCACCACCCTGTTGAAGTATTAGACCGGGCGGCTTAGCGGTCTGATCCAGCGGTTTGTAGACCGGGCGGCTTAGCGGTCTGATGCAGCGGTTTGTAGACCGGGCGGTCTATCGGTCTACCTCTGCGGCCTGTTCTGTCCTGATGGAGTTGCCGAGCGGTTAGCCCATCTGTCTAACCGCGCGGCCTATGCGGTCTCCATTATTCTAGCCGCTCAGTACTGTAAATGTTTAGTCCCACATTGTTTGTATACTCTCTTTCTTATCTCCTCCATTCTATATAAGGGAGGCCATACCTTTGTAAATGATATCTTTTTTTGGATAATAAAATTTCAATTATTCAAAAGTTTGTTCGCTTGTTCTCTACTATTCGCTTCTTGTCTCTACTTTCTAACATGGTATCAGAGGACACGGTCATTTCCTCTTGATTCTGTGCGCCCTCTGCTGTTCGCGACTTCTTTTCCGCGCTCTGCGACTTGATTCGCGGCTTGCCCTCTCTTCTATCCGCGCGGCTTGTTTCTATCCGCGCGGCTTGTTTCTATCCGCGCGGCTTGTTTTTTGTCCGCCAACCTGTTCGCGCGGCTTGCCCCTTCTTGGTTCTCTTCTCCTACTTCTCTTTGTCGCAGCGACCTATTTCGTTGTCGCCGCGCTCCTTGTTCTTTCTTGCCTCTCCGACTTCCTAGTCGTTGCGGTCTGTCCCTGTCCGCGTGTGTGTTGTCTCTCTACTCGCGGTTTGCTGCTGTGATCTGCCTGACCGTGAGGGTTGTTTCTTTCTCACCCGCATCTTGGTCGCGGTCGCCAGCTCTTCTCCTCTTTTTCTGTTCGCTCGGGCTTCTCAGTTCGTGTGACTTCTTCCCCGCCGTGCCTTTGACCGCCTTCTAGCCGCTACTGTGATCTGCCTGACCGTGCGGGTTGTCTCTTTCTTACCCGCATCTTGGTCGCGGTCACCTGCTCTTCTCCTCTCTTCTGTTCGCTCGGCCTTTTCAGTCCGCGCGACCTCTTCCCCGCCGTGCCTCTTTCTAGCCGCTCCTGTTCGCGCGGCCTCCTCTGTTTTCTAACCGCTCCTGTTCGTGCGGCTTCTTCTGCTTCCGGGTTCTATGACTACCTCCGGTCTCACCACTACTCCTGCAGCTCCTTCTCCTCCTCCTCCTTCGGGCAACCTTGGCACCCTTTCCAAGCTTGTGGGCTCCAACTATCCCGATTGGAGCGTCTCTTTCACCTTTCTCCTTCGTTCTCAACGCAAGCGTCATCACCTCACCGATGACCCTCCTCCTCGCACCTATCCTGAGTTTGATGACTGGGATGCGAGTGATGCTCTTGTTCGCACCTGGCTGGCCAACAGCCTTTCTGATGAGTGCCTTCCCGTCATTCGCCATGATGAGACGGTCAAGGCCGCATGGCTTCACCTCGCTGCTCTCTATTCTAAGGGGGGCCAGACGTCCCGCATTTATACTCTCTATGCGGACCTCTTCGCCCGCCCTTCCATGTCTCCAGCTGCGGCTTATCAGCAGGTTCAGGCTCTTGGGGCTGAAATCCTCCAGAATCGCCCCTTCTCCGCGGACTTGGCCGACCAGCACAAACACTTCCAGGAACTCCTGGTTGTTTGTTATCTTCTTCGTCTTCCCGACTCTTATGATATGATCCGCCAGCAGATCTTGGGTGAGGCGGAATCTCATACTTTGGATGCCACTGCGGCTCGTATTGCCGCCGTTACTTCGCTCCTCCAGCGGCCTCTGTTGGCCTCCCCCCCTCCCAGGACTCCTTTGCTCACCAAGCTCAGCGGGGGGGCCCGAGTGGCCGTGGCTCCTCTGGCGGACGGGGTTCCTCCCGGTTCTTCTGCTCTCATTGTGGTCGTACTGGCCATACTGTTGACCGCTGCTGGCAGAAACATCCTCATCTTCGCCCTTCCGGTGATGCTCCTTCGGCCTCCGCCTCTTCTAGGCCGTCTGCCTCTGTGGCCATGACGTCAGGTAGTGCCCACGTCGTTACCCAAGGTAAATGGCTGATTGACTCCGGTGCCACCAATCATATGACGGGCAACCCTCATTGCTTCTCCCGTCTTGAGACCCATGACCGCTTACCCCCAGTTCGTGTGGCGGATGGTTCCCCGTCTCCGGTTCATGGGACGGGCATGGTTCAACTCACTCCATCGCTTTGCTTGGAGGATACCCTCTATGTCCCGAAGTTCCCGTGCAATTTGTTATCTGTTACTACTTTATGCCGGCAACTTCAGTGCTCCGTTTTATTCACTCCCACTACTTGTTCTTTTCAGGACCCGAGGACCCAGCGGACGATTGCTACTGGGACTGAGAGTGGCGGCCTCTACTTCCTCGATGATGTTTCAGCTCTTTCTGCCTACACCTCCTCCACCGATCTCCTTTAGTGGCATCTTCGTCTTGGACATCCTCCTCCTCGGCTTATTCGTCAGCTTCTGCCCCACTTACCTCCCACCAGTTCTCCGCTCAACTGTGATGCGTGTCAGCTTGGCAAACATCATCGCTCCTCCTTCCCACCGAAGCAAGGTCGTGGCTCCTCTCGCATTTTTGATCTTATTCATTCTGATGTATGGGGTCCTGCTCCTACCCTCACAGTTGGTCGGGGCAGTTCCTATTTTGTCACTTTTATCGATGATTTTACTCGATGTACCTGGGTGTATCTCTTAAAGGATCGCTCTGAACTATTTTCTGTTTGGCAATCTTTTTACTTTATGATTAAGACTCAATTTGCTATTTCTATTAAAGTCTTACGTTCTGATAATGCCAAGGAATATCTGTCTCATGAGTTCTCCGCGTTCTTTCACCAACACGGCCTCATTCATCAAACGACTTGCGTTTACACCTCCCAACAGAATGGGGTGGCGGAGCGTAAAAACCGTCACATGCTTGATGTTGCGCGTACTCTCATGACGCAGATGCACGTCCCTCGCTCCTACTGGGGCTACGCTGTGCTCCTCGCTTGCTATCTCATCAATCGCATTCCCTCCACGGTTCTCCACGGCCGGACTCCCTTCTCCCTTCTCTACCCCCACCAGGAACCTTTTCCTCTTCCTCTCCGTGTCTTTGGCTGTACGGCCTTTGTTCACGCTCCCTCCGCTACCCGCGACAAGCTTTCCCCCCGTTCCACCAAGTGTGTCTTTTTGGGGTACTCTACCACTCAAAAAGGCTATTGCTGCTTTGACCCCCTTCTCCGCAAGCAGTTTGTCTCCGCAGATGTGACTTTTTTCGAAAATGCTTCCTACTTCTCTCCTTCCTCTTCTCTTCCTTCTGATATCTCCATTCCTTCCACACCTCTCCACGTTTTCCCACCTTCGTCTCCTCCTCCACCCACTCCTTCCCAGTCCGTCTCCCCACCCACCCCTCCACCCTCCTCTCCGCTGCCGTCTCTCTCTAGTCCCGGGCCAGCCTTCTCCGCCACGGACGCTCCGGTCGCTGACGCTCCCGTCGCCGACGCTCCCGATGATCTGGATGTTCCCATTGCCCTTCGCAAAGGGGTGCGGGCATGTACTCAACACCCGCTCACGGCTGTTGTTTCTTATGATCAGCTTTCTCCTTCTCGCAGGTGTTTTGCCTTGGCTATCTCTGCTACTTCTACTCCCCGTACCTACCAGGAGGCTCTCGCTCTCCCTCATTGGAAGTCTGCCATGGATGAGGAGATGGCTACTCTCACTGAACGGGGTACCTGGACCCTGGTTCCTCCTCCAGTGGGCACTGATGTGGTTGGCTGTCGCTGGGTCTTTGTTGTGAAGTTTCGCCCCGACGGCACTGTGGATCGCTACAAGGCCCGGCTGGTGGCCAAGGGCTTTACTCAGACTTATGGCGTTGATTACTTTGATACCTTCTCTCCGGTTGCTCGCCTCAGCACCATCCGGGTTCTCTTTTCTGTGGCTGTTAACCGGGCTTGGGCTATTTCCCAGCTTGATGTGAAGAATGCCTTTCTCTATGGCGATCTTCAGGAGGACGTCTATATGGATCAACCTCCTGGGTATGTTGCTCAGGGGGAGACACGTGTCTGTCATTTGAAGAAGGCCATTTATGGCCTAAAGCAGAGCCCTCGGGCATGGTTCGAAAAATTCAGTGGTATTGTGGCAACCATCGGCTTTCAAAGGAGTTCGGCCGATCACTCCTTATTCATTCGCAAAACGGCCTCGGGACTGGTGGTTTTGGTCGTATATGTGGATGATATTCTCCTTACTGGTGATGACCGAGATGGGGTGGACTTGACGAAGAAGCACCTCCGTCAGCACTTGGTCACGAAGGATATGGGCTCCCCAAAATACTTTTTGGGGATAGAAATCTCTCGGAAACCTGACTCCTTGGTTCTCTCTCAACGGAAGTATGCCCTTGATCTTCTTCGAGAAGCAGGCTTGACAGGTGCCAAACCAGCTCATCTTCCCATGGCTGTTGGAGAAGACAAAACGTGGATGGATGAATCACCTCCTCTGTCTGATGTCACACGGTACAGACGTTTGGTAGGGAAACTCATCTATCTCACGGTGACTAGACCCGACATCGCCTATGCTGTAGGAAAGGTCAGTCAGTTTATGCAAGCTCCCAGGGAGTGTCATCTTCAGTCCGCCCTGAAGATTTTAGAGTATATCAAAGCAGCATCGGGCAGAGGGTTACTCTTCCAGAAGAATGGCCATCTGAGGGTTGAGGCCTACTCAGACTCAAGTTACGCGGATGACAAAGGCGATCGTAAATCCACGTCAGGTTTTTGTACCTTTGTTGGCGGTAATCTCGTGAGTTGGAAGAGCAAGAAACAGTCTGTTGTTTCCAGATCCAGTGCCGAAGCAGAATATCGGAGTATGGCGTCAACTACGTGTGAGTTAAAGTTGTTGCGGGCTCTCATGCTTGACCTGGGCGAGGTATATGATTGTCCTCTCCCTATGTTCTGTGACAACAAGGCCGCTATACACATATCCAGAAATCCGGTCTTCCATGAGAGAACGAAGCATATAGAGGTTGACTGTCACTTCATTCGGGAGGAGATTTTGAAGAAACAGATTTGTACTCCTTTTGTCACCTCTGACAAGGAGTTGGCAGATATCTTCACCAAGCCGATTTCTACTTCCTTCTTCCGCATTTGTGACAAGCTGGGCATGATTGATATCTATGCTCCAGCTTGAGGGGGAGTGTTGAAGTATTAGACCGGGCGGCTTAGCGGTCTGATCCAGCGGTTTGTAGACCGGGCGGCTTATCGGTCTGATGCAGCGGTTTGTAGACCGGGCGGTCTATCGGTCTACCTCTGCGGCCTGTTCTGTCCTGATGGAGTTGCCGAGCGGTTAGCCCATCTGTCTAACCGCGCGGCCTATGCGGTCTCCATTATTCTAGCCGCTCAGTACTGTAAATGTTTAGTCCCACATTGTTTGTATACTCTCTTTCTTATCTCCTCCATTCTATATAAGGGAGGCCATACCTTTGTAAATGATATCTTTTTTTGGATAATAAAATTTCAATTATTCAAAAGTTTGTTCGCTTGTTCTCTACTTTTCGTTTCTTGTCTCTACTTTCTAACACCTTAAAAGAATTCGCCCACGAATTCAGTTAAGCCTGACCGTAACCAGATGTCTGATACCAAATTGTAACACCCCATCTGTCGTATGGCATATAACAGAAGGTCCAGCTGGAACCCGACGCCATATACCACAGACAGTCGGGAGGGTTACATAAGAATATTCAAACTATCCAATTAAGACTACTCGTCCTACTCAGAGCATTCTAGCGGAAGCTTTTAAAAGTTGAAAGAACCCAAAACTTAAATCCAATAATCATGAATGTCCACAACCACACCACTGAAATGGTACACGGCCTTATGGCCTTACCAATGTTCACTTAACAAAATAGTGTCTTACATACATCGGCTCGCATGCCGGACACACATGACAAAATAAAAACAACTATTCTTTACGGCCTTCGAGGGCCAGCACAGCAACATGGGCTCCATCCCGCTATCTAGCACTCGGCTCCGCAGCACATGCAAGCAACATTCCACCGCATGGTGGCAAACAAAGCAACGGTCAGCCAAAGCCGACCAAATTATAACGACCTCACCCCTTACTCGGGACGGTGGTGCTCTTCCCTGCATATCATTAGCCCAGTAAAACAATAAAACGTAATTATAGTATGACACAGGTGTAGGCTCGCACGGCCAAACACCTCGTGCACTCAGGGCACATTAACGGTAAATCCTGACACTTCAGCATCTTCACCTCCATCCCAAAGATGGCAACCACGTGAGCATTTAGCCTTTCTGACCACCATCTAAGGCTCCCGACTATGCCAACGGCCAGTCCCCTTTTTGGGTCTCTCACACCGAACCACATAGCCTAGGTCCAATTCCACTTGCCCGTTGCTCACACCACGTAGTCACTTTAAGACGTACGCACGAGCCATGCTTCTCTCGGATCCCAAAACTTTTCCAAACAATCACATAACCCAGTTATGTTCAAGGCCGGTTCCCTGACAGCTAAGTTAGCAGAACACGTTTCTGCTCAGTTTTCCGGGTGCGCCTTGGAGTTAATCCCCAAGGATCCCTGCTACAATCTACCACGTAGAAACCCGAAAAACCCAAAGCACGGAGTCTTCTCCAGCAAAACATATTAAATGCAACATCAACGATCCAAACAACACACATCCGGGTGGGCTTCATACATAATGCATATGCCCGTACTTTGATTCCGGACTCTATATGCAACACAAGGGGGACTATTCACATCAACCCCAATGAACACCACGCACTCATCGCACACTCGCGGGAGCGGGTTTCCCTATCCAAAAAGGAAGAGAGCTTCACATGCTCAAGTAGAGAATCGTTACCCTTGTAGTCCGCTTTTGCGCCATGGAAAAACTATACGGATAGAAGTCTTCACAACAGAATTTCTTCCACGGATCCACTCTCGGTTCTCCAAACGGTGCTCCGATGCTCCGCCGGTGGCCGGAATCCTCCTCCTTCTTCCTCCTCTCTCTAACAACTTGGAAAGAGAATGGCTTGGATAAAATGAAGAGTTAACTCCCCCTTTCCCGACCTTAACAGATCAGGAAATCGTCTGAGCCATTGGATCTTACTTAAAGAAATTGAACGGCTCAGCTCTGCAAAAAAATCCCCAGACCTGGGCTGAGCAGGGCTTGGCGCACGATCGTGTCCCAGGCCGTGTGCCTCGATCCAGGCACGATTGCACTCACACGAGCTACGACACGCCCGTGTCTCACTCGACACGCCCGTGTCAGATCCTCGACACACCCGTGACTAGGGGGCGTGTCACATATAACCGTCACGGCAATGGACACGACCCAACTGAACACGGGTAGGGACACGTGTATGAATACGCCCGTGGCACTCGACAATCGTCGAGCAAAAATCGTCGATCGTCGAACGCAGAGGGTCACTTGATAATCATCGAGTGCCTTTCGTCGAACTCAATCGGCTTTCGGGAACACTGGTATAGACACGGTTAAGCACACGCCTGTGTCAAATGACACGCCCGTGTCATTCAGCCGTGTTTCTAGCCATGTCCTTCTCGGGATGAAAACGGCCAAAACACCAACCTGACACGGTCTTGGACACGCCCATGTCCTAGGCTGTGTACCCCTATACCGTCACCAAAAATCCCTTTTTACACAACCAACTCAAATACAATTTTCGGGGCGTTACACCCTATCCGTCGGATAGCATATAAAAGTAGGTCCGGCCGGGGCCCGACGCCATATACCACAGACAGACCGGAAGGTTACTCAATGGAAACCATCCAACTAAGGATCAATGTCGTACACAGGGTACAATCTAGCGGAAGCAAATTAAAGGTTGCAAAACAAAGAACCCAGCATAAGCATAAATGTCAACTACTCAAACCAATAGGAATGAAGGTACAATACACAAGTACAATGGCCTTAAGGCCTTACAATTGTTTACTCAAATTACAGTGTTTTCCAAACTTCGGCACGCAGGCCGGTCACACATGAATAAAGCAAGTAAATACTTATAATTAGGCCTTCGAGGGCCGGCTCAGCAACATGGGCTTTTGCCCGCTATTTACCACTTGGCTCCGCAGCACCTGCAAACAATAATCCACCGCACGGTGGAAAACAAAAGCAACGGTCAGCTATGCTGACCAAATTATAACGATCCCGCCCCAAACTCGGGGTGGCTATGCTCCTTCCTTGCACTTTGTTAGCATAACCAAGCAGTATAGTGTAATTACACTTCATCACAATCATAGGCACGCATGGACGCACACCCTGTGCTCTCAGGACATATTCACGGTGAACACGATTAAAGACCATTGTCTCACTCCTGCCCCTTGGGCGACAATTTCTCGTGAGCAAAAGAGTCTTTCAGACAGAAGTCACGTCACTTCAAAACATCTACAACCTAAGACCCGACCTCTATGTCATCAGTAGGACTCTAACACCGAACCGCATAGAGTAGGAACGGTTCCACTCAACCCGTTGCTCACCTTGCTACAACAATTGATATCATCGACATGGGTTAAGTTTCCCCGAAGCCCAAGTATCGAATACATAATGTTACATAACCCAGTTATGTACAAGTTGGCTCCCAGGCCACCAAGATGGCAGAATCACACATCTGCCCAGTTTTTCGGGTGCACCTTGAGGTTAGTCCCCAAGGCTCCCTATTGCAATCTACCACTTAGAAAACCTGAATAACAGCCATCAGTGCGGAGTTTTCTCCGGCCGTTCATGCAATGCAACATCACCGATCCAGACCAACTTGTCCGGGTAGGCTTCACACATCATGCCTATGTCGTTCTCGATTACGGACTCTACATGTACACAACGATGACTATTCATGTCTACCCGAAGGAATGCCTCAAACTCACCGCAAACTCGCGAGAGCGGGCTTCCTATGCAAAGGAAAAGAGGACTTTAAATGTCCTAGGATGAAAATCGTTACCCTAGCATACTTCCTTGGCATCATGGAAATCTATGCGGATGAAAAGCACCGCAATGTCCTCGCCTTCGTAGATCTGAAGTCGGCTCGCAATTTGGAGCTTCGAAGCTCCGTCGGTGACCAGATCTAGCCTCCTTCCTTGCTCTCCCCTCTCTCTAGAACCTTAGAAAGAGATTGAGTAAGAGAAATGAGGGCTTTGAAACCATATTCCCGGGTATATCCCAGCAGGAACAACCCCCAGCCGTCGGATCCCAAAATAAAGAATCAAACGGCCATGATCCGGAATTGAAATAAAAAATCTGGGCCGAACACGGTCTGTGACACGCCCATATCCAGGGTCGTGTTCCCCATTCACCATCGAAACCGACATGTCCCGAAAAGTACACGGGTTCTCGACACGCCCGTTTACGACTTGACACGCCCGCGTCATCCAGTACACGGCCGTGTAGCGTGCCTTGTTCCTTTAACGACACCGGACCAACACCAACCCATGAAGGACACATGTATTGGACACGCCCGTGTCCCAAATGACACGCCCGTGTCACACCTGAACACGCCTGGGCTCCAGGCTGTGTTTAACCCCCGACTTAACTCAGCCAAACACCCGAGAAGGAAACGGCTTGGGACATGCCCATGTCTCAGGCCGTGTTCGCTTCTCGACGATCGTTGACTCCAAATTTGTCGAACACACGGCCAGATCGTCAACCCGAGCATGACACGACCCTGGGACACGCCCGTGTCCCAGGCCGTGTGACCACTGCCAAGTTCTAAACTTGGCTCAAAATGCCTCTCGTCGCTCTTTTGAGTTTCGGGGCGTTACACAATATCTGTTGAGGTACTTTAGGGTACCAACATCATCAATTGAAAAGTCCGGTAATTCCCCTTTCTCAGTTGTACTGCGGAGGTGCTGCAAATCAGGATCGTCTTTCTGATGTAGCCTAGTGAGAGTAATCCACGAAGGCTCTCCCACCTCTAAGCTACTTGCCGAAGCGCTATTCCATACGGTTATGTCCATGAGCAAAAACTCTTCAACAAGGGATTACACAGAGTGGTTAAAGATATGTGCGGGCTTCCGGCTCAACGCATCCGCTACTACATTAACCTTGTCGGGATGATAAAGGATATCGACTTCCTAGTCCGCAACATACTCTAGCCATCTATGCTGGCGCAAATTCAATTCCTTCTGAGTGAAGACATATTTCAAACTTTTGTGGTCTGAATAAATTTTGCACGACAATCCATACAGAAGATGTCTCCATAACTTCATGGCATAAGTGATGGCAGCAAATTCCAGGTCGTTCGTAGGATAATTCTTTTCATGCACCTTCAATTGTCTCGATCCATACGCAATCACCTTACCATCATGTATCAACACGCAACCAAGTCCAACTCGTGAGGCGTCCACATAAACAGCATACTCTACTCTTTCCACCAACAATGCCAAAACTGGAGCAGAACACAATCTGCTCTTGAGCACTTGAAAAGCTTCCTCACAGGCATCACTCCGAACAAAAACTGCGCTCTTTTGCGTAGTAACCTGCCAACCCTAAGAAGCTCGTAATGTGCTTAGGCGATATAAGTCTATTCCAATCCAATACTGCAGTTATCTTCACGGGGTACACTGAGATACCATCCCTGCTTACAATGTGCCCTAGGAATGACACCTGAGACAACCAGAACTCGCACTTGCTAAGCTTCGCATTCAGTTTGTGCTCCCTCAGTGTAGACAAGACCAAGCACAATTGCTTGGCGTGCTCTTCTGCATTTCTGGAATATAACAGGACATCGTCAATGAATACAACCACGAACTTATCCAGAAAGTCCTTGAATACCCTATTCATCATGTCCATAAAAGCTGACGGTGTGTTCGTTAATCCAAATGACATTACCAGAAATTCAAAGTGACCGTATCGAGAACGAAAAGCAGTTCGCAGAATGTCTGACTCCCGAATTCTTAACGAATGGTAACCTGAACGGAGGTCAAGCTTCGAGAACATGGAGCTACCTCGCAATTAATCGAACAAGTCATCGATCCTGGTAACGGATAACTGTTCTTAATGGTCAGCTTGTTTAGCTATCGATAGTTTATGCATAGCCTCATCGTTCCATCCTTTTTCTTCATGAAGAACACTAATACACCCCAGTTGGAAGAACTGGGTCTAATAAAACCGCAGTACAATAACTCATCCAGCTGAGTACGTAGCTCCTCTAACTCACGCGGCGCCATGCGGTACGGTGCCTTTAAAATAGGGCGAGTTCCTGGCTCAAGGTCTATAATAAACTCCATCTCTCTCTCTGGAGGAAGTTCAGGAAGACTAACAGGAAAGACATCCGGAAACTCACACACCACAGAAATGTTCTCAACCCGAGGCTCAACCGGTGCAGCTCCCACAACAAAAATGGAGACAAGAAAAGAATCACGGCCAGACTCTAGAAATTTGCGAGCACGTACCGCAGAAATGATCGAAGATTCCTGACGCGGCAAACCATACACACTGATGGGCTGGCCATTATCACCTTTAAAATCCAAGCGCTTGTGCTTGAACTCAATGATGATATCATAGCTGGACAGCCAGTCCATGCACAAAATCACGTTGAATTCTACCAAATCTAGCACCTTCAGATCTGCAATGGCTAGAAAACCACCTAGGAAGATGGGGCATTATGGATACCCTGACTTGACATCACCCACTCTCCCAAAGGGAATTTGACATTTAGGGAGGTGTCTAACTGGTCGAAAGCCCAGCAATGTCGGTCTACAAAACTCCTCGCCACAAATGAGTGAGTAGCACCTGAATCGAACAAAACATGCGCCCACTTATCCTTCACCTTAAATTCACCTGAGATCACTTGAGTCGAAGATTGGGCTTCCTCCTTAGTCAGCACATTCTACTTTCCTTTTACCTTATCTACGAGAGGTGGGGGCGGCAGTAGGCACCAGAAAACTCGCCCTCTGAGTGGGGAGTCAACCACATCGCAATGCGTTTAGGCAGCATTTTGATAGAACAAATGGATACCTAGTCAAACCTTGTCTAAGACATCTCAAATTGGGGAAATATTCCCTTAGCAAAACTATTTCGGGGTCATATTTTACAGATACGAGCAAACAACTTATCAATGACCTAGTTTATGACACCGAAGCTAGAAAACTTGAATACCCTGACTCAGATCAGATCAGGAATAAATAAACTTGGATCAGATCGGAAACGAACAGACACTTACTCTTGATGTTACTATGCTCTGGGAAATCATAAAATGATGTTATTCCTCTAACTTGTGCCTATAATATGAACACATGAATGTTCAAATTTCATCTCAAATCATGGGTGTACCTATGTCATCATGCAGATCTTTAACTTGGCACGTGTGCTTATGCGATGGTATGTCATGTATGCAGTGTTATGCATTCTAAAAAGGCCTTAGTGCATGTCATGAGCGGCTTACACATACAATAGTATGTATCTCATACTACATAATATTGTATGTAACGAAGAAAAGTAAATGTGCTAATGAGCATCCATGTGATGATGGTTATGCATCCCATACTACATAACCGTCACATGTTGCCACCTATGGTGGATCCATATACAAACACATTATGAATCCCATGCTACATAATATGCCTTGTATACTTCTTATCATGCTATGAGTGTTGTGTTCGTGCTTCCATCAAGATCTACTGATGACATATCGGTGTTTGTATGCAATAAAATGATACGATTAGAGTTTTTCTTAAGGGAAAGTTATCTGATTGGCTTGCCAAACCAACCTACCCTCTTGCAAAACATCCCTCTGATACCAACTGTCATGACCCGCATTTTACCCGTATTCCAAAATACGTCAAAGTAGAGAAAATACGTGTCGTGATGGCACGTCGTGTATGGGACAACAACAGACGCTCAGGCGGCTCGTCCTCATATTTATTTCATGTAATAGATTTATGAAATTAAGTTAAAAACAATACATATAAGTTATTAGAGTTACTGACCGTGTCCCTCGGTCGGGTGCATCACTAGTCCATATGTGAGAAAATAGATAAGTTTTATGTGGCGAAAAATACTTAGTTGATTCATTTGTTATCCTATCTGAGAATGAAGGTCTACCTTATTATAATGATGATGTGACATCTACATTTAATATATATATATATATATATATATATATATATATATATATATATATATATATATATATATATATATAAGACTTTTATAGCGCTTAAAAGTGGTAGATTTTGTAGTCGAATGTCATGTCATGTCACTATTCCAGAATGCAGTTTTGTATACTTTAAAATAACTAAATGTATCCTAACATAAATACTTCCCAGAGAGCAAGTATAAATAGGTAAAAAGTAACAGCAGTAAAAGCAGCAAGTAGTCCATCACAAAAAAAGTTCAAGACTATGGTCAGCAACAACTAACACAAACCTATAGTAAAATCTGACAAGTCTAAACAAAGACAACAACCCCAAAGCTCTAAGGTTGAATTAAAGGGCCGCAGTAACCCACAGCACCAGAAGCATAAAACGTTCAGCTAAACCTGCTACTGCTCTGATTGAGGGGTATTCAAAAGAAGAACACCTCAAAAGCAAGTTACAAATGGTGTAAAGAGTAAAGGCAATCCAAAAAAACCTCAAAGTGAAGGAAATTTATAAAACGACTGCAACAAAAGGTCAGCAGCAGAGTAAAAGTAAGCAAACAGTAAATCTAGTCGAGCAGGAATAGCTAATCACATCAACAGGAAGAACAGAGTACCAAACATCAGAAGTTCAAACTTTCATCTTTCATTAATATTCATATTATTGATCAATAAAAAATAAGACTGATCAGCTCAATAGGAAAAAGTATTGTGTCGAGGAGAAGGGTCCACAACGCGCACAAACCCGTCCAACAGGCACCATACCGAGGAAGAAACTTCAACGCGCACATACCAAGCTAAGTTAATGTGCAGGGGAAGAAAATCCACAATGCCCACAGACTCAACCATGAGGCACTATGCCGAGGGAGAAACCCCAACGCGCACAGACTATCTGTGTTTCTTTAGTTACATAATTATACTTGCAGAGCTTCCTTTTTATTCATCACAGACTCAAGGTTAACCAACGAAGTGTACTGCATAAGGACATTTCAAGGGTCAAACAAAGTATAGTATAATCAAAATGATGAGACGCACTAGCTGCCGTAATGATCTACATGACTCAATAATTAAAGTGGCAGGATAACCAAATTTGTTTACCAACTCTACAGAATAAGAATTGGGAGTAAAGGTTCAATGAAATAACTCAGAAATTTAAAGGCAAGTCACAATCCAAGATAAACTCTAACGTGTTCAACAACGATAGATAAGGCGATTAAAGCCATCAATAAGATACTTCAAGAACGATTAAACATAACCTGACAAGATTGAGTTCACCATGACAAAATCTTACAACATCAAGTGATCATTAAGAAAGGGTAATCATAGCAATAACTTGGAAGAAAAAAGTGCAGAAAGTTTTAAAGAACATAAAAATTTAAGCATTACCATCAAATCGGACAAGAAAAAACGAGGGTAAACCACCACCTGCCTTGGTTTTACCGGAAAAATCATCTGAATCACACCACATCACAGAACGGGGCAAAAGAAGACGAGAGGAGTCGAAATTACAATGGTGTGGCTCTCGACGACAGCTTTCTAGATCTATAATCGGTTGAAGATTTCAAGCACTAGAGCACCGTCGGCGGCCACCGGAAGATTCACGAATAGGAGGGAGTCGCTGCACAGGTGGTTTCGGTTCGGTCTAAATCGTGAGGAAGAAGATGAAGTTTTCTTTCTAATTATCTTAAGTATCAGAATATATATATATATATATATATATATATATATATATATATATATATATATATATATATATATATATATATATATATACGAGCGACAGGCACGGTCCTCCGGCCCGATGGCCACGCACCACAGTACTCAGTCGGCGACGGCGGGCTTTGCGACACGGGGCTCATGTTTTTAAAATATGAAATCTTATATTTATAGAATTATTAAATAATTCTTCTTCTTGATGTAATTAAAAGAAGTTAACAAATCCCTTATTTAAGGTGATATATAAAATAATCTGCGCTTTATATAATGTAGAAAGCGATGGTATAGTGGAAAAGTTACAACCCTTACATGTAGCAGGTTGGTAGTTTGAGTCTTAGCCAGCCCACATTTCTCTTTTTTTTTATTATCTTATACATATTCCTCAAATTTAGTCTCACATCATGGGTATAACTTATATTTCCTGGTATAAATTAAATGCACGGGATAACTTGATAAGAAGTTTATTAAAACTGGGCGGGCCCGATAACGGTTGTTCTCCATTCTTTGGGCCTTCTCATTATGTGCTGAATTTTATTTAATAATTTTTAAAATAGGTTTAGGCTACCCTCGTAGGTTTAGGAGACCTATAAAAAAGTGAAGAGAGGCGGTTTGATCATACGGTTGATAAAATATTTGGACAGATCCGACGGTCACGAAGTCTCCAATGAGTTTAAAATTCATGATAAAACTATTTTCTTTATAGTGGTAAAGATATATATATATATATATATATATATATATATATATATATATATATATATATATATATATATATATATATATATATATATATATATATATATATATATATATATATATATATATATATATAAGTTTTGTCTAAATAGGAAAAAAACGGGTTATTTATGAGAGGGTATGCTAAAAATGAAAATAGAGACTTAGGATGGCCTCAAATCGAAAAGTGCTCAACATAAAAGTTGTAAATCTCGTCGAGACGAACAAATTTTATATTAACCATTTTTCAATACGACAAAGTTTTGACCCTCAAAATGATTGTCGAACGCAAACTGGAATGAAATTCTCGAGATGAATCTACAGTACTCGAGAACAAGCTTACAGGTACTCGAGCAGTAGAAAACAAGCTACTCGAGTACTAAAATTTAGTACTCGAGAACAAGGAAGGCAATACTCGACACCAAGCAGCAGTACTCGATAGGTGAATAGTGATTACTCGAGAAGGAAGAACTAGTACTAGAGAAAAAGATAAAATTATTTGCATGAACGGTGGATTCTTTGCAAATAAATCCAAAAATTAAACTATATACATGAATGAATAGTAAAAGATATTTTTGAATATTGCTTTAATATTAAAATAATCGTATTTATATACTTTTGAATAAGGAAACAAGAGATCAAAACGGAGGCCCAAACACGCTCCGAATTGAACGAAACTCACACCATAGGCGAACTAAGACGCTACGAACACAACGGCAAAGACGGAACCAAAATCCGATGAGCCGTTATTGAGATATAAATTTCCAAAGTCTACGGTGAACATAAATTCTACAAACTTCGGAAATTCGCCGAGGCTCAAATATCGCTCGGATCGCGACGAAACTTGACGAGCATGTCGAAAATTAATTAATTCAGTTTCCCAATGGGAAATTTTCCATTTTCAATAAGCCTCGTCCATGCAGATCGTGGGTATGCAGACTCAGATCCAGTCTCTGTTAGCAGTTATGGCAGGACATCCTCCGAGAGTGTCGGACCCTGCTGTAGGCGTAGCTGTTCCTGTTCCTGCTACCCCCCTAGTACCTCCTGTTGTGTTGCCCACGGAGATGACCTTTATAGCGCACTTCCAGCGACTAGGACCTCCTACTTATGATGGAAAGGCAGACTTTATGGTTTTGGACGATTGGCTTATAGCCATCGAGGTGATGTTCTACTATTCTGGAGTTACCCCTGATCAAAGGGTGATGATCGCTGCCTATCAGCTTAAGGGATTATCGAAGTGTTCGTGGCTGAGAGAGAAGGAGAGCTTGAAAGAGGGATGCTCTTGGGAGACCTTCAAGGAACTGTTGCTAAGGAAGTTTCTGCCTTCGGTCAAGTGCAACCGCCTGATGAATGATTTGCTACAATTGAAGCAGAGGCAGCTCACAGTTAGTGAGTATGAGATTGAGTTCAGCAAACTGAGTCGGTTTGGCCCCGGCTTGGTAATCTCCGAGGCGGATCGAGTTAACGTTTTCTTGGTGGCCTAAGAAGTGATGTCCAGCAATTAGCAAGTGCTTATGGATCAGCGAGCTATGCTGGAGTGGTGGAATCTGCTTTGAAAGTTGAGGTAATTGAGAATGCTAAGCAAAGAGGGCAGCAGATGAGAAGGAATAAGAGGAAATCGGTTGAAGGAAAGGGCCCTCAGGTACCCGGTGCTGCTTCAAGAAATAAGAGCAAGGAGGTTTGTAGCTTCTGTGGCCGGTCAGGCCACCCCTTTGAGTGATGTTTCCAAAGATTAGGAGCTCAGAAGAAGGAGCAGGTGTATGAAATTCAAGGTGCTCCCAATAAAGATTTATTCTGTTCAGCATGTAAGCGACTAGGGCATGATGTTGCCCATTGCTGGGGAAAGGATAAGATTAAGGCAAGAAGTTGTTTTCTATGCGGTCAAGAAGGGCACATCAAGGCTCATTGCCCACAGCTCCAGCCTGTGTTGCAGCCGCCTTGCAGTACCGTTAGCTCACGAGCAAACATGTACTACAAGATGCCTATCCTTTCCGCTAAATATATCATCCATGCCAACCCATCAAGATAAAAAAAACATAAGTCAAAATCACACACTTGTATAAAATCCACAAGTACGAGAAATAAAGAAACAAAGGCTTCCATAATATCAGAGTATAAAATGCTAAACAGCTACGAAATGAGTCTCTTAAAACTCATATCGATCATTCACGGCAGTGATGGTACCGTGACTTTAGGCCATGTCTCCATGGCCTAGCTGTCCTCCTACAAAACCTGCTGCTGCTCTATCTGCGGGGTTTCCTCCTAAAAAGGAAGACGTATCAACCATTAGTCAAAAAGACTAAGTGGCTATCAAATCCGCTCCCCCGACGCTCCTCATCACCGGGCGGAGAAAGGAAAAAGGGGTACCACATAAGTATATAAGTAGTAGAACAATAGGGGGAGAATATATATATATATATATATATATATATATATATATATATATATATATATATATATATATATATATATATATATATATATATAATGTGAGTTGAAACAACAATGAAGTATATAAAGTTCATCAACATTCTAGTCTAGTAGTAATACACAATTGTAATAATCCAATAAACAGGTAATCTACAACCGAAAGGTAACTCAACTTATATAAATGCCCATACAGACATATAAATTAAGCATTGGCTTAACTGTAAAGTAACTCATCATATAAGATTGTGAAAGAATTGATTTCAAGATAACCTAAACACCTAGAGGGGGGTGGGGGGTGAATAGGTACAATTCCTTTTTTACTTTAAGGCAGAATATTAAATCAGTTAATCAATTAGAATCAAACAGTTCTACAGCTACCACATCATAGAAATCACAAAATCACACACAATCACAGATGGCACACAGATTTATAGTGGTTTCTCAAATGATGGGTACATCCACTTTTCCCCTTCGCCTATCTAGCAGTGTGCTAGATTCGGCCTAACTTCTTCCTTCCTTCTCAGATCAGCAGATCTTACAGCTCAGAACCTAGTCAAGGTTCCTTCAACTCAGAGTGAGTCCACACTCATATAACTCAGGCAATTAAGCCCTACCTCAGCCTTCACCCATGCCTACAACTCAGAGAATCAAATCTCTTACCTCAGGCACACAACCCTACCTTAGCCTTCCCAAGGACTACAACTCAGAGATGTAAATCTCCTACCTCAGGCACTCTGCCCTACCTCAGCCTTTATAAATTAGGCTTACAACTCAGATCAATAATGATCTTATAGAAAAATGTTATAAAATAAGTTTTATCTTTCACCCAAGTTGAAAGAGAATGGGTAGAAAGTTTTCTTGATCATTTCTTGAAAAATTTGATTACTCAAAAATCAACCTGTCTTTGGATTTCTTCAAAGCTTCTTGAATCTGAACAAAATAATGTTGAATTTCTTGAGGATGATCTTCAATCAGCTTCCTTCTTAAAATCCAGAAATTAATCTGAATTCTTCTTTGCAGATTTGTTCAGGATCTGCTCTTAGGAGACTAGTTGATGATAGTCTCTTTCTTCACTTGAATTGGTGGAGCTCTCTCTCTAAAAATTCTTCTAAAGATATTTTGAAATTCTTCACTTACATCCACTCGAAATCTCTGACTAGATTTCTTGTGTATGTTGGATCTTCTGTTGTAATTGTGTGTTTCGTCTTCTTTTCTCGTTATCCTCAATTGATAGAATCTGTCTTTATATAGACTTCATCCAAGGTTACTGGCTGATCCGGTTGCTAACCAACTTTTGACAGATCTGACAATTGCAGTAGACTTGTTGGTAATGGCAGTTGTCAAGTCTCCAGTCACTTTTTGAAACTTTGTCTCTGTCAGCAAAGTGTCGAATCTGAACTTCACATGTGTCGACACAAGTAGACTAAGTGTCGACACAATCCTTGGTGGTGTCGACACACAGCTCTCATGGTGTAGACACTGCTCCTCGACATAGCTTCTGTTAGAATGTGTCGACACAAGTCCTGTGTGTCGACACAGTCACTTCTTGTTTTGGCATAATTAACTTAGAATAAATTCTGGTGTGTGTGTCGACAAAAGTCCTGTGTGTCGACACAGTTGATGTCGACTGAAATTTCTGTGTGTCGACACAAGTCCTGTGTGTCGACACAGTTGATGTCGACTAAACTTTCTGTGTGTCGACACAAGTCCTGTGTGTCGACACAATTTCTTCTGGTGTTGACACAGCTTTTCCAAGTGTCGACACAATTGACTTCAGGTGTCGACATAGCTTTTCTCAAGTGTCGACACAAGTCTTCACAAGTATCGACACAACTTCTTCTGGTGTTGACTCGTGGACTTAGAAACTTTTCCTGCATATTCTTAACCTGCACATATAAACTCAAAACAACATCAAATACAACTTGATGCATATCATTGAGTTAGGTGAGGCTTCTCCAAATCTGGTACACATTTTCCAATATACCCAACAATCTCCCCCTATTTGGAGAAGTCATAACCCTTAGTCAATGATATACACCATTTATAATAAACACACATTATGATGTATATAAACATTACATGACAGGGCAACATATAAACAAAACATGTATAATATATCATTACAGAATGATACAAACACAGTGAGCATGGATCATTGTTTTGTTTAAACTATCAAAAGTTTGTCAATAATTAGTTTACATAGATTTTTTAATAACTAAAGATTACATTATTGTAAAATCTAGTTAATCTATTCTAAGGCTGAACAGGCTCCTGGATGACTATGCCTTTTCCTGGTTTGATCTGAGCCTGCACAGTAGGTTCAGCATTATCAGCAGGCTTCTTCCCTTTCAGATCTTTCCTTTTCTGTTCTTCAGCCCTTATCTTTTGCCTTTCAAAATAATGAAAAGGCTTTGGGAAGTACTTGCTAGGCTCCAGAGCATTAGCAGGTAACTTCCCAGCTTTTGCTTTCTTCTGTATTGAAGAATGGCTTCCTGCATGGCTTCATACTTGTTCCATTCTTGCTCAATGTACAATTTACCCCTTTCATGGATTTTGTCCTTCACAGCTTTCCAGGCAGTCAATATAATATTCCTGGAAGTAAGACTCCATTGCTCAAAATCAGGCTTCAGTTTAGCCTGCTCTCTAAATATTTTCTTTGAAAGTTGAGCTTCTTGCTCTTTATTCAAAGCTGCCTCTGACATTTCTACTTTCTCAATGATAACATTTTTAGTACCCTCTGGAGGGCTATACATCTGATGAACCAGGTGTTGAATTTCCTCAAAGTTAGAAGGGGGATATATGATTTGAGCTACTTCCTGCTGTCCCCCTTCAATTCCTGCAGCTTGAATTCCTGACTCAGTTGTGTTGTCATCATCATATAGGGGTGGATATCCCAGAGTTGATCTAATAACATTTGTTATCCATTTGGCATGCTCTAAGCTAGCATTGACTATCACCCTGTCCCCCTTTATGACTTCTCGTTCAATATTATCCCTGAGATCAGTTTTTGGAACCTGATTTGAGTAGCCAGATAATTGATTCCCTCTGTATAATAGGCTTTAAACTTTTAAAGCTGAGTAGATATAAGCTTTTGGGAGGCTTGAAGTGCAGATTGGAAAGTGGCTAAATCCTCTTGAAGTTTCTTATCAAACTCTGATTTTTCTTTAGCCCTTGATTCAGTCAGTGCAGTTGTAGTATTCTTTAATTTTGTAACAATCACATTATGTGATTCAGTAAGACTGTCATTCATTCTAATTTTATTTTCAAGGACATATCCTTGCTTTATTACTATGTCATCAATCTATGTCCTTGCTACTTTTTATTGTTTAGCCAGAAAAACTGCAGCATTACCTCCTTTATGGAAGCAATCTGTCATCTCCCTCTTATTTTGGTTTACCTCAAATCTAATTGATTTGATATCTTGAGCCATGGAGAATTGGAAATCTTTATGAGTTTCATCCATATATTTCTCTATGGCTATTCTTTGTTCATCTAATTTTACTTGCAAAGATACCAATAAGGAGCTATAATCATGTGCAGGAGCTGGTTGTGGAGCAGTTTGCAATGCCCTTTTATAGCTTTGGCTTCTTCTTCTGAAAACCATCAACTTTCACTTCTTTGCTTGAGATTCTACTTCATCTTCTGAAGTTGAGGTACTTGCTATATCAACTCTTTTTTAAGGACTAGGAGGCAGTTCCTTTTCAGTCCTAGTTTGCTCCCCCTTAGTTTCAGCTTGCTCCCCCTCAGTCCTGGCTTGCTCCCCCTCAGTCCTGGCTTGCTCCCCCTCAGTTCTGGCTTGCTCTATATCAGGGAATAACTCTTCAAGAGTAAACTCTTGTTGAGTATGGACTTGAGGCACCACTAACTCTGGAGCAACAGCAGCTGTAGATGTATCCTTCATGATAACATCCTATGCTTGATTGTTGAGTTGAGTGGTCTGGTCAACATCAATCATGGGCACAGTTAGTGTTTCAAACTCATCTGTTGGAACACCCTATTACTAATTTGGGTCAGGATCATTATGTCTCCTAGGAAACTTGTTTTGACCTCATTGTATAGATCTAAAGGTCAAGTAGAATTTAGTCTAAGGGTTAGTACTTAGATTTGGAAGCTGCCCTCAAGACCAAGGTTTTTCAGTCAGGAAACTAAGTCATTTCGTCGAGCTCAGTATGACGAATCGTCGACTCCAATCGACGATCGTTGAGCTCACTTCGACGGATCGTCGAACTCCATTTGACGATCGTTGAGCTCAACTTCAACAAGTCATCGAACTCCTTTCAACGATCGTCGAGCTCAGATCGACGATCTTGACTCCAGTTTGTTTTTCTATCTCTGAGCTTAGTTCGACGATAGTTGAGCTCAGATCGACGATCTCTGTTTCTGTCCAAGTCCAAATCTCTGAGCTCAGTTCGACGATAGTGGAGCTTAGTTCGACGTTTTTTTTTGAAGTGTTCAACGTTTTTCAAAATTCAAATTTGGACAGCTGTGGAATTATTGTTTGCATTTAATTCATAGATCTTGTAGCCGTTTTTCATTTAATCTGGAGTAAGTTTCAAGGAATTATCAAGGAATTTTTTATTGGACTTTCCTCCAGAAGACAATTACAGTTAAGGAAGTCATTTATTACAGGCCAACGGCTATCTTGACAGTGGATCATTTCTATTCAGACATCAAGAGAATAAAAGATGAGATTTCTCAGAACCAAAAAAAAGAAGAACAAGGAGAGACACATATTCTGCAATATTCATTCTCTGCAAAAATTTCTTCTGCAACAACTCTTACAACAACAAACACACAAGAGAAAGAGAAAGAGTTGCAGACATCCTTAGTCTCAAAGATTCACACAAGAACACCAACACCAAAAGGAGATCAACAAACTGAAATCTTCAGATCTCTTTTGATTCAAGTGTTCAAGGCCATCATCATTCAAGACTCCAGACACCTCACATTTCAGCTGTTGCTGAAATCATCATTTGCTGGAGATCAATTTTCTGAAGGCCTATCACCCTACTGCAAAGCTTCACTTCCTGAACAACAACAGATCTCAGGGGAAGCTTTGACAACATCCACAATCTTCTCTCTGACTGTTGATAGAGAAGATCTTCTTATCCCTCTCTCTCTCTCTGCTGTAAAGGGTTTTTCCAACTCCATTCAAAAGTTTGTGTGTGGTTTTTGAGCACCTTATCAAAAGCTCATTGGTGACAAGACACCTGATCAAAAAATCTGGTTTGGTTTTTGAGCACCTTATCAAAAGCTCATTGGTGCCTAGGACACCTGATCAACTCATCCTGTAGTGGATTCTTACCTAGGGTGGTAGAAGAGTGGATATACCCAGGTTGATTTGGGAACCACTATAGCTCATTGTGTCTTCTGGTTGCTTGTGTTTCTTTTGTTTCGGGCTGTGGTTTGTGACTAGGTTGCTCTGTGATTAGATTGTTTCTGTGATTAGATTTACTCTTTATTATTTGCTTCCCTGTTCACATAAGAATACAACAACTGTTGTAAAAGTTTTTAGTAAGCACCATACTCTATTCACCCCCCTCTAGAGTATATCAGATCTAACTCACACTTTCAATTGATATCAGAGGGAGGTTGGTTAAACATACCACACCTTGGTGGTTGCACAGGCTAACACCTGAACCCAAAGATCCATAGTTAGATCTGCTTGTTTTGATTTTGTTATTAGAATTATTTCTTCATAAATCATGGCCCAAAATAAAGATTATGCTAGCACTAGACCTCCAGTGTGCAATCTATCCAAGTTTGTACTTTGGAAGGCAAGGATTAGACTCTAGATGAATTCTATTGATGAGGACATTTTTAATTCTGTTTTGACAGTGTGTCCAAGACCTCCAGAGAACACAAGCACAAATGTTGTTCCACCTCCCTCAGGAACAGATGCAGAGATCAAGAAGTGGAAGGTAGCAGATGCAAAGGCTATGAACATCTTAGACCAGACTATGTCTGATGAAATTTTCCAAAAGGTAGCTGAATGCAATTTAGCAAAGGAGATCTGGGATTAGCTATCTGAAATAGTCTCAAGATCAGCTGATGAAAGAAAGGACACGAGATCCCACCTCACATCCCAATATGAGAATTTCAAGAAATGAGAAGCTGAGTCAGTAGCTGAAATGTATAATAGACTCAGTCTGATAGTCAATGAACTGAACACTCTGGATAAAGAGATCTCATTGACTGAGCTAAATGATAAAATCCTAATGTGCTTCCCAAGCACTTGGGACTCAAGAATCTGGCCAATTAAGGATGCCAGAAGTCTGAATGAGATTACAACAGAAGCTCTCTTGGGCAAGCTCAAGTCTTATGAGCTGCTCATTAAGAATAGAGAAGAAGAGCAGAAGGCTGCCTCACTAGCCACAAGAAAGGAAAATACAATAGCTTTTAAAGGCACTGAAGATCAGCCTGAAGACAAGGTCACAGGCAATGATGAGCTGCTTAGTCTGCTGGCCAAAAGATTTTACAAGATGGCCAGAAAGGACTTCAGGAAGAGATCATACAAAGAGCATGACAAGCCAAGATATGATAAATCAAATAATAAAGAAATTATTTGCTTTGGTTGTAGGAAACCAGGCCACATTGTGCCTGACTGTCCAGAGAACAAAAACAAGCACAGAAAGGATAAGAGAGAAAGAATAAAAGATAAGGACTTCAAGAAGAATAGCAATGGCAAACCCTCCTCAAGCAAGAACAAACACACAAGGAAGGGATTTGTTGCTGAATCTTGGAGTGAGACTGAAGAGGAATCAGAAGCTTCATCCATCTCAAGTGATGAAGATGATGCTGAAGAGAAGGAGCTCTGCATGATGGCAATCAATGCCTCTCGACACAATTCAGATGCAGAAGAGTCAGAGTCAGACTCAGAGACTCAACCTGAAGAAGACCAGGTAATAGACTCATTTGATTTCAATTCTGAGGACGTTAAGTATGAATTTAAAGAACTGTGCTTAGACTTATTAAAATCTGAGAAGGAAATTATCTCTCTCAGAAATCAAGTGTCTGAACACAGTTCCTTAAAATCAGAAAACCTCAAACTCTCTGAGGAGTTGGAGTGCTGT
Organism: Platanthera guangdongensis; assembly: GCA_039583875.1. Taxonomy (NCBI): domain Eukaryota; kingdom Viridiplantae; phylum Streptophyta; class Magnoliopsida; order Asparagales; family Orchidaceae; genus Platanthera; species Platanthera guangdongensis. The sequence continues at coordinate 39,371,371 of CM077165.1, read as the reverse complement.
AGGGAGCAGATAGCTTCACTGAAAAGTGAGCTATCAGAGGCCAAAAAGCTTGAAGAATCCCTTAATGGGAGAAGCATCAAGCTAATAGACATCACAAGCACAGTGAACTCCAGATTCAATAGTACACTGGGCTTGGGTGCTTCATCCAGCCAACCTATAGTACTAACAACGCCAATTAAATTTATCTCTGATAATGGGAAGGGAGTTGTAGAGGTAGCTAGGAAAAATTCTGATCTGCCTAAGAAAACCAAGTTCCAGCAGAAATCGTCGAACGAAGCTCGACGATCGCCGAACGCAGATCGACGATCTCAGGCAAAAACGTCGAACTCAGGCCGACGATCTCTAATTCCTGAACTCTGCTACAGTCGACCGTCGAACGGAGCTCAACGATCTGACCCAAGATCGTCGAACGCAGCTCCACGATCGTCGAACAGAGATCAGAGCTTTGGAAATTCTTTTAAGGGTAAATCAAAATCCAATCCTAGGGGTCCTTCATCCCAAAGATTTAACCCTTATACTGAATGGATAATACCTCCAAGGAGATATCATCCTGAAGGTTATAAGAGTCAACCAGGGATGTCATTTATTTCTGAATTTAAAGGTTATCAACCTAGGCCCAAGGTAAACTGGGTCAAAAACAAGTGAATTATTTTATGTGCAGGTGAAGACCTATCCAACATCAAACCAGCAATGGTATTTGGATAGTGGGTGCTCAAAGAACATGACAGGAAGCAAGGACAATCTCACATCCTTTAAAGCCAAGCTTGGACCCAAAGTCATATTTGGTGATTCAAACTTTGGACTGACAAAAGGATATGGTGCAGTTCAAATTGGCACAGTCACATTCAAGAAGGTAGCCTATGTGGAAAGACTGAAGCACAATTTGATCAGTATCAGTCAGCTATGTGATGAAGGCTACCATGTGACTTTCAGCAAAGCCTTATGCAAGATCAAGTCAGAGGACAACACAACTGTGTTGACAGGTAAAACTAAAGGTAACATCTATTTAGTAGACTATCTTTCAACTAAAGTAGATATTTGCTTGTTTAACTCTGTTAGTAGACCTAATGTATTATGGCATAAGAGACTAGGACATATAAACCTTAGAACCATTGTTAGGCCATCCAAGGACAACCTTGTTAGAGGACTACCTTCTGGACCCTACAAGAAGGAAGGACTCTGCAAGGCTTGTCAATTAGGCAAGCAAACTAAAAATAGTTTCAAGTCACTTAATAAGAGTGATTCACCTAGGATTTTGTATCTGTTACACATGGATCTTTTTGGACCCATTACAGTATAAAGCTTAGGAGGGAAATCTTACACTTTAGTAGTTGTAGATGACTTCTCTAGATTCACATGAGTGTTCTTTCTGAGGAAGAAGTCTGATAACTTTAAGTGTTTGACAGAGTTCCTCAAATACATACAGATTGAGTTCAATACTCACATTGCCCTGATCAGAAGTGATCATGGGACAGAGTTTGATTCTCTTCTTATGCAAGAGTTCTGTCAGAGTGAAGGGATTAGACACACTTTCTCAGCTCCTAGAACTCCTCAACAAAATGGGGTAGCTGAAAGGAAAAATAGAACCCTTATTGAATCTGCCACTACATTGTTATCAGATGCTCACCTTCCTCTATCTTTTTGGGCAGAGGCAGTGAACACATCCAACTATGTGCTGAACAGAAGTTTAATACATAAACTGAAGGGCAAGACTCCCTATGAATTACTCAAAGGGAAGAAACCTAAAATAGATTATTTTAGAATTTTTGGTTGTATCTGCTATATATACAATAATGACAAGAAGTATTTAGCAAAATTTCAAGCTAAAGCTGATGAAGGAGTGTTTCTGGGATACTCCATGATCAGTAAGGCTTATAGGGTATATAATAAATCAACTTTTAAAATTGAAGAATCTGTTCACATATCTTTTGATGAAACTAACATGTCTTTCAAGGATAAGAACACTTCTACCATAGAACCTTTGCAGGTACATTCTCTTGCTGAAGACTTGGATAGATTACAAATCATTCAAAAAGAGGAAAGCAGTGAAGATGAAGAATACAATCAACACCTTGAAGAGAAACTTCTTGAAGAGCCAGTTGTTGTACCACAAGAGGAAACAACAACACAGGTTAGTGAACAATCAACACCCCCTGTTGATTTAGTAACATCAAGAGACCATCCAATTTCCCAAGTAATTGAAGACATCTTAGCTGGTGTGCAAACCAGAAATCAGGTCAACCAAAACATGTTTCACACTTGCTTCCTTTCTCAAATTGAACCTCAATCCATTCAAGATGCTGAGCAAGATCCACACTGGATCATTGCAATGCAAGAAGAGCTGCATCAATTTGAAAGGAACAAAGTTTGGGAACTAGTACCAAGGCCTAAGGATCACTCCATTGTTGAAACAAAGTGGGTGTTCAGAAACAAATTGGATTATCAAGGAGTAATTGTAAGGAACAAGGCAAGGCTAGTTGCTCAAGGGTACTCTCAAGAAGAATGCATAGACTATGAACAGACTTTTGCACCAGTTGCAAGGTTGGAGGCTATTAGAATCTTCTTAGCATATGCAGCACACAAAGGTTTCAAAGTGTACCAGATGGATGTAAAGAGTGCTTTTCTCAATGGAGACATCAAAGAAGAAGTCTATGTCAGACAACCTCCAGGTTTTATCTCTCCAATTCATCCTGACTATGTTTTTAAGCTGAACAAAGCATTATATGGTCTCAAGCAAGCTCCTAGAGCATGGTATGCGACCTTAGAATGCTTCCTTCTAGAAAATGAATTTATAAGGAGTAGAGTAGACCAAACTCTTTTCATTAGAACCCATAAGTCCCATACCCTACTAGTATAGATCTATGTAGATGTTATTTTCTTTGGTTCTACTGATTCAAATTTGTGCAGAAGGTTCTCCAATCTAATGCATTCTAAATTTGAAATGAGTAGTATGGGTGAGCTATCCTTCTTTCTAGGATTGCAAGTCAAACAACATGCTGAAGGCATATTCATTTCTCAAACCAAGTATGCAAAAGAATTGGTTAAGAAATTTGGTATGTCTGAAGCATCTTGTATGAAAACACCTATGCCTACTAATGCTGTATTGGATGTTGATGAACATGGGAAACCTGTTGATCAGACAACATATAGAGCAATGATTGGCTCTTTACTGTACCTTACAGCTAGTAGACCTGACATAATGTTTGCTACATACATATGTGCTAGATTCTAAGTGAGCCCTAGAGAGTCACACCTAACATTAGTTAAAAGGATTCTCAGGTATGTTAAAAGTTGTCCAAATCTAGGTCTCTGGTATCCAAAAGATTCAGCATTTGACTTAACTGGATTTTCTGATGCTTATTATGCTGGATGCAGAATTGATAGGAAAAGCACCAGTGGAACTTGTCAGTTTCTTGGTGACAGACTTATCTCTTGGTTTTGCAAGAAACAAACATCTGTGTTAACTTCAACTGCTGAAGCTAAATATATGGCTGCAGGTAGTTGTTGTTCACAAATATTATGGATTCAAAACCAACTCCTAGACTATGGCTACAACTTAGAGAAGTCTAAAATCTTTTGTGATAATTCCAGTGCTATTTCTATAGCTCAAAATCTAGTCCTCCATAGTAGGACAAAACACATAGAAATTAGGCATCACTTTTTAAGGGATAATGTTGAGAAAAATAAAATTGAACTTCAATATATCCCAACTGATTTGCAAAGGGGAGATATTTTCACCAAACCCTTGGATGAAAAGAAACACACCTTCTTCCTAAATCTGTTAGGAATGTTAGATGGAGGAAGTTTAAAATAATGTCCAAGATTTTAAAACTCTAAAAATGACCAAGACTAGGCAAACTTCTGAATTTTACTAGTGTCTAGAGTGTTTCTGGTCTCTGAACTGCGCTCGATGATTTTCCCCCCGATCGTCGAACGAAGATCGACGCTTTCCGAAGTCGTCAACCAGAGATCAGCGCTTCTCAGATAGTACTCAACTATCTCTCTATCTCAACGATCGTCGATTGGCGCTCGACGATTTTGTTTTCTGAACTATCGTCGAACGAAGTTTGACGCTCTCCAATATCGTCGAACGGAGATCGACGATATTGAAGACCTTTCAGATTCCTTTAGAAGCCCCGATCGTCGAACTGAGTTCAACGATCTTTCCTTTTCTGCATCGAACCCTAATATAAAATTCATTTTTCGGCCGTCGTTCTCCTTTTGCGCTTTCAATCTCTCTGTAAATTTTCTCTTTCCCTCCAAACCTCTCTACACTTGGTCGTTTGGTTGTTTATTTTTTGCAGGAAACCATGGCCATCTCCGTCACCGTTCTGGACGCCATGAAATTTGATGCGGGATTCGATATTGATATGGATTCTTTCAGCACCAGTGATCAGATTTTCCAAGATATTCTAGAACTGTTCAAGGAACAAAAGCTTGTTGCCATCATGTCCACCAGAATCAAATTGGCTGCTGATGAAATCAAGGAGTGGGTATATACTGCCCACAACCAGGATCAAAATACAGTGATTGGATCAATTTCTGGAACCCAGGTACCTCTTACACCTGCTATTCTGACAGAGATTTTTGGATTAAATTCTGGAAGAGATTCTGTTGAAATGTCTGGAGAAGAATTTTCTACTATGCTTGATAGAATGGGTCATTCTGATGCAAACCCTAGCAAGCTGCTGAAAAAGAATTTGGCTGTTGAGTACAGGTTCTTAGCTGATGTTGTGGGAAAAGTGCTTCTGGCCAAGCATTCAGCCCATGATACCATCTCCAGGTATCAGCTATGCTTGATGGGTGCTCTTGTAGATAAGAAACAATTAAACTAGGGAGAGATTTTCTTTGATCTGATTAAGAAGAAGCTAAATAAGAACTTTGTGAATTATGGAAGGATACTAGGGTTGTTTCTTCAAAACAGATGCCCTGCTCTACTAGTATCAAATGTGATGCACATCAATGCCTCCAAGAGGCTCTCCTGTGCCCTATTTGGCAAGTGGGACAGACAAATTGTGAAGCCCAGCAGGCCCTCTACAGCTGCAACTTCAGGCACAAGGACTGTTACAGTCTCGTCCCCTCAAGTCTCTGCCCCTGCAGAAGACTTGTCTGATGCTTCTCCTCCTCCACCTCTTATTTCATCTCCACAAGTCACCTCCACCATTCAAATTTCATCCACCATCATAATTTTAACCCCTTCTCCAACTTCAGTTTCACCACCTCCACCTCTAATAGAAGAACTATTCCATCCACTACATCAATACCCTCAATCAGATCTTGACACATCATCTCACATTCCATCCTTCAATCTGATAGATGATTCCTTTATGGATGATTCACCTTAATCCCCTCCTGATCTACCCTCTTCATCCACATCATATCAACAGCTACTGCAAAACATAATTGCTCAACCCTCCTTCACACCTACTATTTCCATTCCACTATCTTCCATTTCAACAATCCCCACACCTCAACCTTCCTTTCCCCCATACACCAGCTCTCCACCAACATCTATAGCTGCTCCACCTTTAGTCTCTACCTCTGCTCAAGTCCCTATTGAGCTTGTAGATATTCTAGCCTTAGCAGACAGACTTTATGAGCTGATAGCTCCCAGGCTGTCCCTCTTGTTGGAGACCTCCTTGGCTCCTCTTTTAAAGTCAGTTGCAGACCTATCTGCCAGGCTCTCATCCATCATTCCTCCTCAGGCAATCCCTTCCTTTGGGTACCTTGATTCAGCTATCTCTGAATCTAGGCAGGGGGAGATGCCTCATGAAGATGTTAGATTGCCTGCCGCTGCCATTTCCTCAGTTCAAGCTGCTGTTACTTCAACTCAAGATCCAGCCTCAACACCACAAGTTGTTGTTTTCTCAAGGATCTCAAATATTTATTATCAGATTTTGATTCAATATATTTCAGCTGTCTTCCAGAGAGCACTGCAGTCCAGCAATCTGAGGATCTCTCCAAGGCCATTGTGCCATTTTCCAGCTGTGACACCAGCCTCATTAATTCTTTTATAAAGTCCCTTTCTGCTGCTGCCCCTGCTGGTTCTGTTGCTGCTGCCCTTGTAACGCCCCCGGTTTTTCCTAGTATTATTCTTTTGTCTGCTGACGTCATAATAGCGGAAGGGCGTTACGTGTCCGTAAGTTGACGGTGCGACGCCGTTTGTGTTTTTTTTTTGTTTTAGCGTCCGTTAGGTTTGACCGGCTAGATTTTGGGATATGCGTCGGAACCAAAATTTCTTTTACATCGGGAAGCTGAGTTATATAATTTCTGACTTGCTCGTCGAGTTTCGTCGCAATCCGAGCTTTTTGTTTTGGAGTCTCGGCCCACGTTTGAAATTCGGATAATTAAAAATTACCGTAACTTCGTTAGGCCATAACTCGAGTTCGGTGCGTCGGATTTTGATTCTGACTTCGTCGTTGGGTTCGTAGCGTCGACATTCGCCTGCGATGCGAATTTCGTCCATTTTGACGCGCGTTTGGGTCTTCGTAATAGTATAGAAATTATAAATAAATTTAATCTTTTTAGATTTTCTGCGCTCAGAGATCTCCGAGCGGAGCTCAGAGATTTCTGCGCTCAGAGATCTTCGAGCGGAGCTCAGAGATCTCTGCGCTCAGAGATCTCCGAGCGGAGCTCAGAGATCTCCGAGCGGAGCTCAGAGATCTCTGAGCCTTCCTTTTCTTTCTTTGGATATAGCCCATTATAATATTTATAATAATAATAATATTATTATTATTATTATATACTATAAGGTTTTTTCCTCCCGAAGCAAGAAACGAGCCCCCATTTACCTTCCCCTGTTCATTTCGGCCGAAGCAGTGCAGCGAATTCCTTTTTCTCGGGAGCCTTCCGACCGCCGCCGACGGAGCTCCGGTGCTCGGAATCGCGAGCCGAACATAGATTCGGAAAGCTCTCGCCGAGATCTACGCGGTCGTGGTGAGTATTTCTACTTTCATGGAATTTCTCCGTTAGGGTTTTTGGCCCTAACTTCTGTTTCGACCTTATTGTTGTAGATTTCTTTTTCTCGCCTTCGCTAGGGCCGATCTGCGTCGTGGTGCCTTCCGAAGTGCGGTTTCGGGTGGTTGAGGCAAGTGGTGATCTTGCTCTTCTCCTTTTTGCTACGTTTTTTCTTTTCTCCTTTATGCTTCTAGCGAGTTTTCAAATGTTAAGTTCATTTTTTTGTTCATTTAGCCCTTTCTCATTACAATATCATTATCTTGTTTCTTAAAATCCTAAATTATTATCTGGTAGGCCTTATCTATTGCCTTTGATTGAGTCATAAAATGATAAATCTATTGGAGGTCGTACACGATGTTGGCGGTGCCACCGGTGCGATGCTCTTTTAAAATGATAAATCTGTTGGAGGTCGTACACGATGTTGGCGGTGCCACCGGTGCGATGCTCTGAGGGCTGTGACGATGTGTGATGGTATTATCCCCGCACAGTTTCCCTTTTGATTTCTGATGAGCTGATCAGTCTCTTTAATTTGTATAAGATTAATGATCTGAAAATGAATGTTATTTGTCTGTGGTGAGTTTGATTTTGTCCGTCTCCACTCATCTTTTGGCGGGCTCTTTTCCGATTGATTTCTATTGCTAGTTATGACTAGTTTTGTTTAATCTGACCCTTGCAGCTAATGTTTCTCTCCGGTCTCGCGGAGGTTTGCTTACTTTCCTGTTTTTCTTCGTCGCTTGTAACTTGTTTCTGAAGTGTTCTTTCTTTGAATGCCTCAGGTTCTGGACAATAGGAGGTGTTAGTGGGATGCTGCGTCAGTTGCCGTTTTCTGACCCTCTTGGGGTAGGGTTTTCTATAAGCTTGCCGACCTATGGGTTCGTGTCAGGTGTTGACGCCCATGGTGCCGCTTTGTTAAACTTTCTGCTACCTTGCTGCTGTTACTCTTTGATTGCTTTTGGACTCTTGTTCTGGAACGATTAGTTATGGCTTGGCTTGGGAGCCCCCTTGCTTAGATATGCTAAGGCAGTTGGAGCATTGCATACCATGATTTGAAATGTTAATCTCATTACTTTCTGCGCCTGATAAATCTACTTTTATGTACAGTAAATCTAGACGTCTAATACTGCATGGTGCACCTCACTTGGTCTTCACGAGTATTTAGGTCACCAAATGAATAAATTAAGTATTTTTTTTCCACTGCGTAAAACTATATTTTCAAACCGTGTACTAGTTGATCCACCTAGCCGAGGGACACGGCTTCGCATATTGTGCATAAATTATATATGGATCATATTGAGTTAAAAAAAATGATTTCTATAAGTCGCGAGAGACGATGAGTTGCCTTAACGTCAGTAGATGTCCCCTACGTGACGTGGCATCACAATGCGTAGTTTCCCCTACTCTGTTAGTGTTTTAAATGCTGGGAAAATGCGGTTTGTGACAGTTGGTATCAGAGGGAGGTTCTGTGAAAAAGGTAGTTGGGTGGTTTGGCGAGTGAGCCGAATGACTGCTACCCTAAGCAGAACCTCAAGCGATCATTTCATTGTTTACACACACCGATATGTCATCGGTATGTCTTGACCGAAGCACAGTCACTACACTCATAGCATGATAAGAAGTATACATGGCATATTATGTAGTATGAGATGCATAATATGTGTTGTATATGGATTCATCATAGGAGGTGACATGTGACGGTTATGTAGTATGGGATGCATAACCACCATTACATGAATGCCCATTAGCACGTTTTCTTTTTTCGTTACATGTAATGTTATGTAGTATGGGATGCATAACATTGCATGTGTACTCCGCTCATAACATGCATTAAGGCCTCTTTCTAGAATGCATAACACTGCATACAATCATATCATCGCATAAGCACGCGTGCCAAGTTAAAGACATACCAGATGACATATGTACACACATGATTTGAAAAGAAATTTAAATGTTCATGCACTCATGTTCACGCACTCATGTCATACATTCATATCATCCTAGTTAAGTTCATAGCATTGTTTCATGGAATTCCAGAGCAAGGTAACAGCAATAGCAGATAAATTTCTTTTCCGTTCCAAAATGATCCGGGATATATTTTCCGTGTCTGCTTGGCTTAAGTGCCTTAAGCAGGTTTTTGAGTTGATGTCCATCTATCTTGTAGACATGCGTCATGGGAGAACAACGCGATCGACTCCCCAGCCTGAGGGAGAGTCTTCTGGTGGTCAGAGCGCGTCCGTGATCGAAAGTCTGCGTCAGAGCAATGAGGCTTTGACTAGGCAGATAGACGCGATGCAGACTCAAATTCAGTCCCTGGTGTCTGCTGCCGCGGTGCAGCAACCTGTCGCGCAAGAACCGGTGGTGAGTTCAGCTGTTCCTGCTCCTTTGGCGCCTCCAGTGGCATTGCCACCGGAGATGAACTTCATTTCCCACTTCCAGCGTTTGGGACCTCCTACCTATGATGGTAGGGCAGACTTCATGGCCTTGGATGATTGGGTGATCGGCATGGAGGAGATGTTCTTCTATTAAGGCATCTCCGAAGCTTCGAAGGTGATGGTGGCTGCTTATCAATTGAAGGGACTGGCGAAAGGTTGGTGGATCAGGGAGAAGGAAAGTCTTGTCGAGGGATGCTCGTGGGAGGTGTTTAAAGCCATGTTGCTTAAGAAGTTTCTCCCTTCGGTTGAGCGTGACCGATTGATGAACAGCTTCTTGCATCTGAAGCAGAGGCAGCTCACCGTCAGTGAGTATGAGATTGAGTTCAGCAAGTTGAGCAGGTTCGCCCTAGAATTGGTGGCTTCTGAGGAAGGAAGGGTTAAGCGGTTTTTGAGTGGTCTCACTGGCGACATCCAGCAGTGGGCTAGTGCTTATGGGTCAGGAACTTATGCTGAAGCAGTGGAGGCCGCTTTGAAGGCTGAGTCTATTGAAAAGATAAAGAATCGTGGACAATAGGTGAATAGTGATAAGAGGAAGTTGGACGATCGAGAGAGTTCAAAGGCATCACACTCGGACTCAAGGAAGAGGGGTATAGGGCAGTGTAGCTTCTGCGGCAAGCGGGGTCATCCGTTCAAAAAGTGTTTCAAGAGGCTCGATACGCAGGAGCAGTCGAGGATTAGTGCGATTCATGACGCACCCAAGGTTATCCCGGTATGCTCTTTCTGCTCTAAGCCCGGTCATGAGGCGGCCCGGTGTTTCAGGAAAACTGGGTGTTGTTTTCTATGTGGGCAGAGAGGCCATCGTAGGGCTGACTGCCCAAGCTCTCAAACCGTGACTTCAGCGGTTCCTCTGCAGACCTTGCCGCCGCCCCCGCGGATCGTGGACAAATGGAAGGGCAAGCTTAATGTGTTGACTAGAGATGAAGCTCAAGCTTCAGCACACGTGATATCTGGTCAGTTTCCTTCTTCCTAACTTGTTCCCTTCCTTCTTGTTTTAGCTTACTAGTTGTTTGGGGATGCATGCTTGCTTAGGTGAATTCAAGGTGAAAAATAAGTAGGCGCGTGTCCTATTTGATTCGGGAGCTTCTCACTCTTTTGTCGCTCAGAGTTTTGTTGACAGGCACCGATGGCCTGTTGATCGGTTGGATGATGCCTTGTCTGTTAAGTTTCCATCTGGAGAACAGGTTACGTCAGATCGGGGTATCCGGGAGTGCCCCATTTCCTTGGGTGGTGTCCAAGTTCTCGCAGATTTAAAGATGCTGGATTTGGCAGACTTCGATGTGATTCTTGGAATGGATTGGTTGTCCAAATTTGATGCCGCGATCAAGTGCAAGGAGAAGCGGCTCGATTTCAAGTTGGGAGACGGTCATCCATTGAGTGTTTATGGCCTTCCTCGAAAGGGATCTCCAATTATATCCACGGTACGTGCCCACCGAGCTTTAGCATCTGGTTATGAGGGTTTCTTGGTTTCTATCAGTGCATTGGAAGCTTCTCGTGTTGAGCCAGCCGTGGAGGGCATCCCGGTGGTTCGAGAGTTTCCTGATGTTTTTCCTGATAAGCTTTTTGGTCTCCCTCCCGAAAGAGAGGTGGAGTTTTCTATAGACCTCGAGCCAGGCACCCGGCCCATTGCTAAGGCACCGTACCGCATGGCGCCTCGTGAGTTAGAAGAATTACGTGTTCAGTTGGATGAGCTGCTGGAGTGTGGTTTCATTAGACCGAGTACTTCTCCATGGGCCGCTCCTGTTCTCTTTGTGAAAAAGAAGGACGGTTCCATGAGGTTGTGTATCGATTACCGAGGGCTGAACAAGGTGACTATCAAGAATAGATATCCTTTGCCACGGATTGACGACATGTTCGACCAGCTGCATGGGTGCATCAGGTTCTCGAAGATTGATCTCCGTTCAGGCTACCACCAGATGAGGGTTCGTGAGTCAGACATTCCTCTGACAGCTTTTAGATCCCGACACGGACATTTTGAGTTCCTCGTGTTATCCTTCGGTTTGACTAACGCGCCTTCTGCGTTCATGGATCTGATGAACCGTGTGTTCAAGGATTTCCTTGATCGTTTTGTGGTCGTCTTCATCGACGACGTCCTCGTCTATTCTTGCAGCGATGAGGAGCATGCCCGTCATTTGCGGTTGGTTCTGTCTATCCTGAGAGAGCATAAGCTGTATGCTAAGCTTAGCAAGTGCGAGTTTTGGCTGTCTAGGGTGTCCTTCTTAGGACATGTGGTGAGCAAGGATGGAATCTCTGTTGATCCAGCCAAGATTTCAGCGGTGATGGATTGGAAGAGACCTTCTACACCAAAGGAGATCAGAAGTTTCTTGGGCTTGGCTGGATACTATAGGAGATTTGTGGAAGGTTTCTCCGCGCTGTCCGCTCCGATGACGCGTCTGACGCAAAAGAATGTCGCCTTCATTTGGAGTGATAAGTGTGAGGAGGCTTTCCAAGAGTTGAAGAGAAGGTTGTGCACTGCCCCAATTCTGATTTTGCCTATTGAGGGAGTGGAGTATGCGGTGTATGTTGATGCTTCACACATTGTACTTGGTTGTGTTTTGATGCAGGAGGGTAAGGTGATCGCCTATGAATCTAGGCAATTTAAGGTTCATGAGAAGAACTACCCTACTCATGATTTGGAGTTTGTGGCAGTGATCTATGCCCTGAAGCTATGGAGGCATTTATTATATGGCGTCGTGTGTAAGATTTATACAGATCATAAAAGTCTGAAGTATGTATTCACACAAAAGGAGCTGAATTTGCGCCAGCGCCGGTGGTTGGAGTATGTGGCTGATTATGAAGTGGACATCCTCTATCATCCTGGTAAGGCCAATGTGGTGGCCGATGCTTTGAGTAGGAAGACGGCTCAGATATTTAATTTATCGGTTCGAGCCTTGGTTGAGGAGTTTATTTTGATGGATATTTCGGTGGCGAGCCGTGGCGAGCCCTCTGGCTGGGAAGCCGAGGTGCCTTCTTGGATTTCTCTGACGAGATTGCATCAGAAGGATGACCCGGATTTGCAGCACTTATGAGCTAGGACCAAGAAAGGAGAATTATCTGATTTCTCTATTGATGAGCTTGACACCCTCTTGTATAGAGGTAGATTCTGTATTCCGGCGGTGGGAGATATTCGAGTGATGATTTGCAACGAATCTCACGGATCTAACGTGGCTTACCACCAGGGTTCCACCAAGATGTATAGAGATCTGAAGCAAATCGTGTGGTGGTCGGGCATGAAGAATGACATCGCCAAATTTGTATCGGAGTGCTTCACGTGCAAGCGGGTGAAGGCCGATCATGGCAGGCCTGGAGGAAAATTGACCCCTTTGGAAGTTCCCATGTGGAAATGGGAGAGTATCTCGATGGACTTCATTACTGGATTACCGAGGTCCCCTCGTGGACATGATTCTATTTGGGTCATAGTGGACCGGTTGACGAAGTGTGCCCATTTCGTTCCCTTCAAGGTTGGCTATTCGATGGAGAAGATTGCAGAGTTGTATGTGGATGAGGTCATTAGATTGCATGGCGTGCCTGTAAACATTATGTCAGATCGGGACTCAAGATATATGTCGCGTTTCTGGAAGAGCTTGCATGGAGCTTTGGGCACCGACCTCCGGTATTCTACCGCTTATCATCCACAGACAAATGGTCAGACGGAGAGAGTGAATCAGATCGTGGAGGACATGATCAGGTGTTATATTCTGGATCATGGTGGCGCATGGGATCAGCGCTTGAGATTGATGGAGTTTGCATATAATAACAGTTACCAAGAGAGTCTACAGATGGCACCTTTTGAAGCATTGTATGGGAGGCACTGCAGGACTCCCTTATTTTGGGCCGAAGTCGGTGAGAGACCGTTGTTAGGTCCAGAAGCTTTGGTGGAAATGGAAGAGGCGGTGACTAATATTCGGGAGAAGCTCCGCGTTGCTCAGGAGCGGTATGAAAAGTATGCCAATCAAAGAAGGGCAGATCTGGAGTTTGAGGTTGGGAGCAGTGTTTTTCTGAAAGTCTCTCCGGTGCCAGGCGTTAAAAGATTTGGGAAGAACCACAAGTTGGATCCCAGATATGTTGGGCCATTTCAGGTCGTTGAGCGCATCGGAGTGTCTGCTTATAGATTGGAGTTACCTGCTACCTTCCCTGGCGTCCATGATGTCTTTCATGTGAGTCAGTTGAGGAAGTGTGTCCGCAGTAATCGTCAAGTCCTCGATTCGGTGCCTCAGATTCAGCCCAATTTGTCTTATGTTGAGGAGCCTGTCCGTATTCTAGAGACTCAAGAGCATGTGTTGCGGAGGAAATCCTTTCCCATGGTAAAAGTTCTCTGGCAAAATCATGACGTCGAGAGCGCGATATGGGAGTTGGAATCAGCTATGCGGGAGTCTCATCCGCACCTCTTCATTTAATTATCCCAGGTGAAACTCTTCTTCCTGCACCGTTTATTTTGTCCCGATAATCTTTTCTGTTCGTACGTCAAGTTTCGGGACGAAACTTTCTTTTAGGGGGAGTGGTTGTAACGCCCCCGGTTTTTCCTAGTATTATTCTTTTGTCTGCTGACGTCATAATAGCGGAAGGGCGTTACGTGTCCGTGAGTTGACGGTGCGACGCCATTTGTGTTTTTTTTTATTTTGGCGTCCGTTAGGTTTGACCGGCTAGATTTTGGGATATGCGTCGGAACCGAAATTTCTTTTACATCGAGGAGCTGAGTTATATAATTTCTGACTTGCTCGTCGAGTTTCGTCACAATCCGAGCCTTTTTTTTTTGGAGTCTCGGCCCACGTTTGAAATTCGGATAATTAAAAATTACCGTAACTTCGTTAGGCCATAACTCGAGTTCGGTGCGTCGGATTTTGATTCCGACTTTGTCGTTGGGTTCGTAGCGTCGACATTCGCCTGTGACGCGAATTTCGTCCGTTTTGATGCGCGTTTGGGTCTTCGTAATAGTATAGAAATTATAAATAAATTTAATCTTTTTAGATTTTCTGCGCTCAGAGATCTCCGAGCGGAGCTCAGAGATTTTTGCGCTCAGAGATCTCCGAGCGGAGCTCAGAGATCTCTGCGCTCAGAGATCTCCGAGCGGAGCTCAGAGATCTCTGAGCCTTCCTTTTCTTTCTTTGGATATAGCCCATTATAATATTTATAATAATAATAATATTATTATTATTATTATATATACTATAAGGTTTTTTCCTCCCGAAGCAAGAAACGAGCCCCCATTTCCTTTCCCCTGTTCATTTCGGCCGAAGCAGTGCAGCGAATTCCTTTTTCTCGGGAGCCTTCCGACCGCCGCCGACGGAGCTCCGGTGCTCGGAATTGCGAGCCGAACATAGATTCGGAAAGCTCTCGCCGAGATCTACGTGGTCGTGGTGAGTATTTCTACTTTCATGGAATTTCTCTGTTAGGGTTTTTGGCCCTAACTTCTGTTTCGACCTTATTGTTGTAGATTTCTTTTTCTCGCCTTCGCTAGGGCCGATCTGCGTCGTGGTGCCTTCGGAAGTGCGGTTTCGGGTGGTTGAGGCAAGTGGTGATCTTGCTCTTCTCCTTTTTGCTACGTTTTTTCTTTTCTCCTTTATGCTTCTAGCGAGTTTTCAAATGTTAAGTTCATTTTTTTGTTCGTTTAGCCCTTTCTCATTACAATATCATTATCTTGTTTCTTAAAATCCTAAATTATTATCTGGTAGGCCTTATCTCTTGCCTTTGATTGAGTCATAAAATGATAAATCTATTGGAGGTCGTACACGATGTTGGCGGTGCCACCGGTGCGATGCTCTTTTAAAATGATAAATCTGTTGGAGGTCGTACTCGATGTTGGCGGTGCCACCGGTGCGATGCTCTGAGGGCTGTGACGATGTGTGATGGTATTATCCCCGCACAGTTTCTCTTTTGATTTCTGATGAGCTGATCAGTCTCTTTAATTTGAATAAGATTAATGATCTGAAAATGAATGTTATTTGTCTGTGGTGAGTTTGATTTTGTCCGTCTCCACTTATCTTTTGGCGGGCTCTTTTTCGATTGATTTCTATTGCTAGTTATGACTAGTTTTGTTTAATCTGACCCTTGCAGCTAATGTTTCCCTCCGGTCTCGCGGAGGTTTGCTTACTTTCCTGTTTTTCTTCGTCGCTTGTAACTTGTTTCTGAGGTGTTCTTTCTTTGAATGCCTCAGGTTCTGGACAATAGCAGGTGTTAGTGGGAAGCTGCGTCAGTTGCCGTTTTCTGACCCTCTTGGGGTAAGGTTTTCTATAAGCTTGCCGACCCATGGGTTCGTGTCAGGTGTTGACGCCCATGGTGCCGCTTTGTTAAACTTTCTGCTACCTTGCTGCTGTTACTCTTTGATTGCTTTTGGACTCTTGTTCTGGAACGATTAGTTATGGCTTGGCTTGGGAGCCCCCTTGCTTAGATATGCTAAGGCAGTTGGAGCATTGCATACCATGATTTGAAATGTTAATCTCATTACTTTCTGCGCCTGATAAATCTACTTTTATGTACAGTAAATCTAGACGTCTGATACTGCATGGTGCACCTCACTTGGTCTTCACGAGCATTTAGGTCACCAAATGAATAAATTAAGTATTTTTTTCCACTGCGTAAAACTATATTTTCAAACCGTGGACTAGTTGATCCACCTAGCCGAGGGACACGGCTTCGCATATTGTGCATAAATTATATATGGATCATATTGAGTTAAAAAAAATGATTTCTATAAGTCGCGAGAGACGATGAGTTGCCTTAACGTCAGTAGATGTCCCCTACGTTACGTGGCATCATAATGCGTAGTTTCCCCTACTCTGTTAGTGTTTTAAATGCTGGGAAAATGCGGGTTGTGACAGCCCTTACTGCTGTTATTGATGGTTCTGTTACTGTTGTTCTGTCTGAAAGTTCTGATACTGCTGATGATTTAGTTTCTAAGGATTTACATATGATAGAGACATATGATTTTGAGCCTGCTGTCATTGCTGATGATATTTCTGTTACTGAAACTATTGTATCTGAAAGTATTGTTTCTGAAACTGTTACCTCTGAATCTGCTGCTGCCCCAGTTACTGTTGTTACTACTACTGATGTATCTTCTAAGAGTGTTGCTCCTGAAAGTTCTGTATCTGCTGTATCTACTGCTGCTGCTACAATTGCTGTCACTGCTGTCACATATGCTCAATCCCAACAACAGAAAGATTATCTGAAAACGATTGATGCATTATATGATGAACAAAGCTCAGAAAGTGATCAGTTCAGAACTGATTCAGATGATTCTTCTGCTACTATTGCAAGAAAAAGAAATGCAAGAAGCAAAGCTATGAAAAGAGTTCCACCAGCAAAAGTAAAAGATACAAATGATATTCCCTACTACATTCTGCATGGCTGCCCTATAACAGAACACTGGATGTAATATTCCAAGAATCAATTAAAGGCTATGAAAAATAAGAGAAAGTATGAGAAAGGTTCCTCTCAGTTCCATCATCCTCCTCCTCCTCCTCCTTCACCTAGTGCAGGTGCAAGTGGTAGCTCTGCATCTCATCCCTCTGCTAGAAGTCAAACCCCCTATCAGTCTCAAGGAAGATCTCAATATAGGGGAAGCCAATCCAGAGGCTATCAGTCAAGGAGAGGAAACTATAGAGGAAACCAAAGAGAACTTCAAGTTTATTCAAAAGGTTATTCCAGACAGCATCCTTACTCAAGGGAAGGACCAGGTTCATCTGATACTACTTCAGGTCCATTTCCCTACAAACTGAAAGAATTAGTCTCCTCCAGAGCTTCTCCAAACAATCCCTCTAACAGATATGAGCCTCCAGTGCCTTTTGAGGATCCAGAGAACAATCCAACTTCCTGGACAGCCAGGATGAAAGAGTTAGCTGCTCTGGACCAGATCAAGAAAGCCAGAGAGCAATGCAAAGACACCTCCAGCATTACTACTTTATCTGAACAAAGGAAAAAGGAACTGGAAAGATACTCCTCCAGCAAGTTCTTTGATTCTGAAAGCTACATGAAGCTGCACCCTGAAGCTGTAGTACCAAGGCCAAAACAACAAACATCTCTAGGTGCAGCTGATGACAGAAGATCAAAGAAGGAAGCTCTTAATCCAAATAGAGAAATTAAACTTATAAAGAGCAAAGAAAAGGAGTAATTCTGTAAGGTGACAATATATTCTGTTACATGATCTATCTGAGATTGTGTCTGTGTTTCTGCATTGTTTTGTTGTTATATTGTTGCTGTGTATATTCCTAATTTTTTCAATATCTGTAAATAGTAATCCTAACCCAAATAGGGGGAGATTGTTGGAACACCCTATTACTAATTTGGGTCAGGATCACTATGTTTCTTAGGAAACTTATATTGACCTCATTGTATAGATCTAAAGGTCAAGTAGAATTGAGTCTAAGGGTTAGTACTTAGGTTTGGAAGCTGCCCTCAAGACCAAGGTTTTTCAGTCTGGAAACTAAGTCATTTCGTCAAGCTCAGTACGACGAATCATCAAACTCCAATCGACGATCGTTGAGCTCACTTCGACGGATCGTCGAACTCCATTCGACGATCGCTGAGCTCAACTTCAACAAGTCGTCGAACTCCTTTCGACGATCGTCGAGCTCAGATCAACGATCTTGACTCCAGTTTGTTTTTCTATCTCTGATCTCAATTCGACGATAGTTGAGCTCAGATCGACGATCTCTGTTTCTGTCCAAGTCCAAATCTCTGAGCTCAGTTCGACGATAGTGGAGCTCAGTTCGACGTTTTTTTTTGAAGAGTTCAACGTTTTTCAAAATTCAAATTTGGACAGCTGTGGAATTATTGTCAGCATTTAATTCAGAGATCTTATAGCCATTTTTCATTTAATCTGGAGCAAGTTTCAAGGAATTATCAAGGAATGTTTTATTGGACTTTCCTCCAGAAGACAATTACAGTTAAGGAAGTCATTTATGACAGGCCAACGGCTATCTTGACAGTGGATCATTTCTATTCAGACTCAAGAGAATAAAAGATGAGATTTTTCAGAACCAAAAAAAAAGAAGAACAAGGAGAGACACATATTCTGCAATATTCATTCTCTGCAAAAACTTCTTCTACAACAACTCTTACAACAACAAACACACAAGAGAAAGAGAAAGAGTTGCAGACATCCTTAGTCTCAAAGATTCACACAAGAACACCAACACCAAAAGGAGATCAACAAACTGAAATCTTCAGATCTCTTTTGATTAAACTGTTCAAGGCCATCATCATTCAAGACTCTAGACACCTCATATTTCAGCTGTTGCTAAAATCATCATTTGCTGGAGATCAATTTTCTGAAGGCCTATCAACCTACTGCAAAGCTTCACTTCCTGAACAACTACAGATCTCAGGCAGAGCTTTGACAACATCCACAATCTTCTCTCTGACTGTTGACAGAGAATATCTTCTTATCCATCTCTCTCTCTCTCTATTGTAAAGGGTTTTTCAAACTCCCTTCAAAAGTTTGTGTGTGGTTTTTGAGCACCTTATCAAAAGCTCATTGGTGGCAAAACACCTGATCAAAAAATCTGGTTTGGTTTTTGAGCACCTTATCAAAAGCTTATTGGTGCCCAGGACACCTGATCAACTCATCCTGCAGTGGATACCTACCTAGGGTGGTAGAAGAGTGGATGTACCAAGGTCGATTGGGGAACCACTATAGCTCCTTGTGTCTTCTGGTTGCTTGTGTTTCTTTTGTTTCTGGCTGTGGTTTGTGACTAGGTTGCTCTGTGATTAAATAGTTTCTGTGATTAGATTTACTCTTTATTATTTGCTTCCCTATTCACATAAGAATACAACAACTGTTGTAAAAGTTTTTAGCAAGCACCATACTCTATTCACCCCCCTCTAGAGTATATCAGATCTAACTCACACTTTCATCATCATTGAAAATTGTTTGATTAACTTCTTGGATTACCTCAAGAATAGTTTGATTAGTCATTTCACTTTCTAAGTGTGTTGGCTCTTCCTCAAGATGAGGCTCCCCCTGCATCTGATCATCATGTCTAATGTCTTGAGCACGTGATTTCTCGGTATTCTTTGGCCTCTCTACATCAGCCATATCTTTTACCAACACTCTATCCCATATAGAGATTATCCTTAGATCCATTTTCCTCATGTGATTGATCTTGGATCCAGCAGCCTGTTGCATCACTTCTGGAATTGCTCCAGCCAAGTATAAACTTAATATCCTTCCCAGATTAGGTTTTTTGATGCTTTCTCTAATCTTCTCATATATGACTTCAGACCAATTGGTGTTGATTTTGTAGATGATCCTGGTCATGAGGCTGAACATGTAGGCTGAGACCCTATCATGTCCACTTGGTTTACATAAGATTACTTTGCCAACAACTTCAGAAAGAAATTTTCCTTGTACATTCATTCCTTTTCTATTCATAGATGATCCAATTTTCATGGTGGGATCTAATCCACACCACTGAAGTGCTTCCCTGGTCTTAGAAGAGGTAACTTCTTCATCTTCTTGATTTTTGGGCAGATGAAGAGTTTTTCATATGCTCTTCATGGTGAGTTTGATTTTATTACCATGAACTGAAGTCCTAATCTTTAGTCCAATTGAATCCTGAGTTATAGCTACATAGAACTCAAGGATTTCCTTCTTCCATATCTTTGTAGGTTCTGATGTCAAATACTCCAAGCCATTTTCTACAATTAGAGCTATCACAGCTTTAATCGCTGGTTCAGCATCGTCAAAAGCATTCTGTACCAATTCATATCCCTCGTTCACGTTTTCATCAAGTTTCGGCGCCATTAGGATGGTGAGAAATATTGAATGGAGAAGAGGGAGTTTGTCGACACAAGAATCTAGTTTCAACAAAAATCTGGAGAGCGTATCGACAGGGTTTGTTCTTGACCTATAAATATATATGTCTAAACATAGAAGGTCAAAAGGCGCGTCAAAATTTTACTTAATGTATCGACACTGTTGAGATGGTGTCGACACAGACAGCTAATGTCTCGACAGAAGTGTTGACTACTATGTGTCAATACCAATTAGTGATGTGTTGACACAGACATACTTATTAGTTCAACAGAAAGTCTGTGTTGACTATAATTCTAAGTGTCGACACAACTTCTGGATGTATCGACATAACTCCTCTGAAGTGTCGACATCAATTTTCTAGATGTGTCGACATAATTCCTCTGTGTCGACATAGACATCTTTTTGTGTTGACACAAAATTACTTAAACAAATTTGTCAATCTATACTATGTTCAGCATACCTAATTCAATTTTAAAATTATTGACTTTAGTTTCATCCAAGGGCTTAGTGAACATGTTAGCAATTTGAAAACTTGTATTGAGAAATTCTAAACATATATCCTCTTTTTCTACATGTTCCTTAAGAAAATGATATCTTATTTCTATATGCTTTGTTCTACTATGAGAAACAGGATTATGAGCAATAGAAATAGCACTTGAAGAATCACAGAATAATGGTGTTCTACTTACCTGGATACCATAATCTTTAAGCTGATGCTATATCCACAACAGCTGTGCACAGCAGCTCCCTGCAGCTATATACTCAGACTTAGCTGTGGAGATTGCCACACTAGTCTGCTTCTTACAGCTCCAAGACACCAATCTCCCTCCTAGAAATTGACAGGTGTCAGTTGTGCTTTTTCTATCTTCTTTGCATCCTGCAAAGTCTGCATTTGAATATCTAGTCAGTAGAAAATCTCTATTCTTTGGGTACCAAAGACATAAATTAGGTGTGCCCTTAAGATATCTCAAAATTCTCTTAACATCAGTATAATGAGATTCTTTTGGCCAAGATTGATACCTAGCACAGACACATGTAGTATACATGATGTCAGGTCTACTAGCAGTCAAATAAAGGAGGGAGCCAACTATCCCTCTATACAAAGACTCATCTATAGTTTTTCTTGCATCATCTTTGCTTAGCGATATACTTGTCCCCATTGGAGTTCTCATGGTAGTGGATGACTCCATATCATACTTCTTAATTAACTCCTAGGTGAACTTAGACTGGGATATGGACATGCCATCATCAGTCTGTCTTACTTGGAGTCCCAAGAAGAACTTAAGTTCTCTCATGCTGCTCATCTCAAACTTCTCTTGCATAAGTTTAGCAAACTTCCTACAAAGGATGTTTTCAGTAGAACCAAATATTATGTCATCAACATATATCTGGACTCGAATTATCTTCCCTTTGGATTCCCTAACGAATAGAGTGTTGTCTATTTTCCCGCTTGAGAATTTGTTCTCAATAAGGAAAGTAGACAAGGTTGCATACCAAGCCCTTGGGGCTTGTTTCAAACCATATAGGGCTTTCCTAAGCCTTTACGCATAATTAGGATAGATTGTATCAATAAAACCAGATGGCTGTTCTACATAGACTTCCTCCTTTAAGTCTCCATTTAGGAATGCTGACTTAACATCCATTTGGAACACTTTGAAACCCTGATAATCTGCATAGGCTAGGAATAGCCTGATTACTTCCAACCTTACCACAGGGGCAAATGTTTGATCAAAGTATATGCCCTTTTCCTACCTGTATCCTTTGGCAACTATCCTTCCCTTGTTCTTAATTATGATCCCACTCTCATCTAGCTTGTTCCTGAAGATCCACTTAGTCCTTATGACATTGTGGTCTTTTGGTTTAGCACTAACTTCCAGACCTTGCATCTCCTGAATTGATTCAACTCCTCTTGCATAACATCAATCCATTGTGAGTCTTGTATAGCTTCATCAAATCTTTTAGGTTCCTGTTGAGACAAGAAGCTTGAGCATAGTACTGTGTTCAAGCTCCTGCTTCTATTTTGAACCCCTTATCTAGGATCACCAATAATCTGGTGTACAGGATGATCCTTTAAATGTCTAACTGCTGGAGGAAGTCTGTCTGCAGTTTGACTTTCTCCATTTTATTCATTCTGCTGTACTTCATTGTCTTCTTCATCCAGAGAGACTTGTTCTCCCCCTGGAGAGCAAGCATCTTTATCTTCATACAGCCTAGCAGTTTGGTCTTCTTTGATAGTCAACATGTCCATTTTCTCTTTTATACCTGTAGAGCTACAAGAACTAATAGGCAACTCACTATTAATAAGTCTTGATTCATCAAATATAACATGAACTGTCTCTTCTACAACTTGAGTAGTCAAGTTATAGACTCTATATGCCTTACTATTGTTGCTATACCCAACAAATATCCCATCTTGGGATTTGGCAGCAAACTTTGTCAGGTAAGACTTGTCATTGTTAAGCACATAGCACTTGCAACCAAAGATCCTAAAATAGGATAAGTTTGGTTTTCTGCCTTTCATAACCTCATAGGGTGTCTTTTTGTGACCCTTAGTGATAGAAGCCCTATTGAGCACATGACATGCAGTGTTTACTGCCTCAGCCCAGAAATATTCTGGGAGAGAAGTGTCACTCAATAGAGTTCTACCTGCCTCAATGAGAGTCCTATTCTTTTTTTCAGCAATTCCATTTTGCTGAGGAGTTCTAGGTGAGGATAATTTCTGATGAATCCCAAATTCTTCACACAACTTTATCATATTTTCAGATTGAAATTCAGTTCATGGTCACTTCTGATTTTGACCACTGAATTGTTTAGTTCATTCTGAATTTTCTTAACAAAGTTGCAGAAAACAGTTGGGGTTTCAGATTTCTGCCTCAGAAGGAAAACTCATGAAAATCTAGAATAGTCATCTACAACCACCAATGTGTAGACTTTCCTACCTAGGATCTGAACTGGCATTGGACCAAATAAATCCATATGCAAGAGGTATAAACACCTCACTGAGTCTTTCGTTTCTATGTTGTGAAAGGAGGATTTGGTCTGCTTGCCTTTTTGACAAGCTGAGCATATTCCATTCTTAAAGCACTTAACTTGAGGACCATTCCTCACTAACTCTTTATTGAAGAGTTGACCAATAGTCTTGTAGTTTAGATGAGCTAGCCTCTTATGCCATTTGACACAATGAGAGGCTTTCTCATCAGCTACCAGACAAATAGGATAATCTTTATTCTCATTCACAAAGTTTAGGCAATACACATTTCCTTTCCTATAACCAGTCAACATGATCTTCTGATCACTTGACCATTTAATATGACTACCATTATTAATGAATGAAATGTCATATCCAAGATCACTCAGTTGACTTATGCTTATCAAGTTATGTTTCAAACCCTTCACATAAGCCACTTGAGTGATAGTAATTGAGATGTTAGAAATGTTACCAAACCCTTTGATAACTCCTTTTTCAGAACCACCAAAGATTACTTTAGGTCCATTCAATATGGGTGAGTAGTCCTTCAGTAATCCTCTTGTTCTAGTCATATGTCTGGAACATCCACTATCCAAGTACCATAAAGGTGCATGGCCACTTGGACTTATCTGCAATAAATAATTACTTAACCTTAGAACCCAAATTGTTATTGGGTCCATGGTTAAGGTTAGACTGAAATTTAGCATAATTTGTAGCAGCCCTTCTTCCAGGTAAGCTGGCATTCATCCTGACACTAGTGTTGTGCCAACAGTCAATGATAAAGTATCCCACCTTGCCACAACACCAGCACTCATATCTATTATACCTCTGTTTAGGCAAAGTTTTAACAGCTTTGCTGTCAGCTATTCCTAATACTGTAGGTACGGTGTTTCTTTGTTTAAGTGCTGAAGACCTCTTGTCATTCAGAATGTCAGGCTTACCATGATCATGTATGATATCATGATCATATCTCTTGGTAGGCTGTTGCACTTTTCTGAGTGTAATAGGGGGATTAAAGACAAGTGGCTTAACTGGGGCTTTCTTTTTTCTTTTGAAATTAGCTACCCTAGTATTTCCCTTAAAACCCAAACCTGCCTTACCCTTTTGAGACACAAAGTCATCAATTAAGGGTAGGACAGATTTTGGCTTAGAGAAAGTAGCCGCAAGATCCCTTTTCTTCTGAATTCTGACTTTCAGACTTTTGATTTGATCACTCTTGAATGTGATTGTTCCCATCTGAATAACAGTTATATTTTTCAGCTTGGCAATCTCATTCATCTTCTGATCCAGCAGCTTTTCTGAATCAGATGCAGCCAACTTAAGAGCTGCAATTTCCTTAGCCTGAATTTTAGTAAGGTTTTTGCATCTCTTAAATGCCTGCAGCAAATCACCATATTCACCTATAAGTTGATGAATATCTCCTTCAGATTCAGATCCATCCACATCTTTTGATGCAGATGCTTCTGATTCTAAGCCAGTGTAATAATCAGAGTCTTCAGATAAGCTTTTTACCATACTAGGACCAGGCTGATCCTTGTAGTGATCTTCATTAGTCAGGGCCATCAGCCCTTTGCACTGATGATCTTCAGTTCCATTTATTGAGTCCAGTAATTGCAAGAACTCAGTCTCTTGTTCTATTGCAAATAGACTAATATAAGCTTCAGCAGCAGATTAAGAATCTGATGATGATAGATCTGTCCAGCTTTTGTCTTTCTTTGCTATAAAGGATTTCTCTTTCTTGTTCTTATACTGAGAATTCTTCTTATCTGTAGATTCCTTTCTTTTGTCTGGACAATCAGCTACTACATATCCAGGTCTGTTGCAGCAATAGCACACAATCTTTGTAGTTATTGATTTGCTAGGTTTTGACCTACTCTTGTCCTTTCTAGATGACTTTCTTTTCTGATAATATTCATCCTTGGACTGAGAGGAGGCTGGCTTAGTTCTCCACTGCTTCTTCTTCAAAAATTTCTGAAACTGCCTTGTGAATATAACAAAGTCCTCATCAGAATGATTGTTGTCTGAGGTGTGACTATCAGAACTTTCAGAGATCACTTCTGCAGCTTTCTTAGATGGAGATAGAGACATCCTCCTGTCCTTTGTTGTGGCTTCGGCCTTGAAGGCCACTGACTTTTTTCTATGGTCAACTTTTGTACTTTTCTCTTTCTCCTTTCTGGCCATGAGTTGCATTTTATAAGAAAGCAATTTACCAAATACTGTTGGAGGAGAGATTTCTGCCAGTCTGGCCACTTCCCTGATGGCACAGATCTTGGTGTCTCAATCCTTTGTCAGAGATATAAGGAATTTATCATTCAACTCATATGTACTAAAGACCCTTCCATATAACATTAGTTCATTCATAATTCTGAAGAACTTCTTATAACACTAAGTGATGCTGTCTGATTTGCTTTGTCTGAAGCTCTCATATTCCTGATTAAGCATTGACTTTCTATCTTGCCTAACTTCTTCTGATCCTTCCATGTAGACTATCAATATGTCCAACATCTCCTTAGAGGTTTTACAGTGAATCGGATTTTGGAATGTTGAGTCATCTATGACACTCACTATAATATTTTGAGCTCTCTTGTCCATAGTAGCCAAGATAATCTCATTATTAGTCATTTCTGAAAAGTCTTTTGGTGTCCTCTGATTAGCATCAAGAACTGAGACTTTCATTGGTATATAAGGCCCTTCCTTAACAGTTATATATATTCTTGGATCAGATGCCTCCATAAACAATCTGACCCTTTCTTTCCATATTCCAAAGATTTCCTTCCTGCAGATGGGCAACTTCATGGAACCAAGTTTCTTATTATTTTCTCCTGGACCCATCTTTTGTAATTTATTCTGCCTCACAGATCTTACTCAGACTGTTAAGTCTATCTTTGAGAAACCTCCCTCTGATACCACTTGAAAGAATTGGTTTCAATATAACCTAAACACCTAGAGTGGGGTGGGGGGGGGGGGGTGAATAGGTACAATTCCTTTTTTACTTTAAGGCAGAATATTAATTCAGTTAATCAATTAGAATCAAACAGTTCTATAGCTACCACATCACAGAAATCAAAAAATCACACACAATCACAGATGGCACACAGATTTATAGTGGTTCCCCAAATGATGGGTACATCCACTTTCCCCCTTCGACTATCTAGCTGTGTGCTAGATTCGGCCTAACTTCTTCCTTCCTTTTCAGATCAACAGATCTTATAGCTCAGAACCCAGTCAAGGTTCCTAAAACTCAGAGTGAGTCCACACTCCTACAACTCAGACAATTAATCCCTACCTCAGCCTTCACCCAGGCCTACAACTCAGAGAATCAAATATCCTACCTCAGGCATACAGCCCTACCTCAGCCTTCCCAAGGCCTACAACTCAGAGATGTAAATCTCCTACCTCAGGCACTCTGCCCTACCTCAGCCTTTATAAATTAGGCTAACAACTCAGATCAATAATGATCTTACATAAAAATGATATAAAATAAGTTTTATCTTTCACCCAAGTTGAGAGAGAATGGGTATAAAGTTTTCTTGATCAGTTCTTGAAAAATCTGATTACTCAGAAATCAGCCTGTCTTGGCTTTCTTCAAAGCTTCTTGAATCTGAACATAATAAGGTTGAATTTCTTGAAGATGATCTTCAATCAACTTCCTTCTTAACATCCAGAAATTAATCTGAATTCTTCTTTGCAGATTTGTTCAGGATTTGCTCTTAAGAGACTAGTTGATGATAGTCTCTTTCTTCACTTGAATTGGTGGAGCTCTCTCTCTACAAATTCTTCTGAAGATATTTTGAAATTCTTCACTTAGATCCACTCGAAATCTCTGACTAGATTTATTGTGTATATTGGATCTTCTGTTGTAATTGTGTGTTGTGTACTTCATCTTCTTTTCTCGTTATCCTCAATTGATAGAATCTGTCTTTATATAAACTTCATCCAAGGTTACCGGCTGATCCGATTGCTAACGAACTGCTGACAAATCTGACAGTTGTAGTAGACTTGTTGGTAATGAAAGTTGTCAAGTCTCCAGTCACTTCTTGAAACTTTGTCTCTGTCAGCAAAGTGTCGAATCTGAACTTCACATGTGTCGACACAAGTAGACTAAGTGTCGACACATTCCTTGCTGGTGTCGACACACAGCTCTCATGGTGTCGACACTGCTACTCGACATAGCTTCTGTAAGAATGTGTCGACACAAGTCCTGTGTGTCGACACACTCACTTCTTGTTTTGGCACAATTAACTTAGAAGAAATTCTGGTGTGTGTGTCGACACAAGTCCTGTGTGTCGACACAGTGGATGTAGACTGAACTTTCTGTGTGTCGACACAAGTCATGTGTGTCGACACAGTTGATGTCGACAGAACTTTCTGTGTGTTGACACAATTTCTTCTGGTGTTGACACAGCTTTTCCAAGTGTCGACACAATTGACTCCAGGTGTCGACACAGCTTTTCTCAAGTGTCGACACAAGTCTTCACAAGTGTCGACACAACTTTTTCTGGTGTCGACTCATGGACTTAGAACCTTTTCCTGCATATTCTTAACCTGCACATATAAACTCAAAACAACATCAAATACAAATTGATGTATATCATTGAGTTAGGTGAGACTTCTCCAAATCTGGTACACATTTTCCAATGTACCCAACAGATTGCTCATACATACTTATATGATGAGGATCTTGTGTATGGAATGGAATGCAATGCTATGAATGTCTTATCATGACTGACCCATGTTCACACATGTACTTGCTATGTCGACACATACTTGTAGTTCCCACTTTTCGAGCCGGTAGCCACCCTCTCAGGCGCCATACGTCGTGCCCAGACAGTGACAGTGGAATGGGCTTTTCCACTACTAGGCAGGCATCCACACTACCAAGCCTAGGCCTCCATACTCCTGAACGCTAAGATCACACAACAAATCTTACATGCGTACAATGGTTCAGAGGGGTCTTGGGTAGATGTGCACCAAGAAGACAACCCAAACTGGCCTACAGGTTTGGCGCGAAAAGGGCCTTGGGAATGAGCACCAAGGACACAACCAATACGTCCACCTGACATGTAGAGGGAGTCGAGAATGAGCACCGAGGATGCAACCAAACCGTCCAAAGTCTATCTATCAAATACCTTTGGTGTGACGACTGGCGAGCTCGTAGACCTGCCACACTATCCATAACCTTGTATTATGACACCATGTGCCAGATCACACCACATGCATTTCACATATAGGGCTCCACATAGAGTACTTTATCAACTCATTGTTTCGGTGTGGCAAACACACACGCACTTCCAACCCTTCCACATTTCCATAACACACCAGGGTTTATTAATTACACAGGTGGTACGCCACCCAAAACCAAACACCAATCCCATACTGTTACATGTAGGGAGACTCAACTCTAAGCAGTGGATTGCTAAATTCATTCCTTAACCATTATCACAACAATCATGCAATAAATTATACAATACTCTCTTAAGTAAAGCATTCACAAACAATCATGCTTCCATAAGAGGCTCGCAAACCATCATGATATTCCACATGCACATGTATTGTTCACTAACTTTTCCATTCATTTGATTATGAAACTCCACCAAGTCAATTATGTTTCACCAAACCATTTGTTTACTTAAGAATCTATCAACTAATCTCATCAATCTTTTGTTTAGTATAATCACCAATAATTTAAGTTCAACAACCATATGCAAATCTCAACATTAATCTACCATGACTTATCTACCAAGTTCAAACCCAATCCTACACCAACCTGAGAGCAACCGATAAGTAGGACTTGACTGTACAACAACATTGACTGGACATTCCCAAGTCTGCAGGACTTGTATTAAAACGTGTAACCTTCCGTTGGAAAGGTATTTCCAAGAAATACAACTGTGGTATTTGGTCCATCACCCATATCTGATGCAGGCTACGTCTCCTGACGAACCGCAACGGACAACGACACTGACTCGTTCTCTCACGTTCCAATTCTATGTTCGCACAATCAAATGGTTTAGTTTTTAATTGAGGTTTTTTAACACATGAGATAAATTTAACACGAGTAATCCTTCTTAGTTAAACAATACCACAACCTTCACAACACCTAAAATTATGACTCCTAACCGCTCCAATATTTGTCGTGGATAACGCAATGTCACAACCACAATCCGAGAAGAACTTGACTAAAAAGTACGATCCAAAATAAGTCTTTTTTGCTCCCAAAAATCCGAATATTACATTAAGGTTCGCCAATCCTTTAGAGATCTAATAAGGGCTATTTGCCAATATTTGATCAAGCGAAAAGGATCCACCTGATCCAGATTCGATTAATAAAATTGAAGAACATAAACGGCAAAATTAGATTTTTTTAAATGACGGATTCAAAAGCTGCGGATAAAAAGTCGACTTCTCGCAACCTCCAACTAATTAATAAAGCAATCACACAAGAGTAGATATTTTTGTTACCCAATCCCAAGCAATAGTCCTTCAAATCTTCCACAAGGATGAGTGGAGGAATCACACAACGAAGGTGGAAAGATCCACTTCCAGGAAATTCTACGGAGCCGCACAAGAAGGAGAAGACGCACGCCATTTTTTTCGGAGTCACCGGAGGAGATCCACGGAAGATGATAGGTGAAAGTTCCTTAGGATTCTTCAAGAGGGATGGGAGGGGATTAGAGAGAAGGGGTCGACCACAAGGGCTTAGAGGAGGAGGGGAGATGAGGCCGAGTAGAGAGGGGAGGGAAGATATGTGGTCGACGGCTAAGGAGAGGGGGGAGAAGGCAGCTAGGAGAAGGGAGGAAGTGGCTTGGCCAAAATTTTTGAAGGAGGAAGAGGAGGGAATTCTCAAGAGGGGGAAAATTAGGGTTTTAACTTTTCATTCTTCACTAAATAATATGACAAATATCATGGCCTATATATAGGCTTCACCACTACATCTCCTCCAATTCAAAATTCAAAATTCAAAATTAAAAATTCAAAATTCAAAATTCAAAATGACACAATGATGATTATATGCACCCATCATGAAATAAAAAACAATGCAAAATTTAAATGCATGAAAAAAAATACTCTTGATGGTTATAGGCACCCATCATATTATGAAATTAAAATAATAATGAAATGCTTGGAAATAAAAATGCTAAAATATTAATGTTAAAATATATAATTATAATTATGTAATTTATAATTATATATTTTATTTATTGGCGGCAGCGGACGTCAAGCAAAACATGTAGCGGCGGCGGTGTTGGCGAAGAAATGTCGTGGTAGACTATAATCTTCAAGCTTGCGGTAACGATCGTCCCAATAAACAAACTCTCTATGGCGGAGATCAGCGGCCTCATCAGCAACGTCATCATGAACAAGTGGCGGGTCTTCGCCGCCAACAATCAACTGGTCACGAGCATTACGAGCACATGGTCGGACCTCTACGCCATCAATCCTCCCCCACTCAAAATCACTCAACACCGATGAGTGGCCTGGGAGAGAGTGGTGGAATAAAGTAGCCTCTAAATGTAGTACGACGAGCTCCCAAGTAATAGTCGAGAGTAACCTGTGAAGCATTACCAAAACAACCAAGATTTCCAAAAAAACTAGACATAAATGTGACAGAAAGAAAAATGACGTTTGTCTTACCAACAAGTGCAAGTACCATGGAATCCAAGTGGAAGATAGATACGACAATAACTTCACTCCCGAACCCATGAGAACAACTAGTGGGAGGAAGAAACCACAAAGAAAGCCACCGTAGAGGAGGAGAAACATACGACATAAAATCCGGGACGTTGAAAATGGGTGAAACACCGCAATCATTCATAAAATCCAAAAAAATCATAATGTCTTGATTTTCAATATAAATCAGGTACGGCTCAGCTTTCCTAAATGTTATGTTCAAGATGGCGTCAGTCAGCAACCGGTCGGGAGGTGAACGCACTAAAATTGCACCGTCAACTTGTAAGTTGGGTACACTCGAGAGTAAGTTGACATGCAAATGACACGACTCATATTGGATAGCTTTGGCCACAAGAGTGGGTGCATAGATATCGTGGCGTGGTTGAAAATAAGGCAGTGCTAATTGGTTTAATTGATTTAATTTATATTTAACGTTTAGCGGAAGCAAACCAAGTGGCACACCCGTCATGAAATCAGAAGTGGACAAAATAGACGACCTCAACGTAGATGTATAATCAGAGAATTGATTAATCATAGGAAATTTGGAAGATACAGATGTTGAAATTTGTGAAGTGGAAGTGGGTGACGGGACAGGCCGCGCGGCCTGTGCGGACAGCTTTGGCGGACTGGGCGGACTGGGCGGACTGAGGTTGCGGCCTGGTGAGAAGTCTGGTGGAAGCCGGCTGTGTTCTGAGCGGGTTGTTGCATGGTGTCCGCGGTTTGGTGCGGCCTGGTATCTGCGGATAGAGAGGCTTGCGGACTGGTGCATTGCTCAGTGGTCGCGGGTGCAAGTTTGTGCTGTTGGCGGTTTGGCTCGAGTTCGTGGGAAGCCTTGCGGACTGGTGTGTCCGCGGTTGGGGCTGTTGCGGACTGGACCTTGAGCTTGGCTGAGGCCTTGCCGAGCTCAGGTGTTACAGCAGGTCTTGCTGTGGAGACCGGTTGGCGGACTGTTGTTTAGAGTCCGGCTTGGTGCTACTGCATTGGACAAGTGCGAGGAGCTCGCGGACTGGTTGCGGTCTGTGCTAGGGTGTTTGGCGGACGGGACTTTGTGTCCGCCATGCTCGCACTGGCCCTTGATGGTTTTGGACTTGGTCACACTTGGTGTCAAGTTCATGGTGTCCGCCGTATCCGCCAAGTCCGCTGTGACCGGGCGGACTGTTGCTGTTTGCCTTTGGTCGTGGACTTGTGGCGGATTGAGGTGTGAGTCTTGCGGACTGCCTCGGGTTGGTGCGGACTGCCATTGAAGAGGGTGCTGTCCTGAAGCAGTTGGAGCTTTGCGGGCTGGTGCCTTGTCCGCTTAGCTTGGGCGGACTGGAGAGGGTTCGTCATTGGTTGCCTTGCTCCTGGCGGTTTCCCTTGGTGACTGGCTAAGTCCTCGCGGACTGAGCGGACAGTCGTTTTGTGTTCGCGCGGGCTGGGGCGGTGTCGCTATCTCATGGGCGGTGACCACACTCCTCACCTGGCCTATAAATAGGACCCCCCTGGCACATCTACAGTAACCTAAGTAACGTGAGTGAACAGTAATTTGGGTTGGGCGAGTGCTGCGGTCTGTGTTTTTCAGTCCGCGCGGATTGTTTCAGGCTGACGGTTTGCTGTGTGCAGGTCGCGCGGATAACTTCAAGGAGCCAGGAGTTTGGCTGTGACTTCGGTCAGTGCTTGGAAGTGTGCGGTCTCTGCGGACTCAGTAGGAGGTCGCTCTGCGGCTTGTCAGTTCTGTTTCAACTTTCCCAGCTTCAATAACCTGTCCGCCGGCTTCAGGCGGGTAGGGGAGTTCCTCAGTTCGGGTTCAGCAGGAGGCGAATAACGGTCTGTCCGCGCGGCCTCGCGGTCTCGGCGGACTCCGTGGTATTCGGCGGTTTGCAGCATAGCTTGGGCGAGCTCAGCGGTCTCGGCGGTCTCGGCGACCTCGCGGTCTCGGCGGACTGGAGTGCTGTCCGCCCGGCTTGTGTTTTGTTCCTTTCTGTTTACAGCTGTAATACTAGCGAAATCATGTCTCGCTATGTATGCCTCGGATTGTAATGAAGTGAATGCATAATAAGATCTTCTTGTGCTTCCATTGTTTTGTTGGGTGCAACCTCTAGTCCTTGGGTTTCCGCAGGTTCAGCGTGCAAACTGGGTAGTTCCGAAGATATTAATTTGGTGTTTGGGCTATCTTGCTGACCACGTTGAGAAAATTTAACAACAGAACTACAAAATGTTCTGACAAGGCCGAACACGAATTCTAACAACTCACTAATACATATCTTACGAGATATATCCAATGGAGGGGCTACTAACGTAGGCAGTACCAAATGTATCGGGCTCGTTATAACAAATCTATGTCCAACAAAGTCATCTAGTCGAGTTACATGATCCGGAAAGAGGAGCGGAAAAGTCAGATCCGGAGGAAGGTCAAAATCATATTGACTGCCACACAATGTAGTTATCATCAAAGAAAATTCTTCTGGATTAATACTACTGAAGACTTACAAGAATATTCTTCCCTCGCTAGGTAATTCTTCCAACGCACTAGTTTTGTTATCTAACTCATGATGATCGGGAAACTCCTCAACTAATATGGGTGACAGACCCGAGATATGATCGAGGATGGGTCTGTTAATCATATGGGGTGGCACTTCAGAGGAGAGCTCCTCTTCCATGTCACTGGGGTAACCGAATTCCTCAACATCGCTAAGCTCATCAAAGATGCCAACATCACCTTCAACGGTGGGCTCAGTCAAAAGCACTAGCTCAGAATCAACAGAAGAGTCAATGACTGGAAAATAACACTACGGGGAGGACCCTAATAAGACAGAGGTTGAAGGCTTAACTGGGCACTCAATAGTATAGGGATCTGACGTACCACCAGCATCTTGTGAAATTATCGTGGGATAACCCACACTACTCAGAACACTGCCACCCCCCGTCCTCATGACACTCCTAGCAGTAACAACCATGGAATCTCGGAAAATGGATCTAACCGGTTCCATTTTCCTAACGGTGGATGGAGGTACACAATGTGTAGACATACTAGTCCGGGGAAAGCTTCTAACTTGAGGGCTAAGATCACTCCTATCATCAGATACAGGTCTAGTGCCCTGGCGTAATGTTGCCACTTCATCGAACATCCACGCAGGAGCGTACTGATCGATGAGGAGACTTTTCATGACCAGCCAACCTATAGGAGACCCAATACGTCTTTCCTCATTGGACCAGAAGTCTGTGCTCGAACCACTAACTGCTTGCTCGCCATTGGGACCTTGTGGAGGTCCCATAGACAAAGACACTCGAAATAATGTTCTATCCCAACAACCCAATTAAGGAAGATCTGAGAACCTCCCAACCCATCGTAGGTGGGTGCAACGCTCCTAGACGAACTAGATACGTTAACCTCTCGCTCAGGGCAATGGACCTGATGATGGTAGGGTTGCCTAGTGGATGGTGGTGTCGCTTGGTTAGCCGTTAGTTGCCTAAACAAGTCCCTAATTTCACCCATTACATGTGAATGAACAGGTTTCCTAACATTCGACATGGATCCAGAAGATTTGAATGAGGAAACGTTAACGTCATGGGCCATTTTAGTGGTGACAGGATAAAAATTTTTCTTCTCGAATCTGGTGCACATGAAATGAAATAATGACTCTGTTCCCATAAAATTGTAATAGATGGAATTGTTCCCGCTAAACCACTAAGGCAATGAATATATCGTTTTGTATTTTCTTGCTGAAAATAAATAGGAGATTATTAAATAAATTTTTTTGAATTTCTTTTGCAAAAAAATAAAAATTAAGGCCGCTATTGGCAGACCAGAAGAAAAAAATTTGTACTTTTTTTGACAAATAAACATGCAAGACAAGTGCGTGTCGACGTCCTAAGAAAAAGTGGAGGGTGCCAATTAGGAAATTGACATGAACCTGGCTCTGATACCAAAATTGATGCAGGCTACGTATCCTGATGAACCGCAACGGACAATGGCACTGACTCGTTCTCTCATGTTCCAATTCTACGTTCGCACAATCAAATGGTTTAGTTTTTAATTGAGGTCTTTTAACACATGAGATAAATTTAACATGTGTAATCCTTGTTAGCCAAACAATACCACAACCTTCAAAACACCTAAAATTATGACTCCTAACCACTCCAAATTTCTCGTGTATAACGCATCATCACAACCACAATCCGAGAAGAACTTGACTAAAAAGTACGATTCAAAATTAGTCTTGTTCGCTCCCAAAAATCTTAATATAACATTATGGTTCGTCAATCCTTTAGAGATCTAATAAGGGCTAGGAGAAGGGAGGAAGTGGCTTGGATGAAATTTTTGAAGAGGAGGAAGAGGAGGGAATTCTCAAGAGGGGGAAAAATTAGGGTTTTAACTTTTCATTCTTCACTAAATAATATGACAAATATCATGGCCTATATATAGGCTTACACCACTCCATCTCCTCCAATTCAAAATTCAAAATTTAAAATTCAAAATGACACAATGATGGTTATATGCACCCATCATGAAATAAAAAACAATGCAAAATTTAAATCCATGAAATTAAAATAGTCTTGATGGTTATAGGCACTCATCATTATATGAAACTAAAATAATAATGAAATGCTTGGAAATAAAAATGCTAAAATATAAATGATAAAATATATAATTATAATTATGTAATTTATAAATATATATTATATTTATTGGCGGCGGCGGACGTCGAGCAAAACATATAGCGGCGGCGGCGTTGGCGAAGAAATGTCGTGGTAGACTATCATCTTCAAGCTTGCAGCAACGATCATCCCAATCAACAAACTCTTTGTGGCGGAGATCAGGGGCCTCGTCAACAATGTCATCATGAATAAGTGGCGGGTCTTCGCCGCCAAAAATCAACCGGTCACGAGCATTACGAGCACATGGCCGGACCTCTTTGCCATCAATATCATATCGTAAAGTACTTGAAATCAGCCTCGAAGCCTACTGCGTACAGAAATAAAGATTTCTACATGTATAAAAAAATAATCCAGCAAGTTCGATTGGGATTTTCTGAGGATACAGACCTCGTATGAAAATGTGTAACTATCCGTTGGAAAGGTATTTCCAAGGGATATGACTTTCATGGTTAGCCTAAAACCCAAATCTGGCTGTATCATACTTGAAAACTGCACGGACATTCGCTGCGTGCAGTAAATAGATTTCTGCTCACATCTTAAAGCAAGACTAATGACATCGGTTCGTCTTCCTCGTCTAGACATTTATTCAAAACTCAGTATAGATTTTCCTCCTCACTTATTCACCCTCACAAGACACTTCTCTTCATGAAACCAAGTCAATGTTCTTAACAACAAAGAGAGAGGAAAGGTTGAAGACAACTAATGTCTAGGACACAAGTCCTAGCATTGTACTTCTCCGCTGGCACTGTTCTTTACGGAAAAAGGAGAGAGCCTTCCTCCAGAAATCCGACTCTGGTGATCTGTATCCCTCCTGACGGTTTCACATGGTTACGACTCAGCATGGTGAAAGATCATGATGGCTAGCTTCCAATTATTCCGTTTTATAAACTCCGTTGTGTGTCATCGCCTCATTGGACTGCCCCTTATTATTACTTAAATTAAGTCTTATTGAAAAAACTGGTCCAAGGAATCCATCAGCATGAATCCCGAGGTCCGGTTCAATCTGTCTACATAAGACAACGAATTCGATCATTGTCGTGAATCGCAAAAGGTAAATTCTTCGGGTATCTTTTTGTATACTCGACAAATCGGCAAGCCCCGTCGTATAATATCGATGAATCATTTAAATGATTCGCGACGAATTCGTCGAATACCATTGGTGATATTCGACGAATTTCCCTTATCCAAATTCCCATGTTTTAATCCTGCCAAATATTTCTCAACAATGAATTCCTTAGATATCATTAACGATATCTGAAAATTTTTACTTGGCTGATATCTCCATCCAGCCTGGTGTCTAGTGTGTTGAGTAGAACCCAGCGATATTTGACGAACTAGTAAGAATACTTGACGAATTCGTCTAATATCCTCGACGATATCCGATGAATCTCACTTTGCCGAATTTCCATTCATCATCTCGTCGAATCCTTCTCAACCATATTCAACGAATTCGTCGGATATCATTGGCGATAACCGACGCATTTTACTTGACAGTTGCCCATAGACAGGTGCTGAGTACATCGAGTATCACCCAACGATACACGACGAATGATAATCATACTCGACGGATTCATCGGATATCCCTGACAATATCCGATGAATATCCCTTGGTCATTTTATCTAAACGCTGTTCCCTCCATAATTCTTGGACATTATTCGCTCCCAGCCTTCCAGTCAATGAACGTGGCACCTATTATCAGTGCACCCCGAGCCTGATTCAAGCCTCTTGACTCAGATACGTGCGAGGGGCCTAGCGTAAAATGGGATGTTACACAGCTAACCATCAAGGATACAGCTCAAGTAGAGGAACTGCTAGGCACAAATGAGGTGGATGAAGATCACCAAGAAGCTGCACTTATAGCTGAAGCTGGATCTAGATTGCCTCCATCAATGAGGTATCTGAGGGATCATCTAAGAGACCAAATCATTGCTGATGCCAGTTAAGGGGTAGTGACCAGGAGCAGAAGCATCGACACAACACTCTACTCAAGCTTCCTGTCATAGGTTGAGCCAAAGAAATTTGAAGAGGCCAACATAGATCAATTATGGATTAATTCTATGTAAGAAGAACTAAACCAGTTTAAGAGATGTAAGGTCTAAAAGCTGGTTTCCAGACCACAATGACATAATTTCACTGAAGTCAAGTGGATTTACAAGAATAAACTTACTGAAAATGACATTAAAATCAAGACCAAGGCAAGGTTAGTAGCTAAGGGGTACAGGAAAGAAGAAGGTATTGATTTTGATCAAAACTTTGCCCCTGTAGCAAGATTGGAAGCCACCAGATTGTTCCGTGTATATGCAGCACACAAGGGATTCAAGATCACCAGATGGATGTGAAGTCAGCCTTCCTGAATGGTGGCATAAAAGAGAAAGTGTATGTTGAGCAGCCTCCAGAATTTTTTATTCCTAACTCACCTGATTTAGTTTATAGACTTAGGAAAGCTCTATATGACATAAAGCAGTCCCTCAGAGCATGGTATGAGACTTTGTCTAGCTTCGCCTTTGAGAACAAATTTTCAAGTGGGAAGAGAGACAAGACCCCATTCTTTAGGGAATCTAAGGGTAAGATCATCCTAGTCCAGATATATGTAGATGAAATTATCTTTGGATCTATTAATGACAGCCTTTGCAGAAAGTTTGCCAAAATTATGCTAGGGAAGTTTGAGATGAGCTGTATGGGTGAACTTAAATTCTTCTTGGGACTCCAAGTTAGACAAACAGATGATGGCTTGTCCATATCTCATTCTAAGTTCACTAGGGAGTTAATCAAGAAGTTCGGTAAAGAGAATTCATTCACCACGAAAACTCTCTTGGGGTCAAGTATGCTTATATGCAAAGATGAGGCAGTAAAACCTGTTGATGAAACTTTGTATAGAGAGATAATTGGCTCCCTTCTATATCTAACTACAAGTAGGGCAGACATCATTTATGTTACATGTATTTGTGCTAGGTATCAGGCTTCGCCAAAATAATCTCACTACTTTGCTGCAAAGAGGATTTTGAGGTATCTTAAGGGAACACCAAATCTTGGCCTATGGTACCCTAGGAATCGGGAGTTTGAACTAATTGGATATTCAGATGCAGATTTTGCAGGCTGTAAAGAATACACAAAGAGCACTTCTGGCACCTATCAATTCTTCAGAGAAATATTAGTGTCTTGGAGCAGCAAGAAACAAACAAGTGTTGCAATATCAACTATAGAGTCAAAGTACATTTCATCAGGTAGCAGTTGTACTCTGTTTCTGTAGATACTATCACAACCCGCATTTTCTTCGCATTAAAGGGTATATCAGAGTAAGGAGAAAACATGAGTCATGATGCCATATCAGTAGGGGATAACTGCAGACGCTCATGCGAGACATCAACTAAACACTTCCTTTGAAAATTTATACGTTAATTAAGAGAAATCCAGTTTTAAGTTAAGCAGTTAGACGTATCCCTCGACTTAGTGGATCAACTAGTCCACGAATAGAAAAACATAGTTATACGCTGCGAAAAGTACTTATTTAGGTCTATTTTAACATCCTATATGAGTATAACCATCCCCGAAGGACAACTCATGTTATGCAAGACTCTAGATTTATAATAAGTATAGGAAAAAGTCTTTATGCTAAATAGAAAGTAGTGACTTAGTTTTTGAAAGAGATGACATGCATGATATACGAATAATAAGGTATTATAAGCTAAAAATATCTAACATGCAGTACAAGCATAAAACATTACAGAGAGCAAGCAATTCAAACAATCCGAAGAAAACATCTAGCAACTAGCAATGTGTCAAAAAATTGACAATCCTGTGTGCATCAACAACCTGACACAAACCCACATAACCAAAAGTATGTTTGAACCAAGTAAAAACTACTAAAAAAAGACAAACGAGGTGAATGCCACAGCCAACACTGCTGCACTGAAACTCCAAATTAGGCTCCATTACCTGCTACTGCTCTGAACCTGAGGCATTCCAAAGACAAAACACCTCAGCAAGAATGT
Source organism: Platanthera guangdongensis (assembly GCA_039583875.1). Classification (NCBI taxonomy): domain Eukaryota; kingdom Viridiplantae; phylum Streptophyta; class Magnoliopsida; order Asparagales; family Orchidaceae; genus Platanthera; species Platanthera guangdongensis. The sequence continues at coordinate 39,331,962 of CM077165.1, read as the reverse complement.
ACAAGTGATGGTCAAAAACTTGAACAAAAGCAAACACCGGTCATAAGGGGTACCAACCCAAAACCAAAAGTACTAAAGTAAAGTACAGAAGTAAAGTACAGAAGTAAAGTACCAAAATCAAAAAGGAATGCTTACGTGATTCGTCACGTACATCAAAATACTCGGATGCACAAGGCTATAAGGGGGAAAAACATGATTAAATCAAAAGGAAGAATTGCATAACTTTATTAGCCACATGTGGTCAACTCTACCTAAAAAACGGGCAAGGTGGTCACTCATCCAGACACACCCTCACGGATAAATATCCATCTAACTGTGGCGGGAGTCACTCCACCATACACAGACAGATGCCCAAACACGGGGTGAGGTGGTAACTCATCTAGACATAGCCTCATGGATAAATATCCATCTAACTGCGGCGGGAGAATCATTCACTACACCATATATCGACAGACGCCCAAACACCCGATAGAGTTCCACAAGGTACTAAAAAAGGAAACACATATTTGCGGAGGTGGTTTTGTCCACAAACACCCGTAATAAGGAAAACCATGATATAAATCTCAAGACTTGGCACATCGGATTCTACTAAACATTGCTAGATTTAGGGATTGGGTGATCAACCTCTAGGAAAGATGCATGACCTTAAATAAATTCTACCTCGTCCTACACGGTAGTTAAGAGATGATTAAAAGATAAAGATTCAACCGCATCATTAAATCAGTAACAACTCTACAAGGTAGGATTAGCATAATCATGAACATAATCATATAAGTGGATCTTAAGTAAAAGTTCAAAACAATAACACTAATCAGTGTGTCAATCATGATAACAACACTAAATAAAAGGTGGTAGAGATTCCATCAAGATCAAAAAAGGAAGGATGAGTGGAAATAAAACCACCACTTGCCCTGGTTTTGCTAGAGGAGACCTCCAAATCGCACCTCGATGTAGATCAGGACTAAGGAAGATGGGGAAGTCAAAATTTGGACAAAAAATGTTCGAAATAGAAGTCAGGGCCAAAAACCCTAACGAGAAAAACTCAAGAAATGGGGAAACCTTTACCACGATGACGTAGCTCCCGTTGACAACTTTTCGGATCTATACTCGGTTGAATATTTCGAGCACAGGAGCACCTTTGGCGGCCACCGGAAACACCGTAGAAATGACGTTTTATCTCTCGCTTGCGCCGCTCTAGTTCGAAATTTACGAGAAGGAGGGAGTATGGCTTAAATGAAGGAGGGGAAGAAAGAGGAGTAGGTATATATATATAGATATAAAAATTGTAGTATTGAAATAATAAACCTTTAATAGTTAAATACTTAAGAAAATAGAACAGAGTTGGCTGAACCGAAATTCTCGAGGAGTCATGAATTTCTCGAGAAGAACAGAGGGAAGCATTTCTTGGGTATAAGGCAGTATCTTGAGAGCTAAAGAGTCATCTCGAGTACAGATAAAGTTCTTTTGAGAATAAAGAGAGACTTCTCGAGTACTGAGGAAGAAGATTTCTCAGGAACTACGGAAAGCTTCTCGAGAAATGTGGGAGACTTCTCGAGTACTGAGGAAGAAGAGTTCTCGGGAACTAAGGAAAGCTTCTCGAGAAGTGAGGGAGACTTCTCGGGTAATAGAGCATACTTCTTGAGAACAGGTAATAGCATTTCTTGGGAACAACAAGACAAGAGTTCTCGATTATAAAGGATAGATCTCGAGTACTATATATGAAGCTTCTCGAGGGCAGGGAAGGGCTTCTCGATAACTGAAGGGAAAAAGCAGAAAATCGATTTGTCTATTATTTTGGGATAAAATGTCGACTCTACGAATTTAGCAATGATGACAACACTAGAATCCGATGCACCATTCTTGAGACACTAAGATCAAATGCTTACTATAAGCACACATGCCATAAATTTATTTTTTCCAACAAGAAAACATTCAATCTCATCAAAACCACAAAATCTAGTCAAACAGACCCAATAGACGCAAAAATTCACTAATGGTGATGCGCCGTCAACATGATGTAAAAAGGTAATGCCTTGATGTCATAAATATGACGATACCAAATCAAATAAATATCAAAAAGTTCGGGGGCGTTACAGTCACTCCCCCTAAAAATATGTTCCGTCCTGAAACTTAACACAACTGCAAAACCAAACCAAAATGAGAAAATCAAATACATCCAAAAGCATGGAGACATACCAGAAACTAAGAGAAGCGGATGAGATTCCCTCATCGCCGACTCCAATTCCCACGTCGCACTCTCAACATCTTGATTTTGTCAGAGAACCTTAACCGTGGGATGGTCTTTCTTCACAACACTGGATCTTGAGATTACAAAATATGGACAGGGTCTTCTATGTACGATTGGTTAGGCTAAATTTGGGGCACTGAGTCAAGTACTTAACGATCACTACGAACACACTTCCGCAATTGTCTCACATGGAACACATCATGGACACCAGGGAAGAAAGCAGTCAAATCCAGCCTATAAGCTGACACTCCGATGCGCTCAAGAATCTGAAAAGGTCCCATATAACTGGGATCTAACTTGTGGTTCCTTCCAAACCTTTTAACACCTGGCATTAGAGAATCTTTAAGAAAAATCGAGTCCCCAATGGCGAACACAAGATTGACCCTTCGTCGGTTTGTGTACTTCTCACAATGCCATTGTGCTATACAGAGCTTCTCTTGAATATGAGTTACGACACAATTCATCTCTTCAAGGGCTTCCGGACCTAGCAATGGTCTCTCATCAACCTCAGCCAAAAACAAATGTGTCCTTCAATGCCTTCCGTACAAAGCCTCAACGGGGCCATCTGCAGAATCTCTTGATAACTGTTATTGTATGTGAATTCAATGAGCCTGAGATGCTCATCCCAAGCACCACAGCGATACAATATGTAGCACATGTTCATATCTTCCACAACCTGATTTATCTTTTTCGTCTGACCATTCGTCTGCGGATGATAGGCGGTGGAATACCTTAAATCGGTACCCAACCCCTCCTTTAAACTCCTCCAAAAGCGAGGTGTAAACCTGGAGTATCGATCCGATACAATGCTTACAGGCACTCCATGTAATCTGATGACCTCATTAAGATATAACTGAGCTATATTTTTCATAGAATACCCAATCTTAAAGGGCACAAAGTGAGCACACTTTATCAATCTATCTACTATCACCCAAATAGAGTCGTGACCACAGGGAGATCATGGTAAACCAGTGATTAAGTCCATCAAAATACTCTCCCACTTCAAGCTTGGAATATCAAGCGGTGTTAATTTACCACCAGACCTTCAATGGTTAGCCTTAACACGCTGATAGGTATAACATTCCGACACAAACTTTTCTATATCATGCTTCATTGTCGACCACCAAACAATTTGCTTCAGATCCTTATACATTTTTGTTGAACCAGAATTGTAGGCAACACTGAAACCATGAGCTTCATTACAAATTTTAGCCCGAATATCACCAAAATTGGGGACACATAAGCTACCCCGATCTTTTAGAGTATTAAACTCGTCCAAAGAGAAATCAGGTAGCTCTCCCTTCTAAGTTCTATTCCGGAGTTGTTACAAATCAGGGTCATCCTTTTGGTGCACTCTGGTAAGGGAAATCTAAGTGGGCTCTTCTGCTTCCAAACTGGCAGACACAGTACTACTCCCAACTTCGATGCCCATCCACAAGAATTCTTCCACCAGGGATTGCATAGACAGATTAAAGATTTTTGCAGTCTTCCTACTCAAGACATCATCTACTATATTAGCCTTACCCGGATGATAAAGAATCTCCACTTCATAATCGGCCACATGTTCTAACCACCTATGTTGGCGCACGTTCAGCTCCTTCTGAGTGAAGACGTACTTCAAACTATTATGATCTGTGTAGATTTTGCACAGTGCGCCATATAGTAAATGTCTCCAAAGTTTCAGCGTATATACTACTGCAGCAAAATCTAAATCATGTGTAGAGTTGTTTCTTTCATGGATGTTTAGTTGCCTTGATCCGTATGCGATCACCTTTCCTTCCTGCATCAAAACACAACCAAGTCCAATGTGCGATGCATCCATATATACAACATACTCAACTCCTTTGGTGGGCATGGTCAGGACCGGAGCAGTACACAACCTCTTCTTCAACTCTTGGAAAGCATCTTCACACTTATCACTCCAAATGAACGTGGTGTTCCTCTGTGTAAGTCTAGTTACGGGAGCAGACAACATAGAGAGCCCTTCCATGAATCTACTATAATAGCCGGTCAGGTCTAAGAAACTCCTAATCTCCTTAGGTATAGAAGGTCTCTTACATTCCATCATTGCAGAAATCTTTTCGGGATCAACTAAAATCCCATCCTTACACACCACATGACCCAGAAAGGACACTTGAGGTATCCAGAACTCACATTTTCTCAGCTTCACATATAACTTATGCTCTATCAGGGTAGATAGGACCAAATGCAAGTTCTGGGCATGCTCCTCCGCACTCCTTGAATACACAAGCATGTCGTCAATAAACACGACCATGAAATGGTCCAAGAAATCATTAAACACCCGGTTCATCACATCCATAAAGGCAAATGGTGCATTCATCAGTCCAATGGACATCACCAAGAACTCAAAATGTTTGTGCAGAGACCGAAAACCTGTCCGTTGGACATCAGACTCACGGATCCTTAACTGGTGGTAGCCTGAGCGAAGGTCAATCTTTACAAACACCGTGCTACCATGCAACTGATCAAACAAATCATCAATACTTGACACGGGATATCTATTCTTAATGGTCACCTTATTCAGTTCTCTATAATCGATGTAGAGCCTCAGCGAGCTAATCTTCTTTTTCACAAACAGGACTGGAGCACCGCAAGGCAAAAAACTCAGCATAATAATTCCACACTGCAGCAACTCATCGAGCTGAGTACATAACTCATCAAATTCACGTGGAGCCATAAGGTACGGTGTCTTAGTGAAAGATATTGTACCTAATCACCTAGAGGGGGCGTGAATAGGTGACTTAAATCTTTTTAACTTTTTAGGCAGAATTCAGAATAAAACACAGAATTATATCTACTTTATCACAACACACATTCAGCAATCACAGAATTCCACAAGCAACCAGTAGACACACAGTTTTATAGTGGTTCCACAAGGTTTGGGTACATCCACTTTCCCCCTTCGCCTATCTAGTAGTGTACTAGATTCGGCCAAACTCCTCCACTATCTCAGAACCCCAAAACAGGTTCCTACAGCTCAGGCCCAAGGCCCTACAACTCAGCTTCTTCACAAAGCCTACACTCAGCCACCAAGGCCTACACTCAGCCACCAAGGCCTACACTCAGCCACAACAGGTCTACACTCAGAGATTTCAATCTCCTACACTCAGGCACTCAAGCCCTACACTCAGCCTTTATAATTATAGGCTTACAAGACTCAGATCCCTAAGGATCCTACAAGATAATTTGAATACAAAATATATACTCAATCAACTCAGAAACAAGAGAGAAGAGTTGTGAGTTTCTTGATGAGTTCTTGGAAGAACTCAGCTGAAATCAATCTGACTTGGCTTTCTTCAAAGCTTCTTGAATGTAGAACTCAATAAGATTGACCTCCTCTGCAGTTGATCCTTGATCTCTACTACTTAAGATTTAGAACAAATCTGAACCCTTCTTCTCAGCCTGGTTCCAATGGCTGACTTCTTGGATGGAGCTCTCTCTCTCCAACTTCTTAGATCTTGACTAGATTCTTCAAGGAATAGCTAAATCTTCTTTGTATAACTTAATGTGTTGATCTTTTGAACAACTGTTTCTGTAGACAGTATAAACCTATTTATAGGCCTTATTCATGGTAACCGGCTGGTCCGGTCCATAACTGATTTCAGACAACTCTGACAGGTGCAGTAGACCAGCTGGAATGGCAGCTGTCAAGTCATCCAGTCAGTTCTTGAAAATTCTGTAAATGTCTGAAAGTGTCGAGACTGTCTGTCTTTAAGTGTCGACACTTATAGACCAAGTGTTGACACAAGTTGTCTAAGTGTCGACACTAGCCTATAAGGTGTCGACAGAACTCCTTGTGTTGTAGATTTTATATCTCGACACTGCTTCTTCTTCATGTGTCGACACTGATAATGTGTGTCGACACAAGTACTTGTACTTCAGTCTATTGCTGAAATCTTGTAAGTGTCGACACATCTCCTTTGTGTCGACACATCTTCATGTGTTGAACTTGTCAGTATCGACACTGCTTCTTGGTGTTGACACATGTCTTCAGTGTTGATACTTGCTGAGTGTCGACACAGCTCCTTGTGTCGACACATTCTTCTTCTGTTGAGACTCTGGCTGAGTGTCGACACATCTCCATAGTGTCGACACTTGTACTTAGAATATTCTTGAACTTTGCTAAGTGTCGCCACATTCTCCTTGTGTCGACACTTCCTTCAAGTGTTGAATCTTCAGCTGAGTGTCGACACATTGTTCTGGGTGTCGACACTTACTTCAAGTGTTGACTCTTCTGCTGTGTGTCGACACATTCTTCTGGGTGTCGACACTTATACTTAGTCTCTGCTGACTTTTGCTAAGTGTCGACACAGCCTACAAGTGTCGACACTTTTTGATGTAGACACAGTTTCACTGGGTGTCGACACAACTGCTAAGTGTCGACACTGCTTCACTGCACTTTTCTTCACTGAGTGTCGACACAGCTCCTTGTGTCGACACTTTCTGTCTGGTGTCAACTCAGTATCCCTGGTGTCGACACAATGACTCCAAGTGTCAACACTGCTTGCCTGGGTGTCGACACAAGTCTTCTTAAGTGTCGACACTTTCCCTCTGGGTGTCGACACATGGACTTAGAAACTTTTCCATCTTTCCTGCAAATACATAACCTGCACAAGTGAACTCAAAACACATCAAATACATTTTGATGTATATCATTGAGTTGGGTGAGGCTTCTTCAAATCAGGTACATTTAAACTAATGTACCCAACAATCACCCCCTATTTGGAGAAGTCATAACCCTTAGTCAATGATATACACCATACAGAATAAAATCATAGCATGATGTAAAGCAGGATTATGTAATCAGGAAAGAACATCACATGTATTAAACAAACATGCATATACAGATAACATCTCAGAACAATTATGAAATAGATTTAAAACACATCATATTGTTCTCACAACTTTGTAATATTCATAATACAAAAGTTTTACATAGTGTTTGAAAAACACAAGATTACAATTGTAAACTAAATAAAAGTCTATTCTATTTTTGTTCAGCCTCCTTGATCACTATCCCTTTTCCAGCTTGTACTTTGGCTTGTATAGGAGCTTCAGTGTCTTCAGCAGCAGCAGGTTTTTTTTCCTTTAAGCTCCTTCTTCATTAGCTCTTCAGCTTTGATCTTTTGCCTTTCAAAATAATGATAAGGCTTGGGAAAGTACTTGCTACACTCCTGGGCAGTAGGAGGTAGCTTTCCTATCTTGGCCTTCCTTCTATATTGGACTATTGCTTCTTGCCTTGTCTCATGTTTTCTCCATTCAAGTTCAGAAAACCATTTATTTCTGTCTTGTATATTATCTTTTGCAGCTTTCCATGCAGTTAAGATAATATTTCTTGAAGTAGGGCTCCACTGCTCAAAGTCTGGTCTTTGTTCAGCTTGTTCCCTGAACCTCTTCTTAGACAATCTAGTTTCTTCTTCTTTCTGCAGAGCTTCTTGCATAGCCTCTGAGACTGGCTGAACCACTTTTTCTAGAATAACCTTCTGAGTACCATCAGGTGGACTATACATGGTCTGGATATCAGCATGTACCATATCAAAATCTGGAGCAGGGTAGATGACTTGAGCCACTTCAGGTTGCTCCCCTCCTAGATATGCAGGATTAATCCCAGATTCTGCAACATTATCATCATCACAAAGAGGAGGATATCCAAGAGTAGCTCTAATAGAATTAGAAATCCATTTAGCATGATCAGAGCTGGCTTTGACTAACACTCTCTCCCCCTTTATGAATTCTCTAACCATGTGATCCCTCAGATCATCCTTTTGAAATCTTATTTGGGCATCCAAATAGTTGACTCCATCTTTAAAGTAAGGTTTCAACCTTTGGAGTTTGTCAGTTATGATCTTCTGAGAGTCTTGTATGGCAGTCTTAACAGCAGTTATTTCTTCTTGGAATGCTTTGTCAAATTCTGCTTTTGATGTAGCATTAGCTGGAGTCTGCCCTGCAGCTAGATTCTTCATCTCTGTTACTATGACATTGTGAGAAGCAGTCAAGTTATCATTCATCCTAATCTGGTTTTCAAGTACATAGCCTTGCTTGACTGCAAGTTCATCCACTTGAGCTTTTATCTTCTCCTGATATGTAGCCAAGTACACCATTGTATTCCCTCCCTTATGGAAGCAGTCTGTCATCTCCTTCTTATTGAGATTCATCTCAAATCTTATGGACTTAATATCCCGTGACAGATCAAACTGAAGAGATTTGTGCCCTTCATCCACATACTTCTCAATGGCCTGCCTGTGCTCATCAAGCTTAATTTGCATTGCAACCATTAGAGCACTATAATCAACAATAGGTGCTGGCTGTGATATAGGCTGTGGTGCAATAGTTTGTAAGGCCTTCTTATAATTCTGACTCCTTCTCTTGAATACTTGAAATTTCTTTTTCTTTGCCCTTGCAGCTTCCTCATCTTCAGAAGCTGAGAAGCTGGCAATATCTACCCTCTCCTTAGGGCTTTGAGGTAACTCCTTCTGCACTTCTGGTGCCTTCTCAGGCTCTTGCCTTGCTGTTTCTTCTTGAATTTGCAATTGCTCCCCCTCAACTGGAGCATTCTCCGCCTCAGCAGCAGCACAATCCTAATCAAAATCTGTTTGATCCAGATTTAGGAAAAGATCTTCCATTGTATATTCATGTGGAGAATGGGCTGGAGAAATTCTTGGCTCATCTACCACTGGATCAGATACAACTTGAACTTCAACAGATGTGTCTTCCATGACAACATCTGGGAGTTGGCTATCCAGCTGAGTTTGCTGATTAACATTACTTAAGGGATCAGATAAAACAGTATCCACTTTAAGGAAATCTAAAGCATTAAGCTCAGTGATTACCTCAAGGATGATGTTTGTAGCTTGCTCACTTTCCAGTGGAGTTGGCTCTTCCACTATTATTGACTCCCCCTGGACTGAATCTTGGTGTAAGGGGCTAGCTTGTGGTAGCTCCCCCTGCTTCTCTGCAGCATCTTGTTGAGCTGTAGACTTCTCAGCATTTCATTCATCATTCTCATCAGGTGTGAAGACAAGTTGCTCTTCACTACCAGAGCTGCTAGTGGAAACCTGAGCCACTGGGGCAGTTTTCTTCTTCTTCTTGTGTGGGGTTTCTTTCTCAGGAGTAGGCATCTCCTTTGTCAAAACTCTGTCCCATCTTGAGAAGATTCTCATGTCCATTTTTCTCATATGGTTGATTTTACTGCCAGCAGCTTGACTCATAACTTCTGGTATAATACCAGCAAGGTATAGACTTAAGATCCTGCCCAAGTTGGGCTTCTTTAGGCTTTCCTTAGTTTTCTCAAAGATCACTACAGACCAGTTAGTTGTCAGGCTGAAGATTATCCTTGTCATAATGTTGAACATATGGGCTGATACCCTATCATGCCCTCCAGGCTTACTTAAGATGACCTTGCCAACAATTTCAGAAAGGAATTTCCCCTAGCTGTTCATGCCCTTTCTATTAAACACTGATCCAATTTTCATCTTTGAATCCAGACCACACCATGTCAATGCATCTCTTGTCCTGGAAGCAGTAACCTCTTCTTCTTCCTTAGTTCTTGGTAACTGAAGGACTTTCCTCAAACTTTTTGATGAAACCTTAACCTTTTCACCATGAACCCTGGACTTGATCTTGAATCCAGTGTCGTCTAGGGTTGCTCCATTGAGAAATTCCAAGACTTCTTTCTTCCAGATTTTAGTTGGCTCTGAAACAAAATATTCTAACCCTGAGTTTGTGACTAGGGTTATCACAGTCTGGATCTCCGGGTCTGCATCACCAAACGCGTCGCGCACTAGTTCATAGCCTTCATTGACGTTGTCCTCGAGCTTTGGCGCCATTAGGGTTGGAAGAATTTGAACTGAGAGAAGAGAGGTGTCGACACACAAGTTTGGTCTCGAAACCTTTGAAAGCGTGTCGACAGACTAAGGCAAAATCCTATTTATACCTTTCTAGGTTTGAAGATGAAAGGGCGGGCAGCTAACTTAAATTGTGTTGACACTGTCGATAAGTGTCGACACTAACTTATAATCTCTCGACACATATGTGTCGACACAAGTTTAGTCAACAGATTATATGTGTCGACACTTGATTATGTGTCGACACCACTCAACTCGACATTCAGTCGAGACTTTACTTAGATAATTCTGAGTAATCACTAAGTGTCGACACCACCTTGGATGTGTCGACACCTACTTGTCATGTGTCGACACTAATTTTCTGAAGTGTCGACACCAACTTCCTAGATGTGTCGACACCTTTTCCCTGAAGTGTCGACACCACTTTTCTGTGTCGATACAGATATCTCTGTGTGTCGACACCTTTTTACTTAGCCATTTCTATAAACTTATTCTAAGTTTATCATACCTAGTTCAATTTTAAACCTATTGAACTTAGTTTCTTCTAGGGGCTTAGTATACATATCAGCTAGTTGATTATCTGTTTTAACATATTCCAGTAAAATATCTTCTTTCTCTACATGCTCCCTAAGAAAATGATATTTTATTTCAATATGTTTAGTTCTACTATGGGAAACAGGATTATGTGCAATTGATATAGCACTTGTAGAATCACAAAAGAGTGGAGTTCTACTTACCTGAATTCCATAGTCCTCAAGCTGATGTTGTATCCATAGAAGTTGAGCACAGCAACTTCCTGCAGCCACATATTCTGATTCTGCAGTGGAGATAACCACACTTGTCTGCTTTTTGCTACTCCAAGAAATCAGTCTTCCACCTAGGAATTGACAGGTTCCAGTTGTGCTTTTTTTGTCTTCTTTGCATCCTGCAAAGTCTGCATCTGAATAACCTGTTAGTTCAAAATCACCATTCCTAGGGTACCAGAGGCCTAGATTAGGAGTGCCCTTTAGATATCTCAATATCCTTTTGACTGCTGTCAAATGAGACTCCTTAGGGCATGCTTGATACCTTGCACAGACACATGTAGCATACATGATATCTGGTCTACTTGCAGTCAAATATAATAGGGAGCCAACTATCCCTCTATACAAAGACTCGTTTACAGGTTTCCCTGCATCATCCTTGCTAAGAGACATACTTGACCCCATAGGAGTCTTCATGGTACTGGATGAATCCATACCATACTTCCTTATGAGTTCTAGGGTGAACTTAGACTGGCATATGGATAAACCATTCTCAGTCTGTCTTACTTGGAGACCCAAGAAGAACTTAAGCTCCCCCATACTACTCATCTCAAACTGTCCTTTCATTATTTTTGCAAACTTTTTGCAAAGACTACTTTCAGTAGAACCAAATATTATGTCATCTACATATATTTAGACTAGTATTACTTTGCCTCTGGATTCCCTAAGGAATAGAGTCTTGTCTATTTTCCCCCTTGTGAACTTATTCTCAATGAGGAAACTAGACAGGGTTTCATACCAAGCCCTAGGGGCTTGCTTTAACCCATACAATGCTTTCCTAAGTCTATAGACATGATTAGGTAGAGTTGAATCAACAAAACCTGATGGCTGTTCCACATAGACTTTCTCTTTTAGATTACCATTCAAAAATGCTGACTTGACATCCATTTGGTAAACTTTAAATCCTTGAAAGGTTGCATAGGCCAGGAACATTCTTATGGCTTCCAGTCTGGCTACTGGAGCAAAGGTTTGATCAAAATCAATACCTTCTTCCTGCTTATACCCTTTGGCAACCAATCTTGCTTTGTTCTTAATGATGACTCCATGTTCATCCATTTTGTTCCTAAAGATCCACTTGGTGCCAATTATATTGTGGTATATAGGTTTAGAAACAAGTTTCCAGACCTTGCACCTCTTGAACTGATTCAGCTCTTCTTGCATTGCCTCAATCCAATGAGGGTCTAGGATGGCTTCTTCAAACTTCTTTGGTTCAACTTGGGATAAAAAACTGGAGAAGAGCACTGCATTCAGATTTCTGCTCCTTGTTTGTACCCCTTGTCTTGGATCACCAATGATTTGTTCTGCTGGATGATCTCTAAGATGCCTATTGGCTGGAGGCATCCTTGCTTCAGGTTGAACTTCTTCAGTCTCTTCATCTTGCTATACTCCTTGTACTTCTTCTGCATTAGGTACATGTAGTACTCCCCCTGGACAACAGCTACTGTCTTCTACTTGCTGTCTTGCAGTAGGTCTTTCTTCTATAGTGAGCTTGTCCAACTTCTCAGTTATACCTGTGGGGCTGCAAATACTACTAGACAACTCATTGTTAATAAGTCTAGTTTCATCAAATACTACATGTACAGACTCTTCTACAACTTGTGTAGACAAGTTGTAAACTCTATAAGCCTTACTGTTGTTGCTGTACCCAACAAAAATTCCCTCTTGGGACTTGTCAGCAAACTTAGTCAAGTAAGACTTTCCATTGTTAAGTATAAAACACTTACAACCAAAGATCCTGAAGTAGGATAGGTTTGGTTTCCTGCCTTTCACAACCTCATACGGTGTCATGTTGAGGCTTTTAGTAATGGTAGCCCTATTAAAAACATGGCATGCAGTATTGACTGCTTCAGCCCAGAAATATTTTGGTAGTGATGTATCACTTAATAGGGTCCTACCAGCCTCAATCAAGGTTCTATTCTTCCTCTCAGCAATGCCATTTTGCTGAGGTGTCCTTGGTGAAGAAAACTCTTGAAATATCCCAAATTCTTCACATAGTTTTATCATACTATCAGACTGAAATTCAGTGTCATGGTCACTTCTTATTTTGACCACTGTACTATTTAGTTCATTCTGAATTTGTTAGACAAAGCTATAGAAGACACTAGGTATTTCAGATTTCTGTCTAAGGAAGAACACCCAGGAAAACCTTGAGTAGTCATCTACAACTACAAAGGTATAGACCTTCCTACTTAGGCTGTGAACTGGCATTGGACCAAAGAGATCCATATGCAAGAGGTATAAACACCTCACATCATCTTTGTTTTCAATGCTTCTAAAGGTGGATCTAATCTGCTTGCCCTTTTGACAAGCTGAGCAAATACCATCTTTAATACACTTAACTTGAGGACCATTCCTCACTAACTCTTTGCTAAAGAGTTTGCCAATTGTCTTGTAGTTTAGATGGGCTAGCCTCTTGTGCCATTTGACACAATGAGAGACTGTCTCATCAGCTACAAGACACACTGGAGAACCATTGTTCTCAACCATAATGTCTAAGCAGTAGACATTTCTTTTTCTATAACCAGTCAAAATGATCTCTTGATCATTTGACCTCCTGATATGACAACCATTTTTGACAAATGAGATGTCATATCCTACATCACTCAATTGACTTATACTAATAAGGTTATGTTTCAAACCATTAACATAGGCCACTTGAGTAATTGTAACAAAGGAGTTAGATATGTTACCAAAACCCTTGATGATCCCTTTTTCAGAACAACCAAAGGTGACTTTTGGACCATTCTTGATGGGTGTGTAGTCCTTTAGTAAACCCCTTGTTCCAGTCATATATCTAGAACATCCACTGTCCAAGTACCATATTGGGGCATGAACACTTGGACTCACCTGCAAAACAGATTAGTGAACCTTAGAACACAAAGAATTCTTGGGTCCTTGGTACTGGTTAGTTTGCTTCCTAACAAAGCTACCTGTAGGTTTTCCAACAGGTAGTTTGCTACTCACTTTGGCACTAGCATTGTGCCAACAGTCCATTGCAAAGTGGCCTACCTTGCCACAACACCAACACTCAAACTTATTGTACCTTTGCTTAGGTACAGTCATAACTATTTTATTTACAGTTGACTTGTTGAGAATTGGGGCTTTGCCCTTGGACTTGGACTTGGACTGAACAGTCCTTGCAGGTTTAGTAAATCCCAGTCCAGCTTTACCTTTGTGATGAACAAATTCATCAATTAAAGGTACAACTGACTTAGGTTTAGAAAACCTAGTAACTAAGTCTTTCTCCTTCTGAAGATTAATCTCCAGACTCTTGATTTGATCATTCTTATATGTTATAGTCCCCATCTTAATCACAGTTATGTGCTTCAGTCTGGCTATCTCATTAAGTTTTTGATCAAACATCTTCTCATAATCAGTTGCAGCCATTTTGAGACTTGCAATCTCCTTAGCTTGACTCTTGGCCAAGGATTTGCATTTCTTAAATGCTTGCAACAAAACTTGATATTCATCTATCAACTGATGAATATCTTCTTCAGACTCAGATGCACTCTCATCACTTGATGATGATGAATCTGATTCTATACTGGCACAAGAAATTGAACTGAAAGAACAATGTTGTACCTTACTAGGTCCTGGCTGCTCCAGGATTTTATCACTTTCTGTCAATGCCATTTTCCCTTGGCACTGACTGTCCTCTTGTTCATATATAGAGTTCATAATCTGGATGAACTCTTCTTCTTCTTCCTCAACAAACAGTCCTATATATGCCTCAGCATCTGACTCAGTTTCTGATGAAGAAATATCTGACAGGCTCTTATCCTCTTTGGCAACAAAAGACTTTTCCTTCTTGCCCTTGTATTGAGTCCTTTTCTTGTCACTAGACTCCTTCCTTTTTTCTGGACAATCTGCAACAACATGGCCCTGTCTATTACAGCAATAGCATACTATTTTTGAAAGAGTTGCTTTGCTAGACTTAGTCTTTTTCCTGTCTTTCTTCGAAGACTTTTTATTCTGATAATAGTCTTCTTTTCCCTGTGAAGTAGATGGTCTTGTCCTCCACTGTTTCTTCTTTAAGAACTTCTGGAAATGTCTTGTGAAGGCAGCAAAGTTGTAACAGCCCAAAGTTCTGAAACAGGCAAATTTGGGTAACACGGCCTGGGACACGGGCGTGTCCCAGGGCGTGTCAGGTGACACGGCCTGCGACACGGGCGTGTCGCAGGGCGTGTCGGGTTGTGTCGACGATTGGGCTTTGTCTCGACGATTTTTCTTTGGTCTCGACGATTCGTCGAGATGAGGCACACGGCCCAGGACACGGGCGTGTCCCAGGCCGTGTCGCATGCTCGACGATTTTTGCTCGACAATCGTCGAGTGTCGAGAAGTGCGTGTCGAGTGTTGAACACGGCCTGTGACACAGGCGTGTCACAGGGCGTGTCAAATCAGGCGACGAACTCAGCCCGCCGAGAATTCGACAGGGCGTATCTGGGTGCCGTGTCTGGGCACACGGCCGGGGACACGGGCGTGTCCCAGGCCGTGTGAAGTCTCGGGATGAATTGGGATTTTTTTCACCCAGGTACACGGCCACAGACACGGGCGTGTCTGAAGGCGTGTTGGTGACACGGCCCATGACACGGGCGTGTCCCGTGGGCGTGTCACTGGTTTGGATAAGTCGGTTGACCACCGCTTGAGGCACACGGCCAGGCACACGGCCGTGTTCGAGGCCGTGTCGGGTCAAATTATGTGTTTTTGGCAGAATCGTGGCCGTCCATTTCTTCAGTCTGGATCCAAGGGCTGAAAGATCTTCTTCCTTTTCCTTAAGGGCCGAACTCAGAGAATGATTTCTCATTTTCCATGGCTATCCTTTGAGCCACAGGAAGGTGCTTCGCTAGGAACAGTCGAGAGAATTCATCCATGGAAACTTGAGCTAACGGACGACCCGCCAAATGATGTAACTCTATCTCATCCCACCACAATCGAGCTTCTCCTTCAAGCAAGAATGTAGCTAAGGTAACCTTCTGACTTTCCGCCGTGCCAATCGCCGTCATAACTCTCTTGACGCGCGATAACCAATCCTCTGCCTGCGTCGGAGTACCCGCTCCCGAAAATGTAGGCGGATGGAAACTCATGAACCGTGTTAGTTGCTTCTCAGCTGTTCGAGGAGCCACATCTACGACAGGTTCCGGCCTTGCCTCCACCTGTTCTGGCCTAACATCCACTTGTTCCTGCCTAAGTGGCTGGCCTTGGATCATGGTAAATAATGCCTCCGCAACTAACCGTACATGCTCTGCAGACGGTGGAGGTGTAGGCACCTCAGCTGGTGCCCTACTCTCATCAGAATGCTGGGACGCAGACGGCCCAGCTCCACTTCGTGTCACCTAAAAGGGGACAAGACACACATATAAGCGGTCGGACCCAAGCAAACAACACAACATAGGAACACGCAGGTCCCTCAAACATAGCAAATTGCATTCCGATCATGGACATTCAGGAGTTCAATCGTAGACTTTGGTTTGCACAAACACGTGCTCGCCACCCCACAAAAGAAGTCGGCCACGACTTCGAGAGGGAAAGACCAAGACAACCTGGCTCTGATACCAAAATGTAACAACCCCATCCGTTCATATGATATATTCTAGAAGGTCCGGCCGGGGCCCCACAGGATATACCACAAAACGGTCGGTGAAGGTACAGGATGATACCAGAGTAGCGCATCGCACCTATCACAAGCATTCTAGCGGAAGCCTAACCTACTTGAACTCCTCATGAATGTCCAAATATAAACTCCGCATTTTATATATAGATAGGAATGTCTTACAACATGTATAAAGTATTGGCCTTATGGCCTTACAGGGCTTTCATGCAGTGGCCTCAACAAATTGGCGCGCAGGCCGGCCACAAAAAGAAAACACTCAAAAGAACATTAGCCTTCGAGGGCTAGCAGCAGCAGCAACACCAGCAGGAGCATCAACCTCTATGCGACCCGCTCGGCTCTCCAGCACCTGTGCAAGGACAATCCACCCAACGGTGGCAAACAAAAGCAACGGTCAGCGTTCAGCTGACCAAATTATAACGACCCTACCCCTCCTCTCGGGGCAGCGGTATTTTCCCTGCAGGCATATCAGATCACAAGTATGGCAAGCTATATCATCAAAGGTGCTTTCATGCACACAAGCCAGAAAATGAATTTCAACGGTTGACTCAAGGTGATGGCAGTGTTGACGCGTACCTGCATGAGTTTACTCGCTTGGGGCGGTATGCGGGTTCGATTTTTGCAGATGAGCAGAGGAAAACTAATAGGTTCTATGAAGGATTGAGGGACGAGCTGAGGTTCCTTGTGTCCAGCTCTGTGAACCAAGGTTTCCAAGCGTTGGTTGACACTGCGACCGCGTTGGAAAAAGATATGAAGAGGGTGCAGGGGAAGAGAGCGTTGGTGATGACGCAACCGGAGTGGAAGGCGCCCCGATCGGGAAAATCGTTTTATAAGAAGAAATGGGGTAAGAAGTCCAAGCCGAGTGGACAAGCTCCTTCATCAGTTGCGTCGGGAGCAGCTTCAGGGGCAACCTCCAAGCCAGAAACTCGTACCTGCTTTAATTGTGGTAGGATGGGGCATATTGCGCGAGATTGCCGGATGCCGCCAAAGAGTGAAAAGAAGGTGGGAGCATCTTATGCGGAGAAAGGAAAAGCGGTGGTGGATTCTTCTGCCTCGCAAGCGCAACCCCGGGTCTACAATCTTGGCCTGCAGGAGGCCATCAAGCAGAGTGACGTGGTCACAGGTATGAGTTTAGTTTTGCTTATGCTACTGTTTGTATGCTTAGCTTAGTACCCCTTGTTTGTGGTTTGTGTGTGTGACATGTTTGTCATAGGCTTTGTGATGATTCGGGACACGCTGGCGCGAGCACTGTTTGATACAGGTGCATCGCATTCTTTTCTGTCTAGTGAATTTCTTACGCGGCTTGGGATACCCAGTCGTGCAAAGGCAGATAGCGTCAGAGTGGTGTTGCCGAATGGTTGTTGGATGCTTGTGGATCAAGCTTGCGATGTGGCGGTTCAGTTAGGAAGTCGGGAGTTTTGTGTAACCGCATTTGTTTTGCCAATTTCGGAATTTGATGTGATTTTTGGGATGGATTGGCTTGCGGAGCAGCATGCGATGATTGATTGCCAGTCCAAAGAAATCACGTTGGGCCAGAATACCGAACAGGAGACCAAGTTCGCGGGTATGCGAGGAGTAGGCAGGACGTTGATGTCTGCACTCCAGGTAGTCAAAGCTGTTCGGAAGGGTGCAGAGTGTTACTTTGCACTAATTCAGGCTGTTGAGCCTAAGGCCACTTTGTGCGAGGTTCCGATTGCGGCAGAATTTACAGATGTGTTTCCCGCAGATCTCCCTGGGCTACCACCCCAGCGGGAGATTGACTTTACGATCGAGTTGGTGCCAGGTGCGAAACCTGTGGCCCGCTCGCCATATCGCGTCGCGCCAAAAGAGATGGCTGAGTTGAAGGTTCAACTCCAAGAAATGTTAGAGCAAGGTTATATACGCCCAAGTATGTCACCTTGGAGCGCGCCTGTGCTTTTTGTAAAGAAGAAAGACGGTGGATTGCGATTGTGCATCGACTACCGTGAACTAAATAAGCTGACCGAGAAGAATAAATATCCGATCCCCCGGATTGATGAATTATTTGATCAGCTAGTTGGTTCTACCGTCTATTCGAAGTTGGACCTGAAATCTGGTTATTACCAGTTAAGGATTCGGGAAGGTGACATTCCCAAAACTGCATTGGGAACGCGTTATGGGCACTATGAGTTCACAGTCATGCCCTTTGGATTGTGTAATGCGCCCTCGGTGTTTATGGATTTGATGCACCGTATTTTTCGTGAGTACCTGGATCTGTTTGTGATCGTGTTCATTGATGATATCCTGGTGTACTCAACGTCGAAAGCTGAACATGAGATTCACTTGCGGTTGGTGTTGAATATATTGAGGCAAAATCAGCTCTATGCCAAGTTCTCGAAGTGTGAGTTTTGGCTATCGTCAGTGGCATTTTTGGGCCATGTGGTGAGTGGAGCGGGCATTGCAGTGGATCAAGCGAAGATAAGAGCCATACAAGATTGGCCAATACTGTCTTCCGTGGCCGAAGTTAGGAGTTTCCTTGGACTTGCGGGCTATTATAGAAGATTTGTGGAAAACTTCTCGCGGATCGCTTTGCCGCTAACCACACTGACGCGAAAAGATCAGAAGTTCGTTTGGACGCCAGAGTGCGCACGAGCTTTTGAAGAGCTGAAGATTCGGTTGACCACGGCGCCGGTGTTGTCTTCGCCATGTGGCACCGATGGGTTTGTAATATATAGTGATGCCTCAGGGAGCGGCTTAGGCTGCGTTCTTCTGTAAAGCGGAAAAGTGATTGCTTATGGCTCACGCCAGCTGAAGGTGCACGAGCGAAACTATCCCGTCCATGATTTGGAATTAGCGGCGGTGATTTTTGCACTCAAGTTGTGGCGGCACTACCTTTATGGAGTGAAGGTGGAGATCTATACGGATCACAAGAGCCTAAAGTACCTTTTGGAGCAGAAAGAGTTGAATATGCGACAGCGAAGGTGGTTGGAGTTCCTTGGGGATTACACTTTCGAGATTCACTATACACCCGGGAAGGGGAATGTTGTCGCGGATGCGTTGAGTCGGCGAGTTCCGGCTAGAGCAAATTGGTTACAAAGGCATGATGAACGTCTTATCCAGGAGTTGGAAGCATTGGAGATCTATTGTGTTGACAAGAAGTCCACTGCCACTGCATGTTTGAACTGGATCGAGGTGCAATGTGACCTTGCGGATCGAGTTCGACGGGCAACGGAGTTGGATGAAGATCTCTTACGCTATGTGAATGAAGGGCCAGAGGGCAAATTCACCTGGAATGACGGTCTTGTTCGAAACGATGGCCGTTTGTGCGTCCCAAATGTGGGGAAGTTGAGGGAAGAACTGATGTATGAAGCACATTATACAAAGTATTCCATTCACCTCGGGAGCACAAAGATGTTCAACGATATGAAAAAGCTCTTTTGGTGGCCAGGGCTCAAGAAAGATATTGCCCTTTATGTGGCCAAATGCCAAACATGTGCGATGGTGAAGTCTGAATGCCAAAAGCCGGGCGGTTATTTGAAGTCACTGCCGATCCCAGTGTGGAAATTTGATGATATTTCCATGGATTTTGTGCATGGATTGCCAAGATCGCAGCGAGGAAATGATTCCATTTGGGTAATTGTTGACCGGCTAACAAAAGTAGCACATTTTCTCCCGAACAGACGGGATGATTCAGTTGAATATTTGGCAAAGTTATACGTTGATCAGATTGTGCGGCTTCACGGTGTTCCTCGGAGCATCGTAAGTGATAGAGATGGGCGATTCACGTCAAATGATTGGAGGCTAGTTCACCGACTGTTGGGCACGAAGTTGACTTTCAGTACGGCCTTTCATCCCCAAACGGATGGCCAGACTGAACGTACCAACAGAACAATGGAGGACATGCTCCGAATGTGCGCCCTTGATTTCGGAAAGAGATGGGAAGATCATCTCTATATGGTAGAGTTTGCTTATAATAACAGCTACCAGGCAAGTATTGGGATGGCACCATATGAAGCCCTATATGGCAGGAAATGTCGTACTCCCTTGGCTTGGGTAGAAGCGGGTGAAGCCCGGGTTGTTCAACCAAATGAGGTGGATGAAGCAAACTCAACCATTCGGACTATTCGAGAGAGATTGCTAGTTGCTCAAGATCGACAAGCGAAGTACTACAACGCCAAGCACCGGAACGTTGAATTTGCGGTTGGCGATTGGGTCTACTTGAAGATCAAGCCATTCAAAGGTGTCTCCAGGATTCGACGAATGAAAAAGTTGAGTCCAAGGTATTTGGGTCCCTTTGAAGTGGTTGAGCGAATTGGCGAAGCGGCTTATCGGCTAGCTCTGTCGGCGGACTTGGGTGGGTTACATGATGTTTTTCATATCTCGGTGCTTCGGAAAGCCGTGAAAGATCCAGCTCAAGTGATCGCGGATGATCGGGTGCCGGTAGAGTATGGGCTAACGACGAGAGTTAGACCCATTCGAATTGAAGATCGAGCCGAGAAACTGTTGCGGAACAAGACGGTCGGTATGGTAAAAGTCCGGTGGGACAACTGCGGCCGTGAAGAGTTGACATGGGAACGCGAGCAGACCATGCGAGAAGAGTTCCCTGAGTTGTTTCTGTAATTGGTAGCGAGACTGTATATAGCACTTTTTATGTTACATTTTTCTTGCTATCTTTTTGTTACTTTCCTGTCTCTAAATTTCGAGGACGAAATTCTTGTAGGAGGGGAGGATTGTAACAGCCCAAAGTTCTGAAACAGGCAAATTTGGGTAACACGGCCTGGGACACGGGCGTGTCCCAGGGCGTGTCAGGTGACACGGCCTGCGACACGGGCGTGTCGCAGGGCGTGTCGGGTTGTGTCGACGATTGGGCTTTGTCTCGACGATTTTTCTTTGGTCTCGATGATTCGTCGAGATGAGGCACACGGCCCAGGACACGGGCGTGTCCCAGGCCGTGTCGCATGCTCGACGATTTTTGCTCGACAATCGTCGAGTGTCGAGAAGTGCGTGTCGAGTGTTGAACACGGCCTGTGACACGGGCGTGTCACAGGGCGTGTCAAATCAGGCGACGAACTCAGCCCGCCGAGAATTCGACAGGGCGTGTCTGGGTGCCGTGTCTGGGCACACGGCCGGGGACACGGGCGTGTCCCAGGCCGTGTGAAGTCTCGGGATGAATTGGGATTTTTTTCACCCAGGTACACGGCCACAGACACGGGCGTGTCTGAAGGCGTGTTGGTGACACGGCCCATGACACGGGCGTGTCCCGTGGGCGTGTCACTGGTTTGGATAAGTCGGTTGACCACCGCTTGAGGCACACGGCCAGGCACACGGCCGTGTTCGAGGCCGTGTCGGGTCAAATTATGTGTTTTTGGCAGAATCGTGGCCGTCCATTTCTTCAGTCTGGATCCAAGGGCTGAAAGATCTTCTTCCTTTTCCTTAAGGGCCGAACTCAGAGAATGATTTCTCATTTTCTTTGGCCTTCATCTTTCTTCAAGAGAGAGAGAAAGAGAGAGAGAAAGGAGGAGGAAGAAGGGAAGGGGGCTGCTGGTTGGTGGTGCTGCGGTTTACCGGCGAGAGATCCAAAGCCAGCGTTGCGGAGGAAACGCTCTTGCGAATCTTGCAAGCAAGCTTTCAAGCCATGGCACCGAAGCGATCGTCAAGGGTAACGACCTTTCTTCCTAGCCATGTGAAGGCTTCCTTTTAGCATATCTTTGTGAGTTCCCCCACCAAGAGGTGGCTGGTTTTGGGACTCTTTAGGTGGATGTGTGAAATCCCCCTTGTTAGCATATAGATCCGGAAATGGAGTACGGAATAGGCATGCTGTGTGAAGCCCATCTGGACAGGTTGGTCTAGATTGGTGATGTTGCATACGAACCGGAGAAGACTCCGTGATAAACGTGTAGGGTACGGAGTCTACGGGTTATACCTGCGAAAAGGAGTAGCAGGAAGTACTGGGGTGGTAGCCCAGGAAAATAGCCTTGTGCTGGTTTTGGGTCCAACCTGTGATTGAGGCACAGGAAGTACTGGTGGGACCAGGAAAGGCCCTTTTTGTGATGCTTGATGTCATAGGGTGTCCACCTGTGAAGCGAGTCACAGGAAGTACTGGTGTGCCCAGGAAAGACCCCTGACATTTGTAACTTGCGGTGTCCACCTGTGATGGGAATCACAGGAAGTACTGGTGCGCCCAGGAAAGACCCGCTGTTGTTGTGAGGAAATGGGTATAGTGAAATACCCAGGCTTGAATGCCAGGAACAGGATTGGTGAGACCGACCCGCGCCTTTGATATAGCCGTGAGTACGCTGTACTCGGAGAAGGCAAGGCGATTTGAGCAACGGGGGGTGGAGGATCCGACCTGCGCTATGTCCGTCTGACGTGAGACCAAAAGTGCGGTCTGTTGGAGCGCATAGCAAGAGTCTTCGGCCTGCGCGCCATGACACAAAGGGGGGCTACGGGCCATCCCGGTGTCCGAGGACTAACTCCGGCTGCACGTCATGGAGTAAATGCTCAAGAGTGTTACCGTTGGGTGTTAACCCTGATACGGTGGTGGGCAAGAGGTTGCCAGAACACCAAGAATGTGCCCTGAGTGCACGGACCGTTGGGCCGGGCGGCGAACGGTTGTGATGGCTTGTGTGCATGAAAGCACCTTTGATGATATAGCTTGCCATACTTGTGATCTGATATGCCTGCAGGGAAAATACCGCTGCCCCGAGAGGAGGGGTAGGGTCGTTATAATTTGGTCAGCTGAACGCTGACCGTTGCTTTTGTTTGCCACCGTTGGGTGGATTGTCCTTGCACAGGTGCTGGAGAGCCGAGCGGGTCGCATAGAGGTTGATGCTCCTGCTGGTGTTGCTGCTGCTGCTAGCCCTCGAAGGCTAATGTTCTTTTGAGTGTTTTCTTTTTGTGGCCGGCCTGCGCGCCAATTTGTTGAGGCCACTGCATGAAAGCCCTGTAAGGCCATAAGGCCAATACTTTATACATGTTGTAAGACATTCCTATCTATATATAAAATGCGGAGTTTATATTTGGACATTCATGAGGAGTTCAAGTAGATTAGGCTTCCGCTAGAATGCTTGTGATAGGTGCGATGCGCTACTCTGGTATCATCCTGTACCTTCACCGACCGTTTTGTGGTATATCCTGTGGGGCCCCGGCCGGACCTTCTAGAATATATCATATGAACGGATGGGGTTGTTACAAAAGTCCTCATCACTTTCACTACTTTCAGACTTTCTACTTGCTGACTCATCTGACTCAGTTTCAGGTACTTTTGGTGGTGGAGTTGGTGACTTACTTCTGTACTTTCTGGGGGCTTCTGTTTTGAAGGTCACTGTCCTTTACTTATGTTCACTTCTTGTTGATTTCTCCTCTTCTTTCCTCACCATTAACTACATTTCATAGGACAGCAGTTTGCCAAATAGTGTTGGTGGAGGAATTTCTGCCAATTTTGCCATTTCCCTAATGACACAGATCTTGGTGTCCCAATCTTTTGTAAGGGACCTTAGAAACTTATCATTTAGTTCATAATTACTGAACTCTCTACCATAGGACATGAGCTCATTCACAATCCTGTAGAACTTCTTATAGCACTCAGTTATGCTATCAGCCTTACCTTGTCTAAAACTTTCATATTCTTGGTTTAGCAAGGATTTTCTGTCTTGCCTCACTTCTTCAGAACCCTCCATGTACACAATAAGAGTATCCCACATTTCTTTAGCTGTCTTACATTGTATCAAATTCTGAAAAGTTGCATCATCTATAGCACTCATAATAATGTTTTGAGCCCTCTTATCCATAGTGGCTAGAATAATTTCTTCTTTTGTCATTTCAGAGAAATCCTTAGGTGTTCTCTGATTTGCATCTAAGACTGACACCTTCATGGGCACATATGGCCCTTCCTTCACTGTGATATAAATCCTAGGGTCTGAGGCTTCCATAAACAGTCTCACCCTTTCCTTCCAGATACCAAAGATCTCTTTCCTACATATGGGTAGCTTCATGTATCCCAATTCCTTATGATTCTCAGTGGAACCCATGGTTCTTGATTTTCTTGATTCTGTAATTTGACTTAGACTGAATCTGCCAACAGGATCTACTCAGACAGTTATGTCCCTTTTTTGAGTAACCTGGCTCTGATACCACTTGAAAGATATTGTACCTAATCACCTAGAGGGGGGGTGAATATGTGACTTAAATCTTTTTAACTTTTTAGGCAGAATTCAGAATAAAACACAGAATTATATCTACTTTATCACAGCACACATTCAGTAATCACAGAATTCCACAAGCAACCAGTAGACACACAGTTTTATAGTGGTTCCCCAAGGTTTGGGTACATCCACTTTCCCCCTTCGCCTATCTAGTAGTGTACTAGATTCGGCCAAACTCCTCCACTATCTCAGAACCCCAAAACAGGTTCCTACAGCTCAGGCCCAAGGCCCTACAACTCAGCTTCTTCACAAAGCCTACACTCAGCCACCAAGGCCTACACTCAGCCACCAAGGCCTACACTCAGCCACCAACGCCTACACTCAGCCACCAAGGCCTACACTCAGGCACAACAGGCCTACACTCAGAGATTTCAATCTCCTACACTCAGGAACTCAAGCCCTACACTCAGCCTTTATAATTACAGGATTACAAGACTCAGATCCCTAAGGATCCTAGAAGATAATTTGAATACAAAATATATACTCAATCAACTCAGAAATGTGGAAACCACCCGTCACCACACATCTTCCCAAAACCCCGAGGTGATGGTAAGGGGGGACGGGGGTACATAAACACCAAGGACCACCCGCTGCAGGTGATGTGGGACTAATCCATCCACGGGATGGCGGGGATATTCCGCCACACGGGGGCCCACCGGGGTCAACACCCAGACCTGGAACGCGATGGGGAAGCCCAAATATGCGGTCCCACACACACCCAATCCCGCTGGACCTTTGTTCTCAACACACCCCCGCAGCGGGATGGCTTTGATACCATGTGGAAACCACCCGTCACCACACATCTTCCCAAAACCCCGAGGTTATGGTAAGGGGGGACGGGGGTACATGAACACAAAGGATCGCCTGCTACGGGCAATGTGGGACTAATCCCAACCACAGGACCGCGGGGATATTCCGCCACACAAGGGGGCCCACCGGGGTCAACACCCGGACCTGGAACGCGATGGGGAAAGCCCAAACATGCGGTCCCACACACACGTGTCCTGATGGCAAATATAGTCTCAACACACCCCCGCAGCAGGACAACCTGGCTCTGATACCATGTGGAAACCACCCGTCACCACACATCTTCCCAAAACCCCGAGGTGATGGTAAGGGGGGACGGGGGTACATAAACACCAAGGACCACCCGCTGCAGGCGATGTGGGACTAATCCATCCACGGGATGGCGGGGATATTCCGCCACACGGGGGCCCACCGGGGTCAACACCCAGACCTGGAACGCGATGGGGAAGCCCAAATATGCGGTCCCACACACACCCAATCCCGCTGGACCTTTGTTCTCAACAAGAAATAAGCGAGAAGAGTTGTGAGTTTCTTGATGAGTTCTTGGAAGAACTCAGCTGAAATCAATCTGACTTGGCTTTCTTCAAAGCTTCTTGAATGTAGAACTCAATAAGATTGACCTCCTCTGCAGTTGATCCTTGATCTCTGCTACTTAAGATTTAGAACAAATCTGAACCCTTCTACTCAGCCTGGTTCCAATGGCTGACTTCTTGGATGGAGCTCTCTCTCTCCAACTTCTTAGATCTTCACTAGATTCTTCAAGGAATAGCTAGATCTTCTTTGTATAACTTAATGTGTTGATCTTTTGAACAACTGTTTCTGTAGATAGTATAAACCTATTTATAGGCCTTCTTCATGGTAACCGGCTGGTCCGGTCCATAACTGATTTCTGACAACTCTGACAGGTGCAGTAGACCGGCTGGAATGGCAGCTGTCAAGTCATCCAGTCAGTTCTTGAAAATTCTGTAACTGTCTGAAAGTGTCGAGACTGTCTGTCTTTAAGTGTCGACACTTATAGACCAAGTGTTGACACAAGTTGTCTAAGTGTCGACACTAGCCTACAAGGTGTCGACACAACTCCTTGTGTTGTAGATTTTATATCTCGACACTGCTTCTTCTTCATGTGTCGACACTGATAATGTGTGTCGACACAAGTACTTGTACTTCAGTCTATTGCTGAAATCTTGTAAGTGTCGACACATCTCCTTTGTGTCGACACATCTTCATGTGTTGAACTTGTCAGTGTCGACACTGCTTCTTAGTTTCGACACATGTCTTCAGTGTTGATACTTGCTGAGTATCGACACAGCTCCTTGTGTCGACACATTCTTCTTCTGTTGAGACTCTGGCTGAGTGTCGACACATCTCCTTAGTGTCGACACTTGTACTTAGAATATTCTTGAACTTTGCTAAGTGTCGATACATTCTCCTTGTGTCGACACTTCCTTCAAGTGTTGAATCTTCAGCTGAGTGTCGACACATTATTCTGGGTGTCGACACTTACTTTAAGTGTTGACTCTTATGCTGTGCGTCGACACATTCTTCTGGGTGTCGACACTTATACTTAGTCTCTGCTGTCTTTTGTTGAGTGTCGACACAGCCTCCAAGTGTCGACACTTTTTGATGTAGACACAGTTTCATTGGGTGTCGACACAACTTCACTGCACTTTTCTTCACTGAGTGTCGACACAGCTCCTTGTGTCGACACTTTCTGTCTGGTGTCAACTCAGCATCCCTGGTGTCGACACAATGACTCCAAGTGTCGACACTGCTTGCCTGGGTGTCGACACAAGTCTTCTTAAGTGTCGACACTTTCCCTCTGGGTGTCGACACATGGACTTAGAAACTTTTCCATCTTTCCTGCAAATACTTAACCTGCACAAGTGAACTCAAAACACATCAAATACATTTTGATGTATATCATTGAGTTGGGTGAGGCTTCTTCAAATCAGGTACATTTAAACTAATGTACCCAACACTTAGCAATAGGGAAGGTACCTGGCTCTAGGTCTAGCACAAACTCTACCTCTCTCTCACGAGCAAGTTCTAGAGACTGTCAAGAAAAATATTTGGAAACTCTTGCACTACCGAGAAATCCTCGAGACGTAGTATAACAAAAGCTATTTCCAAAGTAAAAATAGAAATTAGATATGCCTCGCAACCAGACCCTATAGCTCGACAAGCACGTACTACATAAATAATAAGGGAAACCTTATACTGAAAACCATAAACTCTCATGGGTTGGATATTGTCCGTCTTGAAGTCCAATCACATCGCCTTGCACTGGATGATCGCATCATACTTGGACAGCGAGTCAATGCCTAAAATCACGTCGAAGTCCACCAGATCCAACACCTTCAGATCCGCAAAAAGCTAGGTTTTCAGTTAGGCAAATATGGCAAC
Source organism: Platanthera guangdongensis (assembly GCA_039583875.1). NCBI lineage: Eukaryota > Viridiplantae > Streptophyta > Magnoliopsida > Asparagales > Orchidaceae > Platanthera > Platanthera guangdongensis. Next base: position 39,304,066 of record CM077165.1, on the reverse strand, counting down.
TCTGAATTTCTTGATTTGATATCACAAAATTTCCGAAGGGAAGCTTGAAGTTGAAGGAATTTTCTAACTGATCCACATCCAAACGACGTCTATCTACAAAACTCCAAGCTACGATGGAATGGTTGGCACCCAAACTAAAGAGAACGCGTGCCCACCTATTGTGCACCTTAAAATCCCATATAACAGTAGAATACGTAACTAAAGCGAATGAGGAACTAGAGCAACAATGCAGATTAAAAGCTACACTGGAATCTAACCTGATATCACTTGAGTAGAGGTCTGAGCATCCTCCTTGGTCACTACATTCAGCTTTCCTTTCCATTTGTCGTGGTTTTGTGGCAGCGACAGAGAACGAAGCAGGGTAGGCTACAGTGGAGACTGAGCCTGGGGTCAAGAAGACTACAGGTGCCCCTTCTGCCCGCATTGGAAACATGCCTTTTCCTTCGACCAGCAACGACTCACGTCATGTCCCTTCTTTGTACAAAACGAGCGCACCAGATCTCCCTTGGGTGTTCCTTGTATGGCGAGCACCCACTGCTGCTTCTGAGTGGCAGTCCTCTTGTAACATCTTTCATAGGGGTGGCTAGATCGACCACAGAAGCTACATATTTCTCCACCTTTCTTCTAAGAAGTATGGTCGGATGCCTTAGAACTCCCATCATCTTCAGCCTTTCTCTTTTCTTTCCTTAATGTCGGATCTCGATTCTTGGCATTGTCGATGGCCTCAACCGTCAAAGCGGCTTCCACTGCATTAGTGTAACTTTCATCTCTATAAGTGCATGCTAACTGTTAAACATCGCTTCTTAGTCCTCCGAGGAAGTGCATCACTCTTCCCGCCTCTAAGGCAACCTTATCCAGAGCAAATCTACTCACCTTACTAAACTCGATCTCATATTAGCTCACCGTGAGCTGTCCCTGCTTCAGATGCAGGAAATTATTCATAAGGCGGTTCCGCTGGACCGAGGGTAGAAACTTCTTAAGCAGAATCTTCATGAAGGACTCCCAAGAGCATCCTTCCTTCAAACTCTCCTTTTCCCGAATCCACCAGCCCTTAACCAATCCCTTTAGTTGGTAGGCCACAATTATTACCTTTTGGGCTTTTGCAATCCCCAAAAACGAGAACATCTCCTCGATAACGACGATCCAATCATCCAAAACCATAATGCTCGCACTCTCGCGTAGGTAGGAGGTCCTAATCGCTGAAAATGTGAAATAAAATTGATCTCTCAGGGTAGCATCACTGAGGGAAGCAGAGGAGCAGGAGGAACGGGTATGGCTTGACCCACAGCAAGATCTTGCAATAAGGGTTACTGTGCGGGAGCGGCAGACAACAAAGACTGAATCTGCAATTGCATCGCCACCAACTGTCTCGACGGAGCCTCATTATGCTAAGGCAGACTCTCAATCACTGCATCGCTTAGCGCACCAGACGACTCACCCTCCAACTCGGGAGTCAACCGAGTCATAGGATGTATAGCCGACATTTCTAGAAAAGCAACGGACGACTCATCAAAATCCTAGATTACAACTAGTCCACACAACTCAATTCATATCATCCTTAAAGGACACTTGCTTATGCTGCAACTTGCTCTGAGATTTTATAATGATGTTATGTCCTACATATGATGATATCCTCTCATCCTATTAACTCATGTGTCTATGATATTAATGCATGAATTCTTTATTCAATAAAAAAATCATTTGTGTACATGTGTCATCATGTAAACCTTAACTTAGCATGCGTGCTTATGCGATGATATGCTATGTATGCAGTGCTATGTATTCTAAAAAGGCCTTAATGCTTATATGAGCGTTGTATACATATAATGTTATGCATCCCATACTACATAACATCGCATGCAACGAAAAAAATAAAACGTGCTAATGGGCACCCATGCACATGTTGCCACCTTTGGTGGATCCAAATACAAACACATATTATGCATCGCATACTACATAATATGCCCCGTATACTTATTATCATGCTATGAGTGTAGTGAATATGCTTCGTCTAAGATGAACTGATGACACATCGATGTGTGCATGCAAACAAATGGAGGAAATCAAAACTATATTAAACTGGCTGGTTCGACCAACTTGTCAAACCAACCTCCCTCTGATACCTTTTGTCACAACCCGCATTTTCTCCGCATTAAAGGGTATATCAGAGTAAGGATAAAACACGAGTCATGATGCCACGTCAGCAGGGGATAACTGCAGACGCTCAGGCGAGACCTCAACTAAATAATTACTTTGAAAATTAATATGTTAATTAAGGGAAATCCAGTTTTAAGTTAAGTAGTTAACCGTATCCCTTGGCTTAGTGGATCAACTAGTCCATGAATAAAAAACATAGTCATACGCTGCGGAAAAATACTTGTTTATGTTGGTTTTAACGTCCAACATGAGTATTACCGTCCCCGAAGGACAACTCATGCTATGCAACACTCTAGATTTATAATAAGTATAGGAAAAAGTCTTTACGCTAAACAGAAAGTAGTGACTTCGTTTTGAAAGAGATGGCATGAATGATATACTAATAATAAGGTTTTATAAGCTAAAAATATCTAACATGCAGTCTAGCATAAAATATTCCAGAGAGCAAGTAATCCAAACAATCCGATGAAAATAACTAGCAGCTAGCAAAGTGTACAAAAATCAAAAATCCTGTGGGTGTCAACAACCTAACACGAACCAAAATAACCAAAAGTATGTCTGAACCAAGTAAAACAAAACTAAAAATGACAAACAACCTCACGACGGCGAGGTGAAAGCCACAACCAACACTACTACACTGAAACTCCAAAGTAAGCTCCACTACCTGCTACTGCTCTGAACCTGAGACATTACAAAGACAGAACACCTAAAAAAGAATATACAAGTGATGGTAGAAAACTTGAACAAAAGTAAACACCGGTCATAAGGGGTACCAACCAAAGACCAAAAGTACTGAAGTAAAGTACAGAAGTAAAGTACCAAAATTGGAAAGCAACGCTTACGTGATTCGTCACGTACATCAAAATACCAAGATTCACAAAGCTATAAGGGGGAAAATGATTAAATCATAAGGAAGAATTGCATAACTTTATTAGCCACATGTAATCAACTCTACCTAAAAACACAGGCGAGGTAGTCACACATCCGAACATACCCTCACAGATAAATATCCATCTAAGTACGGCGGGAGTCACTCCACCATACATCAACAGACGCCCAAACAACGGGCGAGGTGGTCACTCATCCAGACACACCCTCACGGATAAATATCGGTCTAACTGCAGTGGGAGAATCATTCACGCCACCATACACCGACAGACACACAAACACCCGGTAGAGTTCTACAAGGCACTAATAAAGGAAACACGCATTTGTAGAGGTGGTTTCATCCACAAACACCCGCAAGAAGGAAAACCATGATATAAATCTCAAGACTTAGCACATCGAATTCTACTAAAAATCGCTAGATTTAGGGATCGGTTGATCAACCTCTAGGAAAGATGCATGACCTTAAATAAATTCTACCTCATCCTACACGGTAGTCAAAATACGATTAAAAGATAAAGATTCAACCGCATCGTTAAATAACTAACAACTCTACAAGGTAGGATTAGCATAATCATGAACATAATAATATAAGTGGATCTTAAGTAAAAGATCAAAATAGTACCACTAATCAACGAGTCAATCATGATAACAACACTAAATAAAATGGGTTAGAGATTCCATCAAGATCGGAAAAAGAAGGAAGAGGGGAAATAAAACACCAATTGTATTGTTTTGCCAGAGTAGACCTCCAAATCGCACCTCGGCGTAGCTCGGGACTAAGGAAAATGGGGAAGTCATAATCTGGACAAAACAATGGGCGAAATAGAAGTTAAGGTCAAATACCCTAACAAGAAAAAACTCAAGAAATGGGGAAAACTTTACGACGATGACGTAACTCTCGTTGAGAACTTTCGGGATCTATACTCGGTTGAAGATTTTGAGCACCGGAGCACTATCGGCGACCACCGGAAACCCCATAGAAAGGACGTTTTCACTCTCGCTTGCGCCGCTCTGGTTCGGAATTTTCCGGAAGGAGATAGTACAACTTAAATGAAGGAGGGGAAGAAAGAGGAGTAGGTGTGTGTATATATAAATATAAATATAAATATACATATATATATATAATAATAAATATAGTATTAAAATAATATACCTTTAATAGTTATAATTTACGAAAACAGACCAGAGTTGGCTGAACCAGAATTCGCGAGGAGTCATGGATTTCTCGAAAAGAACATAGGGAAGAATTTCTATGGTAGAAGACAGTATCTCGGGAGCTAAAGAGGCATCTCGAGTATAGATAAAGTTCTTTCGAGAATAAAGAGAGACTTCTCGAGTACTGAGGAAGACGAGTTCTCAGGAACTAAGGAAAGCTTCTCGAGAAGTGAGGGAGACTTCTTTGGTACAGAGGAAGAAGAGTTCTTGGGAACTAAGGAATGCTTCTCGAGAAGTGAGGGAGACTTCTCGGGTAATAGAGTAGACTTCTTGAGAACAGGTAAAAGCAATTCTCAGGAACAACAAGACAGGACTTCTCCAGAATAAAGGACAGAGCTCGAGTTCTAAATATGAAGCTTCTCGAGGGCAGGGAAGGGCTTCTCAAGAACTGAAGGGCAAAAGTTGAAAATTGATTTGTCTATTATTCCGGGATAAAATGTCAACTCTACGAATTTAACAACGAAGACAATACTAGAATCCGACGCACCATTCGTGAGAAACTAGCATCAATGCTTACTATAAGCATACATGTCACAAATTTAACTCTTCCAACAAGAAAACATTCAATCTCATCAAAACCCCAAAATCTGTCAAATAGACTCAACGGACGCGAAAACGCACTAATGGTGCAGCTCCATCAATATGACGTAAAAAATGTAACTCCCTGACGTCATAAATATGACAATACCAAATCAAATAAATATCATAAATGTCGGGGGTGTTACAGATGCATTATCAGCTCTAGGATTGTAACATCTAGATAAGTAGAAGTACATTATATTGTGATTCTACTAGTGTCATCTCAATTGCTAGGAATCCTATCTCACACAGTAGATCTAAGCATATTGAGATTAGGTATCATTTCATTAGGGAGCATGCGGAATGTGAAGATATCAATCTTGAGTTTGTCCCAAAAGACAAGCAAGTGGCTGACATCTTCACTAAACCACTTGATGAAGCAAAGTTCAACACCTTCAAGTTTGAATTTGGTATGTTGAACTTAGCATAGCTTCAGTTGCTCCTCATGGTATTTAAGTTATACTTTTTCTTGCAGGTGGACAAGTACTTCAGGGAATTGAAGATCCATTAAGAGTGTATATCTTAAGTGGTATCATGCTGGTTGAAGCACTATCCAGATGATGCAGATCATAGGGTCTATTAGGAAACATGATGGATGATGCTTCAGTTGAGGGGGAGCAAGTTCAGCACTGCTCCAGCACTCTCAAGTGGTTCAACTGCTACTTATTTCTAATCAAAAAGGGGGAGCAGAAGATTAGATCCTCCCTTGCTATTTTGCATAACTCAAAAAAGGAGAGGAGAAGGCATGAATCTATAATCATAGGATAGGGGGAGAATGATACAAGTGGTATCAGAACTATGACAAAGAAGGTTATGATCAAATTGATCAAGACCAGGTAGCAGTAATTAAGGGGGAGTAGGAGCAGGTGTGTCCTGCTGGCAAGACAGTATGGTAACTATAACTTCTCTTGTTATTTGTTTTCCAAGTTGATATATATCTACATAAGTTATTGTATGTCATTGACTCATTTGATTGAGGGTTTTGACTTCTTCAAATAGGGGCATATTATTTTTTCCATTGCGCACAATATCCTAGATTTGAAGAAGTCAATCATATCAATGTCATACACAAAGTTGTATTTGATGTATGCTTAAGTTCATGCATGCAGCTTTGTCCTTATAACTTTGATAAGACAGATATTTCAAGTTTGTCAAAGGTGGACACAAAGATAGATGCTATACAGGAAGGAATTTGCCTAAGTTCACTGGTGTTGTGTGATGTTTACCACTCAATGCCAGGTGCAGGAAATCGGTTAAATCCACAGGCATTGGGTGATGTCAACTCACTCAATGTTTGATGCAAGCAAGATGATGGAAAGGGCGGAAATTGCCTAAGTCCACAAGAGTTGAGTGAAGTCTACTCACTCAATGCTAGGTAAGAAAAAGTATTGAGTATAACTTGGTTAGTCAAAGCCTAAGGAGAAGTGGCCAAGTCCACAGGCATTGAGTGTAGTCTACTCACTCAATGTCATACAACAAAATGCTATGAGATAGGCTGAGGCAGTCAAAGCCTAAGGAGAAGCTGGCTGAAATGTGGCTAAGTCCACTGGCATTGAGCGAAGTCTACTCACTCAACGCCATATCGTCAAAATCATTGAGTATTGCTAAATCAGTCAAAGTCACAGAAAATCTATGTAAATATTTGAATAAGTCCACAGGAGTTGACTATAGCTTACTTACTCAATGCAATATGATAAAAAGCATTGACTGAACCTTAATTAGTCAGAGATAGTGTTTGCTACAAAGGATTTTGTCTAAGGACAAAAGCGTTGAGTGAAGACTGCTCACTCAATGCCTAATCAACTGAGAAAATGTCTAAGGATAGAGGCGTTGAGTGAAGTCTACTCACTCAACGCCATGTCAATATAATTGACAGATGCTGAAAGCATTGAATGAAAAAGCAACACTCAATGCTTCCCAAGCAAGAAAGTTGGCTAGTTCAAATGCATTGAGTGTAGCTTACTCACTCAACACCAGATAACAAAAGAGTATCTGTTAAGTAGTTTGGCTTTGAGTAATGAATGCTCACTCAACGCCTACCAATAGAAAGTTTGGCTAAGGCAAAAAGCGTTGAGTGATGAAGACACACTAAATGCTCTCAACACCTAGTAACAGAAAGTTTGGCTAAGGAAAAAATCATTGAGTGATGAAGACATACTCAACGTACTCAGCTCCAGGCAAAAAACATTGAGTGAACTCTACGCTCTCAACTCCAAGAGGCAGAAAGGTTTTTTAAGTGTTTTGGAGTTAAGTGAAGCTTACTCACTCAACACATAATGACTAAAATTTCTTCCATGTGTTTTGGCGTTGAGTGAAGAGTGTTCACTCAACACCTAGTGATAGAATTCTATCTAAGTGTTTTGTCTTTGAGTGTAGCTTACTCACTCAACGCCTACACTAAAAATATTTTATTTTGGCTAAGTCCACAATTGGTGGTGTCAGCAAAGTCAATGGAGTTTAAATTAAGTGCGGGAAAGCTACAAAACACGAAAATGTTTCTGGAAGTCTACTGTACGACTTCTTCCATTAAAGCAAGATGCAGTTGTCTGCTGCAGGTGGTCCCACTACTTCCTGGAGCTGTTAGTTGGCGGAAGATATAAAGGGAGCTTCAGATGTTTAACTCAACTTTTAGGTTTTTATCCAAAATGCAAAAAATATGGCTGGACTTCATCTTCTTCGTCATTGCTGCCGAGAAAAAACTTGAAGCCTTCCAGCAGAACAAAAGGTTCAGTTAGTTGTAGCACTTTTCTTTAGCTACAGCAAGATCAGAAAGACTTCTGATAAAGAAAGAAAGGAGAGCCTTCAGACTTCTGCGGGTTCAGTTAGCTGATTAAAGATATCAAGACCAAGACATTCTTCCTTCGTCTTCAGCAAGTTCAGAATTTATATTTTGAGATTCTTCCAGCAGAGGCAGAAATTTCTCCCTACTACTGTGAAGAAAGATAGATCCGAGATAACTCAGCTTTAGTTATTGATACAGGGAAATTTCTCTATGTCAAATTAATTAATCCACTATTTCTCTATAGGATCCTTTTTGGATCTGTGCTGTAGGGCCTTTGGCCTGAGGTATGACAAATTTTCCTGAGCTGTAGTAGAGTTTTACTCTCTGAGTGTAGGATCCAGTTTGGATCTAAGGTACGTGATTTTTGATCACTGAGCTTTAGGGCTTAAAAACCTGAGGTAGGTGAGTCATTCTCACTGAGTTGTAGGACACTTGTTCCTGAGCTGTAGGATCCTTTGTATCTGAGGTAGGATCCTTTGTGGATCTGAGGTAGGGTTGTGCTCCCAGCCTGAATTGTAGGGCCTTTGGCCTGAGGTAGGTGATCTGCTGATCAAAGAGTTGTAGGTCACTTGTGCCTGAGCGATAAGTCTTGGAGGAGACTGAGAGATCCCGAGGGATCCAAGGTGTAAACTCTTTGAGCTGAGTTTTGGAGAAGTGACTTGTCTAACTGAAAGTTAGAAATGTGGGAGGAGAGTGGATGTACCCATAATCTGGTGAACCACTATAAATTTTTGTGTGTTTTTCCGTGTTGTTTTCTTTTTGCAGGTTCTTGAAAGTTAATAACTTCCAACACACTAAGTAACTAAAGAAGAAGCTAAAAGAAAGTCACAAGACATCATTAAACTTAATCACCCCCCTCTAGGTTGCAAGCTACCTTGAAAATTAAGACTCTCACACATGACTGGAACAAGGAGTAATCTGAAGGAGTATACTACAGTGAAGGATGGACCCAAAGTTATCTTTGGTTGTTCAGACAGAGGACTCACCGGAGGGTATGGTAAGATCACTAGTAGAATTGTAAGTGTTATGTGCTAAACAATGGAAACTACTGAAAGTCTATTTTTCAAGGATAGATAAATTACCTAGAGGGGGGTGAATAGTTTTTTGGTCTCTTTGAGACTATCTTTCCCTTCCTGTATCATATCTTGTTATTTTCTTTTATCTTTCAGCTTAGGGTGATCTAGAGCTTGTCCTTAACACCTGTAAATAAGAAAAGAAAACAACGACAGAAAAACACGCAGACATTTATAGTGGTTCCCAATTGAGTACATCCACTTTCCCTCCCACATATCCAACTTACTTGTAGGAGTAGGCACAAACTCCTCCAAACTGCTCCTACGAGGTTACACCTCAGATCCAGCAGGATCTTTAAGTCTCCTCCAAGACTCACTTCTCAGCGACAAAGGCCTACACTCCGTGATCAGCAGAACACCTACCTCAGGCTGTTAAGCCCTACACTCAGGCTGGGAGGATATCCCTACCTCAGATCCTAAAGGATCCTACCTCAGAGCTCTGTAATTCTCCTAAACTGAGTGGCCCGCAAGCTGTAACACCCCCTATCCGTCGCATAGCATATAGCAGTAGGTCCGGCCGGGCCCGACGCCATATACCACAGACAGACCGGGTGTTTACTCAATGGAAACCATCCAACCAATCCAACGTCCTACACAGAGTATTCTAGCATGTTTTCCATACCATGGCACGCAGGTCGGTCATACATGAACAAAAGCAAGTAAACACTCCAATTAGGCCTTCGAGGGCCGGCTTCGCAATTTGGGCTTTAGCCCGCTATTGACCGCTTGGTCCAGCAGCACCTGCAAGCAACAAACCACCGCATGGTGGCAAACAAAGGCAACGGTCAGCAATGCTGACCAAATTATAACGATTCAGCCCCCAATTCGGGGCGGCGATGCTCCTTCCCTGCATTTTATTAGCACAACCAAGCAGTAAATAAATACATTGCATCATAGGCATTTGCACGCACGACCACACGCCCCGTGCTCTCAGGGCACATTCTCGTTGATCACAGTCTAAGTCTGCCGACTCACCACCGTCCATAGGATGGCAATCTCTCGTGAGCATTTGGTATTTCTGGCCACTACCTAAGACCCTCCATCTATGCCAACGGTAAGTACCAAGTAACTTTAAGTCTCTTTAACCGAACGACATAGAGCGGGTACGGTTCCGCCTGACCCGTTGCTCACACCGCAACGTTAATTTAAAACATATGCGCGGGTCAAACTTTCCCGAGTCCCAAATCATTTACACACAACACATAACCCATTTATGGTGAAATTGACTCCCAGGCCACCAAGTTGGCAAGATCTCGCATCCGCCCAGTTTTCCGGGTGCACCTTCGGGTTAATCTCCAAGGCTCCCTATTGCAATCTACCACGTAGACAACCCAAAAAACAAATATTCGCACGGAGTCTTCTCCGGCATTTATGCAATACAACATCACTGAGTCAGACCAACATGTCTGGATAGGCTTCACACATCATGCCTATGTCCGTTCTCGTTTACGGACACTACACAACGGGGACTTCACATATCTACCCGAAGGAAAGCCTCCAACTCACCGCAAACTCGCGAGAGCAGGCTTCCTATGCAAAAGAAGCAGAGCTTCACATGCTCAAGTAGAGAATCGTTACCATAGCATTCTTCCTTGGCACCATGGATATGTAAGCGGATGAAAAGCACCGCACTCTCTTTGCCTTCATAGATCCGAAGTCGGCTCGTGATTTGGAGCTCTAAAACTCCTCCAAAGACTGGATCTAAGCTTCTTCTTCCTCCTTTGCTCTCCCCACTCTCTAGGATCTAGACAGAGAATACGGCAGGAAAAATAAGGGTTCTGAAACCCTTCTCTCGGTATAACTCTTTCAGGAATAAGCACAGCCGTTGGATCCCACTAAAAGGGATGCACGGGCACAATCCAGGTCTGACCAGGACGAATATGGCTAAACACCGCATGGTACACCTACAGGATCAGGACACGCCTGCGTCAATGTCGGAACAATTAGTCAACTCCCGCCAATCCCGTGCGTCGACACTGGGCATCGACCGAGTCAGACACGCCATGAACAGCCCCGCGCTCGACAATCGTCGAACCAAGATCGTCAACCGCTGACAGATCATCGAACGGAGATCTATACCCCGATCGTCGAACGCAACACTCTGGCCAAATCATCAAACGCACGACCCGATCGTGGAACCCACGGCCCGATCGTCGAACACAGATAGTTGGCCCGATCGTCGAACACCGATAGTTGGCCCGATCGTCGAATACAGCATTTTTACCAGATCGTCAAGCGCTGCTCGACGATCGTCGAACCCAGGTTTCTGCCTGATCTTTTGCCAGAACTTTGAACTACTCCGACATGCCCTGGGACAAGCCCGTGTCCCAGGCCGTGTACCCCTGCCAAATTCCAAATTTGGTTCTGATTCGTCACCCGTCGCTCTTTTAAGTTTTGAGGTGTTACACAAGCCACCTACCTCAGCCTTATCATTAAAGCCTACAGCTCAGACTTTTCAGCCCTACAACTTCAGGCACAAGGCCCTACTCTCAGAGTATTGCAACACTCTTACAACTCAGTACTCCTCAAGGTACCTACAGTTTAGTGACAAACTTGTCACCTACCTCAGGCATAAAGGCCCTACACTCAGAGAGCAGCACTCTCCTACCTCAGGCAATTAAGCCCTATAGCTCAGATCCACAAATGGATCCTACCTCAGTACTCCAGCAGGGCACCTATAGCTAAGTGACCAAAAAGGTCACCTATAACTCCGATTCAGGTAAACTGAATCCTACAGGATGAAAGTGGGTTGATGTATATTCTTGACATAAGAGATATTTTTCTGTGTCAAGATTCTTGACTGAGATTCACTCAGCCCAACAATGACTACAAGAATTTATTTCTTGAGTCTACCTTCACTGAACCAAGATACACTTAGTCCTAACTACTTCCACAACAACAAGTAATTACTTGTGCTGGAAGTTACTTGGAGTGCAATGTTCTGCCACTTCCTGAACAGAGACTGAAGCTCATCCCTAACTCCTTCACAGCACCAGGAATTTTTCTTCTGGTTAGTGAAGTTACTACAGCTAACTGCTGCAACCTGAGCTGAGAAAATAACAGCTCAAACTTTACAAAATGGAATAGTTCTGCCTCTTGCTCCTTTCCTTGGCTGAGCTGATTCAACCCTAACTTTGATTCTTGAGGAATGGTCCGCTGAGTCTTCCTTCAGATTCTTTAAGCTTTCTTCTCTTCACAACATCCAGATAAAGATCTTCTGGTGCTTGTGTTGCAGGAACTGTGAAGAACCTGCAGCAAGATTCGATCCTTGACTGCTATCTTTTCCCTCGGAGAAAATACACTAAACTAGCTTGCTGGTGCAGGTGAGAATGGTACCAGCAATCTTGTTTTTGAAGGTCTTGATACAACAGCTAACTTGCTCTCTGTCTGTAGACTAGAGCTTCCTATTATTCAGCTCCACAATAATGGCAGAGAAGAAGAACTAACTTGATTTCTTTTTCCCTGAAGTGTGTTTTCCTCTATTCGCCTCTTTTATTTTATTGATTGTTGACCCAACGACTCTGGAGCAGTGGGCCCCACATAATTAATGTCCAGCAGCAACTTTACTTTAACGCGAATTGTCGTACAGTATGTCTGCGGCACCATTTATCGCATACTGTAGTCATCCCGCCACTAATTTGAAATATGTTGACTTGTTGACTTGCTGATGTCATCAGCTGTGGTCTTAGCCAAAAATCAAACAACATTAGCATAGGTGTTGAGTGAGTAAGCATCACTCAACGCTAAAATATTTAGACAGATTTACTGTCCCGTGGCGTTGAGTGAGTAAGCTTCACTCAACACCAAACTACTTAGAGTATAAAACAATTTCTAGGAATTGAGTGAATCAGCTTCACTCAATGCCAACTTGCTTTATCAGCTATCTGGTGCTTGGAGTTGAGTGTGTGACCATCACTCAATGCCAAAACACTTAGATGTTCTATCTCCACTAGGCATTGACAGCGTTGAGCGACCAACCTCCACTCAATGATTTTTCTGTTTGCCATTTTTCTAATTAATTGTCTAAGCGCTTTCTTGTACACAGATGAGACAAACACTTGTCTCAGCGGTTGTGCTGAGACAAACTCCTGTCTCAGCGATTTCTTCTCAGAGTTTTCAACGCTTTCTTCTTCACAGCTGAGACTGTCTCAGCGATATCAATGCTTTCTTCTTCTCAGCTGAGACTATCTCAACGGTCTCAATGCCTTCTTCTCAGCTGTCTCGGCGCTTTTGCCTTAGACACATTTTCTGGCATTAGCTGTGTTCATCGATCTATGGGCAGAGCTCGATGAACTTCAATCTTCTCAACGCTACCTTCTTCAATAGAAGTGTTGAGGGAACTTGCTTTGCTCAACGCTTCTAGACTTCTCAGCTGTCTCAGGAGTTTTTGCACTTAACTGTCTCAGCGGTTTTGTCTTAGCAGTTTTTTATTATTAGCTGAGACAAGCCTTTGTTTTAATGCTTACTTCTTATCTGATATTTAGTTCAATAACTGAACTGAGTTCGCCAAATGGCAAACTGAGCTCGACGAACTCTGAACTCAGTTCGACGATTTTTCTGAACTGAGCTCGACGAACTTAGAGTCTCAACCTCTGAACTTAGCTCGACGAATGGTCAACTCAGCTTGACGAACTCTGAACTCAGTTCGATGAATCTCTGAACTGAGTTCTACTCAAAGCCATTTTCTGTATGGAGTTGAGTGTGTCACATCACTTAGATAACTTGTCTAGACTTGTTCCATGAAACATCCTGCACATGATGAGCTTAAACAATATCAAATACAACTATGTATTAGTGTTGATTGTGATGCCTCTTAAAATCCAATCTAGGGAACATTGTGGGCAATGGACGAACCAATCTCCCCCTATTTGAAGAAGGCAGAACACACAGCAAGCACTAAGAGGCATTAACATAATATGCTTCTAAATTCATGCAACTGTAGTTTATGATCTGCTACAACTGCAAGCCTATTCTATATTAATATAGTGTGCTCAAAATTAATTATATTGACTTAAAAGGTTAAGTCAACATACCCTCATACTACTTGAGTAATTGCACAAGTAATAAGAACTCTCCTTTTTATACCACTTCATACTTACGTGAAGCACCACTAAGCATTGCCCCTTATGTATTACCACACATATCTCCCGCCTTTTTGTCTTCTTCAATAGGTATATCTACTGATTGAGTAGAAAATATCATGGGAGAGATTATCTCATGATCCTAGACAAAGACCTGAGTTAATACTGCTAAGGAAATCATCCTAGTGATCAGTCTGCTAGCTTAGGAGTTATACCTTTAATGTTGATACATTAATACAACACAACACTGCAGTATTTGAACAAGCTGCTAATATAGTTCAACTTGAGTGAACCATGGATCCTCTTTAGTTGGCTGGTAGCTGGCCCTCTTCTCATATTCTCCCCCTTGGTATGTGTATTGTCCTTAAGACAAACTAATCAGCTGTTGTGATAGCTGATCTACTGCAGCGGCTGCTTGCTTCTTCTCAACAGGAGGTTGATCTTATTCAAGCAAGTGTTGGACAAGCTGCCCCTTTATAGGAGTATTTCCTGTCATTATTTCTGCATGTGCTGAGCTTACTCCCCCTCAATAGGAGAATCCTTCTCATTCCGACTGCGGGACACTTAAGTCCATCTAAGTCTTGAAACCACTCAATTGTTTGTATAGTCTTTATGTCACATCAAGGACTTATCTACCTTATATAATTTATTTTTGTTGAGACAGAACTTCTCCCCTCCTTTAGCATCTAACTTACCTTTGGAATCAACTTTCTGATTAGCAGTACAAGAGTGTTCAACCCACTCAGTAATATATTGGTCATTACATTGATCTCCACTCTTGATCAATCCCTTCTTGGTTTCTGAATAGACGGGGGAGAGTCGTTCTGCTATAATTCTCTTCTCCCACTAGCTGATTGCAGATGATACCACTGGTGCAGCTGCTAGCTTTCTCTTCTCTTGAGGCCGAATTTTCTACTGCAACTTCTTTACTTTAAGACAACTTGAACGTTGAATGATCTTTCCATGAGCCATACTTTCATCCAGATACCAAGTCTTTCTTTACACTTCTTCCAGCAGGTGCCATCACTTGGGTAGTTTCCCTCTCAGCTTCTACAATGTTCATGGGGGCAAGCTGATCCTCATCAGTAATGCTGATCTATTCTGTGTTGGGAAACTGTGGGTAAGATTCAAGCTTGTCCAGTAACCTTGACTGAACATGCTTCCCATTAACATTTGAACAGATCATGTCCTTATGACTTTCAATCATCATATCAGCTGATGATACCACTTGACTGTTTGTCCCTTCAGTGAAGTGAGTTTTATCAGCTGAGCTGTGTGCCTCTTCCTTGGTTAACATAGAGGAGCTACTTGTGCTTTGGAACCTCTTGAAAATCTATTCATCTGAACATTATGTGATCCTTCTCAGATTTGCTGGAGTAGCAGCAAGACTTTGTCCAATCAAACATTCCTGCTGGTTGGATCCAGCTGGCCTTCAACCATGAGTGTGCATTTGTCCTTCTTCTGGATTTTACTCAACATTCTCTTCCTCTTGGGCAAATAGAGGAACAACCTAGATAGTCAAAATTCATCACCAATGGTTGATCTTAGGTCCTTCCCTCACAGGGGTATGAATCATAAGATGACTTTCTTGTTCCAGTGTAAGTTCTGGAACATCTTCTGTCCAAGTGCCACATGGGGGATGGGCACTTAGACTAACCTGCAAAATAGAATTACCTTACCTTATGACCCCAATAGGTATTGGGTCCTAGGTTCCGGTTAGCCTAAAATATGACTTGCCTACCTGTAGAATGTCTGACAGGTAGGCTAACTCTTGCTCTAGACACAGAAGTATTGTGCCAGCAATCTAGGGAAAAATGTCCCACCCTGCCAGAGTACCAACACTTTTGGATATTAAATCTTCTTATCTGCGCAGGTCTTGCAGCGTGGTTAACTGTTCACTGAACAGAAGGAAGATGAGCAGCAACTTTCTTCAGGTTCCTTTCAGCAAGGATGTGACTGAAGGTCATTCTTCCAACAGGCTTTCTTTGATTGCCCTGAATGGTATTTACAGTTGTGTTCTTTGCAGAAGACAAGTTGTTTATATCATAAGAATAATACAAGTTAGGCTTACTGGTAGACTGGCCCTTGGTCTGAGTCCTTGTTGGATGGGCTTGAGTGAAAGCCACTGCCTTTCCCTTGTGAGTTGGGGTCGAGGCGCCAAATATAAATTGTGCACCATGGGCTATTTGTACTTTTTCATGGGGAGCCTTAAAGGCACTCAATCCCCTACCCTTTCTTCTCCCATTGTAGGATACACTTGTAATCTTACACGAAGAATTCTCATTCTTATAGGGACCATGCATGCAGTCCTGGTCATTCTTTTGAGAAGGGAGGATTATCTTATGAAAGGTTGACTATGGCACAACAGGAGCTTGGCCTCTCCTCTGAGATTGGATAACTTTTATAATCCACTCAGATTCAGATTTTCTCTTGATAGCATCTATCTTAGAGAAATTGGCCACTATCCACTTCTCCCTTTCAAGTTTCTCTTCAGGAACCTTGATCATAGAGTCCTTATATTTGATAGACTCAACATGGATATCTACCATGTTCTTCAGATGATCAACTTCCCTCCCTTTCTGAGATAACAAGGATGAAGTCTCATCTTGCTGGGAAGCAGCTAGCTGGAGGGAGGCAATTTCCTCTGCTTATTTCTTAACAAGCAGCCTGCTTTCCTTGAAAGATTTCAGAAGAATAGAATGATTGTCAATCAATTGTTTGATATCATTATCTGTCAAAGGACCCTCATCATCACTTGATGAGGAAGCATCAGATTTTGAGCAAGACTTATGAACTGAACAATAAGAGGAACCATACAAAGATTTTACCTGATCTGGGCAAGGCTAATCCTGTCAATATTCTTCTTCTTCTATCATGGCAATTAGTCCATAACAACTGCAGTCATCTTCTTCTTCATCATCCACCTCTGAATCACATTCTGATTGTGTCAGAGGGGCCCTAATCTCCATTCTAGCATCTCAATGATTGACTTCTCCTGCTGCAATAGCTTCATCTTTAGCAGCAGCAACCACTAGCCCAATGCAGGCTTCTTTTTATTCTTTAGATTCTGAACCACTATCTGAAAAACTGACTTCCACTGTCCCTTCCATGTAGCCAGTGAGAGAATCCAACATCTCATTGGCTGTATTGGAGTGGACAAACATCTGGAAGGTGGAGTCATCTATGTCACTTACCATGATGTGTTGTGACCTCTTATTCATAGATGCAAAGTTGAATTCATCTTTAGACATCTCTACATACCATAACTCTTTGGGGTCTGGATGCATGCGTCTGATGTAGGGACCCCCAAGGGAATGAAGGGTCTTTCTTGAACCGAAGCCATGACTCTAGGATCACTGGATTCCATGATTTGCTTGACCCCTTCTTTCCAAGTCTTAAAGTTCTCCTTATTGTAGACTTGAAGCTTCATTCCTTGTTATTCTATTTTGAACCCACAAGTGTAACTCTTTTAGCTATCCTTGGAGCTTAACTGAGATTGTTAAATCCTTTTTAAGTAACCTCCCTCTGATAGCACTTGAAAGTCTATGTTTCAAGGGTAGCTAAATCACCTAGAGGGGGGGGGTGAAACGGTTATTGGTCTCTTTGAGACTATATTTTGCTTCCTGTATAATATCTTGTTGTTTTCTTTTATCTTTCAGCTTAGGGTGAACTAGTGCCTGTCCTTAACACCAGAAAATAAGAAAAAAAACCATAGAAAAGCACACAAAGATTTATAGTGGTTCCTCAATTGGCTACATCCAATTTCCCTCCCACCTATCCAACTTACATTTTGGACTAGGAACAAACTCCTCCAAACTACTCTTAAGAGCATACACCTCATATCCCGCAGATCTTCAAGTTTCCTCCAAGACTCACTTCTCAGCCACAGTGGCCTACACTCAGTGATCAGCAGACCACCTACATCAGGTTTTTAAGCCCTACACTCAGGCTAGGATGGTAGCCCTTCCTCAGATCCCAAAGGATCCTACCTCAGAGCTATGCAGTGCTCCTACACTCAGTGACCCGCAAGACACCTACCTCAACCTTATCAATAAGGCCTACAGCTCATGCTTTTCAGCCCTATAACTTCAGGCACAAGGCCCTACTCTTAGAGTGTTGCAGCACTCCTACAACTCAGTACCCCTCCAGGTACCTACAGTTCAGTGACAAACTTGTCACTTACCTCAGGCACAAAGGCCCTACACTCAGAGAGAAGCACTCTCCTACCTCAGGCAATTAAGCTCTACACCTCAGATCCACACTTGGATCCTACCTCAGTACCCCAGCAGGGCACCTATAGCTCAGTGACCAAAAAGGTCACCTACAACTCCGATTCAGGTAAACTAAATCCTACAGGATGAAGGTGGATTGATGTATATTCTTGACATAAGAGATATTTCTCTGTGTCAAGATTCTTGACTGAGATTCACTCAGCCCAACAATGACTACAAGAATTTATTTCTTGATGCTACTTTCACTAAACTAAGATATACTTAGTCCTAACTACTTCCACAACAACAAGTAATTACTTGTGATGGAAGTTACTTGGAGAGCAATGCTATGCCATTTCCTGAAAAGAGACTGAAGCTCATCCCTAACTCCTTCACAGCACCAATAATTTTCCTTCTGGTTAGTGAAGTTACTACAGCTAACTGTGGTAACCTGAGCTGAGAAAATAACAGCTCAAACTTTACAAACTAGAATAGTTCTGCCTCGTGCTCCTTTTCTTGGCAGAGGTGATTCAGCCCTAACTTTGATGCCTGAGGAATGGTCAACTGAGTCTTCCTTCAGATTCTGTTGGAACACCCTATTACTAATTTGGGTCAGGATCACTATGTCTCTAGGAATCGGTGTTTGACCTTCTGTATAGCTTAATAGGTCAATTAGAATTGAGTCTAAGGGATCAGGAGTCTAGGTTTGGAAGCTGCCTTGAAGACCAAAGTTTTTCTGGAGACTAAGTCAAATCGTCGAGCTCAGCACGACGTTTCGTCGAACTCCGGTCGACGATCGTCTAGCTCAACTTCTGCAGATCGTCGAGCTCCATTCGACGATCACTGAGCTCAAACTTCATAATATCGTCGAGCTCCACTCGACGATCGCTGAGCTCAACTTCGCAATATCGTCGAACTCCATTCGACGATCGGTGAGCTCAGGTCGACGATTTTGACTCTGCACTGGATCCTTATCTCTGAGCTCAGTTCGACAATCTTTTAGCTCAGATCGACGATTTCTTTGCTGCTTGCATTTTCCAGGTCGCTGAGCTCAGCTCGACGATAGCAGAGCTCAGTTCGACGATTTCAGTTATCTTTCAGAATTCAATTCAAATCAGATAGAAGTTATTCTGCATTTAATTCAGAAGATCTGCCAGCCATTTTCATTTACTTCTGGAGCAAGTTTCAAGGGATTTTTCAAGGAACAAATCAGTGGACTTTCCTTTAGAAGAAATTATGCAATTAAGGCTGTAATCAATGCAGACCAACGGCTATCTTTGACAGAGTAATATCCTATTCAGACATAGAGAATAATAGACAGAATGTTTTTGAATGAAATAGAGAAGAAATACAGAGATTGAAAAAGAGAGGATACACAACTCAGAATACAGAGACTCTCTCAATCTTCTGTCAACAAGAATTCTGAAGAACACTCATCAGATAGATCAAGTTTTCAAAAAATCTTCAGATTTCTTCAGCTCTTAAAGTGTTCAAGGCCAACATCATCTCAAGACTCCAGACACTCAACATTTCAGCTTGCTGAAATCATCTATTGCTGGAGTTCTACATTTGAAGGCCTATCACCCTCAGCAAAGCTCATCTTCCTGAAGATCAAGGACTCAGGGGGAGCTTTGACATCAATCCACATAGTCTTCTCAGTTGCTTGAGAAAGAGAAGACTGCCATCACTCTCTCACCCCCACTCTGTAAAGGGTTTTTCAAACTCCCTTCAAAAGTTTGAATCTGGTTTTTGAGCACCTTGTCAAAAGCTCATTGGTGGCAAGACACCTGATCAAAAAATCTATTTTGGTTTTTGAGCACCTTATCAAAAGCTCATTGGTGCCCAGGACACCTGATCAACTCATCCTGCAGTGGATTCCTACCTAGGGTGGTAGAAGAGTGGATGTACCCAAGTTTGGGGAACCACTATATTTCCTTGTGTCATCTGGTTCTGCCTGTTTTCTTTTTGTTTCTGGCCTAGCTTTTCTTGTGCTTAGTTTCTGCATAGCTTAGTTTGTGATTAGTTTTATTTCTGCTTCCCTGCTTACACTTATTACAATAATTGTTGTAAAGCTTTGCAAAAGTTTTTCTTTGTGTTTTAAAAAGCACCATATACTCTATTCACCCACCCTCTAGAGTATATCTGATCTAGTTTCCCCTTTCAATTGGTATCAAAGCCAGGTTGGTTAAACATACCATATCTGTTTGGTTGTACAGGCTAACACCTGAACCCCAAAGATCCCAAACTAGATCCTTCTTTTATATTTCATTATTAGATTTAGCTTGCACAAGTCATGGCCCAAAACAAAGATTATGCTAGCACCAGACCTCCAGTGTGCAATCTGTCAAAGTTTGTACTTTGGAAAGCAAGGATTAGACTCTACATGAATTCTATTGACGAAGACATTTTTAATTCTGTTTTGACAGTGTGTCCAAGACCTCCAGAGGGCACAAGCACAAATGCTGTTCCACCTCCATCAGGAACAGATGCTGACATCAAAAAGTGGAAAATAGCTGATGCCAAGGCAATGAACATCTTAGCTCAGACAATGTCAGATGACATTTTTCAAAAAGTAGCTGAATGCAATTCAGTCAAGGAAATTTGGGACAAGCTCTCAGAAATTGTCTCTGGCTCAGCTGATGAGAGAAAGGACAGAATATCCCATCTCATCTCCCTATATGAGAACTTCAAGAAGGGAGAAACAGAGTCAGTGGGAGACATGTACAACAGACTGAGTCTAATTGTCAGTGAACTGAGGACATTAGACAAAGAGATCTCACTGACAGAACTTAATGACAAGATCCTAATGTGCTTCCCCAGCACTTGGGATTCAAGAATCTGGCCAATTAAAGATGCCAGAAGTCTGAATGAGATCACCACTGAAGTCTTGTTGGGTAAGCTCAAATCTTATGAGCTACTCATTAAGAACAGAGAAGAAGAACAGAAGGCTGCTTCACCAGCCACAAGAAAGGAGAAGACTATAGCATTCAAGGCAACTGAGGATCTGCCTGAAGAAAAAGGAACAGCCAATGATGAACTTCTCAGCTTGTTGGCCAAAAGATTCTATAAGATGGGCAGAAAGGACTTCAGAAGAAGATCATACAAGGAGCAGGATAAGCCAAGATATGACAAGTCCATTGGCAATAGCAAAGACATCATTTGCTTTGGTTGCAGGAAACCAGGGCATATGGTTCCTGACTGTCCAGAGAACAAGAACAAGGACAGAAGGGACAGAAAAGAAAGAAGAAAGGAGAAGGACTCCAAAAGGAATGGAAGTAGCAAACCTTCCTCCAGCAGAAATAAGCACACAAGGAAAGGATTTGTTGCTGAATCCTGGAGTGAGACTGAAGAGGAGTCAGAAGCCTCTTCCAGCTCAAGTGATGATGAGGATGATGTAGAGGAAAAGGAGTTCTGCATGATGGCAATCAATGCCTCACAACAGAACTCAGAGGAAGAGGAGTCAGAGTCAGACTCAGAGACTCAACCTGAAGAAGATCAGGTAATCAGCTCTTTTGATTTTACTTCAGAAGATTTTAAACTTGAATTTAAAGCACTATGTTTAGACCTGCTAAAGTCTGAGAAAGAGATCATCTCTCTCAGAAATCAATTATCTGAACAAAATGCTTTAAAATCAGAAAACCTCAAACTCTCTCAGGAGTTGGAGAACTATAGGGAACAGATAGCTTCACTGAAGAGTGAGCTCTCTGAGGCCAAGAAGCTTGAAGAATCTCTCAATGGGAGAAGCATCAAGCTGATGGACATCACAAGCACAGTGAACTCAAGATTCAACAGTACACTGGGCTTGGGTGCCTCATCCAGCCAACCTATTGTTCTAACAACCCCTATCAAGTTCATTTCTGACAAGGGAAAGGGAGTTGTAGAGGTTGCCAGGAAAAATTCTGATCTGCCTCAGAAAACTAAAGTCCAGCACAAATCGTCGAACGGAGATCGACGATCGCCGAATGAAGATCGACGATCGCCGAACGCAGCTCGACGATCTCAGGACAAATCGTCGAACGCTGGTCGACGATCTCAACCAAAGTCGTCGAACGAAGCTCGACGATCTCATATACCTGACCTCACCCATAGTCGACCGTCGAACGGAGCTCGACGATCTGACCCAAGATCGTCGAACTCAGCTCCAAGATCGTCGAACAGAGGTCAGAGCTCTGGAAAACTTTTCAAAGGCAAATCAAAATTGAATCCTGAGGGTTTTTCATCCCAAACCTTCAACCCTTATACTGAATGGATTATACCTCCAAGGAGATATCATCCTGAAGGATATAAGAGTCAGCCAGGGATGTCTTTCATTTCTGAATTTAAAGGTTATCAACCTAGGCCCAAGGTAAACTGGGTCAAAAACAAGTGAATTATTTTATGTGCAGGTGAAGACCTATCCAACATCTAACCAGCAATGGTATTTGGATAGTGGGTGCTCTAAGCACATGACAGGGGACAAGGACAACCTCAATTCCTTTAGAGCCAAGCTTGGACCCAAGGTTATCTTTGGTGACTCCAACTTTGGACAAACTAAAGGTTATGGAGCAGTCCAGATTGGTCCTGTAACCTTCAAGAAAGTAGCATATGTGGAAGGACTGAAGCACAACCTAATCAGCATCAGTCAGCTATGTGATGAAGGCTACCAGGTGACCTTCAGCAAAACCTTATGCAAAATCAAGTCAGAGGACAACACAACTGTGTTGACAGGTAAAAGGAAAGGTAATATCTACCTAGTAGATTTTCTTTCAACTACTATAGATATCTGTTTATTCAACTCAGTCTGTAGACCAAATGTTTTATGGCATAAGAGACTAGGACACCTAAACCTTAGAACTATTGCTAGGCTATCCAAGGACAACCTTGTTAGAGGACTACCTTCTGGCCCCTACAAGAAGGAAGGACTCTGCAAGGCTTGTCAATTAGGCAAGCAAACTAAAAATAGTTTCAAGTCACTTAATAAGAGTGATTCACCTAGGATATTGTATCTGTTACACATGGATCTATTTGGACCCATCACAGTACAAAGCCTAGGAGGGAAATCCTACACTTTAGTGATTGTAGATGACTTCTCTAGATTCACTTGGGTGTTCTTTCTAAGGAAGAAGTCTGATAACTTTAAGTGTCTGACAGAGTTTCTCAAATGTATAAAGATTGAGTTCAATACTCACATTGCCCTGATCAGAAGTGATCATGGGACAGAGTTTGATTCTCTTCTTATGCAAGAGTTCTGTCAGAGTGAAGGGATCAGACATACTTTCTCAGCTCCTAGAACTCCTCAACAAAATGGGGTAGCTGAAAGGAAAAATAGAACCCTTATTGAATCTGCCACTATATTGTTGTCAGATGCTCATCTACCTCTATCCTTCTGGGCAGAGGCAGTGAACACCTCCAACTATGTGCTGAACAGAAGTCTGATACATAAACTGAAGGGAAAGACTCCCTATAAATTACTCAAAGGGAAGAAACCTAAAGTTGACTATTTCAGAATTTTTGGCTGCACTTGCTATATTCACAATAATGATAAGAAATATTTAGCAAAATTTCAAGCCAAAGCTGATGAAGGAGTGTTTCTGGGATACTCCATGATCAGCAAGGCCTATAGGGTATATAATAAATCATCATTGAAAATTGAGGAATCTGTTCATGTTTCTTTTGATGAAACTAACATGTCTTTCAAGGAGAAGATTTCTTCTACCATAGAACCTTTGCAGGAACACTCTCTAGTTGAAGATATGAACAAGTTGCAGGTTGCTCAAGAGAATGAAAGCAGTGAAGATGAAGAGAATGCTCAACACATTGAAGCTCAACTTGAAGAGCCAGTTGTTGTACCACAAGAGGAAACAACAACACAGGTTGGTGAACAATCAACACCCCCTGTTGATTTAGTAACATCAAGAGACCATCCAATTTCCCAAATAATTGGAGAAATCTCAGCTGGTGTGCAAACCAGAAATCAGGTCAACCAAAACCTGTTGCACACCTGCTTCCTTTCTCAAATTGAGCCTCAGTTCATTCAAGATGCAGAGCAAGATCCACACTGGATCATTGCCATGCAAGAAGAGTTGCATCAATTTGAGAGGAACAAAGTATGGGAACTAGTGCCAAATCCAAAGGATCATTCCATTGTTGGAACAAAATGGGTATTCAGAAATAAACTGGATGATCAAGGAGTAATAATAAGGAACAAGGCAAGGCTAGTTGCACAGGGATATTCTCAAGAAGAAGGAATTGACTACGACCAGACCTTTGCACCTGTTGTAAGATTAGAAGCCATCAGAATATTTCTAGCTTATGCAGCTCACTAAGGCTTCAAGGTTTATCAGATGGATGTCAAGAGTGCCTTTTTAAATGGAGACATCAAAGAGGAAGTCTATGTCAGACAACATCCAGGTTTTATCTCTCCAACTCACCCTGATTATGTATTCAAACTACATAAAGCATTATATGGTCTCAAGCAAGCTCCTAGAGCATGGTATGAGACCCTAGCATGCTTTCTCTTGGAAAATGGTTTTATAAGGGGTAGAGTAGACCAAACTCTTTTTATTAGAACCCATAAGTCCCATACCCTACTAGTACAAATTTATGTAGACGATATCATTTTTGGTTCTACTGACTCAAAATTGTGCAGAAGGTTTTCTAACCTAATGCATTCTAAATTTGAGATGAGTAGCATGGGTGAGCTATCCTTCTTCCTAGGATTGCAAGTCAAATAACATGCTGAAGGCATCTTTATTTTTCAAACCAAATATGCTAATGAACTGGTTAAGAAATTTGGTATGTCTGAGGCATCTTGTATGAAAACACCCATGCCTACCAATGCTGTACTGGATGCTGATGAACATGGGAAACCTGTTGATCAGACAACATATAGAGCAATGATTGGCTCTTTACTGTATCTTACAGCTAGTAGACCAGATATAATGTTTGCTACATGTATATGTGCTAGATTCCAAGTTAGCCCTAGAGAGTCACACCTCACATTAGTAAAGAGGATTCTTAGGTATGTTAAAAGTTGTCCAAATCTAGGTCTCTGGTATCCAAAAGATTCAGCATTTGAGTTAACTGGATTCTCTGATGCTGATTATGCTGGATGCAGAATTGACAGGAAAAGCACCAGTGGAACTTGTCAGTTCCTTGGTGATAGACTTGTCTCCTGAATTTGTAAGAAACAAACATCTGTGTCAACTTCAACTGCTGAAGCTGAATATATGGCTGCAGGCAGTTGTTGTTCACAAATATTGTGGATTCAAAATCAACTCCTAGACTATGGTTACAACTTAGAGAAGTCAAAAATCTTTTGTGACAATACAAGTGTTATTTCCATAGCTCAAAATCCAGTCCTACATAGTAGGACAAAACACATATAGATTAGGCATCATTTCTTAAGGGACAATGTTGAAAAGAACAAAATTGAACTGCAGTATATCCCAACTGATTTACAAAGGGGAGATATTTTCACCAAGCCTTTGGATGAAAAGAAACACACTTTCTTCCTAAATCAGTTAGGAATGTTAGATGGAGGAAGTCTTAAATAATCCCCAAGATTTTGAAAGCTAAAAATTGACCAAGACTAGGCAAAATTCTGATTTTTCTTAGTATTTAGGATTTTCTGATCTCTGAACTGCGCTCGACGATTTCCCCAAAGATCGTCGAACGGAGATCGACGATTTCCAGAATCGTCGAACTGAGTTCAGCGCCCCTCAGACAGCATGAACTGTCTCCTTCGGTCAACGATCGTCGAACGGCGCTCGACGATTTTGTTCCCTGAACGATCGTCGAACGGAGCTCGACGCTTCCCAAGATCGTCGAACGGAGATCGACGATGTTGGAGTCCCTTCAGATTCCTTTAGAAGCCTCGATCGTCGAACTGAGTTCAATGATCTTTCCAATTCTGCGTCGAACCCTAATATAAAACTCATTTTTCGCCGTCGTTCTCTCTTGCTCTTTCAATTTCTCTGCAGAAATTTTCCTCCCTCCAAACAGTTCTACCTTGGTCGTTTTGTTTGTTAAGTTTTTGCAGGTACCATGGTCGTCTCAGTTGCTGTCCTCGCTGCCATGAAGTTTGATGCAGGGTTTGACATCGATTTGGACTCCTTCAACACCACTGATCAAATCTTCCAGGACATCCTGAGTCTATTCAAGGATCAACATTTGTCTGTCCTCATGACCACAAGAATCAAACTTGCCTCAGATGAAATAAAGGAATGGGTATATACTGCACACAACCTTGACAACAACACCATAGTTGGATCTATTGGTGGCACCCAGGTACCTCTGACCCCAACAGTCTTAACAGAGGTTTTTGGTTTTAGAAATGGAGATGACTCTGCTGAACTTTCTGGAGAAGAGTTTACTGATATACTTGCCAGGATGGGTCATCCTGAGGGAAACCCTAGCAAATTGTTTAAGAGGAACATGTCAGTTGAATACAGGTTTCTGGCAGATGTTGTAGGCAAGGTCCTGTTGGCCAAACATTCTGCACATGACACCATCTCCAGACATCAGCTCTGCCTCATGGGAGCTCTGGTAGATAGGAAAAGCCTGAACTGGGGAGAGGTCTTCTTTGACCTGATAAAGAAAAAGATCAACAAAACCTTTGTGAATTTTGGAAGAATTCTGGGAGTCTTCCTTCAGGCAAAGTGCCCTGCTCTGCTAGTCTCCTCTGGAGTGCATATCAATGCCTCCAAGAGACTCTCCTGTGCCCTTTTTGGCAAATGGGACAGGCAGATTAGCAAGCCCAGCAGGCCCTCTTCAGCTGCCCCTTCAGGCACCAGGACTCACAGAGTTACTCCCCCCCAGGTCTCTGCCCCTGCAGAAGACCTGCCTGCTGCTAGTGCTTCTTCTCCTCCTCCTCCAAGTTCAATGCTACCTCCAGCTCCATCCACCATTCCAGCCTCATCCCCCATTACCATCTCAAGCCCATCTCCAACCTCAATTCCATCCCCAGCAACCACTTCATCACCTCCAGTTGACCACTTCCACCCATTATTCTCATATCCACCTCCAGATGTCACCTCATCCCCATCCATACCATCCTTCACCCTTCTGGATGAATCCTACATGGATGATTCCTCCTCTTCTCCTCCAGACTTCCCCTCCTCCTCAACATCTTTCCAAGATCTCCTCCACCACATCCTTGACCAACCATCATTCACTCCATCCATATCTATACCCTTGTCCTCCATCTCCACAATTCCCACACCTCAGCCCTCTATCCCTTCACCATCCAGCACTCCACCTCCAGCTTCCTCAGCCATCCCAATACCCTCTACCTCTACTCCTGCCATTGAGCATGTAGATCTGCCAGCCCTAGCTGACAAGTTGTATGAGCTACTGGCCCCCAGGCTCTCTCTTCTCATGGAGGCCTCCTTAGCTCCTCTACAACAGTCAGTGGCAGCCCTGTCTGCCAGGCTTTCCTCCCTCATTCCTCAAGCAGCCCCACCAGCAGTGTGCCTTGATACAGAGGTATCTGCATCCAGGCAGGGGGAGATGCCTTATGAAGCCAGCCTTCATGCTGCTGTTGCTGCTGCTTCTGCTTCTGCTCCTGCTGCTGCTGCTGTGTTTGTATCTTCTGCTCCAGTTGCTGTGCCTACTCCAGTCTTAGCAATAGACCTAAGGTCTTTGCTATCTGCATTTGATCCTGCATTCTACAGCTGTCTGCCAGAAGTTCTTGCTGTCCAGCCCCCAGAGGATTTGTCCAAGGCACTGGTGCCTCTCTCTGGCTGTGACCCCAACATTCTTTCCTCCTTTATAATCTCAGTGATTACTGCTGCTACTGCTGAAGACAAGGCTGTATCTACTTCTGAAATTGTTATTGCTGCTGAAGAAGACAATGTTCCAACTGCTGCTGATGAGTTCATTTCCCAGGATTCTCTAATGATAGAGGCTGTTGTTTTTGAGCCTGCTGTAGATGTTGTTGTTGGTTCTGAACCTGCTGCTGCCATAATTCCTGAAATAACCACTGTTGCTTCTACTGCTGCTCCAGTACCTGTTGTTATATCTGCTGATGTATCTGTCTCTGTTGCTCCTTCTGCTTCTGCTTCTGCCCCATCTGCTGTTGTTCAACTGAAAGAAAATTTGATGAAAAGGATTGATGCCTTATATGATGCACAGAGTTCTGAATCTGAGGATTACAACACTGCTTCTGATGATTCCTCTGCCACCACTACAAGGAAAAGGAAGGCAGGAAGTAAGGCATTGAAGAGGGTTCCACCTGCCAAAGTTAGAGATGATAATGATGTTCCTTACTATATTCTGCACAATTGTCCAATTACTGAGCATTGGATGCAGTTCTCTAAGAATCAGCTGAAGGCTATGAAGAAGAAAAGAAAGTTTGATAAGGACTCCTCCCAGTTCAAGCACCCTCATCCTCCTCCACCACCTCCACTTGATGCAGGTGCAGGTGGCAGCTCTGCAAGATCAGGCCCAGCTAGAAGCCAGGCTCCCTACCAACCTCATGCTAGAACATATCAAAGGGAAAGCCAATCTAGGGGCTCTTACTCTAGAAGGGGAGGATACAGGGGAAATCAAAGAGAGACTCAGGTTTACTCCAAAGGGCATTCCAGGCAGCACCCTTATTCCAGGGGAGGACATGTTCCTTCTGATACATCTTCAGGTCCATTCCCCTATAAGCTCAGAGAAACTGTGACTGCCAGGACTCCTCAAGATACTTCTTCCAACAGGTATGAGCCACCTGTTCCATTTGAGGACCCTGAGAAGAATCCTGTTGCTTGGACTGCTAGAATGAAAGAGTTGGCTGCTTTAGACCAGATCAAGAAAGCCAAAGAGCAAGGCCTGGACACCTCCAATATATCTACAATGTCAGAACAAAGACAAAAAGAACTAGAAAGATATGCCTCCAGTAAGTTCTTTGATAAGGACTCCTCCCAGTTCAAGCACCCTCATCCTCCTCCACCACCTCCACCTGATGCAGGTGCAGGTGGCAGCTCTGCAAGATCAGGCCCAGCTAGAAGCCAGGCTCCCTACCAACCTCATGCTAGAACATATCAAAGGGAAAGCCAGTCTAGGGGCTCTTACTCTAGAAGGGGAGGATACAGGGGAAATCAAAGAGAGACTCAGGTTTACTCCAAAGGGCATTCCAGGCAGCACCCTTATTCCAGGGGAGGATATGTTCCTTCTGATACATCTTCAGGTCCATTCCCCTATAAGCTCAGAGAAACTGTGACTGCCAGGACTCCTCAAGATACTTCTTCCAACAGGTATGAGCCACCTGTTCCATTTAAGGACCCTGAGAAGAATCCTGTTGCTTGGACTGCTAGAATGAAAGAGTTGGCTACTTTAGACCAGATCAAGAAAGCCAAAGAGCAAGGCCTGGACACCTCCAATATATCTACAATGTCAGAACAAAGACAGAAAGAACTAGAAAGATATGCCTCCAGTAAGTTCTTTGATGCAGACAGGTACATGGAGTTGCATCCAGCTGCAGTGGTTCCCAGGACATCAAAGCAAATTTATTTGGGTGCAGCTGATGATACCAGATCCAAACAACAAGCTTTAGATCCTAACAGAGAAATCAAGTTGGTAAAAGGCAAAGAGAAAGAGTAACTCTGTAAGGTGACAATTTTTGGTTTTTCTGACTGATATCTGGATGACATATATATATATATCTCTGAGATGGTTCTGTAATGTCTGGCTACTATTGTTTTTGTATTTTTCTGATTGTATGATGTTGCTTGTTTTTCCAAAGTCTGTAAATAGTTTTCCTAACCCAAATAGGGGGAGATTGTTGGAACACCCTATTACTAATTTGGGTCAGGATCACTATGTCTCTAGGAATCGGTGTTTGACCTTCTGTATAGCTTAATAGGGCAATTAGAATTGAGTCTAAGGGATCAGGAGTCTAGGTTTGGAAGCTGCCTTGAAGACCAAAGTTTTTCTGGAGACTAAGTCAAATCGTCGAGCTCAGCACGACGTTTCGTCGAACTCCGGTCGACGATCGTCTAGCTCAACTTCTGCAGATCGTCGAGCTCCATTCGACGATCGCTGAGCTCAAACCTCATAATATCGTCGAGCTCCACTCGACGATCACTGAGCTCAACTTCGCAATATCGTCAAACTCCATTCGACAATCGGTGAGCTCAGGTCGACGATTTTGACTCTGCACTGGATCCTTATCTCTGAGCTCAGTTCGACGATCTTTGAGCTCAGATCGACGATTTCTTTGCTGCTTGCATTTTCCAGGTCGCTGAGCTCAGCTCGACGATAGCAGAGCTCAGTTCGACGATTTCAGTTATCTTTCAGAATTCAATTCAAATCAGATAGAAGTTATTCTGCATTTAATTCAGAAGATCTGCCAGCCGTTTTCATTTACTTCTGGAGCAAGTTTCAAGGGATTTTTCAAGGAACAAATCAGTGGACTTTCCTTTAGAAGAAATTATGCAATTAAGGCTGTAATCAATGCAGACCAACGGCTATCTTTGACAGAGTAATATCCTATTC
Organism: Platanthera guangdongensis; assembly: GCA_039583875.1. Taxonomy (NCBI): domain Eukaryota; kingdom Viridiplantae; phylum Streptophyta; class Magnoliopsida; order Asparagales; family Orchidaceae; genus Platanthera; species Platanthera guangdongensis. Next base: position 39,273,621 of record CM077165.1, on the reverse strand, counting down.
AGACACAGAGAATAATAGACAGAATGTTTTTGAATGAAATAGAGAAGAAATACAGAGATTGAAAAAGAGAGGATACACAACTCAGAATACAGAGACTCTCTCAATCTTCTGTCAACAAGAATTCTGAAGAACACTCATCAGATAGATCAAGTTTTCAAAAAATCTTCAGATTTCTTCAGCTCTTAAAGTGTTCAAGGCCAACATCATCTCAAGACTCCAGACACTCAACATTTCAGCTTGCTGAAATCATCTATTGCTGGAGTTCTACATTTGAAGGCCTATCACCCTCAGCAAAGCTCATCTTCCTGAAGATCAAGGACTCAGGGGGAGCTTTGACATCAATCCACATAGTCTTCTCAGTTGCTTGAGAAAGAGAAGACTGCCATCACTCTCTCACCCCCACTCTGTAAAGGGTTTTTCAAACTCCCTTCAAAAGTTTGAATCTGGTTTTTGAGCACCTTGTCAAAAGCTCATTGGTGGCAAGACACCTGATCAAAAAATCTGTTTTGGTTTTTGAGCACCTTATCAAAAGCTCATTGGTGCCCAAGACACCTGATCAACTCATCCTGCAGTGGATTCCTACCTAGGGTGGTAGAAGAGTGGATGTACCCAAGTTTGGGGAACCACTATATTTCCTTGTGTCATCTGGTTCTGCCTGTTTTCTTTTTGTTTCTGGCCTAGCTTTTCTTGTGCTTAGTTTCTGCATAGCTTAGTTTGTGATTAGTTTTATTTCTGCTTCCATGCTTACACTTATTACAACAATTATTGTAAAGCTTTGCAAAAGTTTTTCTTTGTGTTTTAAAAAGCACCATATACTCTATTCACCCCCCCCCCCTCTAGAGTATATCTGATCTAGTTTCCCCTTTCAGATTCTTTAAGATTTCTTCTCTTCACAGCATCCAAATAAAGATATTCAGGTGCTTGTGTTGCAGGAACTGTGAAGAACCTGCAGCAAGATTCGGCCCTTGACTGCTACCTTTTCCCTCCGAGAAAATACTCTAAACTAGCTTGTTGGTGCAGTTGAGAATGGCACCAGCAATCTTGTTGTTGAAGGTCTTGATCCAACAACTAACTTGCTCTCTGTCTGTAGACTAGAGCTTCCTATTTTTCAGCTCCACAACAATGGCAGAGCAGAAGAACTAACTTGATTTATTTTTCCCTGAAGTGTGTTTTCCTCTATTCGCCTCTTTTATTTTATTGATTGTTGACCCAACGACTCTTGAGTAGTCGGCCCCACATAATTAATGTCCAGCAACAACTTTACTTTAATGCTAACTGTCGTACAGTAGGTCTGCGGCACCATTTGTCGCGTACTGTAGCCATCCTGCAACTAATTTGAAATATGTTGACTTGTTGACTTGCTGATGCATCAGCTGTGGACTTAGCCAAAAATCAAACAACATTAGCATACATGTTGAGTGAGTAAGCATCACTCAACGATAAAATACTTAGACAGATTTACTATCCCATGGCGTTGAGTGAGTAAGGTTCACTCAACACCAAACTACTTAGAGTATAAAACAGTTTCTAGGAATTGAGTAAATCAGCTTCACTCAATGCCAACTTGCTTTATCAGCTATCTGCTGCTTGGCGTTGAGTGTGTGAGCATCACTCAATGCCAAAACACTCAGATTTTCTGTCTCCATAAGGCAAGACAGCGTTGAGTGAGCAACCTCCACTCAATGCTTTTTCCCTTAGCCATTTTTCTGCTTAACTGTCCAAGCACTTTCTTGTACTCAGCTGAGACAAACACTTGTCTCAGCGGTTGTGCTGAGTCCAACTCCCGTCTCAGCGATTTCTTCTCTTCATTTTCAACTCTTTCTTCTTCACAGTTGAGACTGTCTCAGCGTTCTCAACGCTTTCTTCCTCTCAGCTGGGACTGTCTCAACGGTCTTAATGCCTTCTTCTCAGCGGTCTCAGCGCTTTTGCCTTAGACAGATTTTCTGGCTTTAGCTGCGTTCGTCGATCTATAGGCAGAGCTTGACAAACTTTAATCTTCTCAACGCTACCTTCTTCAATAGAAGCATTGAGTGAACCTGCTTTGCTCAATGCTTCTAGACTTAACGAAATTCCAGCTGCTTTGTCTCAGCGGTTATGATGAGACAAACTTCTCAGCTGTCTTAGTGGTTTTTGCACTTAAATGTCTCAGCGGTTTTGTCTTAGCGATTTTTCATTATCAACTGAGACAAGCCTTTGTTTTAGTGCTTACTTATTATCTGATATTTAGTTCGATAACTGAACAGAGTTCGCCAAATGGCAAACTGAGCTCGACGAACTCTGAACTCAGGTCAATGATTTTTCTGAACTGAGCTCGACAAACTCAGAGTCTCAAACTCTAAACTTAGCTCGACGAATGGTTAGCTCAGCTTGACGAACTCTGAACTCAATTCGGTGAATTTCTGAACAGAGTTCTACTCAAAGCCTTTTTTTGCATGGCATTGACTATGTCTTCATCACTCAATTCCTGTAGACTTAGATAGATTTCTGTCAGCCCACATCATAGGTAAGAGTTTACCTGACTTGGCCACTCAGGCTACTTCCTGCCTTTCCATCATCTTCACTTTGGGACCACCTTCACATCACTTAGACAACTTGTCTAGACTTGTTCCACAGAACATCCTGCACATGATGAGCTTAAACAACATCAAATACAACTATGCTGTTAGTGTTGATGGTGATGCCTCTTAAAATCCATTCTAGGGAACATTATGGGCAATGGATGCAACAATCTCCCCCTATTTGAAGAAGGCGGAACACCCAGCAAGCACTAAGAGGCATTAACATAATATGCTTCTAAATTCATGCAATTGTAGTTTATGATCTGCTACAACTACAAGCCTATGCTATATTAATATAGTGTGCTCAAAATTAATTGTATTGACTTAAAAGGTTATGTCAATGTACCCTCATACTACTTGAGTAATTGCTCAAGTAATAAGAACTCTCCTTTTTATACCACTTCATACTTAAGTGAAGCACCACTAAGCATTGCCCCTTATGTATTTCCACACATATCTCCTCCTTTTTGTCTTCTTCAATAAGTATATATATTGATTGAGTAGAAAATATCATGGGAGAGATTACCTCATGATCCTAGACAAAGTCCTGAGTTAATACTGCTAAGGAAATCATCCTACTGATCAGTCTGCCAGCTTAGGAGTCATACCTTTAATGTTGATACAATAATACAACACAACACTGCAGTATTTGAACAAGCGGCTAATATAGTTCAAGTTGAGTGAACCATGGATCCTCTTTAGTTGGCTGCTAGTTGGCCCTCTTCTCATATTCTCCCCCTTGGTCTGTGTATTGTCCTTAAGACAAACTAATCAGCTGTTGTGATAGCTGATCTACTACAGCGGCTGCTTGCTTCTTCTCAACAGGAGGTTGATCTTATTCAAGCAAGTGTTGGACAAGCTGCCCATTTATAGGAGTTTTTCCTTTCATTATTTCTGCAGGTGCCGAGCTTACTCCCCCTCAACAGGAGCATCCTTGTCATTCCCACTTCTGGACACTTGAGTCCATCTATGTCTTGAAACCACTCAATGGTCTGTATAGTCTTTATGTCACATCAAGGACTTATCTACCTTACATAATTTATTTTTGTTGAGACAGAACTTCTCCCCTCCTTTAGCATCTAACTTGCCTTTGGAATCAACTTTCTGATTAGCAGTACAAGAGTGTTCAGCCCACTCAGTACTATATTGATCATTACATTGATCTCCCCTCTTGATCAATCCCTTCTTGGTTTCTGAATAGACAGGGGAGAGCTGTTCTGCTATAATTCTCTTCTCCCACTAGCTGATTGCAGATGATACCACTGGTGCAGCTGCTAGCTTTCTCTTCTCTTGAGGCCGAATTTCTACTACAGCTTCTCTACTTTAAGACAACTTGAATGTTGAATGATCTTTCCATGAGCCATCCTTTCATCTAGATACCAAGTCTTTCTTTACACTTCTTCCAGCAGGTGCCATCACATGGCTAGTTTCCCTATCAGCTTCTACAATGTTCATGGGGGCAAGATGATCCTCAACAGTAATGCTGATCTATTCTGTGCTGGGGAACTGTGTGTAAGATTCAAGCACAGATCATGTCCTTATGACTGTCAGTCATCATATCAGCTGATGATACCACTTGACTGTTTGTCCCTTCAGTGAAGTGAGGTTTATCAGTTGAGCAGTGTGCCTCTTCCTTGGCGAACATAGAGGAGCTACTTGTGCTTTGGAATCTCTTGAAAATCTATTCATCTGAACATTATGTGCTCCTTATCAGATTTGTTGGAGTAGCAGCAAGACTTTGTCCAATCAGACATTCCTGCTGGTTGGATCCAGCTGGCCTTCAACCATGAGTGTGCATTTGTCCTTCTTCAGGATTTTACTCAACATTCTCTTCCACTTGGGCAAATAGAGGAACAACCTAAATGGTCAAAATCCATCACCAACAGTTGTTCTTAGGTCCTTCCCTCACAGGGGTATGAATCATAAGATGACTTTCTTGTTCCAGTGTAAGTTCTGGAATATCTTCTGTCCAAGTGCCACATGGGGGATGGGCACTTAGACTAACATGCAAAATAGAATTACCTTACCTTACGACCCCAATAGGTATTGGGTCTTAGGTTCCGGTTAGCCTGAAATCTGACTTGCCTACCTGTAGAATTTCTGACAGGTAGGCTACCTCTTGCTTTAGACACAGAAGGATTGTGCCAGCAATCTAGGGCAAAATGTCTCACCCTGCAAGAGCACCAACACTGATGGATATTAAATCTTCTTATCTGTGCAGGTCTTGCAGTGTGGTTAACTGTTGACTGAACTGAAGGAAGATGAGCAGCAACTTTCTTCAAGTTCCTTTCAGCAAGGATGTGACTGAAGGTCACTCTTCCAGCAGGCTTTCTTTGATTGCCATGAATGGTATTTACAGTTGTGTTCTTTGGAGAAGACAAGGTTTTTATATCATCAGAAGATGACAAGTTAGGCTTACTGGTAGACTGGCCCTTGGTCTGAGTCCTTGTTGGATGGGCTTGAGTGAAAGCCACTGCCTTTCCCTTATGAGTTGGGGCTGAGGCACCAAATATAAATGGTGCACCATGGGCTATTTGTAGTTTTCATGGGGAGCCTTAAAGGCACTCAATCCCCTACCCTTTCTTCTCCCATTGTAGGATACAGTTGTAATCTTACACGAAGAATTCTCATTCTTATAGTGACCATACATACAGTCCTGGTCATTCTTATGAGAAGGGAGGATTACCTTATGAAAGATTGACTGTGGCACAATAGGAGCTTGGACACTCCTCCGAGATTTGATAACTTTTACAATCCACTCAGATTCAGATTTTCTCTTGATAGCATCTATCTTAGAGAAATTGGCTACAATCCTCTTCTCCCTTTCAAGTTTCTATTCAGGAACCTTGATCATAGAGTCCTTATATTTGATAGACTCAACATGGATATCTGCCATGATCTTCAGATGAGCAACTTCCCTCTCTTTCTGAGATAACAAGGATGAAGTATCATCTTGTTGGGAAGCAGCTAGGTGGAGGGAGGCAATTTCCTCTGCTTATTTCTTTACAAGCAGCCTGCTTTCCTTGAAAGCTTTCAGAAGAATAGAATGATTGTCAATCAATTGTTTAACATCATTATCGGTCAAAGGACCCTCATCATCACTTGATGAGGAAGCATCAGATTTTGAGCAAGACTCATGAACTAAACAATAAGAGGAACCAAACAAAGATTTTGCCTGATCTGGACCAGGCTAATCTTGTCAGGATTCTTCTTCTTCTATCATGGAATTTAGTCCATAACAACTGCAGTCATCTTCTTCTTCATCATCCACCTCTGAATCACTTTCTAATTATGTCAGAGGGGCCCTGATCTCCATTCTAGCATCTCAAGCATTGACTTCTCCTGCTGCAATAGCTTCATCTTTAGCAGCAACAACCACTAGCCCAATGCAGTCTTCTTTTTCTTCTTCAGATTCTAAACCACTATCAGAAAGACTGTCTTCCACTGTCCCTTCCAAGTAGCCAGTGAGAGAATCCCACATCTCATTGGCTGTATTGGAGTGGATAAACATCTGGAAGGTGGAGTCATCTATGGCACTTACCATGATGTGTTGTGACCTCTTGTCCATAGATGCCAAGTTGATTTCATCTTCAGACATCTCTGCATAACTCTTTGGGGTCTGGATGCATGCATCTGATGTAGGGACCCCCAAAGGAATGAAGGGTCCTTCTTGAACTGAAGCCATACCCTAGGATCACTGGTTTCCATGATTTGCTTGACCCTTTCTTTCCAAGTCTTAAAGTTCTCCTTATTGTAGACTTTAAGTTCCATTCCTTGTGGTTCTATTTTGAACCCACAAGTGTAACCCTTTTAGCTATCCTTGGAGGTTAACTAAGATTGTTAAATCCATTTTAAGTAACCTCCCCCTGATACCACATGAAAGTCTATGTTTCAAGGATAGCTAAATCACCTAGAGGGGGGTGAATAGGTTATTGGTCTCTTTGAGACTATCTTTTGCTTCCTGTATAATATCTTGTTGTTTTCTTTTATCTTTCAGCTTAGGGTGAACTAGAGCTTGTCCTTAACACCTGTAAATAAGAAAAGAAAAACAACCATAGAAAAGCACACAGAGATTTATAGTGGTTCCTCAATTGGCTACATCCAATTTCTCTCCCACCTATCCAACTTACTTTTTGGACTAGGCATAAACTCCTCCAAACTACTCCTAAGAGCTTACACCTCAGATCCCGCAGATCTTCAAGTTTCCTCCAAGACTCACTTCTCAGCCACAATGTTCTACACTCAGTGATCAGCAGACCAACTACATCAGGTTGTTAAGCCCTACACTCAGGCTAGGATGGTAGCCCTCCCTCAGATCCCAAAGGATCCTACCTCAGAGCTATGCAGTGCTCCTACACTCAGTGACCCACAAGACACCTACCTCAGCATTATCACTAAGGCCTATAGCTCATGCTTTTCAGCCATATTACTTAAGGCGCAAGGCCCTACTCTCAAAGTGCTGCAGCACCCCTACAACTCAGTAACCCTCTAGGTACATACAGTTCAGTGACAAACTTGTCACCTACCTCAGGCATAAAGGCCCTACACTCAGAGTGCAGCACTCTCCTACCTCAGGCAATTAACCTCTACACCTCAGATCCACACTTGAATCCTACCTCAGTACCCCAGCAGGGCACCTATAGCTCAGTGACCAAAAAGGTCACCTACAACTCCGATTCAGGTAAACTGAATCCTACAGGATGAAGGTGGGTTGATGTATATTCTTGACACAAGTTATGTTTCTCTATTTCAAGATTCTTGACTGAGATTCACTCATCCCAACAATGACTATAATATATTAATTCTTGATTCTACCTTCACTGAACCAAGATATACTTAGTCCTAACTACTTCCAAAACAACAAGTAATTACTTGTGCTGGAATTTACTTGGAGAGCAATGTTCTGCCACTTCCTGAACAGAGACTGAAGCTCATCCCTAACTCCTTCACAGCACCAGTAATTTTCCTTCTGGTTAGTGAAGTTACTACAGCTAACTACGGTAACCTGAGCTGAGAAAATAATAGCTCAAACTTTACAAACTGGAATAGTTCTTCCTCTTGCTCCTTTCCTTGGTTGAGGTGATTCAGCCCTAACTTTGATTCCTGAGGAATCGTCCGCTGAGTCTTCCTTCAGATTCTTTAAGCTTTCTTCTCTTCACAGCATCCAAATAAAGATCCTCAGGTGCTTGTGTTGCAGGAACTGTGAAGAACCTGCAGCAAGATTCGGCCCTTGACTGCTACCTTTTCCCTCAGAGAAAATACTCTAAACTAGCTTGCTGGTGCAAGTGAGAATGGTACCAGCAATCTTGTTGTTGAAGGTCTTGATCCAACAACTAACTTGCTCTCTGTCTGTAGACTAGAGCTTCCTGTTTTTCAGCTCCACAACAATGGCGGAGCAGAAGAACTAACTAGTTTTCTTTTTCCCTAAAGTGTGTTTTCCTCTATTCGCCTCTTTTATTTTATTGATTGTTGACCCAACGACTCTTGAGCAGTGGACCCCACATAATTAATGTCCAGCAGCAACTTTACTTTAACGTCAACTGTCGTACAGTAGGTCTGCAACACCATTTGTCGCGTACTGTAGCCATCCCGCCACTAATTTGAAATATGTTGACTTGTTGACTTGCTGATGTCTTCTCAGTGATTTCTTCTCAGCGTTTTCAATGCTTTCTTCTTCACAGCTGAGAATGTCTCAACGATCTCAATGCTTTCTTCTTCTCAACTGAGATTGTCTCAACAGTCTCAATGTCTTCTTCTCAGTGGTCTCAGCGCTTTTCCCTTAGACAGACTTTCTGGCTTTAGCTGTGTTCGTCGATCTGTGGGCAGAGCTCGACAAACTTTAATCTTCTCAAAGCTACCTTCTTCAATAGAAGCCTTGAGTGAACCTACTTTGCTCAACGCTTCTAAACTTAGAGAAATTGCAGCTGCTTTGTCTCAGCGGTTATGCTGAGACAAACTTCTCAGCTATCTCAGTGGTTTTTGCACTTAACTGTCTCAGCGGTTTTGTCTTAGTGGTTTTTCATTATCATCTGAGACAAGCTTTTTTTAGCGCTTACTTCTTATCTGATATTTAGTTCGATAACTGAACTGAGTTCGCCAAATGGCAAACTGAGCTCGACGAACTCTGAACTCAGTTCGACGATTTTTCTGAACTGAGCTCGACGAACTCAGAGTCTCGAACTCTGAACTTAGCTCGACGAATGGTCAGCTCAGCTTGACGAACTCTAAACTCAGTTCGAAGAATTTCTGAATTGAGTTCTACTCATAGCCTTTTTCTGTATGTCGTTGAGTGTGTCTGCATCACTCAATGCCTGTAGACTTAGACAGATTTATGTCAGCCCACATCATAGGTAAGAGTTTACCTGACTTGGCAACTTAGGCTACTTCCTGCCTTTCCAGCATCTTCACTTTGTGACCACCTGCCACATCACTTAGACAACTTGTCTATACTTGTTCCATGGAACATCATGCACATGATGAGCTTAAACAACATCAAATACAACTATGCTCTTAGTGTTGATGGTGATGACTCTTAAAATCCAATCTAGAGACCATTGTGGGCAATGGACCCAACAATCTCCCCCTATTTGAAGAAGGCAGATCACCCAACAAGCACTAAGAGGCATTAACATAATATGCTTCTAAATTCATGCAACTGTAGTTTATGATCTGCTACAACTGCAATCTTATGCTATATTAATATTGTGTGCTCAAAATTAATTGTATTGACTTAAAAGGTTATGTCAATGCATACTACTTGAGTAATTGCTCAAGTAATAAGAACTCTCCTTTTTATACCACTTCATACTTAAGTGGAGCACCACTAAGCATAGCCCCTTATATATTGCCACACATATCTCCCCCTTTTTGTCTTCTTCAATAGGTATATCTATTAATTGAGTAGAAAATATCATGTGAGAGATTATCTCATGATCCTAGACAAAGTCCTGAGTTAATACTGCTAAAGAAATCATCCTAGTGATCAGTCTGCTAGCTTAGGAGTCATACCTTTAATGTTGATACAATAATACAACACAAAACTGTAGTATTTGAACAAGCTGCTAATATAGTTCAATATGAGTGAACCATGGATCCTCTTAAGTTGGCTGTTAGCTGGCCCTCTTCTCATATTCTCCCCCTTGGTCTGGTATTGTCCTTAAGACAAACTAATCAGAGGTTTTGATAGATGATCTACTGCAGCGGCTGCTTGCTTCTTCTCAACAGGAGGTTGATCTTATTCAAGCAAGTGTTGGACAAGCTCCCCCTTTATAGGAGCATTTCCTGTCATTATTTCTGCAGGTGATGAGCTTACTCCCCCTCAACAGGAGCATCCTTGTCATTCCCATTACTGGACACTTGAGTCCATCTAAGTCTTGAAACCACTCAATGGTCTGCATAGTCTTTATGTCACATCAAGGACTTATCTACCCTGCATAATCTATTTTTGTTGAGACAGAACTTCTCCCCTCCTTTAGCATCTAACTTGTCATTGGAATCAGCTTTCTGATTAGCAGTACAAGAGTGTTCAGCCCACTCAGTACTATATTGATTATTACATTGATCTCCACTCTTGATCAATCCCTTCTTAGTTTCTGAATAGACAGTGGAGAGTTGTTCTGCTATAATTCTCTTCTCCCCCTAGCTTCTTGTAGATGATCCCACTAGTGTAGCTGCTAGCTTTCTCTTCTCTTGAGGCCGAATTTTCTACTGCAGCTGATCTACTTTAAGATAACTTGAACGTTGAATGATCTTTCCATGAGCCATCATTTCATCCAGATACCAGTCTTTCTTTACACTTCTTCCAGCAGGTGCCATCACTTGGGTAGTTTCCCTCTCAGCTTCTACAATGTTCATGGGGGAAAGCTGATCCTTAGCAGTAATGCTGATCTATTCTGTGTTGGGGAACTGTTGGTAAGATTCAAGCTTGTCCAGTAACCTTGACTGAACATGCTTCCCATTAACATTTGTACAGATCATGTCCTTATGATTGTCAGTCATCATATCAGTTGATGATACCACTTGACTGTTTATTTCTTCAGTGAAGTGAGTTTTATCTGCTGAGCAGTGTGCCTCTTCCTTGGTGAACATAGAGGAGCTACTTGTGCTTTGGAACCTCTTGAAAATCTATTCATCTGAACATTATGTGCTCCTTCTCAGATTTGCTGGAGTGGCAGCAAGACTTTGTCCAATCAGACATTCCTGCTAGTTGGATCTAGCTGGCCTTCAACCATGAGTGTGAATTTGTCCTTCTTCGGGATTTTACTCAACATTCTCTTCCTCTTGGGCAAATAGAGGAACAACCTAGATGGTCAAAATCCATCACCAACGGTTGACCTTAGGTCCTTCCATCACAGGGGCATGAATCATGAGATGACTTTCTTGTTCTAGTGTAAGTTCTGGAACGTCTTCTGTCCAAGTGCCACATGGGGGATGGGCACTTAGACTAACCTGCAAAATAGAATTACCTTACCTTACGACCCCAATAGGTATTTGGTCCTAGGTTCCGGTTAGCCTGAAATCTGACTTGCCTACCTGTAGAATTTCTGACAGGTAGGCTAACTCTTTCTCTAGACACAGAAGGATTGTGCCAGCAATCTAGGGCAAAATGTCCCACCCTGCCAGAGCACCAACACTCATGGATATTAAATCTTCTTATCTGTGTAGGTCTTGTAGTGTGGTTAACAGTTGACTGAATAGAAGGAAGATGAGCAGCAAATTTCTTCAGGTTCCTTTCAGCAAGGATGTGACTGAAGGTCATTCTTCCAACAGGATTTCTTTGATTGCCCTGAATGGTATTTACAGTTGTGTTCTTTGCAGAAGTCAAGTTGTTTATATCATCAGAATAAGACAAGTTAGGCTTACTGGTAGACTGGCCCTTGGTCTGAGTCCTTATTGGATGGGCTTTAGTGAAAGCCACTGCCTTTACCTTGTGAGTTGGGGCTGAAGCACCAAATATAAATGGTGCACCATGGGCTATTCGTACTTTTTCATGGGGAGCCTTAAAGGCACTCAATCCCCTACCCTTTCTTCTCCCATTGTAGTATACACTTGTAATCTTACACGAAGAATTCTCATTCTTATAGTGACCATACATGCAGTCCTGGTCATTCTTATGAGAAGGGAGGATTACCTTATGAAAGGTTGACTGTGGAACAACAGGATCTTGGCCTTTCCTCTAAGATTGGATAACTTTTATAATCCACTCAGATTCTGATTTTCTCTTGATAGCATCTATCTTAGAGAAATTGGCCAATATCCTCTTCTCCCTTTCAAGTTTCTCTTCAGGAACCTTGATCATAGAGTCCTTATATTTGATAGACTCAACATGGATATATGTCATGATCTTCAGATGAGCAACTTCCCTCTCTTTCTGAGATAATAAGGATGAAGTCTCATCTTGCTGGGAAGCAGCTAGCTGGAGGGAGGCACTTTCCTCTGCTTATTTCTTTACAAGCAGCCTGCTTTCCTTGAAAGCTTTCAGAAGAATAGAATGATTGTCAATCAATTGTTTGATATCATTATCGGTCAAAGGACCCTCATCATCACTTGATGAGGAAGCATCAAATTTTGAGCAAGACTCATGAACTAAATAATAAGAGGAACCAAACAAAGATTTTGCCTGATCTGGACCAGGCTAATCGTGTCAGGATTCTTCTTATTCTATCATAGCAATTAGTCCATAACAACTGTAGTCATCTTATTCTTCATCATCCACCTCTGAATCACTTTCTGATTATGTCAGAGGGGCCCTGATCACCATTCTAGCATCTCAAGCATTGACTTCTCCTCCTGCAATAACTTCATCTTTAGCAGCAACCACTAGCCCAATGCAGTCTTATTTTTCTTCTTCAGATTCTGAACCACTATCAGAAAGACTGACTTCCACTGTCTATTCCATATAGCTAGTGAGAGAATCCCACATCTCATTGGCTGTATTGGAGTGGACAAACATCTGGAAGGTGGAGTCATCTATGGCACTTACCATGATGTGTGGTGACCTCTTGTCCATAGATGCCAAGTTGATTTCCACTTCAAACATCTCTGCATAAATCTTTGGGGTCTGCATGCATGCATCTGATGTAGGGACCCTCAAGAGAATGAAGGGTCCTTCTTGAACTGAAGCCAAGACTCTAGGATAACTGGCTTCCATGATTTGCTTGACCCTTTCTTTCAAAGTCTTAAAGTTCTCCTTATTGTAGACTTGAAGCTCCATTCCTTGTGGTTCTATTTTGAACTCACAAGTGTAACCCTTTTAGCTATCCTTGGAGGTTAACTAAGATAGTTAAATCCTTTTTAAGTAACCTCCCTCTGATACAACTTGAAAGTCTATGTTTCAAGGATAGCTAAATCACCTAAAGGAGGGGGGGTTGAATAGGTTATTGGTCTCTTTGAGACTATCTTTTGCTTCCTGTATAATATCTTGTTGTTTTCTTTTATCTTTCAGCTTAGGGTGAACTAGAGCTTGTCCTTAACAACTGTAAATAAGAAAAGAAAAACAACCATAGAAATGCACATAGAGATTTATAGTGGTTTCTCAATTGGCTACATCCACTTTCCCTCCCACCTATCTAACTTACTTTTTGGACTAGGCACAAACTCCTCCAAACTACTCCTAAAAGCTTACACCTCAGATCCCGCATATCTTCAAGTTTCCTCCAAGACTCACTTCTCAGCCACAATGACCTACACTCAGTGATCAGGAGACCACCTACATCAGGCTGTTAAGCCCTACACTCAGGCTAGGATGGTAGCCCTACCTCAGATCCCTAAGGATCCTACCTTAGAGCTCTGCAGTGCTCCTACACTCAGTGACCCGCAAGACACCTACCTCAGCCTTATTACTAAGGCATATAGCTCAAGCTTTTCAGCTCTACAACTTCAGGCACAAGACCCTACTCTCAAAGTGCTGCAGCACTCCTACAACTCAGTACCACTCCAAGTACATACAGCTCAGTGATAAACTTGTCACTTACCTCAGATACAAAGTCCCTATAGGCAGAGAGCAGCACTCTCCTACCTCAGGCAATTAAGCCTGTTTGTGAAGGCGGCCGGCGATTTGACGGCAAAGTTGACTTCGGGCTGGACACGTGTCGGTCACGCAGAGGTCACGCCCTAGGTAACGGGCGTGACGCTGGGCTTGTCAGTAGGTGTCGACACTTGACAAACGTCGAGCGGAAAGTGTCGAGTTGAAAAATCGTCGAGCTCGAAGAAGAGTCACGCCCTAGGTCACGGGCGTGACATGGGCGTGTCGTGGAGTCGATGATCGTCAAGTTGAAATCGTCGAGCGGGAAAATCGTCAAGCTGAATTTGACGTGTCACGCCCCGGTCACGGGCGTGACCAATTTATCACGGGCGTGATGTGGCATTTTTTTTTGCATATTGTAATTTTTTCCTGAAAAATAAAATAAAACAAGTTAGTAAAATAGTTACACAAATAGGAGTATTTTATTGAATAAAAACAAGTAAAAATGACAAAAATAAATGAAAATGACTTGAGTAATGTACATAAAAATAGGTATATTTACAATTCATCACGTGGGCCCCGGTCGGACCCACTGTTATATTTCATGTGATGGATAGAGGTGTTACAAAGTGGTATCAGAGCCAGGTTTGAGATTTATGGGGGGGAGAACATAATTGAACTCAAGAATGTCTACTAGGAATGTTATACATGTACGAGAGGAGTGTCACCATGTAGTCAATGTATATTTGCATTGAGGCAATGGATGGTAAATGATGTTTTGTACATTGATAGGTGACGAGGAGTGGTGCGGGACAGTCTGAGCCCCAGCAGTCTGATGAGAGTGCGGCACCAGTTGAAGCGCCTACACCTCCCTCGGCAGAGACCATATGTGTGGTGACTGAGACGGTGCTCGCAGTATTACATGCACAGCCTACTGGGCAGGCAAGGCCTGCAGGGGTGGCAGTACGGCCTGGTGCAAGGCAAGAGCATGCTGAAGCTGTGGTAGAAGAACAAGGAGTGGATGAGCAGTTGAAGCAATTTATGGAGTTTCATCCACCTACGTTTGGTGGGGAGACTTCCCCAATGTAGGCGGAAGATTGGCTTGCAAGAGTAAAAAGAATCTTGGTAGCAATCTGAACTGCGGAGGCACAAAAGGGGACGTTAGCCATGTTTCTGTTGGAAGGCGATGCGCGGCTTTGGTGAGACGAAGTGGAAGTGCATCACTTGGCAGGGTGAGGATTGGAAGAAATTTTGATTGAAGAATTCTCACAGTTATTTCTGGCCAAGTATGTGCCAGTCTCGCAGCGGATTGCCATGGAGAATGAGTTTCTACGTCTGATGCAGGGTGAGTGTGATATTGATACTTACCTGCATGAGTTCACCAGACTGGGGCACTATGCAGGGTCGACGTTCACCGAGAAGGCACGGAAGACGAATCACTTTTACGAGGGACTGCGGGATGAGTTGAGGTTAGCACTCCCAAGTTCGGTGAACCAAGGCTTCCAAGCGTTGCTCGATACAGCCCGTGCACTGGAGAAAGATTTAAAACGGGTACAAAAGAAGAAGAGTCTGGCAGTAGAAAAGCCGGAATTTAAAGTTCCGTAGTCGGAACAGTCGGAGTTTAGGAAACGAGATAAGAAAATGTTTAGGCCCGCTGAACCAACTCCGTCTATTGTTTCTTCGGGAGCAACCTATGTACAAGGATATGTGGAGACACGTACATGTTTTTGATGTGGCAGGCAAGAATATTTAGCCAATAATTATTGGAGTGACGCTCCAAGGGGTGAGAAAATGGTAGGTGCGTCGTATGAAGAGAAGGGTAAAGCAGTGGCCGAGTCATATGCATCCCGGACGTAACCTCGGCTGCATAATTTGGAAGTGCAAGAGCCACAAAGCTCAATTGGTGAAGTTCAGCCTCATGTGTTTAATTTGGAACTTGTTGGATCCCTAGTTTGATTTGGGCTAGGTTCACTAACTTAGGATCATGTGACCCATAATGTTTAGCCAGGGTCATAGTTGTGTCCTAGAGTCTAGGCAAAGTCCTTAGAGTCAACATCACATGGACCAGCTATCAACAAGACTACCAGAGACTCAAGACTTAGAAGATTTCAAGACTCTGTAAAGTGAGTTCGATGTTCGTCAAAATAAGGTCGACGATAGTTGTGCTCAGCTCGACGATCTCAGAGTAAATTCTCTGAGCTGAGCTCGACGAACTTTGTACTCAGGTCGACGAAAACTTGGACACTACAACAACACTTCAAGTTCAGAAAACATCAAGATATTCTAAGTCCTTAGTATCAGACTTTGGTTAACGAACTTAGTTCTCAGCACGACGAACTCTATTCTTTGGTCGATAAATCTTTGGAATACTACAGCATTCTGTCAATACTATGTTCTCTAGTCTCAGGTCGACGAACCCAATTCTCTGGTCTACGAATTCTGGACTTTGTACTTCAACACTTTCATTCAAAAATTATTCTAAGTCCAGACTGAACTCAAGTTGACGAACACATTTACCAGCTCGACGAACTTCAGACACAGAATAGGCAAAGTTCAAGAGAGACAACAGTTCAGTTTCTAGCTTCACGATCATGGAACTCAGCTCGACGAACAGAAACTGTCTGGTCGACGAACACAACATCTCAGCTCGACGAACTGTGGACTCAGTTCGACGATTTCTGTCAACTGTTCGACGATTCCAGACTAAGTCATTTCCAGCCCTGTCCCCATTATTACTGCAATAATTCCTTGGTAATCAATGCTCTAACATTCTCTAAATATAACCGTTAGAGGAGAATTGATTGGGATATTCTCCAGGATTATTGCTTACCATTTTTCCACGGGATAGTTGGGGAAATTATTCAATGCTGCTTATTCTCTAGGCCGTCAGTATTGAATGAAGAAGGAATTCAAAATTCAAAAGTCCATTTTCCCTAGGAAAATATAAAAAGAGATTTTTCTCTTTTCTCTGATACATATACACAATAGACAGATAGAAAGAATGTTATAAAAATATCCAGAGAAGATTACTGAATCAGACAAGAAAAACACAACCTGTCTGCTCTCAGTCTGACACAAGAATTCTGATACTGAAGAAGAAGCACAATCATTCAAATATCAAGAGTCTTCATTATTCAAACTCTCCAGGACACTTCACAGGACAACAAATCTTCCATCTGTCAAAGAAGTTCTTGAAGATCTCTCTGATCAAGGCTGAAAGCTTGAAGGCCTATCACCCAGTGCAAAGCTCCAGTTCTCCTAAACTATTCTACATCTCAGGGGGAGCTTTGACAACATCACTGAATCCATATAGTCTTCTCATTGTGATTGAGAAAAGAAGACTTTCATCACTCTCTCATCCCCACCTCTATAAAGGGTTGTCATCTCCCTTCAAAAGTGATTCCTGGTTACAAGTAACTTGATCAAAAGACTTGAGGGTTTGGTTTTTGAGAACCTGATCAAACGCTCGTTGGTGTTAGGCACCTGATCAAAAACCTGAGTGGATTCCTACCAGGGTGGTAGAAGAGTGGATGTACTCAGGTTGGGGAACCACTATAAAATTTCTTGTGTCGTTTGGTTGCCCCTTTTCTTTTTGTTCTTGTTGTGCTTGTGTTTTTAGGACTGCTGTGTGCTTATTTACTTTAGTTTAATTCTGCACCTTTTAATTACTGCAAAAGCTGTAATAGTTTTATAAGGACCTACAAATACTCTATTCACCGCCCCCCCCCCCCCCCTCTATAGAGTATATTAGATCTAACACATCACTTTCAAATGGTATCAGAGGAGGTTCCTTTGGTTGTACAAGGTAAACCTTGAACCAAAGATCCTTTGTTAGATCTAAACTTTATTACATTTTCATTTAGATTATAAACACAGCCATGGCACAGAATAAGGATTATGCAAGCACCAGACCTCCAGTTTGTAACCTTAATAGGTTTGCCATCTGGAAGGCAAGAATCAAGTTGTACATGAACTCTATTGATGAAGACATCTACAACTCTATTTTGGCAGGTCCCCCACAGGCATCTACATCTACAACATCTTCCAGCAACAATGCAGTTCCACCACCTGAGTGGACTGAAGCCCAGAAGAAACCAAAGATTGTTGATGCCAAAGCCATGAACATATTGGCTCAGACTATGTCATATGATATCTTTCAGAAGGTGGCTGAGTGTACCTCTGCAAAAGCAATCTGGGATTCACTTAATCAAATTGTTGATGGCTCAGCAGATGAGAGGAAAGATAGAAGATCAAACCACATCACACAATATTAAAACTTCAAGAAGGATGAGGCAGAAACAGTTGAAGTGATGTACAACAGGCTTAGCTCCATCATCAGTGAGCTAAGGACCTTAGATAAAGAAATCACCTTGACTGAAGTGAATGACAAGATCCTAATATGCTTCCCAAGCTCATGGGACAGCAGGATCTGGCCAATCAAAGAGGCCAGAAGCTTGAATGAGATTTCAACTGAATCACTCCTGGGAAAGCTCAAATCTTATGAGCAGCTAATCAAGTCTAGAGAAGCTGTGGAACACAGGACTCCTCCTCTAGCAAGGAAAGAACAATCCATTGCATTCAAGGCTGCTGAAGAAACTGAAGCCCTAATAGTCAATGAGAAACTAATGAGTCTCTTTGCCAAGAGATTCTTCAAAATGGCAAGGAAGACTTCACAAGGAAGTCATCCAGAAATGACAGCCAGCCAAGGTATGACAAAACCCCCACTAAAGAGGTAGTGTGTTTTGGGTGCAGGAAACCAGGACATTTCCTGTCTGAATGTCCTGAAAATCAAAATAAGGAAAGAAGAAGAGAGAAGGAATCAAGAAGCAAGCATTACAGCAAGCCCTCTTCCAGCAAGCACAAAAAGAAGGACAAAGGATTTGTGGCTGAAACATGGAGTGACACAGAAGATGAATCCACATCTTCCAGCTCCAGTGAAGAAGAAGAGGAGGCCAAGGCAAAGGAGGTTTGCCTCATGGAAATTGATGCAAGCAGTAGCAGATCAGATACAGATGAATCTGATAATGAAGAAAACCTGTCAGCTGAAGATCAGGTAATAGCATCTTATGATTTTGAATCTGATGAATTTAAATTTGAATTTAAAAACCTATGCTTAGATTTGATAAGCTCTGAGAAGGAAATCAAACTTGTCAGATATAAATTGAATGATCTAGATAAAATCACCTCTGAAAATGCAACTCTATCTAGTAAACTGAAATCTGCAACTGAATAAATCATCTTTCAAAACCTGTAAATTTAACTAGTAGCTAGAATGATTTATGGCATAAAAGACTAGGTCCTGTAAATCTGAAAAACATTACTAGGCTGTCTAAAGACAACCTTATTAGAGGTCTACCTCCTGGTCCCTACAAGAAGGAAGGCTTTTGCAGGGCTTGTCAATTAGGCAAGCAAACTAAATCTAGTTTCAAATCCATTAATAAAAGTGATTCACCTAGGATTTTGTATTTGCTACACATGGATCTTTTTGGACCCGTTGTTGTACAAAGCCTAGGAGGGAAATCCTACACTTTGGTTATTGTGGATGACTTCTCCAGGTTCACTTGGTATCCTTTCTGATATCTAAGTCAGATACCTTCAAGGTTCTTATAGATTTTCTCAGGACCATACTGATTGAGTTCTCTACTCATGTTGCATTGATTAGAAGTGATCGTAGCACAGAGTTTGAGTCTCTTCTTATGCATGAGTTCTGCGAGAAGGAAGGTATCAGGCATTGCTTCTCAGATCCTAGAACTCCTCAACAAAATGGGGTAGCAGAAAGGAAAAATAGGACACTCATTGAAGCTGCATGTACATTGCTTGTTGATGCATACATGTCACTAACCTTTTGGGTAGAGGCTGTACACACTGCAAACTATGTCTTGAACAGAAGCTTAATTCACAAACTAAAGAACAGGACTCCCTATGAATTGCTTAAAGGAAAGTAACCTAAAATCAACTATTTTAAAATATTTGGTTGTACCTGTTATATACATAATAATAACAAGAAATACATTAGAAAGTTTGAGGCTAAGGCTGAAGTGGGAATTTTTCTAGGATATTCTCAAGTAAGCAAAGCCTATAGGTTCTTTAATAAATCATCACTGAAAACTGAGGAATCAATTCATGTAAGCTTTGATGAGACTAACATGTATTGCAAGGAGGAAGAAGTTTCTACCAGAAACTCTTTGCAGGTACCTCACTTGTGTGAGAATTTGGATGACCTAAACCTTACCCAAGAGGTTCCAACTCATCCCTCTCCACAAGTCAATGAAGATAGTGAAGAAGAAAGCATTGAAGGGATTGACTCTCCTCAAACAGCCAACATAATTCCACAAGAGGAATTGGTTTCAAATGCTGTTGCACAACCAACTCCACCCACTGATCTTGTCACACTTAGGGATCACCTCAGATCTCAAGTGATTGGAGACATATCAGTAAGTGTATAGACAAGGCATCAACTCAATCAAGATGTGATGCATGCCTGTTTTCTCTCTCAGATTGAACCTCAATCCATTCATGATGCAGAGCAAGATCCCCACTGGATCATTACAATACAGGAGGAATTAAATCAGTTTGAGAGATGTAGAGTTTGGGATTTGGTTCCAAGACCACAAAACTACCCAGTTATTGGAACCAAATGGGTATACAGAGATAAGCTTGATGCCCAAGGAGTTATTGTGAGAAACAAGGCTAGGCTTGTTGCTCAAGGCTACAGGCAAGAGGAAGGATTGATTATGATCAAACCTTTGCTCCTGTTGCAAGGTTAGAAGCCATAAGAATATTTTTATCCTATGCAGCCTACAAGAAATTCAAGGTCTACCAAATGGATGTGAAGAGTGCATTCTTGAATGGAGTATTAAAAGAAGAGGTTTATGTTGAACAACCTCCAGGTTTTGTCTCTCCAACTCATCTTTTGCATGTATTCAAGTTGCATAAGGCCCTCTATGGTCTAAAGCAAGCTCCAAGAGCTTAGTATGAGACCCTAGCAAGCTTTTTATTAGAGCATAAATTCATTAGAGGCATAGTAGATAAAACACTTTTCACTAGACATCATAAGGATGAAATCTTGTTAGTATAAATATATGTGGATGACATCATCTTTGGGTCTACTGATTCAAAATTATGCAAGAGATTTTCTGACCTCATACATTCCAAATTTGAAATGAGTAGCATGGGTGAGCTTTCTTATTTCCTTGGTGTCCAAGTGAAACAGCTCCCTGATGGCATCTTCATCTCCCAAGCTAAATATACTAAAGAGCTAATAAAGAAGTTTGGGATGGCTGATGCCTCGGTAAAGAAAACACCTATGGCTACAAATGCTGCGATTGACTCTGATGCATCAGGGAAACCTGTAGATCAGAAACTATATAGGGGAATTGTTGGGTCTCTACTATATCTCATAGCTAGCAAACCTGATATCATGTTTGCCACATGCCTTTGTGCTAGGTTCCAGGTGAACCCAAAAGAATCTCACCTTATTTTCCTAAAAAGAATTTTGAGATATATAAAGGGTTGTCCTAGTCTAGGCCTATGGTATCCCACAGAATCAGAAGTTGAATTAACTGGATACTCAGATGCTGATTTTGCTGGATACATGGTGGACAGAAAAGGTATCTCAGGAACTTTCCAGTTCCTTGGTATGAGATTAGTGTCCTGGTTTTATAAAAAGCAATCCTTTGTGTCAACCTCCATTGCTGAGGCAGAATACATTGCAGCTGGTAGCTGTTGCTCACAGATGCTATGGATACAAAACCAACTATTAGACTATGGCCTCAACTTAAATAATTCAACTCTACCTTGTGATAATGCAAGTGCTATAGCCATAACACAGAATCTAGTCTGAAAGTGTGAGCTAGATCTGATATACTATATAGGGGGTGAATAGAGTATGGTGCTTAAAAACTTTTTATAACAGTTGTTGTAATCTGAGTGAGCAAGGGAAGCAAATATTAAATCTAATCGCATAACCTATCTAATCACAAACTATAAAAGAAACTAATCACAGATCACAAACCAATCACAGCCAGAAATAAAAATAAAGACAAGCAAGCCAGAAGACACAAGGAGCTATAGTGGTTCCCCTAAACTTGGGTACATCC
Organism: Platanthera guangdongensis; assembly: GCA_039583875.1. Taxonomy (NCBI): domain Eukaryota; kingdom Viridiplantae; phylum Streptophyta; class Magnoliopsida; order Asparagales; family Orchidaceae; genus Platanthera; species Platanthera guangdongensis. Next base: position 39,252,001 of record CM077165.1, on the reverse strand, counting down.
ACTCTTCTACCACCCTAGGTAGGAATCCACTGCAGTATGAGTTGATCAGGTGTCCTGGGCACCAATGAGCTTTTGATAAGGTGCTCAAAAACCAAATCAGATTTTTTGATCAGATGTCTTGCCACCAATGAGCTTTTGATAAGGTGCTCAAAAAGCAAGCACAAACTTTTGAAGGGTGTTTGAAAAACCCTTTACAGAGATGGGGATGAGAGAGTGATGGAAGTCTTCTCTTTCGCAAAGCAGCTGAGAAGACTATGTGGATATGATGTTGTCAAAGCTCCCCCTGAGATCTGTAGTTGATCAGGAAATGAAGCTTTGCTGTAGGGTGATAGGCCTTCAGAAATTTGATCTCCAGCAATTGATGATTTCAACCACAGCTGAAATGTTAGGTGTTTGGAGTCTTGAATGATGTTGGCCTTGAACACTTGAATCAAAAGAGATCTGAATATTTCAATTGGTTGATCTCCTTGGTTGTGTGTTCTTGTATGAATTCTTTTAGACAGAGAATGTCTACAGCTCTGAAAGATATGGTACCTAAACACCTAGAGGGGGGGTGAATAGGTGACCTAAACCTTTTTAACTTTTGTTTGACAGCACAACAGTTTATCACAGATTATTACAGTTAACAGCAATTTCAGAAATCACACAGAAAAGCCACAACACAGCACAGCACAGCAGACACACTAATTTTATAGTGGTTCCCCAATCTTTGGGTACATCCACTTTCCCTCTTCGCCTATCTAGCAGTGTACTAGATTCGGCCAAACTTCTCCACTAGCTCAGAACCCAACAAGGTTCCTACCTGAGGCCCAAAGCCTTACACTCAGCCAAAAGGCCTACACTCAGCCACCCAGGCCTACACTCAGCCAATCAAAGGCCTACACTCAGAGTTCTTCAACTCCTACACTCAGGCACCAAGCCCTACCCTCAGCCTTTATAAAATAGGCTTACAATCACTCAGATCCAATGGATCTTACAAGTTATAATAGAAATTACAAATTCTAACTCTACAACTCAGAAGGAATGAGAGGAGTTGAGAGCTTCTTGGAGAGTTCTTGGAAGATCTCAGCTTGATTCAAACTGACTTAGCTTTCTTCAAAGCTTCTTGAGTAGAACTGAATTAGTCTGAATCTTCTGCAGTTGATCCTTGATCTCTGTTTCTTGAAATCCAGATGACTCTGAATTCTTCTTCTCAGCCTTAGTTCCAAAGACTGAATCCTTGGTTGGAGCTCTCTCTCTCCAATTACTTAGATCTGCAGTTGGACTGCCTGATCTTCTTGTGTTGATCTTCTGTGTATCACTTCTTGATTTAGTCTGATCAACTACTTCAATCACACCATGTAATGATTGTGAACTACTTTACCATAACCATCCCCTCTTTTCTGTAGACTGTTGGTGCCTATTTAAAGGCTTCCTTCATGGTAACCGGCTGATCCGGTTTATAACAGTCTTTTGACTTCACTGACAGTTGCTGTAGACCGGCTGGATTGGCAGCTGTCATGTCAACCAGTCACTTCTTGAAATTCTCTAACTGTCAGTTAGTGTCGAGACTTTCTGTTCTTAAGTGTCGACACTTATAGACCAAGTGTCGACACATGTTGTGTAAGTGTCGACACAAGTCTACAAGGTGTCGACACATTCCCTTGTTTGTCTCGACACAGTTTCTTCTGCATGTGTCGACACTGAAATTGAGTGTCGACACAAGCACTTGTACTTCATTCTTTCTGTATTCTTCTAAGTGTCGACACATCTCCTTTGTGTCGACACATCTTCATGTGTAGAAACTGTCAAGTGTCGACACTGCTTCTTGGTGTCGACACAAGTCTTCATTCTTGATTCTTCAGCTGAGTGTCGACACATCCCATTAGTGTCGACACTTATACTTAGAATATTTTACAAGTTTTCTGTTCTTTGCTAAGTGTCGAGTCTTCTGGTTATGTGTCGACACATTGTGCTGAGTGTCGACACATTCTTTAAGTGTTGACTTCTTTGAGTGTGTGTCGACACATTATACTGAATGTCGACACATTCTTCATATGTTGACTCTTTTGAGTGTGTGTCGACACATTGTGCTGAGTGTCGACACATTCTTCATATGTTGACTCTTTAGATTGAGTGTCGACACATTGTGTTGAGTGTCGACACTTGTACTTAGTCTCTGCAGAATTATGCTGAGTGTCGACACAACTCCAAGTGTCGACACTGTCTGGTGTTGACTCAACTCTTCAAGATGTCGACACTTCTGCTAAGTGTCGACACAGCTTTTCTGCATCCTTCTACACTGAGTGTCGACACAGCTCCAAGTGTCGACACTTTCTGACTGGTGTCGACTCTTCTTCCCTGGTGTCGACACAATGACTCCAAGTGTCGACACTGCATGTCTGGGTGTCGACACAAGCTTTCTCAAGTGTCGACACTTTGCCTCTAGGTGTCGACACATGGACTTAGAAATTTTCAGCTTCATCCAGTGTATGTCTAACCTGCACAATTAACTCAAACAAACATCAAATACATTCTGATGTATATCATTGAGTTAGGTGAGGCTTCTTCAAATCAGGTACATTTGACCAATGTACCCAACAATCTCCCCCTATTTGGAGAAGTCATAACCCTTAGTCAATGATATACACCACTCATAATTAAAAATTACAAAATGATGTAAAACATATAAATGACAACAGGGTAAACTTGAACATGTAATAAACCACACATGTATACTTATTAAACATTGCAGAACAATTAAGAAACACACATATTTCAGAACATTCAAACTATATTTATCATATACTATTCCAATAATGTTTCTTATACATTTTCAATGAAGTATTACAATGTTTTTCTCTTAACAGATTACAATAAGCATCAAGTTAATCCCTAATCTAGTGCTGATCAGGTTCTTTGATGACAATCCCTTTTCCAGCTTTAACTTGAGCTTTCACAGCAGCAGCAGCAGCAGTAGGCTCAGCTTCAGCAGTCTTCTTCCCTTTTAGATCTTGCTTATCTGCCTTGATCTTTTGCCTTTCAAAATAATGATAGGGCTTGGGAAAGTACTTGCTAGGCTCCACAGCTGTTGGAGGTAGCTTTCCTAACTTGGCCTTCCTTCTGTGTTGGACAATGGCTTCTTGTCTAATCTCATGCTTTCTCCATTCAGCCTCTGAGAACCACTTGTTCCTCTCATGGGCATTATCCTTGGCTGCTTTCCAGGCTGTAAGAATTATGTTTCTAGAAGTAGGGCTCCATTGTTCAAAATCTGGCTTTTGCTCAGCAATTTCCCTAAACTTCTTCTTTGACAGCCTAGTTTCTTCTTCCTTGTCCAAAGCCTCTTGCATAGCAGCTGTGATAGGTTGAACAACCTTTTCCAGAATAACATTTGGCTTGCCAGCAGTTGGACTATACATAGTGCTTACATCAGCATGAATCATTTCAAAGTCTGGAGGTGGATAGATTACATCAGCCACTGCTTGTTGCTCACCTCCAAGAAATGTTCCTTGAATACCAGATTCACCTACTTCATTGTCATCACACAGGGGAGGATATCCAAGTGTAGCCCTTATAGAATTTGAAATCCATTTTGCATGCTCAGAACTGGCCTTGACTAACACTCTCTCCCCCTTTATGACTTCTTGAGCCATATGATCCCTTACATCATCTTTCTGAAATCGGATTTGGCTATCCAAATATCTTATGCCCTCTTTAAAGAAAGGTCTAAGCTTTGTAAGCTGTTCTGATATGACCTTCTGGGAATCTTTTATGGCATTTTAACAGCAGCAATCTCTGCTTGAAATATCTTATCAAAATCAGCTTTGGCAGCAGCAGATGAAGTTGAAGGTTCATCTGACTTATTCTTGATTTCAGTGACTATGGCATTGTGAGATGCAGTCAGATTATCATTCATTCTCAACTGATTCTCCAGCACATAGCCTTGCTTGACTGCTATATCATCCACTTTCTCTTTAATTGCTTCTTGATGTTTAGCTAGATAGACCACAGCATTAGCACCCTTGGTAAAACAATCAGTCATTGCTGTTTTATTAAGGTTCATTTCAAACCTTATAGACTTGATTTCCTGGCCTAGATCAGTTTGCAGTGCCTTGTGCCCTTCATCAACATAAGTTTCTAAGGCTTTCCTTTGTTCATCCATCTTGATTTGCATTGCAAGCAGTAGAGCACTATAATCAGTGGATGGAGCTTGTTGAACTAATGAATGTTGAGCAACAGTTTGGAGAGCCTTCTTATAGCTCTGGCTCCTCCTCTTGAAAACAAAGAACTTCTTTTTCTGAGCTTGCTCAGCTTCATCATCTTCGGATTCAGATGTACTTGCTATATCCACCCTATCCTTAGGGCTGGATGGTCTTTCAGTATGCACATCTTGTGCCTTCTCAGAATCTAGCCTTATAGGCTCTTCTTGACTATCCAAAGTCTCCCCCTCAGCAACAGCATCCTTCACTGCATCAGCAGCAGTCTTTTCCATATCAAAATCATCTTGATCTAAGTTCAAAAACAGATCTTCCATGGTATACTCTGCTGGAGACTGTGCAGGAGATGTACTTGGTTCTTCAACCACTGTATCAGGTATCACAACAGATGTGTCTGGAAGAACAACATCTGGTTCTGGGTTTGCTGGCTGATTTTGCTGATGATCATCAGACAAATCAGAATTTGTTATACAAAAATTCAAAGTGTTAAGATCAACAAGTACCTCTTGAATGATGAGAGTAGCCTGCTCACTATCCAGTGTAGATGGATGTTCTACAGCTGGAGGCTCCCCCTGGATATCAGCTGGCTCCTGAGGAGCAGGTGACTTTGCTGCAGTCACATCTACTGGACTTTCAGGAGTGAAGACCACCTGTTCTTCACTGTCTGAGCTGCTTGAGGACTCTTGAGGCACAGCAGCTGTCTTCCTTTTCTTCCTGGGTGGAGAGTCTGTCTTAGAAGTTTGTTTCTCAGGGGTGGCCAAGTCCTTTGACACCAGCACCCTTTCCCATCTTGAGAATATTCTGGAGTCCATTCTCCTCATATGATTTATCTTTGTTCCTGCAGCAGTGCTCATTACCTCTGGAATGGATCCAGCCAGGTAGAGACTTATAATCCTGCCCAGATTGGGCTTCTTCAGGCTTTCCTTCACTTTCTCAAAAACCACCATTGACCAATCTGTCTTCAGAGTGAAGATGATTCTGGTCATTACTTCAAACATGGAGGCAGACACCCTGTCATGCCCTCCTGGTTTGCACAGAATTACCTTGCCCACTACTTCTGACAAGAACTTGCCTTGATTGTTCATCCCCTTCCTATTGAAGACTGATCCCACCTTCATCTGTGAATCCAGTCCACACCAAGTAAGAGCTTCCCTGGTCTTAGAAGCAGTTACCTCCTCTTCTTCTTGAATCTTAGGTAGCTGAAGTACCTTTCTCAAAGACTTGGGGGATAGTTTGACTTTGGTGCCATGCACCCTGGACTTGATTCTGAATCCAGAGTCGTCCACAGTTGCTTGAGTAAGAAATTCAATTACTTCTTTCTTCCAGATTTTCGTTGGTTCTGAAACCAAGAATTCCAGTCCTGAATCGCTGACTAGGGTAATCACCGATTTGAATTCCTGATCGCTGTCGTCAAATGCGCCTCGCACGAGCTCATAGCCCTCGTTGACGTTCTCTTCCATCTTGGGAGCCATTAGGGTTTGAAGATTTAGTCTTGAGAAGAGAGAAATGTCGACACAAGAGTTTAGGTCTCGAAACTTTGAAAGCGTGTCGACAATCAAAGACAGAACCCTATTTATACCTTTCCTGTTTGAAGACGAACAGGCGGGATGAATTTCTAATGATGTGTCGACACTGTCAATAAGTGTCGACACTGACTTATAATGTCTCGACACTCATGTGTCGACACAAATTTAGTCAACAGATTCTACGTGTCGACACTTGGTTAAGTGTCGACACCACTATACTCGACATGTGTCGAGACTTAGAAAAATTCTGAGTAAAACTTAAGTGTCGACACCTTAGTGGATGTGTCGACACCTACGCGACATGTGTCGACACTAACATTCTGAAGTGTCGACACTAACTTCCTAGATGTGTCGACACCATTTTTCTGAAGTGTCGACACTTACTATTCTGTGTCGACATAGACTTGTCTATGTGTCGACACCTTTTTACTTAGCCAATTTTTGTTCTGTATACTTAGTCTAAGTTTATCATACCTAGTTCAATTTTGAACTTATTAAACTTAGCTTCATCTAAGGGCTTAGTGAACATATCAGCTATCTGATTATCTGTTGTAACATATTCAAGTGCAATATCATTTCTTTCTACATGCTCCCTAAGAAAGTGATATTTTATCTCAATATGTTTAGTTCTACTATGAGATACAGGGTTATTAGCTATGGAAATAGCACTTGTAGAATCACAATAGAGTGGAGTTCTACTTACCTGACATCCATAGTCTTCTAGCTGATGTTGAATCCATAGAAGTTGAGCACAGCAACTTCCTGCAGCTATATACTCTGACTCAGCTGTGGAGATGGCCACACTGGTTTGCTTCTTACTACTCCATGAGATGAGTCTTCCACCTAGGAATTGATAGGATCCAGTTGTGCTCTTTCTATCTTCTTTGCATCCTGCAAAGTCTGCATCTGAATAGCCTGTTAGATCAAAATCTCCATTCCTAGGGTACCAAAGGCCTATATAAGGTGTGCCCTTTAGATATCTCAAGATTCTCTTGACTGCAGTCAAGTGAGATTCTTTGGGGCAGGCTTGATACCTGGCACAAACACATGTAGCATACATAATGTCAGGCCTACTTGCAGTCAAGTAAAGTAGGGAGCCAACTATCCCTCTATACAAGGTTTCATCTACAGGTTTCCCTGCATCATCCTTGCTTAGAGACATACTTGACCCCATAGGAGTCTTCATGGTACTGGATGAATCCATACCATATTTCCTTATGAGTTCTAGGGTGAACTTAGACTGACATATGGAAAGACCACTTTCAGTCTGTTTAATTTGGAGACCCAAGAAAAACTTCAGTTCTCCCATACTACTCATTTCAAATTGACTCTGCATAAGCTTTGCAAACTTTTTGCAAAGGCTACTTTCAGTAGACCCAAATATAATGTCATCTACATATATTTGGACAAGTATTACTTTGCCTCTAGATTCCCTAAGGAATAGAGTCTTATCTATTTTCCCCCTTGTGAACTTGTTCTCAATGAGGAAACTAGATAGGGTTTCATACCAAGCTCTAGGAGCTTGCTTTAACCCATACAATGCTTTCCTAAGTCTATAGACATAATGTGGAAAAGTAGGATCAACAAAACCTGAAGGCTGCTCCACATATACTTCTTCTTTTAGATTACCATTAAGGAATGCTGACTTCACATCCATTTGGTATACTTTGAATCCTTGGTAGGTTGCATAGGCCAAGAACATCCTGATGGCTTCCAGTCTGGCTACTGGAGCAAAGGTTTGATCAAAATCAATACCTTCTTCTTGCCTATATCCTTTTGCAACCAGTCTTGCCTTATTCTTAATGATGACTCCTTGTTCATCTAACTTGTTTCTGTAGATCCACTTTGTTCCTATCACATTGTGATCTTTAGACTTAGGAACTAAGTCCCAAACCTTGCACCTCTTGAACTGGTTTAGCTCTTCCTGCATAGCTTCAGTCCACTGTGGATCTTGTATAGCTTCTTCAAATTTCTTTGGTTCTATTTGAGACAGAAAACTTGAATATATTGCAGCATTATGATTTCTGCTCCTTGTCTGAACACCTTGTCTTGGATCTCCAATGATCAGCTCCACTGGATGATCTCTTAGATGCCTGTTGGCTGGAGGCATCCTTACTTCTGGTTGTACTTCTTCATCATCTTCATCATGCTGAGTTCCTTGAACTTCTTCAGCTCCTGGTACATGTAGTTCTCCCCCTGGACATAAGCCATCTTCCTCTACTTGCTGTCTTGCAGCCGGTACATCTTCTATGGTTAGCTTGTCCATCTTCTTAGAAAGACCTGTGGGGCTGCACACACTACTAGACAACTCATTGTTAATAAGAAGTGTCTCATCAAAGACTACATGCACAGACTCCTCTACAACTTGTGTAGTCAAGTTGTAGATTCTATAAGACTTACTATTACTGCTGTACCCAACAAACACTCCCTCTTGGGATTTGGCAGCAAACTTAGTTAAGTAAGTCTTCCCATTGTTAAGTATGAAGCATTTACAACCAAAAATCCTGAAATAGGATAGGTTTGGTTTCCTGCCTTTCACTACTTCATAGGGTGTCTTGTTTAACCTTTTAGTTATGGTAGCTCTATTTATTACATGGCATGCAGTGTTAACTGCTTCAGCCCAGAAATATTCTGGTAGTGAAGAATCACTTAATAGAGTCCTACCAGCTTCTATCAAGGTTCTATTTTTCCTTTCAGCAATGCCATTTTGCTGAGGTGTTCTAGGTGAAGAGAATTCTTGAAATATCCCATAGTCTTCACATAGTTTTGTCATGCTTTCAGATTGAAACTCTGTACCATGGTCACTTCTAATTTTGACCACTGTACAGTTCAATTCATTCTGAATTTGCTTAACAAAACTGTGGAAGACACTAGGTGTTTCAGATTTCTGCTTTAAGAAGAACACCCAGGAAAATCTTGAGTAGTCATCAACAACTACAAAGGTGTAGACCTTCCTACCTAAGCTGTGAACTGGCATTGGACCAAATAGATCCATATGCAAGAGGTATAAACACCTCACAGCATCCTTGTTGTCAATGCTTCTAAAGGTGGATTTAGTCTGCTTGCCCTTTTGACAAGCTGAGCAAATGCCATCTTTGACACACTTAACTTGAGGACCATTCCTCACTAACTCTTCACTAAAGAGTTTGCCAATAGTCTTGTAATTAAGATGAGCAAGCCTCTTGTGCCATTTGACACATTGAGAGACTGTCTCATCTGCTACAAGACAAACTGGAGAACTATTGTTCTCAACCATAATGTCTAAACAATAGACATTTCTCTTCCTATAACCTGTCAAAATGATCTTTTGATCACTAGACCTCTTGATATGACAACCATTTTTAACAAATGAGATGTCATACCCTACATCACTTAATTGACTTATACTAATGAGGTTATGTTTCAAACCTTTAACATAAGCCACTTGAGTAATGGTAACTAAGTTAGAAGATATGTTACCAAACCCTTTGATGATTCCTTTTTCTGAACCACCAAAGGTCACCTTTGGACCATTCTTGATTGGAATGAAATCCTTCAGTAGTCCCCTAGTTCCAGTCATGTGTCTGGAACATCCACTATCCAAGTACCATGTTGGGGTATGGCCACTTGGATTCTCCTGCAAAACAAATTACTGAACCTTAGAACCCAATGGTTTCTTGGGTCCTTGGTAACTGTTAGCTTGCAACTTAACAAGGCTACCTACTGGCTTTCCACCAGGTATCTTGTTACTACCTTTGGCACTAACATTGTGCCAACAGTCCAAAGCAAAGTGGCCAACTTTGCCACAGCACCAACATTCAAATTTGTTGTACCTTTGCTTAGGTACAGACTTGGCTGTCTTAACTACAGCAGTCTTAGTGAATGTTGGGGCTTTGCCCTTGGACTTGGACTGATTCTGAACAGTCCTTGCTGGATTAACAAATCCCAGTCCAGTCTTTCCTTTATGATGAACAAAATCATCAATCAAGGGTAGCACTGATTTAGGTTTTGAAAACCTAGCTACTAGCTCTTTCTCCTTCTGAAGATTAATCTCCAGTTTCTTAATTTGATCATTCTTAAATGTAATGGTACCCATCTGAATCACAGTAATGTGTTTCATCCTGGCCACTTCATTTAGTTTTTGATCATAATTCTTCTCATAATCTATTGCAGCTGTCTTGAGATCAGCAATTTCCTTGGCCAAATTTTTGGCTAGGGTCTTGCTTTTCTTATAGGCTAGCAATAGTACTTGATATTCATCTAGGAGTTGATGAATATCTCCCTCAGACTCAGACATATTCTCATCACTTGATGAAGAATACTCTGACTCTGAACTTGAACTGGAATCAGAACTTTGAGTTAAGCCTTGTACCTGACTGGGTCCTGGCTGCTCCAGGTTTTTGGTACTTTCAGTCAAAGCCATCAGTCCTTGGCTTTGACAGTCTTCTTGCTCATAGATAGATTCCATGATCTGCATGAACTCTTCTTCTTCTTCAGCAAATAGCCCAATATAGGCTTCAGCATCTGTCTCTGTGTCTGAAGAAGACATATCTGAAAGAGTCTTCTCATTCTTTGCAACAAAGGACTTCTCCTTCTTTCCTTTGAAGTGTGTTTTCTTCTTGTCACTGGATTCCTTCCTTCTTTCAGGACAGTCTGCAATAACATGGCCCTGTCTATTGCAGCAGTAACAAATTATCTTGGATCCAGTTGCCTTACTTGTCTTGGTCCTTTTCTTGTCCTTCTTTGAAGGCTTCTTTTCCAGATACTGAACCTCTTTCCCTTTGGAAGATGAAGGTCTAGACCTCCACTGTTTCTTCTTAAGGAACTTCTGAAAATGTCTGGTGAATGCAGCAAAGTCTTCATCACTTTCACTGCTTGTAGATTTTGTACTTTCAGATTCTTCAGATTCTGATTCAACTACCTCAGGAGGAGGAGTTGATGACTTGGTCCTGCTCTTTCTAGGTACATCTGACTTAAAGGCAACAGTCTTTTCTCTGTATTCAGTCCTTGTTGACTTTTCTTCTTCTTTTCTTACTGACAATTGCATCTCATAGGATAACAACTTGCCAAAAAGTGTGGGAGGAGGAATTTCTCCCAACTTTGCCATTTCTCTGATGGCACAAATCTTGGTGTCCCAGTCTTTGGTTAGGGACCTTAAGAATTTGTCATTCAACTCATAGTTTGTGAACTCTCTTCCATATGACATGAGTTCATTTACAATTCTATAAAATTTCTTATAGCATTCAGTGATGCTATCTCCTCTTCCTTGCCTAAAACTCTCATATTCTTGATTAAGCAAGGACTTCCTATCTTGCCTTACTTCTTCAGAACCTTCCATGTAGACAATGAGGGTATCCCACATTTCTTTTGCAGTTTTACAGTGAATAAGGTTCTGGAAGGTGGCATCATCAATTGCACTGACTATGATGTTCTGTGCCCTTTTGTCCATAGTTGCTAGGACAATCTCATCCTTGGTCATTTCAGAGAAATCCTTTGGAGTCCTCTGATTTGCATCCAAAACTGAAATCTTCATAGGCACATATGGCCCTTCTTTGACTGTGATGTATATTCTAGGGTCAGAGGCTTCCATAAACAGCCTAACCCTCTCTTTCCAGATCCCAAAGATCTCTTTTCTGCATATAGGTAGTTTCATTGAACCCAACTCCTTATGATTCTCTGAAGAACCCATGTTCTTGATTTTCTTGAAACTGTTTCCTGTTTCCTGACTTAACTGAATCTGCCAAACTGGATCTCCTCAGACAGTTAGTCCTGATTTTGAGGAACCTCGCTTTGATACCACTTGAAAGATATGGTACCTAAACACCTAGAGGGGGGGGGTGAATAGGTGACCTAAACCTTTTTAACTTTTGTTTGACAGCACAACAGTTTATCACAGATTATTACAGTTAACAGCAATTTCAGAAATCACACAGAAAAGCCACAACACAGCACAGCACAGCAGACACACTAATTTTATAGTGGTTCCCCAATCTTTGGGTACATCCACTTTCCCTCTTCGCCTATCTAGCAGTGTACTAGATTCGGCCAAACTTCTCCACTAGCTCAGAACCCAACAAGGTTCCTACCTGAGGCCCAAAGCCTTACACTCAGCCAAAAGGCCTACACTCAGCCACCCAGGCCTACACTCAGCCAATCAAAGGCCTACACTCAGAGTTCTTCAACTCCTACACTCAGGCACCAAGCCCTACCCTCAGCCTTTATAAAATAGGCTTACAATCACTCAGATCCAATGGATCTTACAAGTTATAATAGAAATTACAAATTCTAACTCTACAACTCAGAAGGAATGAGAGGAGTTGAGAGCTTCTTGGAGAGTTCTTGGAAGATCTCAGCTTGATTCAAACTGACTTAGATTTCTTCAAAGCTTCTTGAGTAGAACTGAATTAGTCTGAATCTTCTGCAGTTGATCCTTGATCTCTGTTTCTTGAAATCCAGATGACTCTGAATTCTTCTTCTCAGCCTTAGTTCCAAAGACTGAATCCTTGGTTGGAGCTCTCTCTCTCCAATTACTTAGATCTGCAGTTGGACTGCCTGATCTTCTTGTGTTGATCTTCTGTGTATCACTTCTTGATTTAGTCTGATCAACTACTTCAATCACACCATGTAATGATTGTGAACTACTTTACCATAACCATCCCCTCTTTTCTGTAGACTGTTGGTGCCTATTTAAAGGCTTCCTTCATGGTAACCGGCTGATCCGGTTTATAACAGTCTTTTGACTTCACTGACAGTTGCTGTAGACCGGCTGGATTGGCAGCTGTCATGTCAACCAGTCACTTCTTGAAATTCTCTAACTGTCAGTTAGTGTCGAGACTTTCTGTTCTTAAGTGTCGACACTTATAGACCAAGTGTCGACACATGTTGTGTAAGTGTCGACACAAGTCTACAAGGTGTCGACACATTCCCTTGTATGTCTCGACACAGTTTCTTCTGCATGTGTCGACACTGAAATTGAGTGTCGACACAAGCACTTGTACTTCATTCTTTCTGTATTCTTCTAAGTGTCGACACATCTCCTTTGTGTCGACACATCTTCATGTGTAGAAACTGTCAAGTGTCGACACTGCTTCTTGGTGTCGACACAAGTCTTCATTCTTGATTCTTCAGCTGAGTGTCAACACATCCCATTAGTGTCGACACTTATACTTAGAATATTTTACAAGTTTTCTGTTCTTTGCTAAGTGTCGAGTCTTCTGGTTATGTGTCGACACATTGTGCTGAGTGTCGACACATTCTTTAAGTGTTGACTTCTTTGAGTGTGTGTCGACACATTATGCTGAGTGTCGACACATTCTTCATATGTTGACTCTTTTGAGTGTGTGTCGACACATTGTGCTGAGTGTCGACACATTCTTCATATGTTGACTCTTTAGATTGAGTGTCGACACATTGTGTTGAGTGTCGACACTTGTACTTAGTCTCTGCAGAATTATGCTGAGTGTCGACACAACTCCAAGTGTCGACACTGTCTGGTGTTGACTCAACTCTTCAAGATGTCGACACTTCTGCTAAGTGTCGACACAGCTTTTCTGCATCCTTCTACACTGAGTGTCGACACAGCTCCAAGTGTCGACACTTTCTGACTGGTGTCGACTCTTCTTCCCTGGTGTCGACACAATGACTCCAAGTGTCGACACTGCATGTCTGGGTGTCGACACAAGCTTTCTCAAGTGTCGACACTTTGCCTCTGGGTGTCGACACATGGACTTAGAAATTTTCAGCTTCATCCAGTGTATGTCTAACCTGCACAATTAACTCAAACAAACATCAAATACATTCTGATGTATATCATTGAGTTAGGTGAGGCTTCTTCAAATCAGGTACATTTGACCAATGTACCCAACAAGCTCTTTTTCTTTCTCTTGTGAACAGTTGGTGTTGAGAAAGATGTCGTTCCAGAGAATGTTTTTTGTTCTTCTTCTTGTTCTGCTTATCTGTGCTCTGAGAGATTCAAAAATCTTTTGTTTTATTCCCTGGTTCTGAATAGAAAATGATCCTCTGTCAAGAATAGTTGTTATCCTGTCATTAAATGACTTCCTTAATTGCAATTGTCTTCTGGGGGAAAGTCCAAAGAAACATTCCTTGATAATCCCTTGAAACTTGGTCCAGAATAAATGAAAACGGCTACAAGATCTTCTGAATTAATTGCTGACAATAACTTCTTAACTGTTCTGAATTTGAATCTTGAAAATCATTTAACTCTTCAGAAAAACGTCGAACTGAGCTCTACTATCGTCGAACTGAGCTCAGCGATTTGGACTTATACAGAAACAGAGATCGTCGATCTGAGCTCAACTATCGTCGAACTGAGCTCAGAGATAGAGAATCAAAACTGGAGTCAAGATCGTCGAACTGAGCTCGAAGATCGTCGAATGGAGTTCGACGATTTATTGAAGTTGAGCTCAGTGATCGTTGAATGGAGTTCGACGATCCGTCGAAGTTGAGCTAGATGATCGTCGATTGGAGTTCGACGATTCGTCGTACTGAGCTCGACGAAATGACTTAGTCTCCAAACTGAAAAACCTTGGTATTGAGGGCAGCTTCCAAACCTAACTACTAACCCTTAGACTCAATTCTAATTGACCTTTAGATTTATACAGGAGGTCAAAATAGGTTTCCTAAAGACATAGTGATCCTGACCCAAATTAGTAATAGGGTGTTCCAACAATCTCCCCCTATTTGGGTAAGGATTACTATTTACAGAACTTGGAAAAATTAAAGAACAACATACAAAGCAACAATAAATAACAACATAGCAGAATCACAGATATATTATCTCAGACAGAAATTAGAAAACAGAATGATTGTCACCTTACAGAATTATTCTTTCTCCTTGCTCTTTATAAGTTTTATTTCTCTATTTGGATCAAGAGCTTCTTTCTTTGACCTTCTGTCATCAGCTGCACCTAAAGAAGTTTGTTGTTTGGGGCTTAGTACCACAGCTTCAGGATGCAGCTCCATGTATCTCTCAGAATCAAAGAATTTGCTGGAGGCATATCTCTCAAGTTCCTTCTTTCTTTGTTCAGACAGAGTAGTAATGCTTGAGGTGTCCTTGCCTTGCTCTCTGGCTTTCTTAATTTGATCCAGGGCAGCTAACTCTTTCATCCTGGCAGTCCATGCAGTAGGGTTATTTTCTGGATCTTCAAAGGGCACTGGAGGCTCATATCTATTGGAAGGATTATCTGGAGGAGCTCTGGATGAGACTTCTTCTTTCAACTTATAGGGAAAAGGACCTGAGGTTGTATCTGATGAAGCTTGTCCTTCCCTAGAGTATGGATGTTGCCTTGAATAGCCTTTGGAGTAGACTTGGAATTCCCTTTGGCTTCCTCTATAATTTCCTCTTCTTGATTGAGAACCTCTGGACTGGCTTCCCCTATATTGAGATCTTGCATGAGGCTGATAGGGGGTTTGGCTTTTAGCAGAAGGATGAGTAGCTGAGCTTCCACCTGCACCTGCATCAGGAGGAGGAGGTGGAGGAGGATGAGGATGATAAAACTGAGAAGATCCTTTCTCATATTTCCTTTTCTTCTTCATGGCTTTCAATTGGTTCTTGTAATACTACATCCAATGTTCAGTAATGGGGCAGTCATGAAGAATGTAATAAGGAATATCATTAGTGTCCTTTACTTTGGCTGGAGGCACCTTTTTCATAGCTTTGCTCCTTGCCTTTCTTTTCCTGGCTATGGTGGCAGAGGAATCATCAGAATCAGTCCTATATTCATCACTTTCAGAGCTTTGCTCATCATATAAAGCATCAATCTGTTTCATATAATCTTTTTGAAGTTGGGTTGGAGCAGATGAAGCAGCAGTTGTAGCAGTAGCAGATACAGCACTAGTAACAACAGAAGTTGTAGCAGTAGCAGTAGTAATAACAGATACAGAAGTTTCAGGAGCAACACTCTTAGAAGATATAGCAGCAGTAATATCAGCAGTAATTGGAGCAGCAACAGATTCAGAGAAAATACTTTCAGATACAAGAACCTCAGCATCAGTAATAACAGCAGGAATAACATCAGCAATAACAGCAGGCTCAAAGTCATATTCCTCTGTCTGCATATCCTCAGAAACTGGAACATCAGCAACATCATCATTGACAGCAGCAACAACAGAAACAGCAACAATATTTTCAGCAGGAGTAGCAGTAGCATCACTGGAACCAGAAGGCTTAGCAGTATATATGGAGGATATATAGGAGCTAACTAAGCTGGAATCACAGCTTGAGAAGGGCACAATGACCTTGGAGAGATCCTCTGAGGGCTGGACTGCAGTGCTTACTGGAAGACAGCTGAAATACACTGAATCAAAATTTGATAATAAGGACCTGAGGTCCACTGAGAAGACTGCAACTGGTGGAGGTGTTGAAACTGGAGCTTGAGTTGAAGAGACAGCAGCAGCAGGTACTGAAGAAATGGCAGCAGCAGCAGCAGACAATCTAACTTCATAAGGCATCTCCCCCTGCCTAGATTCAGAGAGAGCTGGATCAAGGCACCCAAAGGAAGGGATTGCCTGAGGAGGAAAGATGGAAGATAGCCTGGAAGAAAGGGTTGCAACTGACTGAAGAAGTGGAGCCAAGGAGGTCTCCAATAGAAGTGATAGCCTGGGAGCTAGCAGTTCATATAATTTGTCAGCTAGGGCTGGAAGATCTACATGCTCAATAAGGATGTGAGCAGAGGTAGAGACTGGAGGTGGAGCTACTGGTGATGGTGGTGGAGAGCTGGTGGATGGTAGAAGTGGAGGTTGAGGTGTGGGGATTGTGAAAATGGAAGAAAGTGGTATGGAGATAGAAGGTGTGAAGGAGGGTTGATCAATGATGTCTTGTAGAAGTTGTTGATATGAGGTGGATGAGGAGGGTAGATCAGGAGGGGATGAAGGTGAATCATCCATGAAGGAATCATCAAGAAGATTGAATGATGGAATGTTGGATGATGTGTCAATGTCTGGTTGAGGGTAGTGGTGTAATGGATGGAAAATTTCTTCTGGTATTGGAAGAGTTGGAATTGGAGATGGAATTGATGTTGGAGATGGGCTGGAAATAATGATGGTGGATGAACTTTGAGTGGTGGAGGTGACTGGTGGAGATGGAATAGGAGGAGGAGGAGGAGAAGCAGCAGCAGGCAAGTCATCTGCAGGGGCAGAGACTTGAGGGGAAGAGACTGCAGGAGTCCTTGTGCCTGAAGTTGTGCTTGCAGAGAGCCTGCTGGGCTTTACTAACTTCCTGTCCCATTTGCCAAAGAGGGCACAGGACAGCCTCTTTGAAGCATTGATGTGCATCCCAGAGGAGACTAGCAGGGCAGGGCATCTATTGTGAAGAAAGAGCCCTAGGATCCTTCCATAATTAACAAAGTTCTTGTTGATTTTCTTCTTAATCAGGTCAAAGAAGACCTCTCCCCAGTTCAACTGTTTCTTATCCACAATGGCTCCCATCAAGCACAGCTGATACCTGGAGATAGTATCATGTGCTGAATGCTTGGCCAACAAAACCTTGCCCACTACATCAGCCAAAAATCTATATTCCACAGCTAAGTTCTTTTTCAGCAGCTTGCTAGGGTTAGCATCAGAATGACCCATTCTTGCAAGTAAATCAGAAAATTCCTCTCCAGATAACTCAGCAGAATCTCTTCCATAACTTAATTCAAAAACCTCTGTCAGAATAGCAGGAGTCAAAGGTACCTGGGTTCCAGAAATGGAACCAACCACTGTGTTTTGGTCCAGGTTGTGGGCAGTATAGACCCACTCCTTAATCTCATCAACAGCCAACTTGATTCTTGTGGACATGAGGGTAACAAGCTTCTGCTCCTTGAACAGTTCTAGAATGTCTTGAAAATCCTGATCAGTGGTGTTAAAAGACTCCATGTCTATATCAAATCCAGCATCGAATTTCATTGCGGCTAGAACGGCAACAGAGACGGCCATTGTTACCTGCAAAAATCAACAAACAAAACGACCAAGTGTAGAGATGTTTGGAGGAAAAGAGAATTTTTGCAGAGAGATTGAAAGCGCAAAAGGAGAACGGCGGTGAAAAATGAATTTTATACTAGGGTTCGACGCAGAAAAGGAAAGATCGTTGAACTCAGTTCGACGATCGGGGCTACTAAAGGAATCTGAAGGGTCTTCAATATCGTTGATCTCCGTTTGACGATATTGGAGAGCGTCGATCTTCATTCGACGATAGTTCAGAGAACAAAATCGTCGAGCGTTGTTCGACGATCATTGACCTGAAAGATAGTTGGACACTATCTGAGAAGCGCTGAACTCTGGTCGACGTTTTCGGAAAGCATCGATCTTCGTTCGATGATTTGGGGGAAAATCGTCGAGCGCAGTTCAGAGACCAGAAATACACTCTAGACACTTAGAAAAATCAAGATGTTTGCCTAGTCTTGGTTATTTTTAAAGTTTTAAAATCTTGGACATTATTATATACTTCCTCCATCTAACATTCCTAACTGATTTAGGAAGAAGGTGTGTTTCTTTTCATCCAAGGGTTTGGTGAAAATATCTCCCCTTTGAAAATCAGTTGGGATATATTGAAGTTCAATTTTATTCTTCTCAACATTATCCCTTTGCAAATCAGTTGGGTAGTCCTCTAACAAGGTTGTCCTTGGATAGCCTAGCAATGGTACTAAGGTTTAAATGTCCTAGTCTCTTATGTCATAAAACATTAGGTCTACAAACAGAATTAAACAGGCAAATGTCTACATCTGTTGAAAGAAAATCTAGTAAGTAGATGTTACCTTTCCTTTTACCTGTCAACACAGTTGTGTTGTCCTCTAACTTGATCTTGCATAAAGCTTTACTGAAAGTCACCTGGTAGCCTTCATCACATAGCTGACTGATGCTGATCAAATTGTGCTTCAGTCCTTCCACATAGGCTACCTTCTTGAATGTCACTGTCTCAATCTGGACTGCACCATATCCTTTAGTTTGTCCAAAGTTTGAATCACCAAATATGACTTTGGGTCCAAGCTTGGCTTTAAAGGATGTGAGGTTGTCCTTGTTTCCAGTCATGTACTTTGAGCACCCACTATCCAAGTACCATTGTTGGTTTGATGTTGGATAGGTCTTCACCTACACATAAAATAATTCACTTTTTTTTGACCCAGTTTACCTTGGGCCTAGGTTGATAACCTTTAAACTCAGAAATAAAAGACATCCCAGGTTGACTCTTATAACCTTCAGGATGATATCTCGTTGGAGGTATTATCCATTCAGTATAAGGGTTAAAGATTTGGGATGAAGGACCCCTAGGATTGGATTTTGATTTGCCCTTGAAAGAATTTCCAGAGCTCTGATCTCTGTTCGACGATCGTGGAGCTGCGTTCGACGATCTTGGGTCAGATCGTCGAGCTCCATTCGACGGTCGACTGTGGTAGAGTTTAGGAATTAGAGTTCGTCGACCTGAGTTCGACGATTTTGCCTGAGATCGTCGATCTGCGTTCGGCGATCGTCGAGCTCCGTTCAACGATTTTTGCTGGAACTTGGTTTTCTTGGGCAGATCAGAATTTTTCCTAGCTACCTCTACGACTCCCTTCCCTTTATCAGAAATAAACTTGATTGGGGTTGTTAGAACTATAGGTTGGCTGGATGAAGCACCCAAGCCCAGTGTACAATTGAATCTAGAGTTCACTGTGCTAGTGATGTCCATCAGCTTGATACTTCTCTCATTAAGGGATTCTTCAAGCTTCTTGGCCTCTGATAGCTCACCTTTCAGTGAAGCTATCTCCTCCCTACAGCACTCCAACTCCTCAGAGAGTTTGAGGTTTTCTGACTTTAAGGAACTATGTTCAGACAATTGATTTCTGAGAGAGATAATTTCCTTCTCAGATTTTAGTAAGTCTAAACATAATGCTTTAAACTCAGATTTAAAGTCCTCAGAATTGAAATCAAAAGAACTGATTACCTGGTCCTCTTCAAGTTGAGTCTCTGAGTCTGACTCTGAGTCTTCTGCATCTGAATTATTTTGAGAGGCATCGATTGCCATCATGCAGAACTCTTTCTCTTCTACATCATCTTCATCATCACTGGAGCTGGATGAAGCTTCTGACTCCTCTTCAGTCTCACTCTAGGATTCAGCATGTAATGCCCCCACCTGTCACATGACATATAACAGTGGGTCCGGCCGGGGCCCCACGCCATATAGCACAGACAAGCGAAGGAATCACGTGTGGAAATTAAAATCTATGCGTATCCTTAACTCATTCCATTCTAGCGCAGCATTTTTCTTGTTAGCATGAACTCAAACCAGAATGTCCACCCACATATAAATACCACATTTATATAGAACAACACCAGGAATGTATACAACTCACGCATCATGGCCTTATGGCCTTACAAGTTCCTCTTTACATAGCAATAAGTTCGTACATCGGCACGCAGGCCGGCCACACATGAAATCCAACCACGACTCTGCACATAGCCTTCAAGGACTAAGAACACCATGCTAGCCAATCCACTTATTCTTTCCAAACTGCAGCACCTGCAAGTCATCATCCAAGCCAACATAGAAAACAAAGTAACGGTCAGCATTGCTGACCCATTATAACGACCCCACCCCCTACCCGGGGTAGTGGTTCCTTCCATGTATACAGTGCTTCCGTTTTCATCAAGCATCAGCAAACATCACCAAATCATATCATAGGATCATTCTCTTTATGTCACTATCTAACAAACACACCACATCACAAACGTTGGAGTCCACCAACGCTCCGTGCACTCAGGGCACCTTCTTGGCATACCGGAATCCACCGTTGTACACCGCTGTCTCTCGAGGATTTAACTTGTTGGTTGACCGGCCCTAGTCCACCAGCTCGCAGGCTGGCGACATCCCGCCCAAGCCACTCAGAGGTCCATCCTCACAGCATCACAAACAGAGCAGACCGACCCACACTCCGTGGTGTAGCAAGCCGGGTTTATTTAAGCTCCCCAGGCAATGTCTACCCATCGGTCCCCCTCCTAATCCGATCGACCCACACCATGTGGTGCAGCAACCCGGGTTTAACTCGGCTCCCCTAGCATTGCCGCCCATCGATCCCTTCCTTAACTCGATCAACCCACCCTAGTGGTGTAACAGGCCGGGTTTATCACAAGCTCCCCAGGCGTGCTACCAATTGATCATCTCATAACCAGAAGCTTCACCAAAGCATCCTCACAATCAGCACATCCATACATTCATCACAACAGAAATCCGTTTTGCACAACATCAAAGTCACGGAGTCTTCTCCGGTTTACCCATGAACATCACCAATCCAGACTACCAGTCCAGATGGGCTTCACACAGCATGCCTACGCCGTACTTCATAATTCCGGCTCTAGATGCAGACTCAACAAAGGAATCACTTCCGCGATCCACCTCTTGGTGGAGGATTCCAAGCACATGTATAGAGAAAGGACTTCGATGTCCAAGAAGGAGATCGTTACCCTTGAAGATCGCTTCGGCGCCATGAAGTAGCCGGATGGAAATCACCGCCTCGGCTCTGCCTTCACGAATCCGCTCTCGGATCTTCGTTCCGCACTCCGCAGCTCCTACAGCAGCTAGAAGACTCCTCCCTTCTCTCTCCCTTAGACCTTTCTTCTTTCTCCCTTGGAATGGAAATGAAGAAGAAGAAGAAGAAGATAATAAGAGATTTTATCTTCTAATTCTCGGCCTTCCCAACACCTGGACAAAGGCCAGCCACTGGATCCAGGAAGAGGGAAACAAACGGCTCAGATCTGGCCAGAAAACCCTGAACACGGCCTGACACGCCCTGTGACACGCCCGTGTCACAGGCCGTGTCCCCCTAAAGCGGCAGACAACCGACTCAATCCAACCAGTACACGCCCGTGTGACACGCCCGTGTCACGGCCGTGTACCCGACACGCCCTCAGACACGCCCGTGTCTGAGGCCGTGTACCTCAACAGAAATAATCCCAGAACAACCCGAGACTTCACACGGCCTGGCACACGGCTTGGCACACGCTCGTGTTCATGGCCGTGTGCACCAGGACACGCCCGTGTCCCGCAAACACGCCCTAACCCGAGACGTCGAGCTGAATTTGACGCCCACTGACACGCCCTGTGACACGCCCGTGTCACAGGCCGTGTCCTCACTGGAACTCGATACTCGACGATCGTCGACTAACACTCGTCGAGCATTCGACACGGCATCCGACACGGCCGTGTCCTGGGCCGTGTGCCCCCTCTCAACGATGTCGAGCAAAAATTGTCGACACCAAGTCCAATCGTCGACACAACCTCGACACGCCCGTGTCGCAGGCCGTATCAACTGATACGCCCTGGGACACACCCGTGTCCCAGGCCGTGTCACCCATGCCTGGACCCGATTTGGCTTAAAATGATCCTCTTGACTTCGGGGTGTTACAATCCTCCCCCCCTTCAAATAATTTCGTCCTCGAAATTTGACTCCACACAGCCAATTAGTCACAACATCACAAACGCGTACACCGCAAGCCTCCGCACACACTAACAAACAGACAACACAACAAACATCCCTAACTTCCACTTGTGCACATTCAACCACATAAGACCTCAAACAAAACGACAGAATTGATTGATTTCGGCACAATCACAAGTATCAACATCATTTACATCAGCCAAAAGTGATGTACATCAGCTATGATTCATCAAAACATAGTTTACAAAACATACATAACATCGACATGCTTCACATCAGTTCACTTCCTCTCAGCCTCCCGATTTTGAAAGTCGCGATTTAATGATAAATGAACCGCTCGAGGCTGAATTTCACCAACTGAGCTTTGCGGCTCTTGCACTTCTATCGCATGCAAGCGAGGTTGCGTCCGAGGTGCAGATGATTCAGCCACTGCTTTCCCTTTTTCTTCATATGACGCACCTGTCTTTTTCTCACTCCCTGGAGGGACATTCCAACAGAATTTTGTGATGTGTCCTTGCTGCCCATATTTATAACATATACGTGTATCCACACGTCCTGGCCCATACGTCGCCCCCGAAGAAACAGTCGACGGAGCTACGTCCACCGGCCTAAATCTTTTCTTCTCTTGTCGTCGAAACTCCGATTCTTTCAACTCAGACTTTTCCCTTGCCAGTTTCTTATTCTCCTGTACTCGCTTCATATCCTTCTCCAACGCACGAGCTATATCGACTAACGCCTGAAAGCCTTGACTCACCGAACTCGGAAGTGCCAACCTCACTTCATCTCGCAATCCTCCATAAAACCGATTTGTCTTTCGCGCTTCCTCCGCAAAGGTCGATCCCGCATATCTCCCCAATCTTGTAAATTCATGCAGGTAGGTATCAATATCTCGCTCACCCTGCACCAAGCGGAGAAACTCATTTTCCATCGCAATCCTCTGCGACACTGGCACATACTTGGCTAAAAATATTTGGGAGAATTCCTCCATTGAAATCTCTGTTAAACCTCGACCTGCCAAGTGGTGCACTTCAATCTCATCCCACCATAATCTCGCATCTCCTTCCAACAGAAAAGTGGCCAACATCACTTTCTGTTCTTCGACCGTCCTGATTGCGGTTAGGATCCTTTTTACTCTTGCCAACCAATCTTCTGCCTGCGTTGGTGAAAGCGCTCCACCAAACGTAGGTGGGTGAAAGTGCATAAAACGTGACAAGGCATCGTCACTTGCTTGCGCTTCCACCACCTCGGCAGCATGCTCTTGCCTTCCACCAGATCTTGCCT
Source organism: Platanthera guangdongensis (assembly GCA_039583875.1). Classification (NCBI taxonomy): domain Eukaryota; kingdom Viridiplantae; phylum Streptophyta; class Magnoliopsida; order Asparagales; family Orchidaceae; genus Platanthera; species Platanthera guangdongensis. Next base: position 39,228,610 of record CM077165.1, on the reverse strand, counting down.
GTCCAGTTGGGTGTGCTTGTAACACTGCAAGCACCGTCTCCGCTACCACCCGTATAGCCTCTGCCGAGGGAGGCATCGGCGCTTCCACGGGTGCTGCACTTTCATCCGACCGCTGGGGCTCAGACGGCCCAGCTCCATCCCTCGCCACCTATCAATGTACAGAACACCATTAAATTCTTCCAAATCATAACGGTACTGGTACATTGCCTACACCCTCACGCACATCATGTGCATGACATACATTCCTAGTGGACATTCATGAGTTCATTTATGTTCTCTCCTCCCAAACAATCTTAACCTGGCTCTGATACCACTTTGTAACGCCCCCACCTGTCACATGACATATAACAGTGGGTCCGGCCGGGGCCCCACGCCATATAGCACAGACAAGCGAAGGAATCACGTGTGGAAATCAAAATCTATGCGTATCCTTAACTCATTCCATTCTAGCGCAGCATTTTTCTTGTTAGCATGAACTCAAACCAGAATGTCCACCCACATATAAATACCACATTTATATAGAACAACACCAGGAATGTATACAACTCACGCACCCTGGCCTTATGGCCTTACAAGTTCCTCTTTACATAGCAATAAGTTCGTACATCGGCACGCAGGCCGGCCACACATGAAATCCAACCACGACTCTGCACATAGCCTTCATGGACTAAGAACACCAGGCTAGCCAATCCACTTATTCTTTCCAAACCGCAGCACCTGCAAGTCATCATCCAAGCCAACACAGAAAACAAAGTAACGGTCAGCATTGCTGACCCATTATAACGACCCCACCCCCTACCCGGGGTAGTGGATCCTTCCCTGTATACAGTGCTTCCGTTTTCATCAAGCATCAGCAAACATCACCAAATCATATCATAGGATCATTCTCTTTATGTCACTATCTAACAAACACACCACATCACAAACGCTGGAGTCCACCAACGCTCCGTGCACTCAGGGCACCTTCTTGGCGTACCAGAATCCACCGTCGTACACCGCTGTCTCTCGAGGCTTTAACTTGTTGGTTGACCGTCCCTAGTCCACCAGCTCGCAGGCTGGCGACATCCCGCCCAAGCCACTCAGAGGTCCATCCTCACAGCATCACAAACAGAGCAGACCGACCCACACTCCGTGGTGTAGCAAGCCGGGTTTATCTAAGCTCCCCAGGCAATGTCTACCCATCGGTCCCCCTCCTAATCCGATCGACCCACACCATGTGGTGCAGCAACCCGGGTTTAACTCGGCTCCCCTAGCATTGCCGCCCATCGATCCCTTCCTTAACTCGATCAACCCACCCTAGTGGTGTAACAGGTCGGGTTTATCACAAGCTCCCCAGGCGTGCTACCAATTGATCATCTCATAACCAGAAGCTTCACCAAAGCATCCTCACAATCAGCACATCCATACATTCATCACAACAGAAATCCGTTTTGCATAACATCAAAGTCACGGAGTCTTCTCCGGTTAACCCATGAACATCACCAATCCAGACTACCGGTCCAGATGGGCTTCACACAGCATGCCTACGCCGTACTTCATAATTCCGGCTCTAGATGCAGACTCAACAAAGGAATCACTTCCGTGATCCACCTCTTGGTGGAGGATTCCAAGCACATGTATAGAGAAAGGACTTCGATTTCCAAGAAGGAGATCGTTACCCTTGAAGATCGCTTCGGCGCCATGAAGTAGCCGGATGGAAATCACCGCCTCAGCTCTGCCTTCACGAATCTGCTCTCGGATCTTCGTTCCGCACTCCGCAGCTCCTACAGCAGCTGGAAGACTCCTCCCTTCTCTCTCCCTTAGGCCTTTCTTCTTTCTCCCTTGGAATGGAAATGAAGAAGAAGATAATAAGAGATTTTATCTTCTAATTCTCGGCCTTCCCAACACCTGGACAAAGGCCAGCCACTGGATCCAGGAAGAGGGAAACAAACGGCTCAGATCTGGCCAGAAAACCCTGAACACGGCCTGACACGCCCTGTGACACGCCCGTGTCACAGGCCGTGTCCCCCTAAAGCGGCAGACAACCGACTCAATCCAACCAGTACACGCCCGTGTGACACGCCCGTGTCACGGCCGTGTACCCGACACGCCCTCAGACACGCCCGTGTCTGAGGCCGTGTACCTCAACAGAAATAATCCCAAAACAACCCGAGACTTCACACGGCCTGGCACACGGCTTGGCACACGCCCGTGTTCATGGCCGTGTGCACCAGGACACGCCCGTGTCCCGCAAACACGCCCTAACCCGAGACGTCAAGCTAAATTTGACGCCCACTGACACGCCCTGTGACACGCCTGTGTCACAGGCCGTGTCCTCACTGGAACTCGATACTCGACGATCGTCGACTAACACTCGTCGAGCATTCGACACGGCATCCGACACGGCCGTGTCCTGGGTCGTATGCCCCCTCTCAACGATGTCGAGCGAAAATCGTCGACACCAAGTCCAATCGTCGACACAACCTCGACACGCCCTGCGACATGCCCGTGTCGCAGGCCATGTCAACTGACACGCCCTGGGACACGCCCGTGTCCCAGGCCGTGTCACCCATACCTGGACCCGATTTGGCTCAAAATGATCCTCTTGACTTCGGGGTGTTACATAACAACAAATCCCTTCCTTGTGTGTTTGTTCTTGCTGGAGGAGGGTTTGCCATTGTCATTCTTCTTGAAGTCTTTGTCATTTCTTCTTTCTTTCTTGTCCCTTCTTCCTTGTTTTTGTTCTCTGGACAGTCAGGTACAATGTGCCCTGGTTTCCTGCAACCAAAGCAGACAATTTCTTTATTATTTGTCTTATCATACCTTGCCTTATCATGCTCCTTGTATGAACTCTTTCTGAAGTCCTTCCTGGCCATCTTGTAAAATCTTTTGGCCAATAGACTGAGCAGTTCATCATTGCCTGTGACTTTGTCTTCAGGCTGATCTTCAGTTGCTTTGAAAGCTATTGTCTTTTCTTTCCTTGTGGCTAGTGAGGCAGCCTTCTGCTCTTCTTCTCTGTTCTTAATGAGCAGCTCATAAGATTTGAGCTTACCCAAAAGAGCTTCTATGGTGATCTCATTCAGACTTCTGGCATCCTTGATTGGCCAGATCCTTGAGTCCCAAGTGCTTGGGAAGCACATTAGGATTTTATCATTAAGTTCAGTCAGTGAGATCTCCTTATCTAGAGTCTTCAGTTCACTGACTATCAGACTGAGTCTATTATACATATCTCCAACTGACTCAGCTTCTCCCTTCTTGAAGTTCTCATATTGGGATATGAGGTGGGATCTCCTGTCCTTTCTTTCATCAGCTGATCCTAACACTATTTCAGTGAGCTTATCCCAGATTTCCTTTGCTGAATTACAATCAGCCACCTTTTGAAAAATGTCATCAGACATAGTCTGGGCTAAGATGTTCATAGCCCTTGCATCTTCTACCTTCCACTTCTTGATATCAGCATCTGTTCCTGATGGAGGTGGAACAGCATTTGTGCTTGTGTTCTCTGGAGGTCTTGGACAAACTGTCAAAACAGAATTAAAAATGTCCTCGTCAATAGAATTCATGTATAATCTAATCCTTGCTTTCTAAAGTGCAAACTTATACAGATTGCACACTGGAGGTCTGGTGCTAGCATAATCTTTGTTTTGGGCCATGATTTGTGAAGAAATGATCTAATAACAAAATCAAAACAAGCAGATCTAACTAGGGATCTTTGGGTCCAGGTGTTAGCCTGTGCAACCACCAAGGTATGGTATGTTTAACCAACCTACCTCTGATACCAACTGAAAGTGTGAGACAGATCTGATATACTCTAGAGGGGGGGTGAATAGAGTATGGTGTATAAAAACTTTTTACAACAGTTGTTGTAATCTGAGTGAGCAGGGGAAGCAAATATTAAATCTAATCACAGAATCTATCTAATCGCAAACTATAAAAGAAGCTAATCACAGATCACAAACCAATCACAGCTAGAAACAAAAATAAAGACAAGCAAGCTAGAAGACACAAGGAGCTATAGTAGTTCCCCTAAACTTGGGTACATCCACTCTTCTACCACCCTAAGTAGGAATCCACTACAGGATGAGTTGATTAGGTGTCCTGGGCACCAATGAGCTTTTCATAAGGTGCTCAAAAACCAAACCAGATTTTTTGATCAGGTGCCTTACCACCAATGAGCTTTTGATAAGGTGCTCAAAAACCAAGCACAAACTTTTGAAGGGAGTTTGAAAAACCCTTTACAGAGATGGGGATGAGAGAGTGATGGAAGTCTTCTCTTTCTTAAAGCAGCTGAGAAGACAATGTGGATATGATGTTGTCAAAGCTCCCCCTGAGATCTGTAGTTGATCAAGAAATGAAGCTTTACTGTAGGGTGATAGGCCTTCAGAAATTTGATCTCCAGTAATTGATGATTTCAGCAACAGCTGAAATGTTAGGTGTTTGGAGTCTTGAATGATGTTGGCCTTGAACACTTGAATCAAAAGAGATCTGAAGATTTTAGTTGGTTGATCTCCTTGGTTGTGTGTTCTTGTATGAATTCTTTTAGACAGAGAATGTCTACAGCTCTTTTTCTTTCTCTTGTGAACAGTTGGTGTTGAGAAAGATGTTGTTCCAGAGAATGTTTTTTGTTCTTCTTGTTCTGCTTATCTGTGCTCTGAGAGATTCAAAAATCTTTTGTTTTATTCCCTGGTTCTGAATAGAAAATGATCCTCTGTCAAGAATAGTCGTTAGTCTGTCATTAAATGACTTCCTTAATTGCAATTGTCTTCTGGGGCAAAGTCCAAAGAAACATTCCTTGAAAATCCCTTGAAACTTGGTCCAGAATAAATGAAAACGGCTACAAGATCTTCCGAATTAATTGCTGACAATAACTCCTTAATTGTTCTGAATTTGAATCTTGAAAATCATTTAACTCTTCAGAAAAACGTCGAACTGAGCTCTACTATCGTCGAACTGAGCTCAGAGATTTGGACTTATACAGCAACAGAGATCGTCGATCTGAGCTCAACTATCATCGAACTGAGCTCAGAGATAGAGAATCAAAACTGGAGTCAAGATCGTCGAACTGAGCTCGAAGATCGTCGAATGGAGTTCGACGATTTGTTGAAGTTGAGCTCAGCGATCATCGAATGAAGTTCGACGATCCGTCGAAGTTGAGCTAGACGATCGTCGATTGGAGTTCGACGATTTGTCGTACTGAGCTCGACGAAATGACTTAGTCTCCAAACTGAAAAACCTTGGTCTTGAGGCCAGCTTCCAAACCTAACTACTAACCCTTAGACTCAATTCTAATTGACCTTTAGATCTATACAGGAGGTCAAAAACAGGTTTCCAAAAGACATAGTGATCCTGACCCAAATTAGTAATAGGGTGTTCCAACACAGCCCATCACAGTAGGACAAAATATATAGACATTAGACATCATTTCATTAGAGAGTGTGCAGCCAAAAATAAAATTAATCTTGTCTATATCTACACTGATTTACAAAGTACTGATATATTCACCAAACCTCTGGATGAGAAAAATCATGTATTCTTTATAAATCAGCTTGGAATGATAAATGGAGAAGATTTATTTTAAGTTCTGTCTGCACTCGACGAATTTTCCACAGTAAGTTCGACTAACCGGGGAGAGTTTGAGTGATCTTCGTCGAACTGAGGTCGACGAACTCTCTGTGAGTGAAATAATTTTCGTCGAACGGATATCGATGAACTTGCTTCAAAAGATATTCGTCGAACGGCGCTCGACGAATTGTCTTCAATTCTTTAGAATGAGATCGACAAATTATTTACTTCTAAATCATTTCGTCGAACTCAGTTCGAAGAATTGTTTTTGTTTGCGTGGAACGGAGTTTGTCGATTCATATTTTGGAAAACCTTATATCTAGGTTTTCTTTGACCTCCATCTCACGCTTTTTGTTCTCTTGCACTTGATCGCCGTTTCTCTCTTTTGCAGGTGATTCCATGATGATTCCAGCAGGAGCTCTAGCCGCTATGAAGTTTGACACCGGCTTTGATGTCGACTTCGAATTGTTCCAGCACTCGGATCCAATCTTTCTATATATTCTGGAACTTCTGGAAGAACAGAATTTGAAGAACTTGATGACTACAAGGATAAAGTTGGCAGGAATAAAAATCAGAGAATGGGTCTATACTTCATCCACATCTGAAGAAAATACTATGATAGGATCAATCGCGGGTAACACTGTTTCCTTAACTCCCGCAGTTTTAACTGAAATCATTGTTTTGACAAATGGCGAAGAGGAATTAGAAATTGATTCTGAAGAGTTTAATGTGATGCTAAATCTGATGGGTTATGCTGGTGACATCCCAAATAAATTATTAAAGAAACATCTGTCTGCAGCATACAAGTTTCTGGCAAACATTGTTGGGAAGGTCTTGCTTGGCAAGCATACTGCCCATGACTACATCACAAGGCATCAGTTCTTGATCATGTGTGCAGTGATAAATAAGAAGCAAGTCGATTGGGCTCAGATCATCTTTGATCTGATAAAGAAGAAAAATAATAAGAAAGAAGTGTGTTTTGGAAGGATCCTATGGATCTTCCTAAAGGAGAAGGCTGCTGAATCCCTGGTCTCCCAGACCATATTCATTAATGCAGCAAACGGCTTACATGTGCCTTGTTTGGTAGATGGGAGAGGACCATACCTAAGCCATCCAAGGCTTTTACCTCTTCCACCCCAGCTTCTGAAGGCACCAGGGCTGTTAAAGCCACTCCCCCACCTACTGAAGAGCTTCATCCAACACCACCTTCTCTTCAAGCCCCCCTTCCAGCAACACAAATCCATTCCTCTTCCACACCTCCATCATCCCCTACTCAACATCCTACTCCACCAGAATCTCCACATGCTTCACCAGCACCAACTCCTCCATCATCTCCACTTCCTCCTCATTTATCATCCATACCATTTTTCAACATACCACCATCACCTGCCACTTCCCCTTTTCCTCTAAACACCCACATGGAAGATGTCACTCATCCATCCCCATCAACATCTACAATCCCTCAACATGCATCCCCTCTAGATGTTCACATACCAGATGCTCCACTTCCTATCCCTCCCACAGTTCCCAATTCTACACCTTTTGCAACACCATCTACCACTCCACCATTGGACACCTCAACAATTGCTTCTCCCATTGCCCTCCTCACTCCCCTTCTCAAAATCCTAATAGCAGAGGCCATTACACCTCTTGCTACTTCAATTACTACCCTATCTGCACAGATCACTGCCCTCACTACTGCCCCATCTTCAGTCAGGGGCATGGGTTTAGGTCTTACTGAAACCATGCAGGGGGAGATGTCTGATGATGAAGCTGCAGTAATTCCAGCAGTAGCAGCTCCAGCAGCAGAGGCAGCAACAGTAGCAGCAGATTGTATAGAGTATATTGATACAGATGATCTTAATTTTATTAATTTTTTTGATACTGACATGGACTTGGAAGAGTCAGTATCTGCGAAAATAACTAGTGGTGGTGATTTCATCATTAATCCCACAGTTGATTTAGAGAATTTGTTGAAGACTTTTGAATTTGAAGTTTTGAGATGTCTTACAGTAGAATATACTACTAAGCCATACTTGGCTATTGTACCATATACATCCCCAGTAAGTCCACAAGTTGCAAAGCAACTTAGTGATAGTTTTGTTGTTCCTGAGCCCATAATTATTCCAGCTTCTTCAGCAATTTCTTCTGCTCCTAGTTATGTCATGGATGACTCTCCATTGCCAGATTTGGATGATGTGATCTTGGCTGACATTCACCAAGAAGAAAAGGCAGCGGCTGAAAGCACTGTTAGAGTTGATGACACTCCAGCTTCTTCTATGGCTTCTCCTCCAGTTCCTGTTGATATTCCTGCTCAAGCTCCTTCTCAACCTAATAAGCCTATCATTTCAGCTGAGGCACTGAAGGCTCTGAATGCTTTATATGATAATCCTCAAAGATCTGATGATGAGGATAGTGATGATGAGGATGATGATGATGAACCAAAGAGGAAGTCAGTATTCAAGAAAAGAAAAGCTCCTCCTCCTCCTGTTCCTAAGCCTAATCCAAACAATGACACTCCTTATTACATTCTTCAAAAGATAAGACCATATAAAGGGATGTCATCTTTGATGTGGTTGTCCAAGAATCAGCAGAAGGAGAGGAAGAAAAGCAGAAGATACTCTCCTCCTCCAGTTCAAAGATACAGAAAAGATCCACCTCCTCCTCCTCCTCCTCCTCCAGCAGCAGGAGCCTCTGGATTAGCATCTCAAAGATCTCCTTATATTACCTGATAAGCAAGACAGATCTTCAAATCCTCCTCCAGCTGGATCATCTGATAAGCATTCATCCTCTCAAAGGTCTATTACTTCAGGAAAGTCAAAAGGAAAGTTTAGTGAAGTCCCACCTCCCAGGTCTTTATACTCCAGTCAGAAACAGCAACATACAGTGTCTACAAATTTCCAGGATCAATCTACTCAGTTCAGAATCTCTTCTCTAAAGTCAGACCAGGTAGCAAATTCAGAGAGACCTCCTTCTCCTCCTCTTAATCCTGAGCTTGACCCCAACTTCAGAATGGCAAGGTTTAATGAATTAGTTGGGCTCTATCAAATGAATAAAGCCATGAAAGAAGGTCAAGACCCCTATAAATTCACTACTATGTCATCATATAGAGAGAAAGAACTTAACATATTGCAGGTTAGTAAGAAAGTATTTAATCCATCAGAGTATATGTCTCTTCATCCTGAAGCAGTTGTCCCCAGGGCTATATCTCTGAAGATTATAGGGGCTGCTGACATGACCATGACCAATGTGAAAGCTTCAGATCCTAATAGAGAAATAATATTTACAAAGCAAGGAGACAAGAGCAAGGATGCAATGCCAAAGGAAAAGAAGCAGAAGAAGTGATGTTGAACTCTCCTTATCTTTTTGTATTATTTATAACTGCTTTATATTTTCTGAACAAAGCTCATGTATATGTATATCTGTTGCATGTATTATCTATCTCTGCCAGATATATGCTTTTTTCTGCTTTGTTTATTTTCAATTTAGGTTTGAGTCTGTAGTTAGTAACCTCACCCAAATAAGGGGAGATTGTTGTATCCCTAGTTTGATTTGGGATAGGTTCACTAACTTAGGATCATGTGACCCACAATGTATAGCCAGGATCATAGTTGTGTCCTAGAGTCTAGGCAAAGTCCTTAGAGTCAACATCACATGGACCATCTATCAACAAGACTGCCAGAGACTCAAGACTTAGAAGATTTCAAGACTCTGTAAAGTGAGTTCGACGTTCGCCGAACTCAGGTCGATGATAGTTGTGCTCAGCTCGATGATCTAAGAGTAAATTCTCTGAGCTGAGCTCGACAAACTCGGTACTCAGGTTGACGAAAACTTGGACACTACAACAACACTTCAAGTTCAGAAAACATCAAGATATCTAAGTCCTTAGTATCATACTTTGGTCGACGAACTTAGTTATCAGCTCGATGAACTCTATTATTTGGTCGAAAAATCTTTGGACTACTACAGCATTCTGTCAAGACTATGTTCTCTAGTCTCAGGTCGACAAACCCAGTTCTCTGTTCGACGAATTCTGCACTCTGTACTTTAACACTTTCATTCAGAAATTATTCTAAGTCCAGACTGAACTCCAGTCGACGAACACATTTACCAGCTCGATGATCTTCAGACACAGAATAGGCAAAGTTCAGAAGAGACAGCAGTTCAGTTTCTAGCTCGACGATCATGGAACTCATCTCGACGAACAGAAGCCGTCTGGTCGACGAACACAACATCTCAGCTCGACAAACTATGGACTCAGTTCGATGATTTTTGTCAACTGTTCGACAATTCCAGACTAAGTCATTTCCAGCCCTGTCCCCATTATTACTACAATAATTCCTTGGTAATCAATGCTCTAACATTCTCTGAATATAACCGTTAGAGGAGCATTGATTGGGATATTCTCCAGGATTATTGCTTACCATTTTTCCACGGGACAGTTGTGGAAATTATTCAATGCTGCTTATTCTCTAGGCCGTCAGCATTGAATGAAGAAGGAATTCAAAATTCGAAAGACCATTTTCCCCAGGAAAATATAAAAAGAGATTTTTCTCTTTTCTCTGATACATAGACACAATTGACAGATAGAAAGAAATTTTGAAAAATATCCAGAGAAGATTACTGAATCAGATAAGAAAAACACAACCCGTCTGCTCTCAGTTTGACACAAGAATTCTAATACTGAAGAAGAAGAACAATCATTCAAATATCAAGAGTCTTCATTCTTCAAACTCTCCAGGACACTTCACAGGACAACAAATCTTCCATCTGTCAAAGAAGTTCCTGAAGATCTCTCTGATCAAGGCTGAAAGCTTGAAGGCCTATCACCATGTGCAAAGCTCCAGTTCTCCTGAACTATTCTACATCTCAGGGGGAGCTTTGACAACATCATTGAATCCACATAGTCTTCTCATTGTGATTGAGAAAAGAAGACTTTCATCACTCTCTCATCCCCACTTCTGTAAATGGTTGTCATCTCCCTTCAAAAGTGATTCCTGGTTACAAGTCACCTGATCAAAAGACTTGAGGGTTTGGTTTTTAAGCACCTGATCAAAAGCTTATTGGTGTCAGGCACCTGATCAAAAACCTGAGTAGATTCCTACCATGGTGGTAGAAGAGTGGATGTACCCAGGTTGGGGAACCACTATAAAATTTCTTGTGTCGTCTGGTTGCCCCTTTTCTTTCCGTTTTTGTTGTGCTTGTGTTTTAGGACTACTGTGTGCTTATTTTCTTTAGTTTAATTCTTCACCTTTTAATTACAACAAAAGTTGTAATAGTTTTATAAGGACCTACAAATACTCTATTCACCCCCCCCCCCTACAGATTATATTAGATCTAACACATCACTTTCAGAACTCCAAGAGGCTATGAAACGTTATCTGCAAAGTAATGCGAGAGAGAAGAAGTAATCGTTGAATCTTACCCGTACTACTTGGGCATTGTAACTACTGACAGGAATAATGAGATGGTTGTGTACATATATGTTATATATCGTGTTAAACGATGAGATGTTGGTGCACACTTTGTGTTATTTCAGTGATCAATCAATCATGGTGTATATTGAAAATGTGGATGGATGTGCACATGAGAGAGATATGTATGTGTGTTTGTTCTGAATGTGATGTTTGTTTTGTGCGATGCCTTGGGGCGAGCCACGCTGCGACCTCTGAGCCCGAACCCGGCTCGCTTTCTTCGGGTAATCGGTTGTCTATGGTGCAACAAGGAGTGATTATGTTGCTGGTTGTCATTGAGCTAATTTTCGGGATGAAAGTTTTTTGAAAGAGGGGAGGATTGTAACACCCCCAAATCCCAATTTGGGTTAAGGTTGGGTGACACGGCCTGGGACATGGGCCTGTCCTAGGGCGTGTCATGCTCGGGTCGAGCAGTTGGATGTGTGGTCGACGAAATTTAGTCAACGAAGTTATGGAGGGAACACACGACCTGTGACACGGGCATGTCACAGGGCGTGTCCTTTGCGGGTTTTCGCCAGGAGTGTAGGTGTTGATGCACACGGGTGTGTCTTGGGGTACACGGCCTGGGACACGGGTGTGTCCCATGGCCGTGTCCCACTCGGGTGAGTTGATGTTGTGCTATGTGTGGTACACAGCTGCTTGACACGTGCGTGTCGGCCATGACACAGCGTGTAGGGTGTGACACGGGCATGTCACATGGCCGTGTACTGCTCTGGCTTGTGTCGGTTGTGTGCCGCTTAAGGGACACGGCCTGTGACACGGGCGTGTCACGGGGCGTGTTAGGCCGTGTTCAGCCCTTTTTTGGGCAAATCAGGGTCGTTCGTTTTCCTTAGCCTGGATCCAAGGGCCCAAGATCTTCCGTGCTGAGATAAGGCCGAGAATGAGGGGGAGGAGAAGCTTATTCAAGCCATTCTTCTTCTTCTCATTCTCAAAGAGAGAAAGAAATGGAGAGCAAGGGAGCAAGGAAGGGAAAGGGGAAACTAGCTGCTGGAGGAGTTGCGGAGTGCGGAAGCAAGATCCGAGTTTGGATTCATGAAGGCAAAGTCGAGGCGGTGATTTCCATCCAGCTAGTTCATGGTTCCATAATGATCTTCAAGGGTAATGATCTCCTTCTTGGACATCAAAGTCCTTTCTTTATGCATATGCATGGAATCCTCCACCAAGAGGTGGACATCGTAAGTGATTCCTTGGTTGAGTCTGCATCTAGAGCCGGAAGTGTAAAGTACGGCATAGGCATGTTGTGTGAAGCCCATCTGGATAATTAGTCTGGATTGGTGATGATTATGGGTAAACCAGAGAAGACTCCGTGTATTTGATAACTGTGTATGCTTTGTAACTATGGATATTTTGTATGGATCTATGGGTGTGTGGATCTTGGATGCTTTGCTTAAGCTCCTTGTGGTGTAAGCACTGTGAGCGCTAATTGCTCTGGGAGAGCGAACAGCTGCGGCTAATCAGGAGGGATGGCCGACCTGCGTCTAGTGGTGCGCTACTGACGGTTTGAGCACGGGAAAGGCTAACCTGCCCCTAGTTGTTTTGGGAGGTCGATTGGTGGCAATGTTTGGGAGGACGCGAGGCAGACCCTACTTGTTGCACCACAGTTGTGGGTCGATCTATTAATGCTCAAGTTTGCCGTGAGATTATCACCTCTGAGTGGTTTAGGTGGAATGCTCCCAGTCTGCGGGTTGGGGTGACTAGGACCGGCCAGCCAACAAGTTAATAATTCTCTGATCGGTGGTGTTGCCACGGAGTCCGATACACCGTAAGGTTCCTTGAGTGCACGGAGCGTCTGGTTGAGACCGGCATTTGTGATTTTATTGTGCCTGAGTGCACTTGTTGTGTTTGATAGATATTATGCTTGCAATACATATAGGGAAGGAACCACTGCCCCGGGTAAGGGGTAGGGTCATTTTAATTGGTCAGCTAATGCTGACCGTTACTTTGTTTACCGCTCTTGGGGTGGATGTTTCATTGCAGGTGTTGATGGGTGAATTGCATTGAGCGGACTAAAGGCTTGCTGCTAAAAGGCCCTCGAAGGCCGTGCGAAGAATGTTTGGATTTCATGTGTGGCCGGCCTGCATGCCGATGTATGAAATTGTATATATTTTTAAAGAGTAACCTGTAAGGCCTTCAGGCCATGAGCGTGTGTGTGTTGTAGACATTCCTGATTTCTATATATAACTATGGTGTTTATATATTTGGTGGACATTCATTGTGATGAGTTCATATAACTTAAAATGTTGTGCTAGAATGCTTTGAGTTGGGATACGAGTTGAATGAGATTTTGATTTCCACACGTAATTCTGCCGTTTATCTGTGAAATATGGCGTGGGGCCCCGGCCGGACCCACCGTTATACTCCATGTGACGGATGGAGGCGTTACATGGAACTATAATAAAGAACAAGGCTAGACTCGTCGCCAAATGATATCGACAAGAAGAAGGAATCGACTTCGACCAGACATATGCTCCACTGGTAAGGCTGGAGGCAATTAGGCTGTTCCTAGAATATGCTGCACTTAAGGGCTTCACCGTCTATCAGATGGACGTGAAGTCTGCCTTCCTTAATGGTGACATAAAGAAAGAAGTGTATGTGGAACAACCTGCAGGTTTCGTTGACTCTAACTTTCGTGATCATGTCTATCTTTTATATAAAGCATTATATGGTTTGAAACAAGCTCCTCGAGCTTGGTACGAGACACTGTCTAACTTTCTTCTTGAGAACAAGTTCACAAAAGGAAAGATAGATAAGACATTATATATTCGGGAAATAAAAGGCACGGTTTTGCTAGTGCAAATCTATGTCGATGACATCATTTTTGGCTCTACTGATGACAACCTCTGCAAAAAGTTTTCCAAACTTATGCAAGGGAAGTTCGAAATGAGCAGTATGGGAGAGCTGAAGTATTTCTTAGGACTTCAGGTGAAACAATCTAAAGATGGAATTTTCATCTCTCAGACGAAATTCACCAAGGAGTTGATTAAGAAATTCAGAATGGAGAACACAACATCTATGAGGACTCCAATGGTTTCAACTATGTCTCTGGACAAGGATGAGAAAGGGAAACCTTTTGATGAAACCAAGTACAGAAGCATAATTAGATCCTTGCTCTACCTTACTCTAGTAGACCGGATATAATATTTTCAACATGTGTGTGTGCTAGATTTCAAGTGAACTCTAAGAAATCTCATTATGCTGCTACAAAGCGGATTTTGAGATTCCTCAAAGGTACACCAAATCTTAGCTTATGGTACCCAAGAAGTAATGACAGCGAACTAATTGGTTTCTCAGATGCAGATTTTGCAGTAAGTAAAGATGATAGAAAGAGCAATTCCGGGACTTGACAATTCCTTGGAAGGAGTCTCATTTCTTGGATCAGCAAAAAGATGAATTGTGCCGCAATCTCAACGGCCGAGTCAGAATACATTTCTGTCAGCAGTTGTTGTGCACAATTGTTGTGGATAAAGAATCAGCTTGAAGATTACACCCTGCAAGTCTAAAACATCCCTTTGTTTTGCGACTCCTCCAGTATGATTGCAATAGCCAACAATCCAGTCTCCTACAGCCGGAAAAAGCACATAGAGCCACGATACCATTTCATCCGGGAGCATGTGGAGCATGGGGACATAGATCTACAATATGTCTCAACTGACAGGCAAATTGCAGATATTTTCACGAAGCCGCTGGACGAGGCAAAGTTCGCGTTTTTCAAAACAGAACTTGGCAAGCTCAACAAGGATGAAGGAGAATAAAGAGAAAGGTAACAAGCAAGGTCAAAATCTGATTTTACTTACAAAATCAGAAAATTTCAGAATTTGGACTTCATTTCTCGAGTACAACTCTAGAACAGCAGACTTGCCTCTCGAGAACAGCAAAAGTATTTCTCGAGTACAAAGAAATTATTTCTCGAGAATAAGTATTCTACTCGAGAACAAGACTCATTCTACTCGAGACTAAGGATTATTATACTCGAGTGCTAATAAAATTCTTCTCGAGAACAATCTGACCTCTCGAGAAATCTGGTGGGCAACTCTTCTTCTAGTTCAATTTTCATATCGGCACACAGGCGCTTAGCCGCCTCATTTCAGGTATTTTTAATGATTATTTATATGTTTAATCATCAAACTTAGTGGTAAATATAAATAGAAATTAGTCCAAGGAATTTTTATTCTCGATTTCAAAACACTTCTCGAGAAAAGCCGTTTTGTCTTCCTCCATCTTCGTTGTCTGCCGCAAGCCAGTCGCAGTCAGTTTTCTCATTCGACGGCCAGCCAAGATCGATTTCTCTACAACAATGGCTTCGTCTTCAAAGCTAGGGATCGGGAGTGAACTCAGTTCTATCGGGATTGCAGACTTATCAGATGATTTCAAGAATGTCCTCCTTCTGCTAGATACAGCTGTATTGTCCTTTAATCTTGAACATCCATGCTGAATTCTAACTTCTGAAGTTGAAGAATTCTTCCAGTACACCAAGGTTAAGAGGAATGGAAAAGTAATCAAGTCTAAAGTTCAGAACAATAAGGTAAAGATGTTTGTCCTGTCTATTTCTCAACTTCTGCAACTGCCAATAATAGATATGGAAGATGATCTGATAGGCAGTGGTTATGAGAGAGCCTACAATTTATGTGGAATCCCTCAATCCTCTAACACAATTAGAAGGCAATTTATGAATGCTGAAAGCAAGTTATTGGCAGACATTCTAGGTAAAGTTCTTCTGTGTAAACCAGTTCTATAAGTTATATTACTCCAGAATTCTTTGATTTAGTGACAGCAGTTATATTTAGAAAGAAGTTCCAGTGGGGATTGATGCAATTTGACAAGATTAAGGGATGCATTAAGAGTCCAAACTGTTGATGCACAAAAACGGACAGGGAGTAGGGCACCACCAGCTAACGGTTCGAGCACCGGGGGTAGGGAAGGAAAGGAGAAGACTGTCGACCAATCGGTTACTAGCGGTCGCGGCTAAAGGACCGGAAAAGGGGGCCGCTGGCAGCGGCAACAGCAGAGTTCGCCCGCCGCGGCTTAAATGCCACTCTTGCGGCGGGCTTTCCTTTACTTAAAATGAGAAACAGTTACACGAAAGGAAAAGAGGAAGCCGGCCGGACTACAAGCCGCAAAACACTAGACTTGAGACCGCAGCTCTTGACAGGCGAGCTCCTGGATATCAGTCAGCGTGTCTTGGGGAGTGCACCCTCCCCCTATTTATAGGCTCGGGGGCCTGCCCAAGCGGGCAGGGCTAAAGTTACCGGTTGCCCGGGGTACAGGAGAACCGGGCAGAGGTGAGGGGAAGCAAAAGAGAAAGAAACAAGAAAGGAGGGAAGCCGCGCGGCCTGGCGGATTCCTCCTGGCGAGCTGACGGCTGGGTCCTGGAGCCTTGTCGCTGAGCAGGGTCGGCATTGGCAGCGGCCAGACATGAAGACCGCCCGACTTGGGAGGCTTGGCGGCTTGAATACTCAGGCCGCCCGGTCTGGAAAGCTGCGCGGACAGGTCGCGGATTCCGGGCTTATCATAATCCCCGCACATTTTTAAGTTTCCAAAAAACTTTGAAAATATAGAACTAAGCCGGAGACCGCGACTGCCTCATCGTCGTCTATAAAATCCCCTGGCCCTTGTCACTCTTCGAGATTCCTTCCGAGCCACGGGTCGCTACTCGCCACTTGCGGTCAGCATTTTGCAAGCCGACGCGATCTTTCACAAGATGGATGTTAAGTCTTCAATGTTAGCACGCAACAAGAAACCGCCAGAAAAGAAGCAAAGCCGGAGCGAGAACTCGGATGATTCTGCCCGACAGTCTGCCAAGAAGATTGGGAAGCCGGAGACTTCAGCGGCTTCTGGACCTGAAAAGAGGCCGACAGAGACCGTCGGCGGATCATCGCAGGCCGCAGTAGATCCCAAAGCGATTTCAAAGACTGCTCCACCACAAGCCGGAATTGCCAAATCCTTCGACCTGACTTTCTCTCCATCAGGAGAACCACTGCTAAAAATCGGTGGGACGGAGGAGAAAAGTGTTGAATCTGGGAAACCGTCTGAATTGCAGGACAAGGTCGACTTAATCGTTGTGGATGACAACGAGCCGGAGAAGGCGCTGGAGACCGAACAGATTTTGGGCGAACAGCGCAAGCGGACTGAAAAGGTGTTCGGTTCCTTGAAACGGCAGAAGGAAAGGCGTGAAACCCTTGAAGAAAGGATGAAGAGGAAGATGAGGAAGTTGCACGCCAGAAACCGGAACATTTTCGAAAAGACCGGCGTGGACAGTCTTCAACACAGGCCGCACGAGAAGGAGGTACCCGAGAATCCTCCCACACCGGAGTACAAGCCGAGCGAACTGGAGAGTACGCCTGTGGTTAGCGACTCGCTCAGCGAGCTCTTGAAGGGAATGGAGACCCTCCAGCGGCAAGACGCGCTATTGTCGACACCAGCGGCCTCTGAGGAGGTTGACCGCCCCGATATCCAGGTTATTGGGGAGAAGCCTGGCGAACCGGCTTCCACGTCTTCTGAAGGAGCCGAGAAACTGAAGCTTCGCGAGAAGATGGAGGAGATGAAGAAACTGATCGCCGAGAAGCCGGTGGCGACCACACTTCCATTGTTGCAAGGTAAACACCGGGGCGTTAGGCGAATTATTAAATTCTACAAGTCGCGGTCAAGGAATAAGGGGGCGAATATAATATTAAATCCGTCGGCCAGCTTTTTCCTGACCACGGCTCAACTGAAAAGCCGAGCTAAGGAAGTCGAGCGGCTATGGAAAGAAAAGCTAAAGAGGATAGATCCTGAATGGCTCCGGCGGTCAGTGATTAAAATCCAAGCCGCGGCCTCTGGAGGAGATAAACATCAAACCGGCGGTCTTATCCAACTGATTTCCTTACTAGAACCTCGCAACAATCTGACTGAACCTGACTGCGGTTTCTCTTCTGCAGGTGTACCGGAAACCGTGATGAAACCGGGCGACCTGGCGTCATTTTTGTCTATGCTGCCTCCGCCTCTGCCTCCAAGTGTTCGCGAGAAGGAGATGGCCGACTTCCAGAAGGACGTCGGCACGCTGCAGGCGGCTTTGAATGCGGACACCGAAACCCTGCGGATTAAAGACGAAGAGCAGCGGGTTGCCCAGGAGGCCGCGGAAAAAAGGATCCAAGAGTTGCAAACCACCCTGGAGCAAGATACCACAAGGTTGCAGACTGCGCTTGAGCAGGAGACCATGAGGTTGAAGTCAGCGATGGAGCAAGAGACTGCTAGACTCCAGACCGCGAGGGAAGAAGAGACCATGAGGTTGAAGTCAGCGATGGAGCAAGAGACTGCTAGGCTCCAGACCACGAGGGAAGAAGAGACCGCCAGGCTCCAGACCGCGATGGAAACCGCGGAGGCAAAGATTGCTGAGATGCAGGTCGCCTTGGAGCAGGAAAGGACGGAGAAGTATTTGCTGATGGTCGCGCGGCTGGAAGGAGACAGAGAAGAGATCCCACATGCTGAAGGCGGCGAGAACCAAGACCTGCCAGCGGAGACCGGCGGAGAACATCGGCCTGCTCTACCAACTTCTGGAGAGTTACCGGGTATTGGCCGCCCGGCCTCTGGCGAGACTTCAAATCCACCGGAGGCCGCGGCGCCTAGACAGGTCGCAGTTCCAAGCGGGCTCGGGGGTCAGGGGATCCCAATGATCCCATTTGCGAGAGTGGAACGCGACACTGCGCGGGTTCATCGGTCTCTGCATGCGCTTCATAATCTGGTTAGCCATGTATACGTTGCGATTGTGCAGACCGGTGAACAGGTCGCGCACATAGGACGAGACAGGCCGGAGGATGACAAGCGATCCTGAGCGACTTGAGAGAACTAAGCCACGCGGACAATTGAATATTATGTTGTAATATATATTTTTCTGCTGGATGTCGGACAATTTGATTATTGTAAACTGCTGTATTTTATTATGCTGCGAACTGAATGCGGCGTATGCAGTTTGTATTTATAATCCACATGTCTGCTGCTTTGTTCTGAAAAATTTCAAGTATAGGATAGTAGCCGCACGGTCTGGAGAACAGAGCGCCGGCTTGAATATTTGATGCCCACATGATTCGCCATATAATTATTCTAAGTGCAGGTATATAGCCGTGCGGACTGACGGACTAAACTGCGGCTTGGTCATTAAGCTGATCTGTACTTCCAGCGGGCTTAGGCCGCGCGGCATGACGACTAGCCGTGATTTGACGTTGGGCACTGTACCTTCACAGATTTTCTATAAATAGCGCTGACCCCGGAGATTTCATCACAAATCAAAAAGGATGCGGGCTAAGTCCAAGTCGTTGCGGTCTGACAAGGCCACTGCGGTTAGGACTGACGCGGCCTCCGCTTTCCACTCTGCTGATCATAAAGAATGTCGGCTTACAAAAGCCGAGTTGGAGGATTTCGTTGAGAAGCACATGCAGGGAAGTCCGCTGGTCGCGCGGCTTCCCCGACAGGACGAGCGGATCAATTCTTCCCACGCAAATCAGATCGCGGTCCCCATCGACCACTTTGACTGCGGCTTCAGCTTCCCGGTCATGATGGAGGCCGTAGCGGTCTTCGACCACTACGAAGTTGTACCGGGACAACTACCCCCAAATTCGATAGCCGCCATATATAGCTTTATCTCCTACCTGAGGTCGAAAAGAGTCCGCTTCTCTATGAGGCTCTTCCGGGAATGCTTTTCGGTGCGGTCTATCCCAGACTCCGGGACAAAGATCTTCCGGGGGCACCTCTACTTCGGCTGTAGAGGGCTGAAGATAGTAAACTTGGCGAACAAGATCGCGAACTGGTCCGAGCGGTTTCTCATATTCGAGGGAAACCTGGGGTTGCTGCCAGTCGACCCCCAAATCCGTGAAGAGGCCGCCTTTGGCAGCAGCGGCTTGGACGGCGTCGAGAAGGAGATCTACAACTTCTTCAAAGGCGAGCGGCTTGATGTAAACCACTACATCCCGCTGTTGCCGTCGCTAGTAGGAATAGAGGCGGAAGACAGTAAGCTCCAAGCCGGCCGAACTAATTTCTTAGCCGCGCGGCCTGAAATATAACATTGCCTTTTATCTTTGCAGCTGCTGTGGCGGTCCCGCTGAACAAGCCGCAAACTCCTGGCGGCCTGACTCTCACTCAAAGAGAGAAGAGAGCGAGGCGTGCCAAGCCGGCGCAGGTTGTGGAGGAGGAGGAGTCGGCCTCCTCTGGAGAGTTTATGCTGCAAGGAACGGGCAGCAGCCTGAAGGACCTTCACGGTGATCCGGCCTTGCGGTGGAGTCCGGACGGCAAATCAGTGACGATCTCCACCGCCCTCCCCTACTGGGGGAAGAAGAAGTAAGCCGCCACGCGAGCGTGGTTGGCGGCACGCTGTATGGCAAGCGCAACTTGAAGGCGATGCGACGAGTTCCACCAGACGACCTGCCGCGGCTAGCCACGCAGGTCGGGGCAAGGAGCTTTGTGGCAAGTCACTTCATGGGCCTTGCCTACAAGCAACTAATGAAGGAGAACAGCGGCCTGAAGAGGCAGTTAAAGGAACAACAAGAAGAGAACAAGCGACTAAAGGAAAGGGAGGCGGTAAGACATTACCGTTACTCGTGCGGTTAGCTCTATGTAACTGTGTGGCCTTACCTTTATCTTTTATTTTGCAGGAAATGTACAACCCGGCCAACCCCATCTTCCAAGACCAAGTCTTCCCGCAACTCGTCCAGGGAATCGATGGAGCGCTTAACTGCCTCCGGGACCTTGGCGGCTTTGCGACCGGCTTCACCGATTTTACTTGCGCCGACATCTACCCCACCCTGAAAGAGCAGGTGGCTGACGTCTACAGGTCGATCAAGGGCAAGAGCAAGGTCGGGGAAGAAGTCGGCGAGGTGGAGGAAGACGTCGAGGTAGAGGGCGGCCTGGGAAGCCCAAGTGCACACACATCGTCTGAGTCCGGCGGTCAAGAATCTGAGACCGCGCGGCCAGACTCGACAACTTCTGGCGGTTCAGGGAGCTCAGCGACCAGCAGCGGATACACTGAATCCCCCGTCGATATCGGCGATGGCGGTGATTCGGATTCTCCTGCGACTAAGAAGCTTAAACCGGGCGATTAGAAAATCTTTATCTTGCTTTTTGTATTTTGAACTTTTTGGAAATCGGCGGTATTATTTTTTTGTAACCGCGTGATTAATGCTATGTAATACTTAATTAAATAGAAATGAAGGCAACTTTATCTTTCTCTTTACTACATCTCACTTTCTTACTCGTTTAAGTCTGCACGGTCTCAGTAGAACTTCTGATTTAATAAAATGTTATCATATAAACCGGTCTGAGTCCACACTGCGACTTCAACGAAGTTATCCACAAGAGAGATATATTTCCCTGCGCTTTATTCCGGAAATCTTGTCGACAATAAGCCGTGCGGCTAACAAATTAAACCGCAACTTGCCTTAATGAATTACTCAATGTTATCTGTTGGAAGAGCTGATTGACCGCGACTTGCTTATACATAAGCCGTGACCGCTAAGCCGCGCGGCTACCCGTCACAGTCGCCAAATATCCATAACATTGATACAAGGAACATGAATAGAGAAACAATCTTCGGCTTCCGATAATACAGGCCGATATATGGAAGCCGAGAATTTGTGTGACGACAGTTCACTGATTAGCTAATGTAATTAATACCATAGAAGTCGGCGGATCAAAGCCAGGAATTAAGTGCCAGACGCAGGTCGGCCGACTTCCTGTCCATATGAATAATAAACCGGCAATTGATATATGAAAGCCAAATAAGATACTGAATAGCGGATGGGCGGACGTAAGTCGGCCGAGTTCCCAAATATATTAATAATAATCCGGCCGGAAGTCAAATAACTTAAGCCGGAATATGTAACCGGGCGGCCTGTGTAATTAATTATATAACCTGCGCAGGCCGCTGAGTAAAACCGCGAGGTAGCGGATAGGCTCGTGTTGTCCTGCAAAAATAGATGACGACATGCACTTATGTGTCAATGTGGGCAGGTGCGTGTGGCAGTGCTTTCCACACAAAGAACACATAAGCGGGATTGAAATTCTTAATATCCACGACCGATGTCAAGCGGGACAAGTACGCAACGTCTGTGACTGAAGTCAAGCGGGACAAGTACGCAATGTCTGCGACGAAGGTCAAGCGGGACAAGTACGTAATGTCTGTCTGTGACTGAAGTCATGCGTGACGGGTACGCATTGTCTGCGACTGAAGGCCAAGCGAATTTCCACTACACATCTGCGACTGAAGTCAAGCGGGATGTGGAGGGCTTAAGAATTCAAAAGGGGGCTCTTGCCCCTACATGCATGCATATTGGCATAAAAAGTAAAGCTAAAGAATAAGCTTCAAATGAAAAAATAACGTTTGTACGGTGTTAAGGATGTGGAAAAGGATATATGTCTGCAGTTTTAGCATGCCCCATTAATACCAATCGTGAAGGGGTCGTTATATACCATTCTGAACATAAGCATTTCTCATCATATAAAGAAAGAGAAATCCCTGCTTGAACCATTGAGTAAGAAATGAAAGATTGCCTTAGAGAATTATTGAATGACATATTCTTGCAACTTTCTAGCTCTTGCAAGTTGATTAGCCAATTCCCTGAGAGTTATGCAATCTTCTGCTAGATGACCAATATCTTTATGATACTTGCAAAAAAGCTCCTCGTGTCGATACTTGATTTTCGATTTCATACGTCGAGGCTTCTTGAACTCTGGCATTCCTTGAATGATTATCAAAAGATCTTCCATAGAAATTTTGAACTTAACATACTTACCTGAACCTTTTTCACACTTTGGGGTTTTACCCTGGAGAAGAGGAGGAGACTTGCAATATTCAACTTGCGAAACATCTTGGGAGGAAATAGATTGTTGTTGACCAGAAGTCCCTTGAGATTGTTTAGCCATTTGATTCAGAAACGAAACATAACCTTTATTTGCCTCTTCGCCTATTATGAATGTATTAACTATATCAATAAGATCTCCGTAGCTTTTGGGATACTTTGTGGTGAGCTTGAATTTCAATGGGCCTTCTTGAAGTGCATTTATGAAAGCATGCAAGTAATAGTCTTGATGGACGCTACAAACATCCAGAACCTCCTTTTGAAACCGATCAACAAAATCTGGATTGGACTCGTTGATTCCTTGCTTGATTCGGAAGAGAGCTCCAACGTCTCTTTTCCGCTTCCTATAAATAGTGAATCTAGAAATAAATTGACTTCGAAGATCCTTAAAGCTGGTTACTGATCGAGGTGGGAGGCTATAAAACCATTCTCTTGCAACATTGCCAAAAGACATAACAAAGAGTTTGCATTTTACTCCATTTGACATGTTTCTCAGTGAAACAGCTGATTCAAAAGCTTGCAAATGAGAGAACGGGTCATCACATCCAGAATACTCCGGGAGACGCGGTACTCTAAAGTTATCGGAGACAGTATCCCACCGAATACGATTAATGAATGGAGAAGGGGCCTCTTCTTCTTCCTCATAAAGAGGTTCATTTGCAACAAATTCCAGTCCACGCTCAACACTATTTGCAAAAATTTCTCTATGAGGGTCAACAACCTCACTATTAAAATACGAGCAATCCTGCACTTTTGAGAGATCTGTAGTAACCGAGATGTTGCTGGATTTATTCTGACCCTTTGCAGGATTCATCCTGAAAAGAGGGAAATAGCCGAACTTTTCCAAGAGACCGCAGAATAGCGTCGGCTTGACGGGCGGCTAGATGGTGCAACAAGCTGACAAGAAGACCGAGAAGAAAACCGAGCAGGTAGAATGCCTGGTTCTACAGCACTGGAGGCGGGTTGAAAGCCTTAGCCGGCGAAGTTGCGGCTTGCTCGACAGGCCGCCGAGCTCTAGAGGATAGAGCGGTCTAATTAGCTAGACTGCTGATTTCATCGATTAGTCGAGATCTGAAGGTCGCGTGTTAACTGTTGATGCACGAAAACGGACAGAGAGTCGGGCACCACCAGCTAACGGTTCGAGCACCGGGGGTAGGGAAGGAAAGGAGGAGACTGTCGACCAATCGGTTATTAGCGGTCGCGGCTAAAGGATCGGAAAAGGGGGTCGCTGGCAGCGGCAACAGCAGAGTTCGCCCGCCGCAGCTTAAATGTCACTCTTGCAGCGGGCTTTCCTTTACTTAAAATGAGAAACAGTTACACGAAAGGAAAAGAGGAAGCCGGCCGGACTACAAGCCGCAAAACACTAGACATGAGACCGCAGCTCTTGACAGGCGAGCTCCTGGATATCAGTCAGCGTGTCTTGGGGAGTGCACCCTCCCCCTATTTATAGGCTCAGGGGCCTGCCCAAGCGGGCAGGGCTAAAGTTACCGGCTGTCCGGGGTACAGGAGAACCGGGCAGAGGTGAGGGGAAGCAAAAGAGAAAGAAACAAGAAAGGAGGGAAGCCGCGCGGCCTGGCGGATTCCTCCTGGCGAGCTGACGGCTGGGTCCTGGAGCCTTGTCGCTGAGTAGGGTCGGCGTTGGCAGCGGCCAGACATGAAGACCGCCCGACTTGGGAGGCTTGGCGGCTTGAATACTCAGGCCGCCCGGTCTGGAAAGCTGCGCGGACAGGTCGCGGATTCCGGGCTTATCATAAACTATGGAAGAAAAATTTCCCTTTACCTTAATCAGATGAATCCAGAAGCATTTCCTATGAAAAAGGGCATATCCCTCCACCACATGAAAAAAGTTTCCATTACCTCCATCCAGAGATGGGAGGTCAAATTACAGAAGTCAGATAAAGCTGCCAAGGAAATAGAAGATGTGGACAGGACCGCATCTCCTCCTTCACATCAAATAACTGCTTCAGTTATTGAGGGGGAGCCTACACCATCTGTCTCAGTCCAGCTAACTCCAGCTCCTGTTGTTTCAGCCATTCCTCCTCAAGATATTCCAGTTGCTGCTACAGATCTTCCATCTACCTCCACTGTTGCCGCCTCTTCCTCTTTGCTGCATTCAGACACAGAATTTCTAGTTGCTGAAGACATTCCAAATTCTGATGATCTGACAGATGCCCAGACTCAAGCTCAGATTCTGTCTACTGATTAAGACATAAATAAGATGATAGAGGAACTCTCTTCCAAAGAAGCTCCTTTTCATATCCCTAAAGATCATCACTCTTATCCAGCAACACCAACTAAGTCTCCAGCATAATCATCTCCTCCTCAACAAGAAAAATCTCCAGCTCCAGCACAGTCTCCAGAAAATCAACAATCATCTCCTCTAGCTAATAAATCTCCTGTACATGAAGCTGAGAAATATCCTGCAGAAGATGTATATGATGATGAAGTAGTTTCAATTCATGATTTAGATGATGAAGTACCAGTTGAAGCTGCTGATCCACCCCTTCCAAGTCTTCATTTCCAGATTCCAACCATACTGCCCATAATTAATGAAGATGAAACCAGCACAGTACACAGAAGGGAAGCCTCTACTTCTACTATTGTAATTAAAGAAATTCTTCCATGGACTGTCCCTGCTCAGCCACCTCCATCTACTCAGATAGAAATCTTCCCTGAAGGTACCATTCTACACAAAATTGAAGCTATGTTTGCTGATCAGAGAAAGTACTTTGATGATTCTCTGAAAGTTGTCACTGACAAGATGACTGCTTTAGAAAAAGAAATGAGTCGAGGATTTGCTGAAATCCAAGAAAACACAGATGAGTTTAAAAGGCTCCTGCAAATTGGTGGTAAAGCTATTGACCATACAATTACTAGCATTGGTACTGTTATGCAGCAATCAGTCACCCTTGCTAATAATCAAATTCTCCTAGATAAGAGAGGTGATGAAATTAATTTTAAAACTTGTGAAGAAGTTGGCAAATTTAAAGAAGATGTCATCAGCATTCTCTCCCTAGAAGTCAGAAAGGGGAGGATAAAGTGAATGAACTGCTAGAAAAAAATGCTCAGACAATGAAAAATCAATGGGAAGATCAGTTGAAATAGATTCAGACATCTGTCCTTAAAGAAGTCAAGAGTACTAAGTTATATACTTATGATACTTCCATATGGATGCACAATCAGTTATTTCCTGAACTTGCTATGGATCCTAATGGTCCTCCTCCTGCAAACCTAGATGTTAATGTAACGCCCTGAAGCTCAAAAGAGGGACGGGCAGCGTTTAAAACCAAGTTTTATACTTGGTAGGGGTCACACGGCCTGAGACACGGGCGTGTCCAGGGCTATGTCATGCTCGGGTTCGACAATCTTACCGAGTGGTCGACGAAAATGCAGTCGACAATCATTGAGACAGCGAACACAGCTTGAGACACGAGTGTGTCCCAGGCTGTGTCCTGCTCGGGTTATTAGTCGAGCTGTGTTAGGGGAGGAACACAGCCTGGAGCCCCGGCGTGTTCGGGTTGACACGGGCGTGTCAAATTCGACACAGGCGTGTCGAGAACCCGTGTTCTCTTCGGGTTATTTTTGGTCCTTTGTCGATGAAGGAACACGCCCCGCAATACGGGCGTGTACTGATTGACACGGGCGTGTCAAGTTTGACATGGGCGTGTTTAGAGCCCGTGTCCTGGTCGGGATGCGACGGTTTTGGCATCGATTGAGGCACACAGCCTTAGACACGAGCGTGTCATAAACGGTGTTCGGCCCAAGAAATTGATTTTAAGTGCGAATCGTGGTCGTCCGTTTCCTTCATTTGGGATCCAAGGGCCCAGGGCTGTTCCTGCTAAGTTAAATCCGGGAATAGGGTTTGAAACCCTCATTCCTTTTGAGTTCTCTCTTTCTAAAAACTTATAGAGAGGGGAGAGCATGGAAGAAGGAGGAGGAGAGTTTCGGCCGCCGGTGGAGCTTTGGAGCCCCAAATCACAAGCCGAGTTCAGATATATGGAGGCAAGGCCATTATGGTGCTTTTCATCCATCTAGATCTTCATGGTGCCAAAGAGAAACGCAAGGGTAACGATTCTCTTCTTGGACATGTGAAGTCCTCTTTCCTTTTTGCATAGGAAGCCCGCTCTCGCGAGTGTGTGGTGATTGTGAGGTATTCCTTCGGGTAGACATGAATAGTCCTTGTTGTTTTACATGTATAGTCTAGAATCGAAGAATGGACATAGGCATGGTGTGTGAAGCCTACCCGGACAAGTTGGTTCGGATCGGTGATGTTTCATTGCATGAATAGACGGAGAAGACTCCGTGCCGATGGTTGTTTTCGGGTTTTCTATGTGGTAGATTGCAACAGGGAGCCTTGGGGACTAACTCCAAGGTGCACCTGGAAAACTGTGCAGAAGCTTGATTCTGCCATCTTGGTGGCCTGGGAGCCAACTTGCACATAATTGGGTTATGTAAAGTGTGTGATCGGTTTGGGACTCGGGGAAGCTTGACCCATGTATATGGCTTAAATTGATGTTGCAGTGTGAGCAACGGGTTAGGCGGAACCATACCCACTTTATGTCTTTCGGTTAAAGAGACCTAAGGTACGCAGTACTTGCCGTCGGCATAGATGGAGGGTCTTAGGCTTAGGTCGGAAAGATAATAATACTCACGAGATTTGCCCTGAGAGCACAGGCTGTGTGGCTGTGCGTGCCTACGCCTGTGATGAAGTGTAATTTTGTAACACCCCCATCCGTCGTATGGCATATATCAGAAGGTCCAGCTGGAACCCGACGCCATATACCACGGACAATCGGAAGGGTTACGTATGAATAACCAAACTATCCAATTAAGACTACTCGACCTAACACAGAGCATTCTAGCGGAAGCTTTTAAACAGTTGAAAGAACCCATAATAGTAATCCAATAGTCATGAATCTCCACAACCACTACAACTGGAATGAAAAGCAAATACACTGAAAGATACTTGGCCTTATGGCCTTACAGGAGATCACTTAATAATATAATGTTTTCCATACATCGGCTCGCAGTCCGGCCACACGTGACAAAATAAAGAACAACTATTCGCTTTGGCCTTCTAGGGCCAGCACAAAAACATGGGCTCCAGCACGCTATTTGGTACTTGGCTCCGCAACACCTGCAAGCAACATTCCACCGCACGGTGGCAAACAAAGCAACGGTCAGCGAAGCCGACCAAATTATAACGACCTCGCCCCTAACTCAGGATGGCGATTCTCCTTCCCTGCAATTCATTAGCCCAGCTAAACAATATAGTACAAACATGCTTCGCCACAGGTGTAGGCTCGCATGGCCAAACACCCCGGGCACTCAGGGCACATTAACGGTGAATCCTGACACTTCAGCGTCTTCACCACCACCCCGAGGATGGCAACCTCGTGAGCATTTTAGCCTTTCTGACCACTGTCTAAGGCTCCCGACTATGCCAACGGCCAGTCCCCTTTTCGGGTCTCTCGCACCGAACCACATAGCCCAGGTCCGATTCTACTTGTCTGTTGCTCACAACGCGTAGTACACCTTAAGACGTACGCACGAGCCAAGCTTCTCTTGGATCCTGACATTCCAAACATTCACATAACCCAGTTATGTTCAAGGCTGGTTCCCTGACCGCCAAGTTAGCAGAACAACGATTCCGCATAGTTTTTTGGGTACGCCTTGGAGTTAATCCACAAGGATCCCTGCTGCAATCTACCACGTAGAAACCCGAAAACCCAAAGCACAGAGTCTTCTCCGGCAAACCATAATAAATGCAACATCACCGATCCAGACCAACATGTCCGGGTAGGCTTCACACACAATGCCTATGTCCGTACTTCGATTCCGGACTCTATATGCAACACAAGGGGGACTATTCCTGTCAACCCCAGGGAACACCGCACACTAGACACACACTCGCGGGAGTGGGACCCCTATGCAAAAAGGAAGAGAACTTCACATGCTCAAGTAGAGAATCGTTACCCTTGTAGTACGTTTTTGCGCCATGGAAAATTACACGGATAGAAGTCTTCGCAACGGGATTTCCTCCACGGATCCGCTCTCAGTTCTCTAAACGGTGCTCCGATGCTCTGCCGGCGGCCGGAATCCTCCTCCTTCTTCCTCCTTTCTCTAACTCCGTGGAAAGAGAAAGCTTAAGGGAGAAATGAGGAGTTAAACCACCATTCCCAGCCTTAATAGAGCAGAACACGCCAGGGCCGTCAGATCTTAGATAAAGAAAACGAACGGCTCGGATCTGTACAGAAATCCTCAAACCTGGGCCGATCACGGCCTCGCACACGGCCGTGTCACGGGCCGTGTGCCTCGATCCAGGCACGATCATCGAACGCAGAAAAACCACACTATCACGACCCACATTTTCTCTGTATTCGAAGATACGTCAGAGTAGAGAAACTACGCGCCGTGATGTCACGCCATGCAGGGGACAACTGCAGACGCTCAGGCATCCCGAACTCCCATTTACTTCAAGTAAAAGTTTTATAACTTTTAGTTAAAAACAATGCATAAAAATTATAAGAGTTAATGACCGTGTCCCTCAGTTGGGTGGACTACTGTCCATAGGTGAGAAAATATATGTAACATCCCATTTCCAACTAGACCCCTAAGAGTGGTTTTTGTCCATGACTAGGTCATGACAAAACCCTAGGGAGTTAAAAAGGGCCAAGTGATAGAAGGCCAAGGTGAGAATCACCATGGTCTGCCTATGGCACAACCTCATCACCAAACCTGGGGTTTGACCTTAGGGCTTCACCATGACTCCATGACCCCATCACGACATCACTAACCCATTAGAGGGTCCACTAGAGCCTTAAGGGTCCATTGGAGTCAACCCCAAGTGGCCAATTTGACCTAGGACCACCATAGGCCTAAATAGGGCAAGGTGCCCTAATCAAGGGCAGTTGACCTCTAATGTGCCCAACTAACCTTAATCAGGGCTTCCTAAACCTAAAGTAAGGTCAATTAGTCACCAAGGACCCCTTGGGGTCAACCCTAATGGTCATGTTGTCCCAAGTCAACTCAAGCCCCTAATCTGGTCAAAGTGCCCTTACTAAGGGTAGGTGAACTCCAAAGTGTAAGGTAACCGTGTATAACCCTTTTTAGACCTTAGGGGAGGCCAATGGGTCACCAAGGACCCATTGGGGTCAACCCAAGTGATCAAATTGACCCAAGTCAACCCTAGCCTAAGCCAAGTCAAACCTAGCCCAAATGGGTTAACTCAAGCTCAAGCCCAATTCACTTGGGCTAACCTTACTTTGAGGGGTGAAATGGACATTTGGGCTGCCAATAGACTAGAGGGTTGACTAGCCAACTTATTGACTAGGAGAGAGAGAAAATCTCAAAGTGAAAAATAATTAGGAGAGAGAAAGGGGTATATTTAAGGGTATTTAGTGGAATGAGCCACTTGGACCCATGCCATCAGCCCCCACTTGGGCTGGCCGACCCTTGGAGTAATTGAGGAGGAGGTGGATGGAGTGGGGCCCACCCATGCATGCATGGTAACAAGAAGAAGGCTAGCCCGCCACCTCTCACTTAGGAAATACCCCCCCCCCATATTGCATCTTCTCACTTCCCCCCCCCCCCTCCTTTCAGTTCATTACCCTCAGGACAAGGAGAGCAGCAGAGAAAGAGAGAGAAACCGAGCTAGAGCCGTGAAACCGAAGGATAAGCACCGCCACCGCCGCCGCAATGGCTCTCCGCCGCTCCTCACATCGCAAGGCCGACGGGAAGGTCCTCCCTCACCTCTCTCTTTATGCCTGGATCTTAGGAATGTTTAGGGTAGGGTTCAGGCTCGAATGAGCCTGAACCCAGTTCTTCTTTTTCTCCATTAATGGATTTTTGGAAGCTTTTGGGTGAGGTGGCGCCGCCACCTCCCGATGCCCTAGCCGCCGGCAAAAGCTTGCCCCCACCAGCTTGAGGGGGGAGGTGAAGTTTGCCGGTGGAGGCGCCGCCGGTAGCCGCCGGGAAAGCCCCCGTGAAGTTTGGGCTGGATTCCAAGCGATTTGGAGAAGAAAAGAAGCAGTCGCCTGATGGCTTTAAGATTCGTGCAATGCATTAATTTTAATCCTGGAATTATTTTATCACGTGAATAGTGCTATTTTCTGCTTTTTTTAACCGACTTTTTCATGCCAATAATTAGGGCACTTACAACATTTTTCATAAAATGTACTCAACATGAAAATTGTAGGTCTTGAAGTACCTTTAATTTAATATGTTACACATAAATTTTGGTTAAGTGTACTGCCCTATAGAGCCATTTTCCTAGGGCTGGTCCTAGGGTAGGTCAGAAAATAAAATGAGTGCCTTGTCCAAACCCTAAGTTCAAATGGACTGAAATTTTGGGCATGTCGCTTAATTAGGCATATCTAGGCCCTCCCAAAAATGGGAATTTGTGGGGAAAATAATTCTATAGTTTTAGTCAGAATATGATAAACCAAATTTTGTTGATTTTTGGAGCATATCAACTCCAAAATACCCCAAATTTTGGTGGCCTGCCCTTAGGAGTATATTAGCCCTATGGTAGAAATATTAGTCAATTTATCTCTCTTCCTGTTGAGATATCTCACTTGCAAGATCTGAAAAGGTGAATGGTCTTGGGCTGCAAATAACAAAAATGCAGAAATTGGAAGAGATTCCCAAGCCCATCCAGAGGCCCAAATGACCTGGGATTTTGGGAAGTAACTGGTTTAGGGCATACGTAGGCCCTTCCCAAAAATGGGACTAATTGGAATTAAAGATAGGGGGAAATTACTAAAATACCCCTAGGCTTGTTTAGGTGATTCTTGGAGTAGTTCAACTCCAAAAGGCCCCAATTTTTGGTGAACTGTCCATGGGGACATTATTAACGCATGGTTAAATTTTCAGCCCATATGGACCACAGCACGTTAGGTAAACCCCCTTGCATGTGTTGTCTTGTAAAGGGCTTGGTGTGCTTATAGCCAAAAATAAAAAAATGAAATATTGAATGCACATCCCTTTTGTACCACTGACTTAGTATTACCTTAAGTACCCTCCCCTATTTGGGGAAGATGGATGAATTAGGGATTGATTTACCCTTGGACCCAAGTTCACACCCTAAGGAAGGACCTTTGGGGGTTGTGAAGGACATAAGGGCAAATGCCCTTGTATGGCCTTGTAATTTAGTAGAGAGATAGCTTATGGATATTTAAGCCTCTGTTTGAAATGTTAGAGAATTCAGAAGTAGTTAAGTACCTCAAAAGTCAAACCCTAGCTTTAGGGTAGAAGCACTACTAGGTCAAAGCAATAACTTAACATCATCTAAAAATTGTGAAGATGGGGTAGAATGAATCTTAGGGTGAGTTGAACTCCTAGATATTTTTAGTGGAATTTTATAGATTATATTCATGGTAGTTCCTTTGTTAAATATCAAAGTGTCCAATTTAGTATTTGATTTAATTTGATCATTTGGTTTAAATGGAATCTAGTAAAACTTGGTCAGTGGAGGTTTGTGACCTAAATAGAGGTCTCTGAATTTTATTATAATTTTTAATGGATTTTATACATTGCTTCCTTCATAAATTTTGTAAAGGCCATACTTGGTAAATAAATTATTTAAAGAATAATTTAACTTGTAAAAATGTGAATTTTGGCCACTGATGATTTTAGGATGATATCTACTGTTAGGAATTTAATTAGAAATTTTTGAAGTATATTCATAGTACTTGATTCACAATTATGCCCTTTGTAGATTTTTGTACTGAATTTATTTAGAATTAAATATTCTGTGAAAAATCACGAAAGTTGACCAGTGATAATTTTAGGACTATAGTAGTGTAATATATTTTACTCAAATTATTTGGAAGATAATTTCAAGTAGTTGATTTACAAATCTTGGAATATGGAAATTACTGCTAAAAGAATTTTAGGACCCTTAAATGTTTGTAGAAAATGTCAAATTTGGAAATTGTCACTTTTAGATATGTGGAATATTATCATGAATTTATGAAACATTAATCATGTCTAAAATGTATACTTCATGATCAACTCGACAATAATTGGCTCTTTTAAGAATTATTTAAATAGAAGATTAATTGAGGAGAATACAATATTCTGGAATTAAATCATTTATATCATGATAGGACTCCAGTAATAACCTAGGTCATTCGGATGAAAACTTGAAGGACATCCTGTCATGAACATTGCTTAGTATAGATTGGTCTACAAATAGTAATTTGGGAAAAAGTTGTATTAGGATAAGAGTTGGAATAGTGTAGAGTTAGTCGTGTTAAATTGTTTGAATGAAGGTAGATGAGTCACCATAGAAAGTTCTAAGGAGTGGTGGGAATCGAGTTGATGGGTGTTAGAAGGTACGCGAGTTCGACGAAAGATCGTCGTTCCCGCAAGAGTGAAAGGTCTAAACTACCCTAGGATTAGCCTATCGCAATATGAGAAGGTAATGGGTAAGGTAATCAACCAATAATAATAATAAGTATCTTGCGAAAGGGAATGTTGGGCGTAATCCCAACATAGTTCCTAGTACCCCTTGAGAGCCCTTCACAGGGAATATCGGAGGCAGTCCTGGGTTAACGTAAATTGTATTAACAAGCTGAAATGAGTAACTTAGTAATTAGGGTTGTACATTTCACGAACACAGATAGCACAGGAAGATAGTTGGGAGCTTCGGCTTGGATGGTTATGAGACGGACGTTTTGGTCCGGCGAGCTTTGGCTCGGTTGACATTTGTGACGGACGTTTTGGTCCGGCGAGCTTTGGCTCAGTTGATAATTGTGACGGACGGGATGGTCCGGGGAGCTTTGGCTCGGTACTGATACGATAAATTTGCATGTGCATGAAAGGAAAGAAAGTTAAGGTGGTGGGTCTTCGGTATGGGTTATTCGTTGTACCAACGCCAATATGATGACTCGGCAAGTGTGGTTTAACACTTTGCCAAACTTAAGTCTGGCGGTCCAGTCGGCAAGAGTACGCGGTAGTCCTCTTAGTGCACCAAGCGTTGAGGCGTACGATAGGTCAGACCGGTAGTGCTATTACTGGTTTTGAGGTCGGCGAGGCCCAACCCACCGCTTCCGTCTGCCACTACGGAGGTATCCTGGGAGGTAACGGCTCTGAAAGGGGGAACTAAAGGTCTTTGTGCACAGAGTTGGGTGCGTGTATTGCACTTGCATGTCCATCATACCCACTTTCATGTCATAGCATACTCGATTCATTTAACCCTGATACCTAAAGTATAAGTGGAATGGGACGCTTATACATTAGGCCCTGCAAAACGACCCCTTGGTCTATAAGCTTGTGTGGGAATGTTTATAAATTAAGGTTATTTCAATATATATACTGCTTGTGATAACCGACTGATAATACGATTTGCAGCCAATTTTATTAGGGTATTTTCAGGGTTTTAAAGCAAATCATGTCCTGTAAAGTGCTTATTTTATTTCCCTTTTGTATATATTTTTTGTCACTAATGCGTTTTTCTACTTTTTGCAGGTTTTCACGGCTTTCAGCCGAATTTTGCTGTGACACGCCCCAAGGTCACGCCCTACCCGGGCGTGTACCTAGGGCGTGTAACCCAGAGGAATGAAGCAATTGGTCCGAAACTACATTCTGTGGAAACTTAGTGTACACACCCTCTGTCATGCCCGTGTCACATCCGATACGGGCGTGTTCCAGAGGCGTGTCCCCAGGTTCCAAGGAATCGCCGTAACGCGCTCGTTTTTCCCGCTCCACCATCGCACCGAATGTGTCATGCCCCTGGGTCACGCCCGACCCAGGCGTGACATATGGGCGTGTACTTCAACAACCACGCCCGTCAACTCCATTAATTAATTTCAGCAAGAAAAAGTCGCACCGACCGTGTCACGCCCCAGGTACACGCCGGACCAGGGCGTGTCCGGGGGGCGTGAGCCATCCCGAAAAAAATCTATAAATTGAGCCCTTCCCCAAGGGTTCAGGATCACTTTTTGGCTGAGAGGGGGAGGTTCTGCCCCTTTGTTTAATGTTCCTTTTTATGCTTTTCCGCTCTTTCTCTCTCTCTTACTTTGTATTTTTCTAGTTTATTTAAGCTTTTGTAATAGCTTTTGTTAATGCTTTAGTTGCTAATGATAGGGCCAGAATAGGATTTTCAATTCCATGCACTTGTAATCTCGTTCATTTTCATGTTGTATGCTCGCTTTAATTTTAATAAAAGTGCTCTTGTTTTCTTCTCTTTACTACTTTGTGTCTTTATGCTTTACTACTCATCCCCCCCCCCTCTTCCACCTCACCATGATTAACTAATCCTCCATGTACTCGGTCTTGATGATCCGAGGTTCGAGTGATTAGGTTATGATGCTTTGAATCTAACCTTTTCTTTTTAGGGTTTAGCCTTGAATTACTCTTGATTTATCACGGGTTGGAGGTATATCATCGATATATACTCTCCACCTTTGCTTTCATTCTGGGCTAGCCGAGAGGCCGAAAGTTTGAAATGAGCACTCAAGAGTAAAGGGAGTTGTTCGCACCCCTCGAGAGAGGCAGACGTTCAATTCTCCCGGATTGGAGTAAAATCCAATAGAGGGGTTCGCAGCATAAAGAGGGTTTTAGGCCTCCGATTCGGACGAAAGTTCGGTCAGACCTTCCTAAACTCAGATGGGCATGACTTTGAGAGAAGCATGTTCTTGCTTTTAGAACCTCCGCGGTCGAGGTCTCTTGACTTATTATTTTAAAAAGTTTATTATTGCATCTTTTGATCAACTTAAGGCGAGATGATTCTCGATCGAGTACTATCGCTTAATTATCATTTAGCTTTTCTCTAATTTGCAAGTAAAACATTCTCAGTTCTCTAATTTAGTAAGCAACCCCAAAACAACTTTTAATTGATAAGATAATATTAACTCCTTGAAGTAGAAGTACTCAATTCGCCCCGGGTAATACGATCTTGATATTGAACTTAATATCATATACTATATGCGACAAGGTATACTTGCCTTCATCGAATATAGAATCGGAGAACATCTCACAACTACACTTTCACCTTCTCCTCCCTTAACTTTGTCTTCTCCACGCATAACCCCTTCTCCGCTTAATAATTTTATATCAAGTTTTTGGCACTGTTGCCGGGGAGCAATGTTTTGATATTTTGAAAAAAGGATAGCTATTAATTTTATCGTTTTTCCTTTTCTCTCGCTCTCGTAACAGTTTTATCTCTCCCCCCTCTTTCTCTCTTTTTAAGTGTATGACCCGAGAAAGCTCATCGATTATTCCTTTTGATCCTGAGATAGAGTGCACCGCTTTGCGTCGCCTCCATTCTCGTGACCAGGAATCGCATTTAGGAATCGAAGAGTTTATCGGGGACACTGCCATAGAAACGATGCATCCTAATCCGCCCAACCCAAATGAGGCCCAACAAAGGACTATGTCCTATTATGCGAGGCCGAACTTGGAGGGTACACAATCAAGTATTGTTCGCCCCACAGTGGCGAACAATAACTTTGAGATCAAGTCCAGCATCATCCAAATGGTACAGCAGTCGGTAACCTTCGATGGTCTCCCGGACGAGGATCCAAATTGTCACATTGCAAATTTTCTCGAAATCTGTGATACTTTTAAAATCAATGGAGTCTCAGATGATGACATTCGATTACATCTCTTCCCTTTCTCTTTGAGGTCAAAGGCCAAGCAGTGGCTGAGCTCTCTTCCTAGAGGGTCCATCACCACGTGGGCCGAGATGGCAGGGAAATTTCTTACCAAGTATTTCCCATATGCGAAGACCGCCAAATTGCGCACGGATATTGCATCCTTCATGCAAATAGACTCGGAGACTCTCTACGATACATGGGAGCGCTTCAAGGAGCTATTGCAAAGGTGCCCACACCACGCGCTTCCAATTTGGCAACAAGTGCAAATATTTTATAACGGCTTAAATTCCTTAACAAGGTAAATGATCGACGCGGTCGCTGGGGGAACACTAAATAACAAAACCCCAGAGGCGGCTCAGGAACTTTTTGAGGAAATGGCTATGAATTCATATCAATGGAATGCGCCTCGTGTGCGGGCTAACAAACCAACGGGAGTCTTTGAAATTGACGCTTCTTCGAATCTTGCCCTCCAAGTTGAGCAGTTTACAAAGCAGGTGGCGGAGATGACTGCTTCCTCCGCCACTCCTCCTTGGTTTAATAATTATAATAACTCTGCTTTTACAGAAGAGCATGTTGACTTCATGGGAAATGCTCCTCGGCCCTCCTATAACCCAAACACCGCACCGTACAATAACACTTATAATGTGGGTTATAGGAGCCATCCGAATTTCTCATGAAGCAATCAAGGAAATGCTCAATGCCCCCATAACCCCCCTCATAATCATAGCCAAACATTTAATCTAGCTCCCTCCTTAAATTTAAATCCACCTGGTTTCCAACCGCAACAGGCAAAGCCCTCTTCATTAGAAGAGGTCTTTGCCAAATACGTTGCTACAAATGAAATAAATATCAGGAATATTGTCGGGTCCATCAAAAACTTGGAAAACCAAGTGGGACAGCTAGCCAAGATAATCTTCGATCGGCAACAAGGAGCTTTGCCAGGCAATACCGAGCAAAATCCAAGAGAAAGTGCAAACTCCATTACCCTCCGCAGTGGAAAAGAAGTTGTTATACCAAGCGAACCTATGGTAAATTAAAATCGCGATGGTCCGGCCCCTTTATTGTTAAAGAGACTTGATCTTATGGGACGGTTCTCATTTCGCACCCGGATAAGGGTGAATTCAAGGTAAATGATCAGCGATTAAAACTCTATTTGCCTAACGATTTACTTCCTACTGCGACGGAACAATTACTGCTATCGAACTCATGAACTATTTTGTTTCTCCTTCATTTGGACTGTAATAATTTAAGACTTCTTATTATTGGACAATATTCTTTTGGTCGAGCTCAAATGACCTTTATAAATAAAGGGCGCTCTTGGGAGGCAACCCAAATCTTTTTTTTTGTTTTCTTTATTTTACACTTTTTGCCCGGGACGGCTCCACCAGTTGCGGCTTCTAAATCACCGCCGCCAATACTGCTAAATCCATCACAAAGTCCAACAGAAGACCTTTCCTGAAGATTCAAAGCACAAGCATGGGGGAGCGGCATCACTCAGCTTTCGCTGCAAAATAAAATCGGGGAAGTACCTGTTTTTCAATTTTGTCTTTCATTTCTGTACTTTAATTTTCTCTCGTTCTCTAACCTCCTTCTCCATTGAGGACAATGTAGATTTTAAGCTTGGGGGAGGACTTCCTCCTTCTTTTTGCTTTTTGTAAATATCTTTTACTTTTTGTAAATATTCTTCAAAAATCCAAAAAATCCAAAAATCCAAAAATATATATATATCTGCATTTTGGTATTTCAATAGTACCCCATGTTTGTGTTTTGTTTTTCTCAAAATTCTTTATAAACAACGTAGTTAATTATAATTTTCTAATCATTTTTTTAATCATATTTCACAAGTAAAATATTGGTCATGCTGTGTTTCTAATTCACGGTAGCATGTTAAGGTGAAATATTTCTCTAAAACGTGCATTTCTATTATGGTTTTCCGTTCTTTATTTTCTTTACTTTCTCTAAAAATTCATCATCCGCTATTTTCCTTTTCGTTTTTAGATAATTTTTGTAAGGATAACTTTTGAATAACGTAGTAGATATGAACGATCCAAGTCACCTATTATTTCTATTTTCAAGATAATTTCATCAATCTTCTTTTATTATCTAGGACTTGCTTTTTGAAATTTTTCAAATCTATGTTTTAAATAAATTTAAAAAGCGTGAAAATGATTTAGGCTGTTTTTGTTTACGTTTGAGCTTTCCTGCCAACCTAAAATCTTTTACCACTAGTTAGCCGCTTTTGAGCCTTTTTTCCAATTTCGTTTGATAACTCCACATAGCATTTCATTTTCACCAAAGCCAAAATTCCTACCTATCTAATCATGCTAATTTTTTTTTTTTTGAGTTTCATTCAAAAATTTTCATAATCACGATAGAAAATTTTGTGTTATCTTTGGAGAAATTGTTGAAAAACGTGTACTCAAAAGCAATGTTTGATTTTATTTGGCCAATTCAAAATGATAGAAAAAAAAGTTTTATGGCCTTTGTTTTGAAAAAAAAAAGAAAAAATGAAGGAAAAAAAATAATAAATAATAATAAAGAAGAAAAAGAAAGAAAAATATATATATTTTGTTTAAAATAAAAATTTTTTGAAACTCTTTGTTTTGGTTTAGTGTGATTTTAAGCCTCCATGTTTATCTTTGAATTTCTCTCCTATTCATGATCCTAAACCAAATGTTTCGGTCCTATTAAGTCCTTTTGATTCACGCCTTTTTAAATCTTATTTAACAGCTACGAAAAGAAGAAAAGTAAATCAGTTTTAGTTCTAGATTTAAACTTAGATTTTTGTTATTTAATTGATATAATTATAATGCGTTGCTTGGATCTAGTAACAACTCAATACGTTCTTTTCATTTTCATTGCCTTGCTTAAATTTATTTAAAGAATCTCGTCAAAATTCTGGATGATTTATTTTCGTTAAGTAAAGTTTATAAAAGTTAAATCATACCAAAATAATTGTTTTAGATTTACATTTTATATTCTCCCTACCTGGAATTTCGCATAAAACTTGTGTAAGAATGATTAAAACTTTTTGAATTAGTCACTTTTTATGATTAGCTAGTTTTTATATCTTTGCTTGGGGACAAGCAAAACTTAAGCTTGGGGGAATTTGATAATACGGTTTGCAGTCAATTTTATTAGGGTATTTTCAGGGTTTTAAAGCAAATCATGACCTGTAAAGTGTTTATTTTGATTCCCCTTTGTATATATTTTTGTCGCTAATGCGTTTTTCTGCTTTTTGCAGGTTTTCACGGCTTTCAGCCGAATTTTTCTGTGACACACCCCAAGGTCACGCCCTACCCGGGCGTGTAACCCAGAGGAATGAAGCAATTGGTCTGAAACTGCATTCCGTGGAAACTTAGTGTATACACCCTCTATCACGCCCGTGTCACATCCGACACGGGCGTGTTCCAGAGGCGTGTCCCCATGTTCTGAGGAATCGCCGCAACGCGCTCATTTTTCCCGCTCCACCGTCGCACCGAATATGTCACGCCCCCAGGTCACGCCTGACCCGGGCATGACATATGGGCGTGTACTTCAACAACCACGCCCGTCAACTCCAGCAATTAATTTCAGCACGAAAAAGTCGCACCGACCGTGTCACGCCCCAGGTACACGCCTGACCAGGGCATGTCAGAGGGGCGTGACCCATCCCGAAAAAAATCTATAAATTGAACCCTTCCCCAAGGGTTCAGGATCACTTTTTGGCTATGAGGGGGAGGTTCTGCCCCTTTTGTTTAATGTTCTTTTTTATGCTTTTCCCCTCTTTCTCTCTCTCTCTCTTACTTAGTATTTTTCTAGTTTAGTTAGGCTTTTGTAATAGCTTTTGTTAATGCTTTAGTTGCTAATGATAGGGCCAGAATAGGATTTTCAATTCCACGCACTTGTAATCTCTTTCATTTTCATGCTGTAAGCTCGCTTAAATTTTAATAAAAGTGCTCTTGTTTTCTTCTCTTTACTACTTTGTGTCTTTATGCTTTACTACACATCCCCCCCCCCCCCATCTTCCACCTCACCATGATTAATTAATCCTCCATGTACTCGATCTTGATGATCCGAGGTTCGAGTGATTAGGTTATGATGCTTTGAATCTTATCTTTTCTTTTTAGGGTTTAGCCTTAAATTACTCTTGATTTATCACGGGTTAGAGGTATATCATCGATATAAACTCTCCACCTTTTCTTTCATTTTGGGCTAGCCGAGAGGCCGAAAGTTTGAAATGAGCACTCAAGAGTAAAGGGAGTAGTTCGCACCCCTCAAGAGAGGCAGACGTTCAATTCTCCCGGATTGGAGTAAAATCCAAAAGAGGGGTTCGCAGCATTAAGCGGGTTTTAGGCCTCCGATTCGGACGAACGTTCGGTCAGACCTTCCTAAACTCAGATGGGCATGACTTTGAGAGAAGCATGTTCTTGCTTTTAGAACCTCCGCGGTCAAGGTTTCTTGCCTTATTATTTTTAAAAAATTTATTATTGCATCTTTTAATCAACTTAAGCCGAGTTGATTCTCGATCGAGTACTATCGCTTAATTATCATTTAGCTTTTCTCTAATTTCCAAGTAAAACATTCTCACTTCTCTAATTTAGTAAGCAACCCCAAAACAACTTTTAATTGATAAGATAATAGTAACTCATTGAAGTAGAAGTATTCAATTCGCCCCGGGTAATACGACCTTGATATTGAACTTAATATCCTATACTATATGCGACAAGGTATACTTGCCTTCATCGAATATAGAATCGGAGAACATCTCACAACTACACTTTCACCTTCTCTTCCCTTAACTTTGTCTTCTCCACGCATAACCCTTCTCCGCTTAACAATTTTATATCACCAACACCCCAACGTATAAATTAGTATGGGACATTTTATACGATGGGAGCCTTGTAGAAGATCCCTTGCCTTATGTGTACTCACATAAGTGAAGGTTAAATTCTTTTCTTACTTTACCTATTACAACATGATTATAAATTGCTAGCTAGGTCCCCCTGTCACCTGTGTTTGTTTTACTCTCCACTTTCATGTCCTTTCCTTTCTTCCTCCCCGCTCGGTGCCTAGGAGCATGGGGGAAGGGGTGGGGGACGATAGGGCTTAGTCTTATAGACTAACAGTTTTCGAACCACATCATATTAGGGGATCGTGGAGCCCAGCATGGAGGAGCAGCCCAGGAGACCGGTGCGATTGGATACAGGGCAGTCTAGCTTAGGAGTACAGCCAGCTAGGATCGTGAGTCCCGACTTCTAGTAGTTGTTTTATTCTGCTTCCGCATGAGAGATCTGTAGTGAGGATATTGATGTACTGGGCTTAAGCCCTTCATTTCTGTACTCTTTTTCTATTTTGCGGACACCCTTCGTGGAGTTTAATTATATATATGTGATTAGCTGTGGACTTATCTTCTCTTGCACTGCTACTTTTGTGATCAATAAGGCCGGCAGAATCGGCATTTTGTAGTGACGATCTTCCCGGGCACGAAGGTGTCACCGCAAAGCGGCGGTTCTGGGCATAAGACCCTGGTGTTTTAAAAGAAAAAAAAACGGGGGGGGGGGGGGGGGGGGGGGGGGGTCTTACAAGTGGTATCAAAGCAAACCTCGATCGAAAAGTAATAGTCCACAACCCCCGGGACACCCCCGCGCGAGTTTAGTTTGGGGACAAACTAAGCAGCGGAAGCAGTGGTGTGCCCACGAAGGGAATCACATATAAAGTCCACCTTTTCATTAATTCCACTTGTTCATCAGCTAGCAATTGGAATTCTTTTTGTAGCCTGCGGCAAATCCTGCCCCAGCAGGTAGCACCTCCAACTGCGAAAATCCCATCTTATAATTCTCTAGTGAACGAGTTTGACTCAACCCACTAGGATACATGACTAACCACGATAACTTATAGTATGCCCTAGTCTGAAATAGACTTTGGGTATGAACTTGGTTAACCTAAGGATATACCTAAAATGGATAAAGGAGGAGTATAACACGAGAATGGCTACCTAGACTATAAACTCAGGTAGCCCTACGGTCCCTATCAAGGATTACTCAAACTGGAAGGACTGCTTTAAGGAGAATTGAGACCAATAATCCATTAGCAGAATGGTAGAAGACACATAGTCTCAACCCTTGTACCAGTAACAAGATTACCTAGAGACCACCACCACGACATACACCGAAGGTCGGATAGGAATTCAAGTTCGGAAGAGACCCAGTTGGGATTGGGAACATTTTGACCCGAATAAGGTTGTCGTAAATATGACTCGGAGGGTTTTAAGTATGGAGTATATCAACAGATTCAGGTTGGAACCCCAAGTCAAAGATTGATGCCCTAGGGATTGTGCACCCAGCTAGGATGGATATAATGTGGTAATATCAAAAGATACTCAGCCCAAGACAGGTAGAGGCTTATCTTTTGTTTATTGGGGGGCTTATCTTTTGTTTATTGGGGACGTGTCTTTTGTTTATTGGGCAAATAAGTTACTGATTTGGGTTCCCTTAGATCCAATCTAGAAAGGTTTGCGTCGTAAATATAGTGAAATGGACGTAAACCGTATTCGGTGCTATTCGGACGTATTCGTAGGGATAAGAATCTGATTGCGAAGTGGAGATTTATAGAGTCGTTGTCTACTCGTACAAACGAGAAATTTTAATCATCGGAAGTTTGGTGTATCTCAGAACGTGTATCTCCCTGGGTGAAGAAGGGCGACATGGATTTTGTGATGCACGGTGAGGTCTGTCGCCCGATGAAGGTTAAGTGCAAGAACTTTTGGGAAACTATTACAATCACTGTCCGGTTAGAGTGGAAGTTCGAGGATATAATTAGGGATTTTTATACACACGATTCCTCATCCGCACTCCAGGCATAATTATAATTGGAACATCAATGATAGACTGGCCGAGATAGCTGGGGTCACCCTGACCCGAAAGAAAACTCTCGTAGGTGTTTCATAAGTTTTGTGAGTGGTTGTTCATTATCATGGTGTGCTCAAGATGATCGTGTTGAATCAGGATGGATAGTGTACGTCCAAGGAGAGAAGACCAGTCCAGGCTTACCTGGGCTCTCGGTCGACATTCAACACAACTCTCCACCCTTGTATGGAAGGAGATGTAGGACTCCGCTTTCATGGATTCAGGACGAGGACTCGAAGGCGTTGGGATCAGATTTTGTCGAAGACACCGAGGCTCAGGTGAGACTGATACGGAACAGAATGCTGGAAGCACAGATTCAACAGGCTAAGTATTACGACTCCCGACACCGTTAGGTAGAGTTTAAGGTGGGAGACCGAGTGTTTTGGAAGATCCGGCCCATGCATGGAGTTTAACGGGTGCGTGGTCAGAGGAATAAGCTCAGCCCTAGGTATATGGGCCCTTACCGGATCCTGGAGCGGATCGGACCCCTAGCCTACAGGCTGGAGTTGCCACCAGAACTGGCATCTCTGCACGACGTCTTCCACATTTCTTCGCTAAGGAGGGCTCTACTACGCCCGGAGCAGCAGATTTTGACTATTGAAGGGCCGGTAGCTTCAGACCGGTCAGTGCGCTTAGAGCCGGTTCGGATTGACGACGAAGGAGTACGGATCTTGCTTCGCAAGAAGGTCCCGTTAGTCAAAGTCCTGTGGAGGAACCACGGCCAGGAGGAGCATACCTGGGAACCGCAGGACCTGATGCGACAAAGATACTCAGAGCTGTTCAGTCAGGTATACCTCACAACCCCTCAAGATGTTTAATTTAATTTTCTGCTTTAAACTAGTAAGGCTGCTCCAGAAAGAGTAGAGGCTAATCTTTTGTTTATTAGGATCTTGGTTTGCCAATTGGGCAAATTGGTCATAGATTTAGGTTTTCTTTTAAACCTAATTTATCAAACATGGCGTCGTAATGGGATGTTACA
The DNA here is from genome assembly GCA_039583875.1 of Platanthera guangdongensis. Lineage (NCBI taxonomy): Eukaryota > Viridiplantae > Streptophyta > Magnoliopsida > Asparagales > Orchidaceae > Platanthera > Platanthera guangdongensis. The sequence continues at coordinate 39,184,306 of CM077165.1, read as the reverse complement.
AGTTTCTTTTCTTCGGTAGGAATTCTCGTAGGCTTAACCTTGATTTCGGGGACGAAATCTTTGTTTTGTTTATTGGGATTTGTAACATCTCATTTCCAACTAGACCCCTAAGAGTGGTTTTTATCCATGACTAGGTCATGACAAAACCCTAGGGATCTAAAAAGGGCCAAGTGATAGAAGGCCAATGTGAGAATCACCTTGGTCTGCCTATGGCACAACCTCATCACCAAACCTGGGTTTTGACCTTAGGGCTTCACCATGACTCCATGACCCCACCACAACATCACTAACCCATTAGAGGGTCCACTAGAGCCTTAAGGGTTCATTAGAGTCAACCCCAAGTGGTCAATTTGACCTAGAACCATCATAGGCCTAAATAGGGTAAGGTGCCCTAATCAAGGGCAGTTGACCTCTAATGTGCCCAACCAACTTTACTCAGGGCTTCCTAAACCTAAAGTAAGGTCAATGAGTCACCAAGGACCCCTTGGGGTCAACCCTAATGGTCATGTTGTCCCAAGTCAACTCAAGCCCCTAATCTGGTCAAAGTGCCCTTACTAAGGGTAGGTGAACTCCAAAGTATAAGGTAACCTTGTATAACCCTTTCTAGACCTTAGAGGAGGCCAATGGGTCACCAAGGATCCATTGGGGTTGTAACACCCCCCTATCCGTCGCATAGCATATAACAGTAGGTCCGGCCGGGGCCCGACGCCATATGCCACAGACAGACCGGGTGGTTACTTATGGAAACCATCCAACCAATCTTAACGTCCTACACAGAGCATTCTAGCGGAAGCAGTTTATACAAGTTGCAAAACAAGAACCCAGCAACAAGCATGAATGTCCACTAACATGATAATAGGAATGTTATTACAAAATACTCAAAAGTCGGCCTTAAGGCCTTACAAAATGTTTCACTTGTCTTTTACATGATTTACAAACCTCGGCTCGCAGGCCGGCCATACATGAATAAAACATAAAACATTTCCACTTGGGCCTTCGAGGGCCAGCTTCGCAAAAAGGGCTTTAGCCCGCTATTGACCGCTTGGTCCAGCTGCACCTGCAAGCAAACAAACCACCGCACGGTGGCAAACAAGGCAACGGTCAGCAATGCTGACCAAATTATAACGATCCCGCCCCCAACTCGGGGCGGCGATGCTCCTTTCCTGCATTTCATTAGCATAAGCGAGCAATTATAACCATAGCCATTTCATCACAGGCGTTGGCTCGCACGGCCACATGCCCCGTGCACTCAGGGCACATTCTCGGTGAACCGGTCGATGTCACGTCAATTAAAGCCATTAACATTCCGGACTCACCACCGCCACTTAGACGGCCATTCCTATGAGCAATTCGTCTTCATGGTATTGGTCACGTCAATTTAAGTCATCGACCACCGAAGACCCCCATTTATGCCAACGGCGAGTGCCATGTAACTTTAGGTCTCTCTAACCCGAACGACATAAAGCGGGTATGGCTCCATCTAACCCGTGCTCACATCGCAACGGCAATTTAAGCCATTTGCGCGGGTCAAACTTTCACCGAGTCCCATTCTAACACAAGTCACATAACCCCGTTATGTTCAAGTTGGCTCTCAGGCCACCAAGTTGGCAAGACCTCGTGTCCGCCCAGTTTTCCGGGTGCACCTTTGGGTTAGTCCCCAAGGCTCCCTGCTGCAATCTACCGCGTAGAAAACCCGAAAAACACCCAATAGCACGGAGTCTTCTCCGGCCTTATGCAATGCAACATCACCGATCTGGACTAACATGTCCGGGTAGGCTTCAACCAAAATGCCTATGTCCGTTCTCGCATACGGACTCTAAACAACGGGGACATCACATATCTACCCGAAGGAACGCCTCCAACTCTCCGCAAACTCGCGAGAGCGGGCTTCCTATGCAAAGAAAGAGAGCGACTCATGCTCAAGATGAGGATCGTTACCCTTGCGGTCCTCTTTGGCGCCATCGAAAAGTAATCGGATGGAAATCACCGCACTTGCGTTGCCTCCGTGGATCCGGAGTCGGCTTGCGATTCGGAGCTCCGAAGCTCCTCCAATGGCGGATCTAGCTCCTCTTCTTCTTGCCTTAGCTCTTCTTTCTCCAAGGGTTTGGAGAGAGAACAAGTGGAAAAAGTGAGGGTTTTCTAAGTCAAAACCCGGGTATATCCCTTCAGGAACAACCCCCAGCCGTTGGATCTTCAGTCAAAGAAATGAACGGCTTCGATTCGGGACTGAAATGCCCAATCTGGACCGAACACGGCCTGGCACACGCCCGTGTCCAGGGCCGTGTGCCTCATTCGCCGTCAAAATCGAATCACCTGGAACCTCACACGGGTATCGAACACGCCCGTGTTCGAGCTGACACGCCCGTGTTCCATCTGACATGGCCGTGTAGCTGGCCGTGTACCCCATGATTTTCTCCCGTTTTCAACCCGAGCACTGCACGGGTTCTAGGACACGCCCGTGTCCTTGCCCGTGTCACCTTGACACGCCTGGGCTCCAGGCCGTGTACAAGGTCTCGGCACTTCGCGGCTAAGTGTCGACACGGGTCGACACGCCCTGCGACACGCCCGTGTCGCAGGCCGTGTGCCATGTCTCGACACACTGTCGACACCAAAGTGTCAACTTCGCGGGACGAGTGTCGACACGGGTTGACACGCCCTGCGACACGCCCGTGTCGCAGGCCGTGTGTCGTGTCTCGACACAACATCGAAGCACTGTGTCGACTTCACGGCTAAGTGTCGACACGGGTCGACACGCCCGTGTCGCGGGCCGTATGCCCAGTCTCGACACAATGTCGAGACCAAAGTGTCGACTTCACGCCTTAGTGTCGACACAGGCTTGACACGCCCTGGGACACGCCCGTGTCCCAGGCCGTGTGCCTGCAGCCAAAACTCAAACTGGCCCAAATTATTCCCCTCTGCTCCTTTGAGTTTCGGGGCGTTACAACTCTACCCCTCTTAAAAGGATTTCGCCCACGAAATTACATAAAGGGAAAAACATGTACAAAACAAAATTTGTACCTGAGCGGAACAACTCCGGATAGTCGTCAAGCATCGTCTGCTCTCGCTCCCAAGAGAGCTCCTCACGACCGCAATTGTCCCACCGGACTTTGACCATCCTGATCTCTTTATTGCGTAGCCGCTTGACCTCCGAGTCCTCAATCCGCACGGGCTTGACTTTTGTCGTTAGCCCACTATCCACCGGCACTTGATCGACCGCGATCACTTACGTAGGCTCTTGCACCGCCTTCCGAAGCACCGAAATATGGAATACATCTTGTAAACCACTTAGCTCCACTGAAAGCTTCAGCCGATAGGCCGCTTCTCCTACTCGCTCCAGAACCTCGAACGGTCCAAGGTACCTCGGGCTTAGCTTTTTCAATCGCCGCACCCGCGAGACACCCTTGAACGGCTTGATCTTCAAGTATACATAATCGCCCACAGCGAACTCCACGTTCCTGTGCTTGGCATTATAGTACTTTGCTTGCCGGTCCTGAGCGATAAGCAACCTCTCCCGAATGGTTCTCACCAACGAAGTAGCATCCTCCACTTCCGATCGCTTATACAACTTCGACTCACCCGTTTCTAACCAAGACAACGGCGTGCGACATCGTCTACCATAAAGGGCCTCGAAAGGCGCCATCTGAATACTTGCTTGGTAGCTGTTGTTGTATGCGAACTCCACCAAATAAAGGTGGTCCTCCCATTGCTTTCCAAAGTCCAAGACACACATGCGAAGCATGTCTTCCATCGTTCTATTGACCCTCTCGGTCTGCCCATCCGTTTGTGGATGGAAGGCTGTGCTAAACTTCAGCTTTGTTCCCAACATTTGCTGCACCAGCCTCCAATCATTGGACGTGAACCGCCCATCTCGGTCACTCACGATGCTACGGGGCACACCATGAAGCCGCACTATGTTATCCACATAAAGCTTTGCCAGCTTCTCCACCGGATCATCCTTCCTATGCGGAATAAAATGCGACACCTTTGTTAATCGATCGACCACCACCCAAATGGCGTCGTTCCCCTTCTGCGACCTTGGCAAACCATGCACAAAGTCCATAGAGATGTCGTCGAATTTCCACTCCGGAATAGGCAAGGACTTAAGAAATCCTCCCGGCTTTTGGCACTCCGCCTTTACCAAGGCGCAGGTTTGGCACTTCGCTACATATAGCGCCACATCCTTTTTCAAGCCCGGCCACCAAAACAGTTTCTTTACATCACGGTACATCTTCGTGCTCCCCGGGTGAATCGAGTACTTGGTATGGTGCGCCTCGTACAACAACTCCACCCGTAAACTGCCCACACTTGGGACGCACAAACGACCGTCTTTCCAAAGCAATCCGTCCTCCACGACGAATTGGGAATTTGACCCATCCAGAGCCTCTATCATGAATTGCTTCATATGAGCATCCATATCCAAAGCCTGCCGAATCCGATCAGCCAGGTCATATTGGACTTCAGTCCAATTCAGCACTGCTTCAGCACTAGATTGTCTATCCACACAAACAATCTCCAACGCCTCCAGCTCCTGCACCAACCGCTCATCATGCACTGATAGCCAATTCGCTTGAGCTGGGGCTCGGCGACTCAACGCGTCCGCAACCGCATTCCCTTTGCCAGGCACGTAGTGGATCTTGAAAGTATAGTCCCCCAGGAACTCCATCCACCTACGCTGCCGCATATTCAGATCTTTCTGATCAATCAAATACTTTAGACTCTTGTGATCGGTGTAGATATCAATCTTCACACCGTACAAATAGTGTCTCCACAGCTTCAAGGCAAAAATCACGGCCGCTAACTCCAAGTCATGGACCGGATAATTCCTCTCGTGCACTTTTAGCTGTCTCGAGCCATAAGCTATCACGCTGCCGTGCTGCAATAGCACGCAACCCAAACCGCTGCCCGAAGCATCGCTATATATCTCATAGCCTTCGGTTCCAACCGGCGAACTCAGCACAGGCGCCGTGGTCAACCGACACTTCAATTCCTCAAAAGCTCGCGCGCACTCCGGCGTCCAAACGAACTTATGCTCCTTCCTCGTCAAAGTAGTGAGAGGTAACGCTATCCGCGAGAAGTTCTCTACGAAGCGCCTATAATAGCCGGCAAGCCCCAAAAAGCTCCGGACTTCTGCTACCGTAGCAAGCTCAGGCCACTCCCGTATCGCAACAATCTTCGCCGGATCCACAGCAATACCCTCTCCACTCACTATATGCCCGAGGAACGCCACTGAGGATAGCCAAAACTCGCACTTCGAGAACTTGGCATACAACTGGTTTCTCCTGAGTGTCTCCAACACCAAATGGAGATGCTTGAAGTGATCCTCCTCACTTTGCGAGTACACCAAAATATCGTCGATGAAGACAATCACGAAATGGTCTAGGTACTCCCTGAACGTCCTGTTCATCAAATCCATAAATACTGACGGCGCATTAGTCAGCCCAAACGGCATGACCGTAAACTCATAATGCCCGTATCTCGTACTAAATGCTGTCTTCGGGATATCACTCTCCCTTATCCGCAGCTGATAGTACCCAGACTTGAGATCTAACTTCGAGTACACCGTCGACCCGACTAACTGATCAAAGAGATCATCAATCCGGGGGATCGGGTACTTGTTCTTCTCAGTCAGCTTGTTTAGCTCCCGATAATCAATACACAACCTCAAGCTTCCGTCCTTCTTCTTAACAAAGAGGACCGGTGCGCTCCAAGGCGAAGAACTCGGGCGCACATACCCTTGCTCCAACAACTCTTGTAGTTGAACTTTCAGCTCTGCCATTTCCTTAGGCGCTAGCCGATACGGAGATCGTGACACAGGCTTTGCACCTGGCACTAGCTCGATAGTGAAATCTATCTCCCGTTGAGGCGGGGCTCCAGGAAGATCTGCGGGGAACACATCAGGGTATTCCGATACCACTGAAATACAATCCATCGTGGGCTTCGGCTTTGCAACCTCCACTAGTGTAAAGAACAGTTCTGCTCCGGCACGAACCGCCTTCACCACCTGAAGAGCAGACATCAACGTCTTGCTCGACCCCTTTAAGCCCGTAAAAGTCGTCTCACGACTTGCTCCCAGCTTTACTTCCTTGCTACCGCAATCTATATGGGCCTGCTGCTCCGAGAGCCAGTCCATTCCAAATATGACGTCGAACTCCACCAACGGAAGTAAGGACGCCCGCAGGTCAAACTCCTGCTCTCCAATACGAGTCTTAACCTCGCAGATTCTATCCGCTCGCATCGAACACCCATTTGGCAACAACACATCCAACTTATCCTTCGCCATCGAAGAAGGGACTCCGATGCGTAATATAAATCCTTCGGACAAGAAGGAGTGTGAAGCTCCCGTATCAAAGAGTGCTCGTGCCGGATTTTCACAAATCAACACAAATCCTAAACAAGTAGTGGTAAGGTAACATGCGCATAACAAGCATATAAAGGAATTGACTTGCTATAAATTAAACCGTACATGTCACCACGTCAGCTTGTTTAATGGCCTCCTGTTGGCCAAGATTGTAAACCCTTGGTTGGGCCGGAGCATAATGGGATGCGGTCGACTCCACCGCCTTGCCCTTCTCTTCATAAGTAGCTCCAGGCCTCCTTTCGGACTTAGGACGTCCGCTCCAACAGTCACGGGCGAAATGCCCCGTCTTTCCACACGTAAAGCACGCACCCGGGGTCCGACTCGTAGTCGCCCCAGAAGCGCCAGAAGGAGCTGGACCCGAAGTCCTATGCTTCTTAAAAGTCCTCCGATAGCCTGACTTTGAAGTAGTCGGCACTCTGAACTCAGATTTCTTTTCACCCAAGCTTTTCTTCGCTTGTACACTCTTCATGTCCTTCTCCAAGGACCGGGCAGTATTGACCAAGGTTAAGAAACCCTGCGTCATTGGCCCCGACAGTAACAATCTCAGCTCATCCCTCAAGCCTTCATAAAAACGATTAGTCTTGCGCTCCTCATCCATGATGGTAGAGCTAGCATAACGACTCAACCGCGTAAACTCGTGGAGATATTCATCCACGCTCCTCTCACCCTGCACCAACTTCAGGAACTCATTCTCCATTGAAATCCTCTGAGTCGAAGGGAGGTATCTTGCCAAGAACAATTCCGAGAACTCTTCCATCGGAACGTCTATCAGTTGTCTACCTCTCAGATGATGCAGCTCCAAGCCTTCCCACCACATCCTCGCTTCACCGTCCAGCAGGAACGTAGCGATGGTGGTCATCTGCCACTCCTCCGTCTCCGTCGCTGTCATGACTCTCTTCACCCTAGAGAGCCAGTCTTCAGCTTGAGATGGGGTTCCCAACCCCGAGAATAACGGAGGGTTAAAGCTCATTACATGCTTCAACTGCCTCTCAGTCGCCCTCCTTGGCACTATTGGTTCTACAACCACTTGCTCCATCCTCCTCGGCTCAGCCTCTTGAAGAGGTACTTGCTCCATCACAGGAGCAGGCTGCTGCGCTTGCCTCCCAGGCTGCACATTGATCACGGCCAACACCGCTTCAGCCACCAATCTTATATTTTCAGCCGACAAAGGTGTTGCGGGAGCAACTTCCGGTGCACTACTTGCCTCAGAAACTCGGCGTTCTGACGGCCCAACACCACTTCGGGTCACCTATAGTGGTACAAAACACCGTTAAGCGACCAAATAAATTGCAAACAGCAATTATAGGAACACGCAGGTTCCTCAAACACGAGTATTTTCATTCCTAAGTGGACATTCATGGGTTCTTTTTACGGTTATAATGATGACGCACACAATGTGCTCACCACTCCTTAAAAAGAATTCGCCCACGAATTCAATTCAAGCCCAACCAAAACCAGTAGTTTGATACCAAATTGTAACACCCCCCTATCCGTCGCATAGCATATAACAGTAGGTCCGGCCGGGGCCCGACGCCATATGCCACAGACAGACCGGGTGGTTACTTATGGAAACCATCCAACCAATCTTAACGTCCTACACAGAGCATTCTAGCGGAAGCAGTTTATACAAGTTGCAAAACAAGAACCCAGCAACAAGCATGAATGTCCACTAACATGATAATAGGAATGTTATTACAAAATACTCAAAAGTCGGCCTTAAGGCCTTACAAAATGTTTCACTTGTCTTTTACATGATTTACAAACCTCGGCTCGCAGGCCGGCCATACATGAATAAAACATAAAACATTTCCACTTGGGCCTTCGAGGGCCAGCTTCGCAAAAAGGGCTTTAGCCCGCTATTGACCGCTTGGTCCAGCTGCACCTGCAAGCAAACAAACCACCGCACGGTGGCAAACAAGGCAACGGTCAGCAATGCTGACCAAATTATAACGATCCCGCCCCCAACTCGGGGCGGCGATGCTCCTTTCCTGCATTTCATTAGCATAAGCGAGCAATTATAACCATAGCCATTTCATCACAGGCGTTGGCTCGCACGGCCACACGCCCCGTGCACTCAGGGCACATTCTCGGTGAACCGGTCGATGTCACGTCAATTAAAGCCATTAACATTCCGGACTCACCACCGCCACTTAGACGGCCATTCCTATGAGCAATTCGTCTTCATGGTATTGGTCACGTCAATTTAAGCCATCGACCACCGAAGACCCCCATTTATGCCAACGGCGAGTGCCATGTAACTTTAGGTCTCTCTAACCCGAACGACATAAAGCGGGTACGGCTCCATCTAACCCGTTCTCACATCGCAACGGCAATTTAAGCCATTTGCGCGGGTCAAACTTTCACCGAGTCCCATTCTAACACAAGTCACATAACCCCGTTATGTTCAAGTTGGCTTTCAGGCCACCAAGTTGGCAAGACCTCGTGTCCGCCCAGTTTTCCGGGTGCACCTTTGGGTTAGTCCCCAAGGCTCCCTGCTGCAATCTACCGCGTAGAAAACCCGAAAAACACCCAATAGCACGGAGTCTTCTCCGGCCTTATGCAATGCAACATCACCGATCCGGACTAACATGTCCGGGTAGGCTTCAACCAAAATGCCTATGTCCGTTCTCGCATACGGACTCTAAACAACGGGGACTTCACATATCTACCCGAAGGAACGCCTCCAACTCTCCGCAAACTCGCGAGAGCGGGCTTCCTATGCAAAGAAAGAGAGCGACTCATGCTCAAGATGAGGATCGTTACCCTTGCGGTCCTCTTTGGCGCCATCGAAAAGTAATCGGATGGAAATCACCGCACTTGCGTTGCCTCCGTGGATCCGGAGTCGGCTTGCGATTCGGAGCTCCGAAGCTCCTCCAATGGCGGATCTAGCTCCTCTTCTTCTTGCCTTAGCTCTTCTTTCTCCAAGGGTTTGGAGAGAGAACAAGTGGAAAAAGTGAGGGTTTTCTAAGTCAAAACCCGGGTATATCCCTTCAGGAACAACCCCCAGCCGTTGGATCTTCAGTCAAAGAAATGAACGGCTTCGATTCGGGACTGAAATGCCCAATCTGGACCGAACACGGCCTGGCACACGCCCGTGTCCAGGGCCGTGTGCCTCATTCGCCGTCAAAATCGAATCACCTGGAACCTCACACGGGTATCGAACACGCCCGTGTTCGAGCTGACACGCCTGTGTTCCATCTGACACGGCCGTGTAGCTGGCCGTGTACCCCATGATTTTCTCCCGTTTTCAACCCGAGCACTGCACGGGTTCTAGGACACGCCCGTGTCCTTGCCCGTGTCACCTTGACACGCCTGGGCTCCAGGCCGTGTACAAGGTCTCGGCACTTCGCGGCTAAGTGTCGACACGGGTCGACACGCCCTGCGACACGCCCGTGTCGCAGGCCGTGTGCCATGTCTCGACACACTGTCGACACCAAAGTGTCGACTTCGCGGGACGAGTGTTGACACTGGTTGACACGCCCTGCGACACGCCTGTGTCGCAGGCCGTGTGCCGTGTCTCGACACAACGTCGAAGCACTGTGTCGACTTCACGGCTAAGTGTCGACATGGGTCGACACGCCCTGCGACACGCCCGTGTCGCAGGCCGTGTGCCCAGTCTCGACACAATGTCGAGACCAAAGTGTCGACTTCACGCCTTAGTGTCGACACAGGCTTGACACGCCCTGGGACACGCCCGTGTCCCAGGCCGTGTGCCTGCAGCCAAAACTCAAACTGGCCCAAATTATTCCCCTCTGCTCCTTTGAGTTTCGGGGCGTTACAGGGGTCAACCCAAGTGATCAAATTGACCCAAGTCAACCCTAGCCTAAGCCAAGTCAAACCTAGCCCAAATGGGTTAACTCAAGCTCAAGCCCAATTCACTTGGGCTAACCATACTTTGAGGGATGAAATGGACATGTGGGCTTCCAATAGACAAGAGTGTTGACTAGCCAACTTAGTGACTAGGAGAGAGAGAAAATCTCAAAGTAAAAAATAATTAGGAGAGAGAAAGGGGTATATTTAAGGGTATTTTGTGGAATGAGCCACTTGGACCCATGCCATCAGCCCCCATTTGGGCTGGCCGGCCCTTGGAGTCATTGAGGAGGAGGTGGATGGAGTGGGGTCCACCCATGCATGCATGGTGACAAGAACAAGGCTAGCCCGCCACCTCTCACTTAGGAAATACCCCCCCTCCCCCCCCCCCCCCACCTATACTTCATCTTCTCACTCCCCCCCCCTCTCTCCTTTGAGTTCATTACACTCAGGACAAGGAGAGTAGCAGAGAGAGAGAGAGAAACTGAGCTGGAGCCGTGAAACCGAAGGATAAGCGCCGCTGCCACCGCAATTGCTCTCCGCCCCTCCTCACGTCACAAGGTCGTCGGGAAGGTCCTCCCTCACCTCTCACTTTATGCCTAGATCTTAGGAATGTTTAGGGTAGGGTTCGGGCTCGAATGAGCCCGAACCCAGTTCTTATTTTTCTCCATTAATGGAGTTTTGGAAGCATTCGGGTGAGGTGACGCTGCCACCTCCCGCCGCCCTAGCCGCCGGCAAAAGCTTGCCCCCACCACCGTGAGGGGGGAGGTGAAGTTTGCAGGTGGAGGCGCCGCCGGTAGCTTCCGGTAAAGCCCCCGTGAAGTTCGGGCTGGATTCTAGGCGATTTGGAGAAGAAAAGAAGCAGCCGTTCGATGGCTTTAAGATTCGTGCCATGCATTAATTTTAATACTGGAATTATTTTATCACATGAATAGTGTTATTTTCTGCTCTTTTTTAACCGACTTTTTCATGTCAATAATTAGGGAACTTACATCCTTTTGCATAAAATGTACTCAACACTAAAATTGTAGGTCTTGAAGTTACCTTTAATTTGCTATATTACACATAAATTTTGGTTAAGTCTACTGCCCTATAGAGCCATTCATCTAGGGCTGGTCCTATGGTAGGTCAGAAAATAAAATGATTACCCTGTCCAAACCCTAAGTCCAAATGGACTGAAATTTTGGGCATATGGCTTAATTAGGCATATCTAGGCCCTCCCCAAAAATGGGAATTTGTGGGGAAACTAATTCTGTAGTTTTAGTCAGAATATGATAAACCAAATTTTGTTGATTTTTGGAGCATATCAACTCCAACATGTCCCAACTTTTGGTGGCCTGCCCTTAGGAATATATTAGACCTATGGTAGAAATATTAGTCAATTTAGCCCTCTGCATATTGAGATATCTCACTTGCAAGATCTGAAAAGGTGAATGGTCTTGGGCTGCAAATAACAAAAATGGAGAAATTGGAAGAGATGCCCAAGCCCATGAAGAGGCCCAAATGACCTGGGATTTTGGGAAGTAATTGGTTTAGGGCATAAGTAGGGCCTTCCAAAAAATGGGACTAATTGGAATGAAAATAATGGGGAAATTACTAAAATACCCCTAGGCTTGTTTAGGTGATTCTTGGAGTAGTTCAACTCCAAAAGGCCCCAATTTTTGGTGGCATGTCCATGGATACATTATTAAGGCATGGTTAAATTTTCAGCCCATATGGACCACAGCAAGTTAGGTAAACCCCATTGCATGTGTTGGCTTATAAAGGGCTTTGTGTGCTTATAGCCAAAAACAAAAAAAAATGAAATATTGAATGCACAGCCCTTTTGAACCACTGAATTAGTATTACCTTAAGTACCCTCCCCTCTTTGGGGAAGATGGATGAATTAGGGATTCATTTACCCTTGGACCCAAGTTCACACCCTGAGGAAGGACCTTTGGGTGTTGTGAAGGACATAGGGGCAAATGCCCTTGTATGGCCTTGTAATTTAGTAGAGAGATAGCTTATGTATATTTAAGCCTCTGGTTGAAATGTTAGGGAATTCAGAAGTAGTTAAGTACCTCAAAAGTCAAACTCTAGCTTTAGGGTAGAAGCACTACTAGGTCAAAGCAGTAACTTAACATCATCTAAAAATTATGAAGATGTGGTAGAATGAATCTTAGGGTGAGTTGAACTCCTAGATATTTTTAGTGGAATTTTATAGATTATATTCATGGTAGTTCCTTTGTTAAATATCAAAGTGTCCAATTTAGTATTTGATTTAATTTAATCATTTGGTTTAAATGGAATCTAGTAAAATTTGGTTAGTGGAGGTTTTTGACCTAAATAGAGGTCTCTGAATTTTATTATAATTTTTAAAGGACTTTATACATTACTTCCTTCATAAATTTTGTAAAGGCCATACTTGGTGAATAAATCATTTAAAGAATAATTTAACTTGTAAAAATGTGAATTTTGGCAACTGATGATTTTAGGATGATATGTACTGTTAGGAATTTAATTAGTAATTTTTGAAGTATATTCATAGTACTTGATTCACAATTATGCCCTTTGTAGATTTTTGTATTGAATTTATTTAGAATTAAACATTCTGTGAAAAATCACGAAAGTTGGCCAGTAATAATTTTAGGACTGTAGTAGTGTAATATATTTTACTCTAATTATTTGGAAGATAATTTCAAGTAGTTGATTTACAAATCTTGGAATATGGAAATTACTGCTAAAAAAATTTTAGGACCCTTAAATGTTTGTAGAAAATGCCAAATTTGGAAATTTTAACTTTTAGATATGTGGAATATTATCATGAATTTATGAAACATTAATCATGTCTAAAATGTATACTTCATGATCAACTCGACAATAATTGGCTCTTTTAAGAATTATTTAAATAGAGGATTAATTGAGGAGAATATAATATTCTGGAATTAAATCATTTATGTCATGATAGGACTCCAGTAATAACCTAGATCATTCGGATGAAAACTTGAAGGACATCCTATCATGAACATCGCTTAGTATAGATTGGTCTGCAAATAGTAATTTGGGGAAATGTTGTATTAGGATAAGAGTTGGAATAGTGTAGAGTTAGTCGTGTTGAATTGTTTGAATGAAGGTAGATGAGTCACCATAGAAAGTTCTAAGGAGTGTTGGGAATCGAGTTGATGGGTGTTAGAAGGTACGCGAGTTCGACGAAAGATCGTCGTTCCCGCAAGAGTGAAAGGTTTAAACTACCCTAGGATTAGCCTATCGCAATATGAGAAGGTAATGGGTAAGGGAATCAACCAATAATAATAATAAGTATCTTGCGAAAGGGAACGTTGGGCGTAATCCCAACATAGTTCCTAGTGCCCCTTGAGAGCCCTTCACAGGGAATACCGGAGGCAGTCCTGGGTTAACGTAAACTGTATTAACAAGCTGAAAAGAGTAACTTAGTAATTAGGGTTGCACATTTCACGAACACAGATAGCACAGGAAGATAGTTGGGAGCTTCGGCTTGGATGGTTATGAGACGGACGTTTTGGTCCGGCGAGCTTTGGCTCGGTTGATATTTGTGACGGACATTTTGGTCCGGCGAGCTTTGGCTCGGTTGATACTTGTGACGGACGGGATGGTCTGGGGAGCTTTGGCTCGGTACTGATACAATAAATTTGCATGTGCATGAAAGGAAAGAAAGTTAAGGTGGTGGGTCTTCGGTATGGTTTACTCGTTGCACCGACACCAATACGACGACTCGGCAAGTGTGGTTTAACACTTCGCCAAACTTAAGTCCGGTGGTCCAGTCGGCAAGAGTACGCGGTAGTACGCTTAGTGCACCAAGCATTGAGGTGTACGATAGGTCAGACCGGTAGTGCTATTACTGGTTTTGAGGTGGGCGAGGCCCAACCCACCGCTTCCGTCTGCCACTACGGAGGTATCCTGGGAGGTAGCGGCTTCAAAAGGGGGAACTAAAGTTCTGTTTGCACATAGTCGGGTGCATGTGTTGCACTTGCATGTCCATCATACCCACTTGCATGTCATAGCATACTCGATTCATTTAACCCTGATACCTATAGTATAAGTGGAATGGGACGCTTATACATTAGGCCCTGCAAAATGACCCCTTGGTGTATAATCTTGTGTGGGCAAGTTTATAAATTAAGGTTATTTCAATATATATATACTGCTTGTGATAACCGACACCCCAACGTATAAAGTGGTATGGGACATTTTATACGATGGGAGCCTTGTAGAAGATCCCTTGGCTTATGTGTACTCACATAAGTGAAGTTTATATCTTTTCTTACTATACCTATTACAACATGATTATAAATTGCAAGCTAGGTCCCCCTGTCACCTGTGTTTGTTTTACTCTCCACTTTCACGTCCTTTCCTTTCTTCCTCCCCGCTTGGTGCCTAGGATTATGGGGGAAGGGGTGGGGGACGATAGGGCTTAGTCTTATAGAGTAACGGTTTTCGACCCACATCATATTAGGGGATCGTGGATCCCAGCATGGAGGAGCAGCCCAGGAGACCGATGTGATTGGAGATAGGGCAGTCTAGCTCAGGAGTACAGCCAGCTGGGATCGTGAGTCCCGACTTCTAGTAGTTGTTTTATTTTGCTTTCGCATGAGAGATCTGTAGTGAGGATATTGATGTACCGGGCTTAAGCCCTTCATTTCTGTACTCTTTTTCTATTTTGTGGACACTCCCTTCGTGGAGTTTAATTATATATATGTGATTAGCTGTGGACTTATCTTCTCTTGCACTGCTATTTTTGTGATCAATAAGGCCGGCAGAATCGGCATTTTGTAGTGACGATCTTCCCGGGCGCGAAGGTGTCACCGCAAAGCAGCGGTTCTGGGCATAAGACCCCGGTGTTTTAAAATAAAAAAACGAGGGGTGGGGGGGGTCTTACAATATACATACGCGGCGAAAAAATAATGAGTTAGCTCATTTGTTATCCTACGTGGGAGTGAGGGTCCAGTGTCATAAAATGTTGATGTGACTTCTACATTTACTATATATATATATATATATATATATATATATATATATATATATATATATATATATATATAGAGAAATCTTTTGTACGCTTAAAAGTAGTAGATTTAGTAGTTGAAGTCATGACATGATAATATTCCAGAATGCAGTTTTGTATATTTTAAAATAACTAAATGCATCCTAACATAAATCCTTCCCAGAGAGCAAGAACCATCAGGTAAAAAGTAACAGTAGTAACAACAACAAGTAGTCCATCACAGAAAAGTCAAAGTCTATGGGCGTCAACAACTGACACGAACCCATAGCAAAATCTGACAAGTCTAAACAAGACAACTACCTCAATCTCAGAGGTGGAAACAAACGGCCGCAGAAGCCAGCAACACCAGAAGCCCAACATTGTCAGCTAAACCTGCTACAGCTCTGATCCTGAGGCATTCAAAAGAAGAACACCTCAGAAGCAAGTCACAAGTAGTACAAGAGTAAAAGCAGACTATACAAACCTCAAAGTAAAGGATAACGAAAAAGTGACTGCAACAAAACGGTATGTAGAGTAAATGTGAGCAACAGTAAAACTAGCCGAGCAAGAAATGCTAAACCTTTATCAAAATGGAACAAGCACCAGCAACAGAAGTTCAATCTTTCATTAATAATTACTATGCCAAGGGAGATACCCCAACGCGCACAGTCTATCTGAGCATAAAGCACTATGCCGAGGGAGGACTCCAATGCGCACAGTTCATATGAGTATAAAACACTATGCCGAGGGAGGACCCCAACGCGCACAGTTCATCTGAGTATAAAACACTATGCCGAGGGAGGACCCCAACGCGCACAGTTCATCTGAGTATAAAACACTATGCCGAGGGAGGACCCCAACGTGCACAGTTCAGCTGAGTTTCTATAGTTACATAATTTTACAAGCAGGGTTCATTTGTTTTTATTCATCATAGACTCAAGGGATAGCCAACCAAGTGGACTGTATAAGGGCATTTCAAAGAACAGCAAGTATAGTTTAATAAGAAAAGCGAACAAGATGACTCGATGGTTAAAACAGCACGACAACCAATTTGTTTACCAATTCAGTGGACTAAAATTTTGAGGTTAAAGCTTTAGGGACATCAAGTCACAATTCCAGAAAAAGAGGGGGGGACAAGTTAGGATTTCTGGACAAGTATCTCAATAGTCGGAACATAATAAACTCAACAAGTGTAGAAAAAGGGCAAAATTTAGAATCAATAACAAGAGGGAGAGCAAGAACACTACTTCCTCGATTTATCGGAAAAACTCTCCAAATCTCCACGCGTCGTGATAGGAGCCGAAATCTGGACGAAAATGTCCGAAATAACGGTTAGGGCCGAAAACCCTAACAAGAAAATCTCAAGAAACGGGGAAGAAACTACCGCGAGGGCGCAGCTCTCGACGAGAGCTTTCCGGATCTACGATCGGTTGGAAATTCCGAGCACCGGAGCTCCATCGTTGGTCACCGGAAGAAGCACGGACAGACAACCTTCTCCTCACACGCCGCTCTAGTACGGAAGGCAGGAGAAATCTAGGTCGGCTTAAAGTTGAAGAAGAAGCAGAGAGTATAAATACTCAACAGCAGAAAAGACCAGGTTCAACAAAACCGGCCTGGCGGTGTCGACATAGTTACGGTAGTGTAGACACCCTACAGTAGTGTCGACACCCGATAGAACAGCGGTGTCGACACAACTGTGTCGACACCAGTCGGCAGTGTCGACACAGCTGTGTCGACACCCGACAGCCAGCAGTGTCGACACAACTGTGTCGACACCAGTCGAAAATATCGACACAGCTGTGTCGACACCCGACAGCCAGCGGTGTCGACACAACTGTGTCGACACCATACTGCTCCGCTCGACGATCGACGAACAAAAGGAAATTCTGTTCGAAAATCGTCGAACGCAGAAAGCAGGGCCTGGTCGACGAACTCAACACCCAGAACTGCTAGACCTACAGCGAGCTCCGCTCGACGCTTCGTCGAGCTCAGCACGACAAATCGTCGAGCTCCGCTCGACGATCGTCGAACTCCAAGCAGCGACCAGAAAGGAAAAGCGATCGTCGACGTACCCATACAGCACCAGAAAGAAAAGGGCGATCATCGAGCTCAGCTGACGATCGTCGAACCCAGACAGCACCAGAAGGAAAAGGGCGATCGTCGAGCTCCGCTTTACGATCGTCGAACCCAGATAGCCCCAAAAGGAATAAACAGAAATAAAATAACACCCAATAAGGTTGGTTCGACGAAACTGGACGAACAAGACAAAAAAAATCAATCAATTAAGTTTACCAATGCGAAATTTTTCGTTTCCGCCAAAGATTCATGAATTCAGCCGACTGAATCGAAAAAAAATACGGTAACGCACTATCGGTGATGCGCCATCAACTACACGCTAAAGTAACGCCCTTACGTCATTATGACGTCAACAAGAGGAGTAAATAATGCCGAAAAAATAGGGGCGTCACAGTCACCCCTCCAAAAAAGAAGTTTCGTCCCGAAACTTAGAACACGAACGAAATAAGAGGACAGAGAACGAGACAAGGCAGAAGAATTCTTGAAACTAGAATACTAACCAGGGAGACTAGGAGAACAGCTGAGGATGAGATTTTCTCATCGCGGATTCCAATTCCGAAGTTGCACCTCCTGTATCCTGATTTCTCTAGAGAACCTTAACCATTGGAATTGTTTTCTTTCTTAGCACACGGTCTTGCGTCTCCAAAATACGGACAGGTTCTTCAACATACGAGAGATTAGGCTGCAACTGGGGTACTGATTCAAGGACATGCCGCTCACTACGGACACACTTTCGCAACTTGCTCACGTGAAACATGTCGTGAACACCAGGGAAAGAATCAGGCAACTCCAGCCTATAGGCAGAAACTCCAATGCGCTCCAAAATCTGAAAAGGCCCCACATACCTGGGATCTAGTTTATGGTTCCTTCCAAATCTTTTAACACCCGGCATCAGAGAGACCTTCAAAAACACCATGTCCCTTACTACAAACTCCAGATCAACTCTGCGCTAGTTTGCATACTTCTCGTATCGCTCCTGAGCTAACCTCAGCTTTTCACGAATATGCATTACTGAAGTGCTCATATCCTCCAGCACTTCTGGTTCGATCAACGGCTTCTCGCCAACTTCTGCCCAAAACAGGGGAGTTCGACAACGCCTTTCATATAAAGCTTCAAAGGGCGCCATCTGCAAACTTTCCTGATAACTATTATTGTACGCAAACTCCATCAATCCGAGGCATTTATCCCAAGCCCCACCATGGTCCAGAATATAGCATCTAATCATATCCTCCAATATCTGGTTCACTCTCTCCGTCTGACCATTTGTCTGAGGGTGATAGGCAGTAGAATACCTAAGGTCAGTACCTAGAGCTCCTTGCAAGCTTTGCCAGAAACGAGACATGAATCGGGAGTCTCGGTCTGACACAATACTTGTAGGTACACCATGAAGTTTGATGACTTCGTCCAGATAAAGCTCAGCTATCTTTTCCATGGAATAACTAATCTTGAAAGGCACAAAGTGGGCACACTTGGTAAGTCTGTCCACAATAACCCACACTACATCATGCCCTCGGGGAGATCTAGGCAAACCGGTTATGAAATCCATGGATAAACTCTCTCATTTCCAACTCGGTATGTCTAAGGGCATTAACTTACCACCCGGCCTTCTGTGATCAGCTTTGACACGCTGGCAAGTATAACATTCTAATACAAATCTTGCAATGTCATTCTTCATGTCTGACCACCAAACAATCTGCTTCAAATCTCTGTACATTTTCGTGGAGCCAGGATGATATGCAACACGGGAACCATGCACTTCACTGCATATTTTTGATCGGATGTCCCCAACAGCGGGAATACAGTATCTGTCACGGTACTTTAAGGTACCCACATCGTCAATTGAAAAGTCAGGTAATTCCTTTTTTTCTCAGTTCTACTGCGGAGGTGATGCAAGTCAGGATCGTCCTTCTGATGTAGCCTAGTGAGAGTAATCCACGAAGCCTCAACAAGGGATTGCACTGAGAGGTTAAAGATGTGTGCGGGCTTCCGGCTCAACGCATCTACTACAATATTAGCCTTGCCGGGATGATAAAGGATATCGACTTCGTAGTCCGCAACATACTCTCACCATTGACGTTGGCGCAAATTCAGTTCCTTCTGAGTAAAGACATATTTCAATCTTTTGTGATCCGAATATATTTTGCACAACACTACATACAGAAGATGTCTCCACAACTTCAAAGCATAAATGACGGCAGCAAATTCTAGATCGTGCGTATGGTAATTCTTTTCATGCACCTTCAATTGTCTTGATCCATACGCAATCACTTTGTCGTCCTGCATCAACACGCAACCGAGTACAACTCGTGAGGCGTCCACATAAACAGCATACTCCACTCCTTCCACTGGCAATGCCAACACAGGAGCAGAACACAAACGCCTCTTGAGCTCTTGAAAAGCTTCCTCACAGGCATCACTCCAAACAAAAGCTGCGCTTTTTTGCGTAAGCCTGGTCAACGGCGCAGAGAGAACAGAGAATACTTCCACAAATCTTCTGTAGTAACCTGCCAACCCTAAGAAGCTCCTTATCTCCTTAGGCGATGTAGGTCTCTTCCAATCCAAGACCGCAGCTATTTTTGTAGGATCCACTGAGATACCATCCTTACTTACAATGTGTCCTAGGAATGACACCTGAGATATCCAGAACTCATACTTGCTAAGCTTCGCATACAGCTTGTGCTCCCTCAGAGTAGACAAGACCAAGCGCAAGTGCAAGGCGTGCTCATTCGCATTTCTGGAATATATTAGAACATCGTCAATGAATACCACCACAAACTTATCCAGAAAATCTTTGAACACCCTGTTCATCATGTCCATAAAAGCTGACGGTGCATTCGTTAATCCAAATGACATTACCAGAAATTCAAAGTGACCATAGCGAGAATGAAAAGCAGTTCGCAGAATGTCTGACTCCCGGATTCTCAACTGATGGTAACCTGAACGGAGGTCAATCTTCGAGAACACGGAGCTACCCAGCAACTGATCGAACAAATGATCGATCCTAGGCAACGGATATCTGTTCTTAATTGTTACCTTGTTTAGCTCTCGATAATCAATGCATAGCCTCATCATTCCATCCTTTTTCTTCACGAAGAGCACTGGTGCACCATAGGGGGAAGAACTGGGTCTAATAAAACCGCACTGCAATAACTCATCCAGTTGAGTATGCATCTCCTCTAACTCACGCGGCGCCATGCGGTACGGTGCCTTTGCAATTGGGCGAGTGCCTGGCTCGAGGTCTATAACAAACTCCACCTCTCTCTCAGGAGGAAGTCCAAGAAGGCTAACTAGAAAAACATCAGGAAACTCACACACCACAGAAACGTCCTCTACCCGAGGCTCAACCGGTGCAGCTCCCAGAACAGAAACGGAGACAAGAAAAGAATCAAAGCCAGACTCTAGAAATTTGCGAGCACGTACCGCAGAAATGATCGGAGATTCCTGACACGGCAAACCATACACACTAATGGGCTGGCCATTGCTACCTTTGAAATCCAAGCGCTTGTGCTTGCACTAAATGACGACATCATAGCTGGACAACCAGTCCATGCCCAAAATCACATCAAAGTCTACCAGATCTAGCACCTTCAGATCCGCAAATGCTAGAAATCCGCCTAGGGAGATGGGGCTTTTTTGGATACCCTGGCTTGACCTCACCAACTCTCCTGAAGGAAATTTGACATTTATGGAGGTGTCTAACTGGTCGAGAGCCTAGCGATGTCGGTCTACAAAACTCCTTGCCACAAAAGAGTGAGTAGCACCCGAATCGAACAAAACGCGTGCTCACTTATTCTTCACCTTAAATTCACCTAAACACAGCGCGCGCAACTAATATGCGGAAACCATAAATCTACTAAAAGAAATTACTAGCCGAGTCAGAGACTGACTTGCGATCACCTGAGTCGAAAATTGGGCTTCCTTCTTGGTCAACACATTCAACTTTCCTCTTCCCTTATCCACGAGAGGCGGGGGCGGCGGAAAGTCTGCAACGGAACTGCATGCAGCGCAGGCTGGCTCTGCGGGCAATTAGCCCTCACGTGCCCTTTTTGGCCACAGAGGTAACAGGCTCCAGCCTTCTTGCAACAACGGGCCACATCATGCCCACTCCTCTGACAATACGAACAGACAGGACCCCCTTTGGGAGCATCCTAGATCGCATGCACCTGAGACAGCTTCTGTGCATCCAATCTCTTAAAGCACTTATCGAAAGGGTGCCCCTGCTTATTACAGAAGCTACACACCTCTCTTCTATCCTTCTTCACTGCAGGGCCAGATGCCCTTGCACTTCCTCCATCGTCAGATTTCCTCTTGTCCTTATTTGCAAGCGATCCCCGGTTCTTCGCATTTTCTATCGCCTCAACCTTTAAAGCAGCTTCGACTACTTCTGCAAAGGTCTCAGACTTGTATGCACTAACCAACTGCTGGATTTCATACCTCAGACCACCCAGAAAGCGCTTCACTCTACCTTCTTCAGATGCTATCAGATCTGGTGCTCACGAGTATGTGCTTGCCAAACTCAACCTTGTACTCACCAACAGTGAGTTGTCGCTGCTTTAGGTGTAAGAAGTTATTCATTAGGCGGTCTCGCTCGACCGATGGTAGGAACTTCTTCAGTAACATACTCCTGAAAGATTCCCACGAGCACCCATCAGAAAGGTTCTCCTTTTCTCTGATCCACCAACTCTTCGCAAGACCCTTGAGCTGATATGCCGCAATCATCACCTTTTGATCGGGAGAAACGCCAGAGTAGGAAAACATTTCTTCCATGGCAATAATCCAGTCATCCAATGCCATGAAGTCTGCCCTTCCGTCATAAGAAGGAGGTCCTAATTGCTGGAAGTGAGAAATGAAATTTATCTCAGGCGGCAGCACGACTGGGGGAACTAGAGCAGTAGGGGGAGTAGGAACAGCTTGGTCCACAGCAGGGACCTGCTCTCTGGTCTGCTGCCCGGCGATGACAGCCAACAACGATTGCATCTGGGACTGCATGTCCACCATCTGCCTTGCCAGGGTCTCATTACTTTGTCCCAGTGCTTCGATCACCGCTTCGCTCTGGGCACCAGAAGACTCACCCTCTGACTGGGGAGTCGACCTTGTCGCAATGCACTTAGGTGGCATTCTACAGAACAAATAGATATCTAGTCACACTTTGCCTAAGACATCAAAAATTGGGAAAAAAAATATTCCCTAAACACACTGTTTCTGGTTCATATTTAACCGATATGAACAAAAGACTTATCAGGGACCTAGCTTAAGACACCAAAGCTAGAAAACTTGAATACCCTGGCACAAATCAGATCAGGAGCGGACAAACTCAGATCAGATCGGAAAAGAACCGATACTTGCTCTTGCTATTAGCTTGCTCTGGGAAATCATAAAATGATGTTATGCTTCTAACTTGTGCCTATAATATGAATGCATGAATGTATAAATTTCATCTCATATCATGGGTGTACATATGTCATCATGCAGATCTTTAACTTGGCACGTGTGCTTATGCAATGATATGTTATGTATGCAGTACTATGCATTCTAAAAAAAAGCCTTAGTGCATGCTATGAGCGGCGTACACATACAATGTTATGCATCTCATACTACATAATATTGTATGTAACGAAGAAAAGAAAACGTGCTAATGGGCATCCATGTGATGATGGTTATGCATCCCATACTACATAACCGTCACATGTTGCCACCTATGGTAGATCCATATACAAACATATATTATGCATCTCATACTACATAATATGCCCTGTATACTTCTTATCATGCTATGAGTGTAGTGTTCGTGCTTCCATCAAAATCTACTGATGATATATTGGTGTGTGTATGCAATGTAATGATATGATTAGAGTTTTGCTTAAGGGAAAGTTGTTTGACTGGCTTGTCAAACCAACCAACCCTCTTGCAAAACCTCCCTCTGATGCCAACTGTCACGACCGCATTTTCTTCGTATTTGAAGATACGTCAGAGTAGAGAAACTACGCGCGGTGATGCTACGCCATGCACGGGACAACTGCAGACGCTCAGGCATCCCGAACTCACATTTACTTCAAGTAAAAGATTTATAACTTTTATTTAAAAACAATGCATAAAAATGAATAGAGTTAATGACCGTGTCCCTCGGTCGGGTGGTTTAAAGTCCATAGGTGAGAAAATATACATCTTTTACGCTGCGGAAAATGCTGAGTTAGCTCATTTATTATCCTACGTGGGAGTGAGGGTCTAGTGTCATAAAATGTTGATGTGACTTCTACATTTACTATATATATAGAGAGAGAGAAATCTTTTGTATGCTTAAAAGTACTAGATTTAGTAGTTGAAGTCATGTCATGCCAATATTCCGGAATGCAGTTTTGTATACTTTAAAATAACTAAATGCATCCTAACATAAATCCTTCCCAGAGAGCAAGAACCATCAGGTAAAAAGTAACAGTAGTAGCAGTAGCAAGTAGTACATCACAGAAAAGTCAAAGTCTATGGGCGTCAACAACTGACACGAACCCATAGCAAAATCTGATAAGTCTAAACAAGACAACTACCTCAAGCTCAGAGGTGGAAACAAACAGCCGCAGAAGCCAGCAGCACCAGAAGCCCAACACTGTCAGCTAAACCTGCTACAGCTTTGATCCTGAGGCATTCAAAAGAAGAACACCTTAGAAGCAAGTCACAAGTAGTACAAGAGTAAAAGCAGACTACACAAATCTCAAAGTAAAGGAGAACGAAAAAGCGACTGCAACAAAACGGTCAACAGAGTAAAGGTGAGCAACAGTAAAACTAGCCGAGCAAGAAATGTTAAACCTTTATCAAAATGGAACAAGACCAGCAACAGAAGTTCAATCTTTCATTAATAATTACTATGCCGAGGGAGAAACCCCAACGTGCACAGTCTATCTGAGCATAAAGCACTATGCCGAGGGAGGACCCCAACGCGCACAGTTCATCTGGGTATAAAACACTATGCCGAGGGAGGACCCCAATGCGCACAGTTCATCTGAGTATAAAACACTATGCCGAGGGAGGACCCCAACGCGCACAGTTTATCTGAGTATAAAACACTATGCCGAGGGAGGACCCCAACGCGCACAGTTCAGCTGAGTTTCTATAGTTACATAATTTTACAATCAGGGTTCATTTGTTTTTATTCATCATAGACTCAAGGGATAGCCAACCAAGTGGACTGCATAAGGGCATTTCAAAGAACAGCAAGTATAGTTTAATAAGAAAAGCGAACAAGATGACTCGATGGTTAAAATAGCACGACAACCAATTTGTTTACCAATTCAATGGACTAAAATTTTGAGGTTAAAGCTTTAGGGACATTAAGTCATAATTCTAGAAAAAGAGGGGGGGACAAGTTAGGATTTCTGGACAAGTATCTCAACAGTCGGAACATAATAAACTCAACAAGTGTAGAAAAAGGGCAAAATTTAGAATCAAGAACAAGAGGTGGAGCAAGAACACTACTTGCCTCGATTTACCGGAAAAACTCTCCAAATCTCCACGCGTCGCGATAGGAGCCGAAATCTGGACGAAACTGTCTGAAATAACGGTTAGGGCCGAAAATCCTAATAAGAAAATCTCAAGAAACGGGGAAGAAACTACCACGAGGGCGCAGCTCTCGACGAGAGCTTTCCGGATCTACGATCGGTTGGAATTTCCGAGCCCCAGAGCTCCGTCGGTGGTCACCGGAAGAAGCACGGACGGACAAACTTCTCCTCACATGCCACTCTAGTACGGAAGGCAGGAGAAATATAGGTCGGCTTAAAGCTGAAGAAGAAGCAGAGAGTATAAATACTAAACAGCAGAAAAGACCGGGTTCAACAAAACCGGCCCGGCGGTGTCGACACAGTTACGGCAGTGTCGACACCCTACAGCAGTATCGACACCGGACGGCAGTGTCTACACCAGACAGAACAGCGGTGTCGATACAACTTTGTCGACACCAGTCGGTAGTGTCAACACAGCTGTGTCGACACCCGACAGCCAGCGGTGTCGACACAACTGTGTCGACACCAATCGGCAGTGTCGACACAGCTATGTCGACACCCGACAGCCAGCGGTGTCGACACAACTGTGTCGACACCAGACGGCTCCGCTCGACGATCGACGAACAAAAGGAAATTCTATTCGAAAATCGTCGAATGCAGAAAGCAGGGCCTGGTCGACGAACTCAACACCCAGAACTGCTAGACCTATAGGGAGCTCCACTCGATGCTTCGTCGAGCTCTGCACGACAAATCGTCGAGCTCCGCTCGACGATCGTCGAACTCCAAGCAGTTAACAGAAAGGAAAAGCGATCGTCGAGCTCCACTCGACGATCGTCGAACCCATACAGCACCAGAAAGAAAAGGGCGATCGTCGAGCTCAGCTCGACGATCGTCGAACCCAGACAGCACCAGAAGGAAAAGGGCGATCGTCGAGCTCCGTTCGACGATCGACGATCCCAGACAGCACCAGAAGGAATAAACAGAAATAAAATAACACCCAATAAGGTTTGTTCGACGAAACTGGACGAGCAAGACAAAAAAATCAATCAATTAAGTTTTCCAATGCGAAATTTTCCGTTTCCGCCAAAGATTCATGAATTCAGCCGACTGAATCGAAAAAAAATATGGTAACGCACTATCGGCGACGCGCCATCAACTGCACGCTAAAGTAACGCCCTTACGTCATTATGACGTCAACAAGAGGAGTAAATAATGCCGAAAAAATAGGGGCGTTACACACACGGGCTAAGACACGCCCGTGTCTCAACCTGACACGCCCATGTCAGGTCCTCGACATGCCCGTGACCGGAGGCGTGTCATGTATAACCGTCACGCCAACCATCATGTCTCTTGGGAACACGGGTAGTGACACGGGTAGGCACACGCCCGTGTCATGTGACACACCCATGTCACGCTGCCGTGTTTCCTACCATGTCCTTCTCTGGACACAGCCTGCCAAAACACCAAGCAAGACACAGCCTTGGACACGCCCGTGTCCTAGGTCGTGTACCCCTATATAGGCACCAAAATTTCTTTTGGACGTGATGAGCTCAAATGCGATTTTCGGGGCATTACAAATCCCCCCCCCCCCCCTTAAGGAATTTCATCCCGAAATTAAGTAAAGGTACACAAAATATATGTTACCTGAGTGGAATAACTCGGGGTATTACTCCTACATAGTTTGCTCTCGCTCCCAAGAAAGCTCCTCACGTTCGCAGTTATCCCAACGAACCTTAACCTTTCGGATTTCCTTGTTACGGAGTCGTTTGACTTCAATGTCTTCTATACGTATAGGCTTGACCTTTGTCGTCAACTCGTAATCAACCGGCACTTGATCGACCGCAACTATCTGCGAAGGCTCTTGCATTGCCTTACGCAACACCGATATGTGGAACACATCGTACAGCCCACTCAACTCCACCGACAGCTTCAATCTATACGCTGCTTTGCCAACACGCTCAAGGATTTCAAATGGCCCAAGGTATCTCGGACTCAGCTTCTTCAAGCGTCGAACCCGCGAAACGCCCTTAAACGGCTTGATTTTTAAATACACCCAGTCGCCAACACCGAACTCCACGTTCCTATGCTTGGCGTTATAGTACTTTGCTTGCCTGTCCTGAGCGATCTTCGACCTTTCCTGAATTGTACGTACCATTGAAGTGGCGTCTTCCACCGCTTGATGTTTATACAACTTCGACTCGCTTGTCTCCAACCAAGACAACGGCGTACGACACTTCCTCCCATACAAGGCCTCGAAAGGTGTCATTCCAATACTCGCTTGAAAGTTGTTGTTATACGCAAACTCCACTATGTACAGGTGATCCTCCCAATGTTTTCTGAAATCATGGACGCACATGTGAAGCATGTCCTCCATCGTCCTGTTGACCCTCTCGGTTTCACCGTCCGTCTGTGGGTGGAAGGTTGTGCTGAAACTAAGCTTAGTTCCCAACAAACTATGCACCAGCCTCCAATCCTTCGACGTGAAGAGTCCATCTCAGTCACTAACATTACTGCGCGGCACACCATGCAACCGTACGATATTATCCACATAGAGTTTGGCTAACTTTTCCACCGGATCTTCCTTCCTATTTGGGATGAAATGCGACACTTTTGTCAACCTGTCTACGACCACCCAGATGGCGTCGTTACCCTTCTGCGACTTTGGCAAACCATGCACAAAATCCATAGAAATGTCGTCGAATTTCCATTCTGGGATAGGCAAGGACTTTAGAAAGCCTCCGGGCTTCTGGCACTCCGCTTTCACCAAGGCACAAGTTTGTCACTTGGCCACATAAAGTGCTACATCCTTCTTTAATCCTGGCCACCAGAATAACTTCTTCATGTCTCTATACATCTTCGTGCTTCCCGGGTGGATTGAGTACTTGGTATGATGAGCCTCATACATCAACTCCTCCCAAAGATTATCAGCACTAGGGACGCATAGACGACCGTCTTTCCTTAGCAGTCCATCATCAACCGCAAACTGGGAATTTGACCCATCCAAAGATTCATCTAAGATCCGCTTCATGCTGCTATACTGAACCAAAGCCCGTCGAACTCTATCAGTCAGGTCATACTGCACCTCTGTCCAACACAATATCGCCTCGGCACTAGACTGCTTATCGACGCAGGAAATCTCTAATGCCTCCAAATCACGGACCAATCTCTCATCATGCACCGACAACCAATTGGCCTGCACAGGAGCCCTGCGGCTCAACGCATCTGCCACCGCGTTTCCTTTCCCAGGTAAATAATATATCTTGAAAGTATAGTCCCCCAAGAATGCCATCCACCTCCGCTATCTCATGTTTAGATCCTTCTGATCTAGCAGGTACTTCATGCTCTTATGGTCGGTGTATATATCGACCTTTACCCCGTACAGATACTGCCTCCACAGTTTTAGAGCAAATATCACGGTCGTTAACTCTAAGTCATGGACCAGATAATTCCTCTCATGAACCTTCAACTGTCGTGATCCATAGGCTATCACACACCCATGCTGTAGTAGAACACAGCCCAAACCACTGCCCAAAGCATCACTATAAATTTCAAATCCTTCGGTTCCACTTGGAGAACATAAAATAGGCGTCGTGGTCAACCGCCTCTTCAACTCTTCAAAAGCCTGCTCACACTCCAATGACCACACGAACTTTTGATCTTTCCTTGTCAACGTCGTGAGTGGTAACGCTATCCACGAGAAGTTCTCTATGAAGCGCCTGTAGTAGCTGGCAAGCCCCAGAAAGCTCCGAACTTCCGCCACTGTAGACAATACAGGCCACTCCCGTATCGCTGCTATCTTCACCGGATCCACCGTTATCCCTTCTCCACTAATAACATGACCAAGGAACGCTACTGAGGATAACCAGAACTCACACTTGGAGAACTTAGCATACAACTGATTCCTCCTCAACGTCTCTAACACCATGTGTAGATGCTTGTAATGGTCCTCCTCACACTGCGAGTATACCAAGATATCATCGATAAATACTATCACGAAATGATCCAGGTATTCTCTGAACGTCTTGTTCATCAGATCCATAAACACGGATGGCGCATTGGTCAACCCAAATGGCATGACCGTGAACTCGTAATGCCCAAACTGCGTGCTGAACGCTGTCTTTGGGATATCGCTTTCCCTTATCCTCAATTGGTAGTAGCCAGACTTCAGATCTAACTTCTAATATACCGTTGATCCAACCAATTGATCAAATAGATCGTCAATCCTGGGGATCGGATATTTGTTCTTCTTCGTAAGCTTGTTCAACACCCGATAGTCAATACAAAGTCGCAAGCTCCCCTCCTTTTTCTTAATGAAAAGAACCGGTGCGCTCCAAGGCGATGAACTTGGACGCACATACCCTTGCTCCAACAACTCCTGCAGTTGCACCTTCAACTCTGCCATCTCTCGCAGTGATATCCGATACGGAGAGCGTGACACCATTTTGGCAACTGGTACCAGCTCAATTGTAAAATCAATCTCCCGTTGCGGAGGGGCTCCTGGGAGATCATCTGGGAACACATCAGAAAACTTGGACACAACTTGGGTACTGTCCAGACTTGGCCTAGGCATTGAAGCCTGCACTAAGGTGACAAACAGCTCCGCACCAGACCGAACTGCCTTAATCACTTGTAGGGCCGACATCAAAACTTTACCCGACCCCTTCATGCCCGCAAACATAGTCTCTCGTTCAGTATTCAACCCCAATTTAACCTCCTTTCGGTTGCAATCGATGTAAGCTCGCTGCTCCGAGAGCCAGTCCATACCAAAGATTACGTCGAACTCCACTAACGGAAGAACCAACGCTCGCAAATCAAACTCCTGGTCCCTAATCCGAATCTTTACCACACAGAACCTATTCGCGCGCATTGAGCACCCATTGGGCAACAACACATCCAACTTGTCTTTTGCCATCGTGGAAGGGACCCCGATGCGCGATATGAACCCTTCGGACAAGAAGGAATGTGATGCTCCCGTATCAAACAGGGCTCTCGCCGGACGATCGAAAATCAACACGAAGTCTAGCACCAAAAAACATAATTTAACATATAAAAGGTAACAACTACATAAAGTTAAACTGCTATAGTTTAACTAGGGGTGCGAGCGGTTCGGTTTGGGGCGGTTTGGACCCGAACCGAAACCAAACCAACATGACTCGGTTTTTGATTTGTCCAAACCGACCCGAACCGAACCCATTCGGATCGGTTCAAAGTCGGTTCGGTTTTTAGTCGGTTTTTTGCGGTTCGGTGTCGGTTTTCTGCTAACAAACATAATCAAGTGCTATTTTTTGGATTGGTCATCTTCCTTTTAATAATTTCATAATCTTTATCAACTAAAGGTTTATATTAAATAAATAGCATACAATTTTTTTTGAGTATAAGTCAAAGAGAATGTTTATTAAATTGACATCACACACACAAACAATTATTATATTCGTGCATTTTTAAACATGCAGAGTTTGGGTATATTGTGGCAAACCTTTTTTATGACATCTCACAATTCTCTATAATAACTTGGACAAATTTAATACTAATATATCCAACAATAAGCAATCAGAGCAATTGGAGTATCACGATTGATAATCATTGTCGTTATTAAATCAATTTAATATACATAACATCCCAAATAATGAAACTGTCAATAAAACTTTTTCCCAACAGAATTACTTAGGATCTGAAAAACTCTCTAAACCTAAGGAGAAGGGTCAGAAAAATCTCACCAAGCACGGAGATAGGAAAAGTGAACTTGGTTGTAGACCCAAAAATAATCTGAAAGTTGCTCGATCAAATACACCCCAAAATAGTGGTGAAGTGCTCGGTTCGGTTCGATTTAGTCGGTTTTCACAACTTGAAAACCAACCCGAATCGATAAGCCTTCGGTTTTCAAAAGCTCAAAACCGAACCGACACCGGACCGGGCGGCTCGGTTTCAAAGTCGGTGCGGTTCGGTCAGTTCGATCGGTTTAGTCGGTTTTCGGTTTTTGTTCCTCACCCCTAAGTTTAACTCATACCTGTCACCACGTCAGCTTGTTTCATGGCCTCTTGTAGACCAAGATTATAAACTCTAGGTTGGGCTGGAGTATGATGGGACGTGTTGACTCCACTGCCTTACCTTTCTCTTCATAGGTCGCTCCAGGCTTCCTCTCGAACTTTGCACGTCCGCTCCAACACTCACGAGCAAAGTGCCCCTCTTCCCATAGTTGTAGCAAGCTCCTGGAACTTGACTTGTGGTTTCCCCTGACGCACCAGACGAAGGGGCTGAGTTCGAAGTCTTCTGCTTCTTGTTCCATCTGCGGAACCCTGATTTTGCATTTGGCACTTTGAACTCTGCCTTCTTATCCCCTAGTTCCTTCTTCTCTTGGGCTTTCTTCACAATCTTTTCTAATGACCGGGCCGAATCGACCAAGGTTAGGAAGCCCTGCGCCTTAGGCCCAGTAAGGAGTAACTGTAGGTCGTCGCGTAGACCCTCATAAAATCGGTTGGTCTTCCTCTCTTCTTCCATAAACATAGCACCAGCATACCGACCCAACCATGTAAACTCTTGGAGATACATGTCCACGCTTCTGGCTCCCTGAGTTAACCCAAGATACTGATTTTCCATCTCAAGCTTCTGAGCAGAGGGTAAATATCTGGCCAAGAACAATCTTGAGAATTCCTCCATAGGCACATCAGCAAGCCGCCATCCCACTAAGAGATGAAACTCCAACTCATCCCACCACAGCCTCGCCTCACCAGCCAAAAGGAAGGTCGTTATGGTGGTCTTCTGTTACTCCTCAGTTAATGTGGCCGTCAAGACCCTCTTTATCATAGAGATCCAATCCTCAGCTTGAGCTGGCATTCCAACTCCATCAAATCTTGAAGGATTAAAGCCCATTACATGCTTAAGCTGTCTCTCTGTAGCCCTCCTCGGCTCTACCAGATCCACTGCCAAGCGCTCTACCACTCTCGGCTCTGTCACCCTAACCGGTTCTTGCTCATTCATAGGAGGTGCATGATGCATCTGCCCTGCAAGTTGGGCATTTATCATGCAAAAACTGCTTCAGCCACCAACCTGATGGTTTTCGCTGAAGGAGGTGTTGTAGGTACATCCCTCGGTGCACTACTTTTCGTCGATTGCGAACGCTCCGACTGACCAGTGCCGCTCCTAGCTACCTATAATAGCAAAGAACCTAGATTAGACGACACACAAATTACTAAAAGCAATCATTAGAACACTCAGGTTCCACAAAACAAGTGTATTTTTTCATTCCGAAGTGGATATTCATGGGTTCTTTTTGATGTTATAATGATGACGCACACATGTGCTCACCACCCCTTAAAAGAATTCGCCCATGAATTCATTTAAGCCTGACCGTAACCAAAAGTCTGATACCAAATTATAACACCCCCATCCGCCGTATGGCATATAACAGAAGGTCTAGCTGGAACCCGACGCCATATATCACGGACAGTCGGAAGGGTTACGTATGAATAACCAAACTATCCAATTAAGACTACTCGACCTAACACAGAGCATTCTAGAGGAAGCTTTTAAATGGTTGGAAGAACCCATAATAGTAATCCAATAGTCATGAATGTCCACAACCACTACAACTGGAATGAAAAGCAAATACACTGAAAGATACTTGGCCTTATGGCCTTACAGGAGTTCACTTAATAATATAATGTTTTCCATACATCGGCTCGAAGGCCGGCCACACATGACAAAATAAAGAACAACTATTCACTTTGGCCTTCTAGGGCCAGCACAGCAACATGGGCTCTAACCCGCTATTTGGTACTCGGCTCCGCAGCACCTGCGAGCAACATTCCACCGCACGGTGGAAAACAAAGCAACGGTCAGCCAAAGCCGACCAAATTATAATGACCCCGCCCCTAACTAGGGATGGCGGTGCTCCTTCCCTGCAATTCATTAGCCCAGCTAAACAATATAGTACAAACATGCTTCACCATAGGTGTAGGCTCGCACGGCCAAACACCCTGTGCCCTCAGGGCACATTAACAGTGAATCCTGACACTTCAGCGTCTTCACCACCACCCCCAGGATGGCAACCTCGTGAGCATTTTAGCCTTTCTTACCACTGTCTAAGGCTCCCGACTATGCCAACGGCCAGTCCCCTTTTCGAGTCTCTCGTACCGAACCACATAGCCCAGGTCCGATTCCACTTGCATGTTGCTCACAACGCGTAGTATGCCTTAAGACATTCGCACGAGCCAAGCTTCTCTCAGATCCTAACATTCCAAACATTCACATAACCCAGTTATGTTCAAGGCCGGTTCCCTGACTACCAAGTTAGCAGAACAACGATTCCGCACAGTTTTCCGGGTGCGCCTTGGAGTTAATCCCCAAGGATCCTTGCTGCAATCTACCGCATAGAAAACCGAAAACCCAAAGCACGGAGTCTTCTCCGATAAACCACAACAAATGCAACATCAACGATCCAGACCAATATGTCCGGGTAGGCTTCACACACAATGTATATGTTCGTACTTCGATTACGGACTCTATATGCAACACAAGGGGGACTATTCCCGTCAACCCCATGGAACACGACACACTCGCCGCACACTCGCGTGAGCGGGTTTCCTTATGCAAAAAGGAAGAGAGCTTCACATGCTCAAGTAGAGAATCGTTACTCTTGTAGTACGCTTTTGCACCATGGAAAATTACACGGATAGAAGTCTTCACAATGGGATTTCCTCCACGGATCCGCTCTCGGTTCTCTAAACGGTGCTCTGATGCTACGCCGGCGGCCGAAATCCTCCTCCTTCTTCCTCCTTGCTCTAACTCCTTGGAAAGAGAAAGCTTAAGGGAGAAATGAGGAGTTAAACCACCATTCCCGGCCTTAACAGAGCAGGAACACGCATGGGTCGTCAGATCATACATAAAGCAAATGAACGGCACAGATCTGTACAAAAATACTCAAACCTGGGCTGAACACGGCCTCGCACACGACCGTGTCACAGTCCATGTGCCTCGATCCAGTCACGATCGTCGAACGCAGAAAAACCACACGGGCTAAGACACGCCCGTGTCTCAACCTGACACGCCCGTGTCGGGTCCTCGACACGCCCGTGACCGGAAGCGTGTCACGTATAACCGTCACGCCAACCGTCACGTCTATTGGGAACACGGGTAGTGACACGGGTAGGCACACGCCCGTGTCATGTGACACGTCCGTGTCACGCTGCTGTGTTTCCTGCTGTGTCCTTCTTTGGACACAGCCGGCCAAAACACCAGGCAAGACACATCCTTGGACACGCCCGTGTCCTAAGCCATGTACCCAAATACAGGCACCAAAATTTCTTTTGGGCGCCGATGAATTGTAAATATACCTATATTTTTGTACATTAAATTAGTCGTTTTATTTTATTTTTCTTTATTTTTCTTTAATAAAATGTTTCTTTTTTGTAAAAATAGTTCTAACTTGTTTTTTTTGTTTCTGAAATTTGTAGGGAAAATACCAAAAAATGCCCAAAACAGTAAGTACACGCCCGTGTACTTACTGGTCACGCCCGTGTCCAGGGCATGACAAGCTAATTTCCTGTGAAATCAGCTCGAAGAATTCAAGCTCGACGATCGTCGACACGCCCGGCCACACGCCCGTGTCAATCCGACACGGGGCGTGACCAAGCCCGTGTCCATCCCGTTCGATGATCAAGGCTTCCAGCTCGACGAATCGCGCTCAACGATCGTCAAACAATCCGACACGCCCAGCGTCATGCCCGTGACCTAGGGCGTGACTCCTTTTTTCGCTCGACGAATTTTCCTCTCGATAATTTCCGCTCGACGTTTTTCGAGTGTCGACTCAACCCGACACGCCCAGCGTCACGCCCGTGACCTTGGGCGTGACTTCTCCACTTGGCCCGACAAACCGCCGTCTGTGACTCCAGATGTCAACAACGCCTTTAATCGCCGAATGACACGCCCACTGTCACGCCCGTGACGTGGGGCGTGACCGCCGCGTTTTCAACCGCAATGTCACATCGCCGTCAGATCACCGAATTCTGCTGTTGAATAGTGCTGACACGCCCCCAGACACGCCCGTGTCGGAGGGCGTGTACTTGGAAATTTTTTCCTATAAAAGGGCCGCTGTTGTATGAGTTAAGGGTTCCAAATTTTTGAACCGTTTTGATGCTAAGGGCTGCCGTTTGGAGCTAGTTTTGGGGCTATGTAAGGATCTTTCCCCCTCCTTTTCAAGTTTGTTTAAGCATTGTAATCAACTTTTTTGTTAATAAAATCTTTTCTTTACATCCTTATAATGCTTTGAAAAATCTCTGAAGGCCTCCTTTTCATCAATCCTAAGTACTTTTAATTTCATTTCCATATTACGTGTGTGTGTGTGTATGAGTTAAAAATTGCAAAATTTATGTTTTAAAATGAAAAACAATTTGTTTTACTGTCATAATAACAAAATGTATAGCCGTTATTATAGCCGATTTCATTCTAGAACTCTTAAAAATTGGTTAGACTTAGGATTTTTATGCTTTAAAATTTGTTCTTATAAACTTGTAAAACGATAAAAAGTGGTTTTCATTACTCCTAACATAGGTTTTCTTTTCCTTTTTTTTTGTTACAAACCTTTTGCTCATTTTTAGTTTTCTTCACTTTTTAAACCATTTTACAAGCCTATAAGAATGTATAATGCGTTATTATAATTTTTCAAGAACTTAGATTTTTGCAATTACAAAAAATATTTTCGCTCGAACAATTTTTATTTTCACTTTTTATGCATTTCTATCAAAATCTAGCGGTAAAAATGTAAGCGTTTTAATTTTTCGGGCATATGCCTTTCTCACTTTAATTTGAAAACTTTTTGCTCAAATAATTTTTATTTCGTCTTTTTACGCATTTCTACCACATTTCAGCGGTAGAAATGCAGTTGTTTTAATTTTTCGATAACTTTGTTTTTCTTATTTCTCGCCCGAGTGCATGAGTGTATGAGATAATCTTTATCATCTTATTTAATTTATGCAAGTGTGTGTGTGTGTGTGTGTGTTTATTTATGTCGAGTGCGTGAGTTGTTACTTTCAAGTAGAGTGCGTGTGTATTTTTATTTTCCGCCTACTCATTTGAGCTAAATGGCTGGATTTTATTCAAGCAAGTGTGTATTTTTATTTTTTCCGCCTACTCCCTTGAGTTAAATGGCTGGATTGTATTTTCAGTCCTACCCGTTTGAGTAGAACTTGTAATTTTTAGCTTTTATGTTACCGCCTACTCATTTGAGTTAAATGACTGGTATTGATTTTCCGCCTACTCGGTACGAGTTAAATGGCCGGACTTTATTTTGATGTAAATATTTGAGAAATCCTTGTAATCAGCATTTATTTCCGCCTACTCGTTAAGAGTTAAATGACGTGCTTTAATTTTTCACCTACTCATTTTAGTGGGATCTGTGTGTATGTATTTCATTATGAGTGTGTGTTTTAATTTCAGTAGAGTGTGTGCGTGTGTTGCATTTATTTTCTCCTACTCGTTAAGAGTGGGACTTGCTTTCATTTCAGTCCTACTCGTTTGAGTAGGACCTGCAATTTTCAGCTTTTATTTCTCGCCCCCACTCGTTTGAGTAGGACCTGCAAATTTCAATTATGTAATTTTCTCTTATGTGTAACTTAGTTTTATTTCTGTCTCTTGTTATATGTTTGAACGAGTGCGGGTGTGTTTATTTGTAATAACTTTTCTAATGTTAGGGTATTTTATTTTTCTTCTTATTTTCTTTATAACCTTCTAGCGAATAGTTTAGAACGCTCGCATAACCAAACATATAAGATATCCCCATTCTGATGAGTGGCTAATTGCTTTTATCCCTCGGTATCGAAGAGCTTTGGGATATAAAATGTTTTAAATAACCATATGTCTAATTTTTCTATTTAATTAAAAAACTTAAGGTTTATCCCGGGTTAACGACGAGTAGAACCACATATCGATGTGTGGGCTCTATTTCCGTTATCCATACACTAGCTAGCCGAGAGGTCGTGCGTATGGACAGATCACCCCTGGGTAAATAGAGTTCCGCACTAACCCTCGAGAGAGGAGGCGCGCTAACTCTACCGGATTGGGTTCCCCACCCAATAGAGGGGTTCTTAACGTACTGCGGGCATTAAGGAGAATCCTTCGTCGGACGAGAGCCCGGTCGAATAGCCTTAATGTCCAGGTGAGCGATATTCCTAGAGATAGGTGAGCTCATTATTTTGAACCTCCACGGCCAGGTTTTCGCTTTAATTAAATTGAAACTTTAGATCTCTAGTTATTCAAATCTATTTTTATTCCTAACGTAATTCGATATCGGGAGTTATCTCTTCATCGACTATTTTCTTAAATCTATTTTCGTCCTATTTTAATTAAAACCCTCAACTACTATTTCGGTAAAATAATATTGTTTTCGGAGCAGTAGGGGTAATCAACCCATTCCCGGGAATAATACGACCTTCGTATTCTCCCGAATATCGAGTACTACTTGCGATAGGTGCACTTGCCTACCTTAGCAAGCCCGCGGCGATCGACTCACCGAACCAACCACAGTAAGAGTCTGTTCGCGGGCCAATCAATTTTTCGGCGCCGTTGCCGGGGATCTCTTTGAGTTGTTATTTCGAATCCGAAGTCTATTACTTTTACCTTTATTTCTAAAAAAAACTAAAAAAACAACAACTTAAAAAATTTTCTTCAAAATCCAAAAAAAGAAGTTAATTTTCTACTTTCTATTTAAGGGTGTATGACCCGTGGACAGTCTTCGGAGTCCGAAAATTTGGATTTCGATCCTGAGATTGAACACTCTCTTGCGTGTATTCGGTCTCAATGCCGAAATCCCTCTTTGGATCCTGAAGAATCCATCGGAGAACCCTCTGTCGTTGATATGGCCGACCTCAATCCGAACGCGGCCGTCGAGCGTACAATGTCATATTACGCCCGGCCGAATTTGGACGATACTGGGTCCAGTATTGTTCGCCCGACGGTGGCTAACAATAATTTTGAGATCAAATCGAGCGTTATCCAAATGATCCAAAATGTCGTGCAGTTCGACGGACGTTCATTTGTCTAGTTTTTTGGAGATTTGCGATACTTTTAAGATCAATGGCGTCACTGATGACGCCATTCGTTTGCGCCTTTTTCCATTCTCCCTTAGATCCAAATCTAAGGCGTGGTTGAATTCCCTCCCACGAGGATGTATCACCACCTGGGCCGACCTTGCGGAACGGTTCTTAATGAAGTATTTTCCGCCCGCCAAAACTGCAAAGTTGCGGGCGTACATTTCTTCGTTCGTACAGAACGATTCTGAGTCTCTTTTTGAGACTTGGGAGCGCTTTAAGGAATTTCTCCGCAAGTGTCTGCACCACGCGCTGGCTGTGTGGTTGCAGGTCCAAATATTCTACAATGGGCTTAACTATCAGACGCGTCAAATGATTGACGCGGCTGTCAGGGGTACCTTGAATAATAAGACCCCCGAGGCTGCCCAAGCTCTTATTGAAGAGATGGCTATGAACGCCTACCAATGGAATGTCTCGCGGGGACGTTCCAAGCAGGCGGTCGGCCTCTTCGAAGTGGATGCCACTGCCCACTAAGCCCTTCAAGTTGAAAGGCTGACGAAGCAGGTGGCAGAGATGTCTACTGCCTCCACCACTCCTCCTTGGGCGATTCCCCCTAATGCCGGCGTGGTCAATGAATTCGTAAACTATGTGGGAAATGCTGGGTGACCTTCCTTCAACCCCAATAACAACCCTTATAGCAATAACTATAATCTGGGTTGGAGGAACCACCCCAACTTCTAATGGAGCAATGCGAATAATGCGCAGCACCCCCCCCCCCCCCCCCCCAATTCTTTCATGCCCGGATTTCTGCCGCCTCCCCCTCTTCCAAAACCCTCCCGATGGAGGAGAATTTTTCTAAATATATAGCTTCCAACGAGTCAAATATCCGGAACATCATCGGATCGCTAAAAAACTTAGAACTCCAGGTTGGACAGCTAGCGTGAATGATGTCCGAGCGCGCGCTCAGGGCACTGCCGGGAAACACGGAGCCCAATTCGCGGGAAAATATCAACGATATAACCCTCCGTAGAGGAAAGGAGGTGATCAATCCAAAATGGACCGATCCTCAGGTACATATTTCACCGCCGACCCCTCTTTGATTACGCCGCCTTTACAAATTTTAAATGAAAAAATTATTAAAACGCCCTTGCCATATCCGCACCAGCTCAATAGTGAGCGTAAGGGCGCGTAATATGAAAAATTTATTTTATTATTAAAACAAATTCATATTAATGTTCCCTTCTGCGAGGCAATCTCTCAGATGCCTAAATATGCAAAATACTTAAAACAATTTCTTTCTAATAAACAAAAATTAGAAAATATTTCGCATATTTCTCTAAATGTTGACTGCTCAGTGGCTCTTACTAATAAATTGCCCCGAAAAAGAAATGACCCGGGACGGTTCTCCATCCTGTACCTTTTTGGCAATATATTAGTAAAATACGCTCTAGCAGATTTAGGCGCGAGCATTAATTTGATGTCGTTCTCGCTCTTTCAAAAATTAGGTTTGGGCACTCTGGCCCCTACTAAAATGCGAATCCAACTAGCGGATCGCTCGGTTAAGTTTCCCGTCGGGGTAGTGGAGGACGTCCTTGTCCGAGTTGATAAGTTTATCTTTCTGGTAGACTTCGTCATCTTGGACATCGAGGAGGACACCGATGTACCAATTATACTCGGTCGCCCTTTTCTCGCTACCTCCCACGCATTAATTGATGTCAGTAACGGTCGTCTCCTCCTTTAGGTAGGAGATGACGAAGTTACTTTCTCTATTAATCCCTCCATAGGAGACTCGTCATCGAGCGATGACTTTTGTTATAATTTAGACACATATCTCAGAGATTATTCTTCTCCTATTTTTGAGTCTACTTTTTTAAACGATGATATTTATCCGCTCAAAAATTTTAACTGCGATGAGGATACCTTTATAGACTTGCCTTTCGAACCAATTGGTAAGAAAGACATAGGAATTAAAACCTCGTTAGAAGAACTTCCCTGCCTTGAACTCAAACCCCTACCCGATTCACTCAAATACGCCTTTTGGGAAAAGATGATACCCTTCCCGTTATCATTTCTTCGCATTTGACCAAATCGGAGACTTCCGATTTATTGGGAGTTTTGTTTAAACATTTCCACGCAATTGCGTGACAAATTTCTGATCTCAAAGGGATTAACCCGTCTTTCTGCACCCATAAGATTTTCCTTCTCGATAATTGCCGCAAAACTATTCAGCCGCAGCGACGTCTTAACACAAACATGAAAGACGTCGTTAAGGCCGAAATTATTAAATTATTAGATGCTGGCATTATTTATCCCATATCGGATAGTACATGGATTAGTCTCATTCACGTGGTGCCCAAAAATGGCGGTCTTACCATAGTGGAGAATGAGCACAATGAACTCGTCCCAACTCGTACTGTTACGGGTTGGCGGGTGTGCATCGATTATAGAAAACTAAATAACGCCACCCGTAAGGATCATTTCTCACTACCATTCTTAGACCAAATTTTAGAGCGTTTGTCCGGTCATCCGTATTTTTGTTTTCTTGATGGATTATCGGGGTTTTTCCAAATCCCCATTTCCCCCGATGACCAAGAGAAAACAACTTTTACGTGCCCGTTTGGTACCTTCGCATATCGAAGAATGCCATTTGGCCTCTGCAACGCGCCCGCTACATTCCAAATATGTATGCTGGTGATCTTTGGCGAGCTGGTAGGAGACATTATGGAAGTCTTTATGGATGACTTCTCTGTTTTCGGAAGCTCTTTCCCATCCTGTCTTCGTAATTTAGATCGTGTCCTTCAGCGATGCGAGGACACGCATCTTTTTTTAAATTGGGAAAAATGTAACTTTATGGTTCGAGAAGGTTTGGTTCTCGACCATATGATTTCGTCTAAGGGGATGGAGGTCAATAAGGCCAAAGTTGAAATTATCGAAAAACTTCTCCCGCCTTCCAACGTTAAATCTATTAGGAATTTCTTAGGGCACGCGGGCTTTTATAGGCGTTTTATTCAAGATTTTTCAAAAATAACAAAGCTGCTTACTCGCCTCTTGGAAATGGAATCAAATTTTGTCTTTGATAGCGAATGCGAGTCTGCCTTTAATTTCATAAAACAAAAACTTATCAATTCACCTATTTTAGTGGCGCCCGATTGGACCCTTCCGTTCGAAATTATGTGTGACGCTAGTGATATTGCCGTAGGTGCCGTTCTGGGCCAACGTATAAACAAATATTTTCATCTTATTTACTACGCTAGCAAGACACTCACTTCCGCACAAGGAAATTACACGACAACAGAAGAGGAACTTTTTGCCGTCATATTTGCTTTCGATAAGTTTCGCTCGTATATCACGCTATCCAAAGTTATCGTATTTACCGACCATTCCGCCTTAAAATATTTGTTAGTGAAAACGGATGCCAAACCCCGCCTTCTTAGATGGATCCTCCTCTTGCAGGAGTTCGATTTAGAGATCTGGGATAAGAGGGGCGCGAAAACTTTAGCCGCCGATCACCTCTCCCGCTTAGAAAATCTCGTTGCGTAAGCACT
This sequence comes from Platanthera guangdongensis, assembly GCA_039583875.1. Lineage (NCBI taxonomy): Eukaryota > Viridiplantae > Streptophyta > Magnoliopsida > Asparagales > Orchidaceae > Platanthera > Platanthera guangdongensis. The sequence continues at coordinate 39,143,006 of CM077165.1, read as the reverse complement.
CGTCGAATCTGACATAAATGACAGATTCCCCGAGGAACGCCTCCTAGCCATAACTACTAGTTCATCTTCCCCGCCTTGGTTCGCTGATTTTGCGAACTATTTAGTTGCGAGGGTGCTTCCAAAAGACTTTTCAATCCAGCAAAAGAAGTAATTCTTTTGACTTGAAATATTTCTTTTGGGAGGACCCTTTTCTCTTTCGTATCTACGCGGACCAAGCGGTCCGAAGATGTGTCGTGGGTGTGGAGTGCACGCAAATCCTTAGGCACTGCCACGAGGGTCCGGCTGGTGGTCATTATCAAGCTAACCGGACCGCGCGGAAGGCACTCGAGGCGGGCTTCTTTTGGCCCACTCTATTCAAAGACGCTCACAATTTTGTGCGCGCATGCGATAGCTATCAGCGGTCGGGTAATATCTCTCGTCGCGACGAGATGCCCCAAAATTTGTTTTTAGATTGCGAAGTCTTTGATTTATGGGGCATAGATTTCGTTGGCCCCCTACCTCCGTCTTTCAAAAATATGTATATTTTAGTGGCGGTCGACTACGTATCGAGGTGGGCGGAAGCGCAAGCTCTCCCCACCAACGATGCGCGAGTCGTCGTTACATTTCTTAAAAAACTATTTTCTCGCTTCTGCACTCCGCGCGCTATTGTAAGCGATAGGGGGACGCATTTCTGCAACACCCATATGGCTAAGATGTTAGCTAAATACGGCGTCACGCACAAACTTGCCACCCCCTATCACCCGCAAACTAGTGGCCAAGTAGAGGTAGTAAATCGAGAGATAAAGCGCATATTAGAGAAAACCGTTTCACTTAATAGGAAAGATTGGTCCATCAAACTCGACGATGCGTTGTGGGCTTATCGTACCGCATACAAAACCGCAATTGGTTGTACGCCATATCGATTAGTCTACGACAAAGCGGGTCATCTCCCCGTAGAATTAGAACATCGCGCACTTTGGGCTTTAAAAATTTTAAATCTTGACGCTAGCTTAGCCTCCCAAAATAGAAAACTTCAACTAAACGAGCTCGATGAATGGTGTGCAAACGCTTACAAGAGCAATAAGTTCTATAAGGAGCGTTCTAAGTTTTATCACGACCGAAAACTCAAGCCCCAAAAGGCTTTTTCTCCGGGCGATCTTGTGCTTATTTATAATTCACGACTTAGACTTTTCCCCGGGAAACTTAGATCACGCTCGTCCGGCCCCTTCAAAGTTGAAGAGGTTTGGTCATATGGGACTGTACTCGTCTCCCACCCGGATAAAGGCTCGTTTAAAGTGAACGGTCATTGCTTAAAATTATACATAGCAGGGGATCCTGTGGGCGGTAATTTCGAATCCATAACCCTCCTAGATATATAAACCGCCAAAATAGTCAAGCTACGCGACTATAAACAAACCGCTCCTGGGAGGCACCCTATGTTTATCTTTTTTGCTATCTCTTTACCTTTTTCTTTGCTATCTTTCTTCATAATGTAGGGTTCCTAAACTGCGCCTTCCCCACCTCCTGTCAGGGAAGCTTCCACCCCCCCCCCCCCCCTCTCTTTCTTTTCTTTGTATATATTATCTTACTTGTTTTGTTCCGCATACTTACGTTACAACATTGGGGACAATGTTGGACTTAAGTATGGGGGTATTTTCTCGCTTTCTTTTTCGCACTTCTATTTTCTGCACTGTATTCCTATTTTCTGCACTTCCAAAATAAAAAAAAACAAAAAAATATGAAAAAACCTATATAACAACAAAACAAAACAAAACAAATTTGAAAATGAAATAAATCCCAAAAACTTAAGGTTTTGTTTTTTTTCTTTCTTTTTAAACCAGAACTTCAAAAAAAATAAATTATAAAAAAACAAAATTCCATAAAAATTATAAAACAAAAAATTCAAAAAAAATACAAATTTCCACAAAAAAATTCAAAAAAAATTATAAAACGAAAAATTCCAAAAATATTTAGTTACATTTTGTAAAAATCTCTGTAAATATTTTTGTAAATAATCTTCTCTCTCTCCCCCTTCCTTTACATTCTTGTAAATAACTTCTATTTTTCTCGAACTCTTCGCAAAAACTTAAAAATCTAAAACAAAAAAGATAATAAAATAAAAACTAAAAAAATTTAAAAAAAAAAGAGGAAAACTAAAAAAAAATTCAAACAAAAAAAACGATAATAGATCAAAAACACACAAAATAAAAAAATGATACAAAAAACTCTAAAAAACCACAAAAAATATTTTGAAACAAATAAATCAAATATACCATCCTTAATTTTCGTACTATCCAAAAATTTTGCTTTGAGTTTATCTATATGTGAATTTTATTAATTCTCTGTTTGCTATTCATTTGTGAATTATAGATTGAAAAATTTAAATATTCGGGGTTAAGTTTTAAAGAATTCATTATGCTTTGTTAAAAATAGCAAACTCGTTTTAGGAACTACTTCTAATTTTTCATTGATAGGAGCACGTGTATTATGTTTGAAAAATTGGAACTTACAATTTATTAAGGTTGCTCTCAAAAATTGTTTTTAATAAAAAATCTAGTTTTCTTTTCTCACCTTCCTTATCATGACCTACTTGGCATGATAAAATTGTATCCTTAAAAGATCCTATGTCAATGGGAATAAGATTTCGTTCCGTAAACATAGGCACCCAATAGATTAAAAAGATTATATGTTATGGAGTAAGAGGATAAAATTCATTACTCCTACACATATACATTGGGTTAAATTTTATTATGAAGTTAAAAAAAAATTTGATATTAGGAAAGTACGATTTCATTTTCCTAATAATCCAAAAAGAAAAAAAATGGAGGTTCGAGAAAAAATTACCTCACCTCAAATTTCAAATCCTCTTCATAAACCAACATCAACCCCCTTAGCCAATTTCACGATTCTAGATTTAATTCAAAAATCTTTTTGAGAGCGTAATTTGTAAATTGCATTATTTCTAGTAAAACTCCTATAAGCTAAAAGTTCATATAATTCCAAACTATTCTTGTTAATCTAACCATTATAATTATTGCTTTCTATTTGATTATATCAAGAAGTCTTTTGGCCAAAACTTTTGCGCTATTTAAATCATCTTCATAAATTTAGGACTTAACTCTTACACCCCGTTTATTTATTTAGATCTCTCTTATAATTGATTAAGCGGTAGCTAAACTTAGAGTTTTTCTATTCCTTATAAGTTCACCTCAAACTTTTACTCTGGAATAGCAAAAGCTTAAGTATGGGGGTATTTGATGAATTGTAAATATACCTATATTTTTGTACATTAAATTAGTCGTTTTAGTTTATTTTTATTTATTTTTCTTTGATAAAATGTTTCTTTTTTGTAAAAATAGTTCTAACTTGTTTTATTTTTAGTTTCTGAAATTTGCAGGGAAAATACCAAAAAATGCCCAAAACAGTAAGTACACGCTCGTGTACTTACTAGTCACGCCCGTATCCAGGACGTGACAAGCCAATTTCCCGTGAAATCATCTCGAAGAATTCAAGCTCGACGATCGTCGACACGCCTGGCCACACGCCCGTGTCAATCCGACACGGGGCGTGACCAAGCTCGTGTTCATCCCGTTCGACGATCAAGGCTTCCAGCTCGACAAATCGCGCTCAACGATCATCGAACAATCTGACACGCCCAGCGTCACGCCTGTGACCTAGGGCGTGACTCCTTTTTCCGCTCGACAAATTTTCCTCTCGATAATTTCCGCTCGACGTTTTCGAGTGTCTACTCAACCCGATACGCCTAGCGTCACGCCCGTGACCTTGGTCGTGACTTCTCCACCTAGCCAGACAAACCGCCGCCGGCGACTCCCGATGTCAACAACGCCTTTAATCGCCGAACGACACGCCCACCGTCACGTCCGTGACCTGGGGCGTGACCGCCGCATTTTCAGCCGCAATGTCATACCGCTGTCAGATCACCGAATTCTGCTGTTGAATAGTGCTGACACGCCCCCAGACACGCCCGTGTCGGAGGGCGTGTACTTGGAAATTTTTGCCTATAAAAGGGCAGCTGGTGTATGAGTTAAGGGTTCCAAATTTTTGAACAATTTTGATGCTAAGGGCTGCCGTTTGGAGCTAGTTTTGGGGCTATGTAAGGATCTTTCCCCCTCCTTTTCAAGTTTGTTTAAGCATTGTAATCAACTTTTTTGTTAATAAAATCTTTTCTTTACATCCTTATAATGCTTTGAAAAATCTCTGAAGGCTTCCTTTTCATCAATCCTAAGTACTTTTAATTTCATTTCCATATAACGTGCGTGTGTGTATGAGTTAAAAATTGCAAAATTTATGTTTTAAAATGAAAAACAATTTGTTTTACTATCATAATAACAAAATATATAGCTGTTATTATAGCCGATTTCATTTTCAAACTCTTAAAAATTGGTTAGACTTAGGATTTTTATGCTTTAAAATTTGTTCTTATAAACTTGTAAAACGATAAAAAGTGGTTTTTATTACTCCTAACTTAGGTTTTCTTTTCCTTTTTTTTGTTACAAACCTTTTGCTCCTTTTTAGTTTTCTTCACTTTTTAAACTATTTTACAAGCCTATAAGAATGTATAATGCGTTATTATAATTTTTCAAGAACTTAGATTTTTGCAATTACAAAAAATATTTTCGCTCGAACAATTTTTATTTTCACTTTTTATGCATTTCTATCAAAATCTAACGGTAAAAATGTAAACGTTTTAATTTTTCAGGCACATGCCTTTCTCACTTTAATTAGAAAACTTTTTGCTCAAACAATTTTTATTTCGTCTTTTTACGCATTTCTACCACATTCCAGCGGTAGAAATGCACTTGTTTTAATTTTTCGATAACTTTGTTTTTCTTATTTCTCGCCCGAGTGCGTGAGTGTATGAGATAATCTTCATCATCTTATTTAATTTATGCAAGTGTGTGTGTGTTTATTTATGTCGAGTGCGTGAGTAGTTACTTTCAAGTAGAGTGCGTGTGTATTTTTATTTTCCGTCTACTGATTTGAGTTAAATGGCTGGATTTTATTCAAGCAAGTGTGTATTTTAATTTTTTTCGCCTACTCACTTGAGTTAAATGGCTGGATTGTATTTTCAGTCCTACTCGTTTGAGTAGGACTTGTAATTTTTAGCTTTTATGTTACCGCCTACTCATTTGAGTTAAATGGCTGGTATTGATTTTCCGCATACTCGCTAGAAGTTAAATGGTCGGACTTTATTTTGATGTAAATATTTGAGAAATCCTTGTAATCAGCATTTATTTCTGCCTACTCGTTAAGAGTTAAATGACGTGCTTTAATTTTTCACCTACTCATTTGAGTGGGATCTGTGTGTATATTTCATTATGAGTGTGTGTTTTAATTTCAGTAGAGTGCGTGCGTGTGTTGCATTTATTTTCTCCTACTCGTTAAGAGTATGACTCGCTTTCATTTCAGTCCTACTCGTTTGAGTAGGAGCTGCAATTTTCAGCTTTTATTTCCTGCCCCCACTCATTTGAGTGGGACCTGCAAATTTCAATTATGCAATTTTCTCTTATGTGTAACTTAGTTTTATTTCTGTCTCTTGTTATATGTTTGAATGAGTGTGGGTGTGTTTATTTGTAATAACTTTTCTAATGTTAGGGTATTTTACTTTTCTTCTTATTTTCTTTATAACCTTTCAGGGAATAGTTTAGAACACTCGCATAACCAAACATATAAGCTATCCTCATTCCGATGAGTGGCTAATTGCTTTTAGCCCTCGGTATCGAAGAGCTTTGGGATATAAAGTGTTTTAAATAACCATATGTCTAATTTTTCTATTCAATTAAAAAACTTAAGTTTTACCCCGGGTTAACGATGAGTAGAACCATATATCGATGTGTGGGCTCTATTTCCGTTATCCATACGCTAGCTAGCCGAGAGATCGTGCGTATGGACAGATCACCCCTGGGTAAATAGAGTTCCGCACTAACCCTCGAGAGAGGAGGCGCGCTAACTCTACCGGATTTGGTTCCCCACCCAATAGCGGGGTTCTTAGCGTACTGCGGGCATTAAGGGGAATCCTTCGTCGAACGAGAGCCCGGTCGAATAGCCTTAATGCCAAGGTGAGCGATATTCCTAGAGATAGGTGAGCTCATTATTTTGAACCACCACGGACAGGTTTCCGCTTTAATTAAATTGATACTTTAGATCTCTAGTTATTCAAATCTATTTTAATTCCTAACGTAATTCGATACCGGGAGTTATCTCTTCATCGACTATTTTCTTAGATCTATTTTCGTCCTATTTTAATTAAAACCCTTAACTACTATTTCGGTAAAATAATAGTGTTTTCGGAGCAGTAGGGGTAATCAACCCATTCCCGGGAATAATACGACCTAGGTATTCTCCCGAATATCGAGTACTACTTGTGATAGGTGCACTTGCCTACCTTAGCAAGCCCGCAGTGATCGACTCACCGAACCAACCACAGTAAGAGTCTGTTCGCGGGCCAATCAAACGCGATCAGCTCAAATACGATTTTCGGGGCGTTACAAATTTCACTACTTTTTTGGCTATGCTAATAAAGTACAGGGAAGGAGCATCGACACCCCGAGTTTAGGGGCGGGGTCGTTATAATTTGGCCAGCTTTAGCTGACCGTTGCTTTTGTTTGCCACCGCTTCGGTGGATTGTTGCTTGCAGGTGTTGCGGATCCTAGTGGCAAATAGCGGGTAAAAGCCCTTGTTGCTGTGCCGGCCCTCGAAGGCCTTTGCAAATGTTTACTTTTATTCTCATGTGTGATCGGCCTGCGAGCCAATGTTTGGAAGACATTATTTATTTGAGTAAACTCTTGTAAGGCCATAAGGCCAAAGTACTTTATGTATTTGTACGTTCATTCCTTTTGGGTTATTGTTAGTGGACATTCATGCTGTGGCTGGGTTCTTATTTTGCAACATTTAAAATGCTTCCGCTAGAATGTGCTCTGTATAGGACGTTGGTTCTTGGAAGGATAGTTTCATTACAGAACCCTTCGGTCTGTCTGTGGTATATGGTGTCGGGTCCCGGCTGGACCTACTACTATATGCTATGTGACGGATAGAGGGTGTTACAATTTGGTATCAGACTACCGGTTCTGGTCAACTTAAATGAATTCGTGGACGAATTATTTTAAGGGGTGGTGAGCACATGTGTGTGTGCGTTAGCGTTATAACATAAAAGAACCCATGAATGTCCACTTAGGAATGAAAATACACATGTTTGGGGAACCTGCGTGTTCCTATAATTGCTTTTTGCAATATTGTTCGGTCACTTAATGGTGTTTTGTACGACTATAGGTGACTAGGAGTGGTGCAGGGCCGTCAGAATGCCCGGTTTCTGAGGCAAGTAGCGCACCGAATGATGTGCCTGCAACACCTCCCTCGGCAGAAACCATAAGATGGGGGCCGAAGCGGTGTTCGCTATGATAAATGTCCAGCCTGCAAGACAAATGCAGCAGCCTACCCCTGTAGTGGAGCAGGTACCGCTTCAAGCAGCGGAACCGAGAAGGGTGGAGCAGGTGGTGGTGGAGTCATTGGTACCTAGGAGAGCAACTGAGAAACAACTCAAGCCTGTTATGGGCTTCAATCCTCCGGTATTCTTGGGGACGGGAACCCCATCCCAAGTCGAGGATTGGCTCTCCCGAGTAAAGAGAGTCTTGGCAGCTATAGAAACGGAGGAGTGGCAGAAGTCCACCATAGCTACTTTCCTGTTAGATGGAGATGCAAGGCTGTGGTGGGAAAGTTTAGAGCTACATCACCTGAGGGGAAGACAACTCACGGACGTCTCGATGGAAGAATTTTCGAGACTATTCTTGGCAAGGTACCTTCCCTCAGCTTAGAGGATCACGATGGAGAATGAATTCCAGAAGTTGACGTAAGGAGAGAGTAGCGTGGACGAGTATCTCCACGAATTTACATGATTGGGTCGGTACGCTAGCTCTGCATTTGCTGATGAGGAGCGTAAGACAAACCGATTCTATGAGGGTCTGAGGGATGACCTAACGCTACTGCTCTCGGGGACAATGACGCAGGGCTCTTGACCCTGGTTAATACGGCCCAGTCGTTGGAGAAGGATCTGAGGAATGTGCAAGCGAAGAAAGACTCTGGTGCTAAGAAGACAGAGTTCAAGGTGCCGACTACCTCGAAGTCTGGGTATCATAAGTTACATAACAAGGCTAGGACTTCGGGTCCAGCCCCATCTTCCGGTGCTTCAGGGGCAACTATGAGCCAAACCCCAGGCACATGCTATATTTGTGGAAAGTCGGGACACTTTGCCCGAGACTGTTGGAGCGGACGTCCAAAGTCTGAGAGGAAGCCGGGAGCAACCTATGAGGAGAAGGGTAAGGCGGTGGAGTCAACCGCATCCCACTATGCTCCGGCTCAACCTAGAGTATATAACCTTGGCCAGCAGGAGACCATAAAGCAAGCTGATGTGGTGACAGGTACGGTTTAAATTTATAGCAAGTAAGCTTTAACTACTTGTTACCTTGCGCATGTTAGCTTATTACTGTTTGTATTAGGCTGTGTTTTGATTTGCGATAATCCAGCGAGAGCACTCTTTGATATGGGAGCTTCACACTCCTTTTTGTCCGAAAGATTTATATCGTGTATCGGAGTACCTTCTTCGATGGCAAAGGACAAACTGGATGTGTTGTTGCCAAATGGGTGTTCGATGCGCGCGGATAGAGTCTGTGGCATAAAAATACGAATTGGAAATCAGGATTTCAACTTGCAAGCATCATTACTGCCAGTAGTGGAGTTCGACGTGATTTTTGGTATGGATTGGCTCTCGGAGCAGCATGCATACAATGATTGCAATCGCAAGTAGGTCAAATTGGGAACTAGTCATGAGACGACATTTGCGGGCTTGAAAGGGTCGAGCAAGATTTTGATGTCTGCTCTTCAGGTGGTTAAGGCGGTTCGTGTTGGTGAAGAGTTGTTCTTCATGCTAGTGGAGGCTTCGAAGCCTAAGCCTGCTTTGGACAGTATCCCAGTAGTATCTGAGTACCCTGATGTGTTCCCTGGCGATCTCCCTGGAGCCCCACCTCAGCGGGAGATTGACTTCACTATTGAGCTAGTGCCAGGTGCCAAACCTATGTCATGCTCTCCATATCAGTTAGCGCCTAAGGAGATGGCGGAGCTGAAGGTTCAACTTCAAGAGTTATTGGAACAGGGTTATGTGCGTCCAAGTTCATCGCCTTGGAGCGCACCGGTCCTTTTTGTTAAGAAGAAAGACGGAAGCTTGTGACTCTGTATCGATTATCGAGAGCTGAACAAGTTAACAGAGAAGAACAAGTACCTGATCCCAAGGATTGATGATCTGTTTAATCAGTTAGTCGAGTCATCGGTGTACTCGAAATTGGATCTTAAATCTGGATATTATCAGCTGAGGATAAGAGAAAGTGATATCCCCAAGACAGCGTTCAGCATGAGATACGGGCATTATGAGTTTACCGTCATGCCGTTTGGGCTGACTAATGCACCATCCATGTTCATGGATCTGATGAACAGAACTTTCAGAGAGTACCTGGATCACTTCGTGATCGTCTTTATTGATGATATATTGGTGTACTCGCAGAGTGAGGAGGACCACTTCAAGCATCTGCATTTGGTGTTGGAGATGCTGAGGAGGAACCAACTGTCTGCCAAGTTCTCCAAATGCGAGTTTTGGTTGTCCTCAGTAGCGTTCCTTAGTCATATAGTTAGTGAAGAGGGAATTGCGGTGGATCCGGCGAAGATAGTTGCTATACGGGAGTGGCATGTGCTGTCTATGGTAGCGGAAGTCGGGAGTTTTCTGGGGCTTGCCGGCTATTACAGGCACTTCGTGGAGAATTTCTCGCAGATAGCGTTACCCATCACAACTCTAACGAGGAAAGAGCAGAAGTTTATTTGGACGTCTGAGTGCGCACAAGCTTTCAAAGAGTTGAAAAGCCGGTTGACCACGGCGCCTGTTCTAAGTTCGCTGAGTGGGACCGAAGGCTTTGAGATCTACAGTGATGCTTCGGGCAGTGGATTGGGTTGTGTTCTACTACAGCTTGGAAGTGTAATAACTTATGGCTCGCGTCAGTTGAAGGTACATTAGAGGAATTATTTGGTCTATGACTTGGAGTTAGCGGCTGTGATATTTGCCCTGAAGCTGCGGAGGCATTACTTGTATGGTATGAAGGTCGATATCTATACCGACAATAAGAGCCTGAAGTACTTATTGGATCAAAAGGATCTGAACATGCGGCAGCGGAGATGGATGGAGTTCCTGGGGGACTACACATTCAAGATTCATTATGTGCCTGGGAAAGGCAATGTGATTGCGGATGCGTTGAGTCGCAGAGCCCCTACGCAAGCCAACTGGTTGTCGGTTCACGACGAGTGTTTACTTTGGGAGTTGGAGGCATTAGAGATCTCTTGTGTTGACAAGCAGACTAGTGCCGAAGCGCAATTAAACTGCACTGAAGTTCAGTATGACATGGCTGATCGGATTCGGCGGGCTCTGGATTTGGATGGCCACATGAAGCAAATCATGGTTGAGGCTTTGGATGTGTCAAATTCCCAATTTAATGTTGTGGATGGATTGTTATGGAACGATAGTCATTTGTGTATCCCAAATGTAGGCAAACTGCAGGTGGAATTGATGTACGAGGCTCATCATACCAAGTACTCGATTCACCTAGGGAGCACGAAGATGTACCATGATATGAAGAAGTTGTTCTGGTGGCCAGGAGTTAAGAAGGACGTGGCACTTTATGTGGCAAACTGTCAAACATGCGCCTTGGTGAAGGCAGAGTGCCAGAAGCCTGGAGGTTTTTTGAATTCCTTGCCTATCCCAGAGTGGAAGTTCGACGATAATATTATGGACTTTATGCATGGGTTGCCAAGGTCGCAGAAGGGAAACGACGCCATCTGGGTGATCGTAGATCGATTGACAAAAGTGCCGCACTTCATTCCGAATAGGAAGGATGATTCAGTGGAGAAATTGGCAAAACTTTATGTGGATAACATTGTTCGACTTCACGGTGTGCCCCGCAGCATCGTGAGTAACCGGGATGGGCGGTTCATGTCCAATGACTGGAGGTTGTTGCAACAAATGTTGGGAACCAAGCTGAGTTTCAGCACGGCCTTTCATCCGCAGACGGATGGTCAAACCGAGAGAGTCAACAGGACGATGGAAGACATGTTTTGCATGTGCATCTTGGATTTCGGGAAGCAGTGGGAAGATCACCTGAACTTGGTGGAATTTGCTTATAACAACAGCTACCAAGCTAGCATTCAAATGGAGCCCTTCGAGGCCTTTTATGGTAGGAGATGTCGCACGTCGTTGTCATGGTTTGAAACAGGTGAGTCAAAGTTGTACAAGCGGCAAGAAGTGGAAGATGCAACCTCATTGGTACGAACTATTCGAGAAAGATTGCTAATTGCTCAGGACCGGCAAGCTAAGTACTATAATGCTAAGCATAGTAACGTTGAGTTCGCTGTTGGCGATTGGATGTATTTGAAGATTAAACCATTTAAGGGCGTCTCACAGGCACGACACTTGAAGAAGTTAAGCCGGAGGTACCTTGGACCGTTTGAGGTTCTGGTGCGGATTGGAGAAGTAGCTTATCGATTAAAGTTATCAGTGGAACTGAGTAGGCTACACGACGTATTCCACATATCGGTGTTGTGGAAGGCGGTGCAAGAACCTTCGTAAGTGATTGTCTCCGATCAAGTACCAGTTGATAATGGGTTGACGACGAAGGTCAAGCCCGTTCGCATTGAGGACTCAGAAGTCAAGCGACTGCGTAATAAAGACATCAGGATGGTCAAGGTCCGTTGGGACAACTGTGCAACACCCTCATCCGTCGTATGACATATAACAGAAGGTTCAGCTGGAAGCCGACGTCATATACCACGGACAGACGGAAGGGGTACGTATTAATAACCAAACTATCCAATTTAGACAACTCGTCCTACACAGAGCATGCTAGCGGAAGATTTTAAAAGTAGAAAGAACCCAAACTGAATAAACAATTTACATGAATGTCCACAATCGCTACCACAGGAATGAAATAAAAATACATTGAAAGTTACATGGCCTTATGACCTTACAATAGTTCACTTATCAAATAGTGTCTTACATACATCGGCTCGCAGGCCGGCCACACATGACAAAATAAAAACAACTATACGCTAAGGTCTTCAAGGTCCAGCACGGCAACATGGGCTCCAGCCCGCTATCTTGCACTCGGTTCCGTAGCACCTGCAAGCAACATTTCACCGCACGGTGGCAAACAGGCAACGGTCAACTAAAGCCGACCAAATTTTAACGACCCCGTCCCTTTCTCGGGATGGCGGTGCTCATTCCCTGCATATCATTAGCCCAGCTAAACAATTATGTATAAACATACTTCACCACATATGTAGGCTCGCACGGCCAAACAGCTCGTGCACTCAGGGCACATTAACGGTGAATCCTGACACTTCAGCGTCTTCACCACCACCACCAGGATGGCAACAACATGAGCATTTTAGCCTTCCTGACCAGTGTCTAAGGCTCCCAACTATGCCAACGGCCAGTCCCCTTTTCGGGTCTCTCGCATCGAACCACATAGCCCAGGTACAATTCCACTTGCCCGTTGCTCAACCGCGTAGTTCACCTTAAGACGTACGCACGGGCCAAGCTTCTCTCGGATCCTAATATTCCAACCAATCACATAACCCAGTTATGTTCAAGGCCGGTTCCCAGACTGCCAAGTTAGCAGAACAACGATTCCGCTCAGTTTTTCGGGTGCGCCTTGGAGCTAACCTCCAAGGATCCCTGCTGAAATCTACCGCGTAGAAACCCGAAAACCCCAAAGAATGGAGTCTTCTCCGGCAAATCATAATAAATGCAACATCGCCGATCAAGAACAGCATGTTCGGGTAGGCTTCACACACAATGCCTATGCCCGTACTTCGATTCCGGACTCTATATGCAACACTAGGGGGACTATTCCCATCAACCCCAAGGAACACCGCACACTCGCCGCACACTCGCGGGAGCGGGTTTTCCCTATGCAAAAAGGAAGAGCTTCACATGATCAAGTAGAGAATTGTTACCCTTGTAGCACGCTTTGGCGCCATGGAAACACTACACGGATGGAAATCATCACAACAAACTTTCCTCCACGGATCCGCTCTCAGATCTCAAAACGGTGCTCCGATGCTCCGCCGGAGGCCGGAATCCTCCTCCTTCCTCCTCTCTCTAACTCCTTGGAAAGAGAATAGTTTGGAGAAAAATAAAGAATTAACTCCCCTATTCCCTGCCTTAATAGAGCAGTAAACCGTCTGAACCATTGGATCTTACTTAAAGAAAATGAATGGCTTAGATTTGCACAAAAATCCCCAGACCTGGGCCGAACACGGCCTCGCACACGGCCGTGTCCCAGTCAGTGTGCCTCGATCCAAGCACGATCGTCGAATGAAGAAAAACCACACGGGCTCAGCAACGCCCGTGTCTCACTCGACACGCCCGTGTCGGGTCCTCGACACGCCCGTATCCGAGGGCGTGTCACATATAACCGCCATGCCAACCGACACGACCCTGCTAAACACGGGTACTGACATGGGTAGGCACACACCCGTGTCAAATGACACGCCCGTGTCATTCAGTCATGTTGTAACTCCCTCATCCGTCGCATGGCATATAACAGAAGGTCCAGCTGGAACCCGACGACATATACTACAGACAGTCGGAAGGGTTACATAAGAATATTCAAACCATCCAATTAAGACTACTCGTCCTACACAGAGCATTCTAGCGGAAGCTTTTAAAGTTGAAAGAACCCAAAACTTAAATCTAATAAACATGAATGTCCACAACACACTACAGGAATGAAACCCAAAATACACTGAAAGGGGAACATGGCCTTATGGCCTTACAATAGTTCACTTAATAAATAGTATTTTCCATACATCGGCTAGCAGGCCGGCCACACATGACAAAAGTAAAGTACAACTATTCTTTACGGCCTTCTAGGGCCAACACAGCAACATGGGCTCCAGCCCGCTATTTGGTACTCGGCTCCGCAGCACCTGCAAGCACATTCCACCGCACGGTGGCAAACAAAGCAACGGTCATCCAAAAGCCGACCAAATTATAACGACCCCGCCCCTAGGTCGGGACGGCGGTGCTCTTTCCCTGCATTACATTAGCTCAGCTAAACAATAAAGTGCAACTATATAGTTCGCCACAGGTGTAGGCTCGCACGGGCAAACACCCCGTGCACTCAGGGCACATTAACGGTGAATCCTGTCATTACAGCATCTTCACCACCACCCCCAGGATGGCAACAACATGTGAGCATTTATCCTTTCTGACCAACGTCTAAGGCTCCCGACTATGCCAACGGCCAGTCCCCGTCTTCGGGTCTCTCGCACCGAACCACATAGCCTAGGTCCAATTCCACTTACTTGTTGGTTACGCCGCATATACAATTTAAGTCCTACGCGCGGGCCAAGCTTCTCTAGGATCCCAAAGTTTTCCAAACAATCTCATAACCCAGTTATGATCAAGGCCGGTTCCCAGACCGCCAAGTTAGCAGAACACGTTTCCACTCACTTTTTCGGGTGCGCCTTGAAGCTAACCTCCAAGGATCCCTGCTGCAATCTACCGCGTAGAAACCCAAAAAAACCCAAAGCACGGAGTCTTCTCCGGCAAAACATATCAAATGCAATATCACCGATCCAGACAATACACGTCCGGGTAGGCTTCACACATAATGCCTATGCCCGTACTTACGATTCCGGACTCTATATGCAACACAAGGGGGACTATTCACATCAACCCCAAGGAACACCACACACTCACCGCACACTCGGGGGAGCGGGATTCCCTATGCAGAAAGAAAAAGCTTCACATGCTCAAGTAGAGAATCGTTACCCTTGTAGTCCGCTTTGGCGCCACGGAAAAACTACACGGATGGAAATCTTCGCAATGAACTTTCCTCCACAGATCCGCTCTCAGATTTCGAAACGGTGCTCTGATGCTCCGCCGGCGGCCGGAATACCTTCCTTCTTCCTCCTCTTTCCAACTCCTTGAGAGAGAATGGTTGGAGAGAAATGAAGGATTAACTCCCTTATTCCCAGCCTTAACAGAGCAGCAAACCATTTGGGTCGTTGGATCTTAATTAAAGAAAACGAATGGCTCAGATGCATTCAAAAATCTCCAGACCTGGGTCGTACACGGCTTGGCACACGGCCGTGTCCCAGGCCGTGTGCCACGCTCCAGGCACGATCGTCGAACGGAGTAAATAATACCTGATTGGAATAACTCGGGGTATTCCTCCAACATAGCTTGCTCTTGCTCCCAAGAAAGCTCCTCACGTCCGCAATTATCCCATCGGACTTTAACCATACGGATATCCTTGTTGCGGAGTCGCTTGACTGCAACATCTTCAATACGTACTGGCTTGACCCTTGTGGTCAACTCATAATCAACTGGTACTTGATTATCCGCAATGATCTGCGAAGGTTCTTGCACTGCCTTACGCAACACCGATACGTGGAATACGTCATGCAGCCCACTAAATTCCGTCGACAGCTTCAATCTATACGCCGCCTCGCCAACACGCTCCAGGATTTCAAATGGTCCAAGGTATCTCGGACTCAACTTCTTCAAGCGTCAAACCCTCGATACACCCTTGAACGGCTTGATTTTTGGATACACCATGTCGCCAACATTGAACTCCACGTTCCTATGCTTGGCATTGTAATACTTTGCCTGCCTGTCCTAAGCGATCTTCAACCTTTCTTGAATTGTCTGTATCATTGAAGTGGCGTCTTCCATCGTTTGACGTTTGTACAACTTCGATTCTCCTGCCTCCAACCAAGACAACGGCGTATGACACTTCCTCCCGTACAAGGCTTCAAAAGGCGCCATTCCAATACTCGCCTGAAAGCTGTTGTTGTATGCAAACTCCACCATGTACAGGTGATCTTCCCACTGCTTTCCAAAATCTAGGACGCACATGCGAAGCATGTCCTCCATAGTCCTGTTGACCCTCTCGGTCTGGCCATCCGTATGTGGGTGAAAGGTTGTGCTGAACTTTATCTTAGTACCCAACAGACTATGCACCAACCTCCAGTCATTCGACGTGAAGCGTCCATCTTGATCACTAACAATACTGTGGGGCACACCAAGCAATCGTACAATATTCTCCACATAGAGTTTGGCTAACTTTTCCACCGGATCTTCCTTCCTGTTCAGAATAAAGTGCGACACCTTTGTCAACCGATCTACGACTACCCAGATGGCATCGTTTCCCTTCTGCGACTTCGGCAAACCGTGCACAAAATCCATAGATATGTCGTCAAATTTCCATTCTGGGATAGGGAGGGACTTCAAGAAACCTCCGGGCTTCTAGCATTCCGCCTTCACCAATGCACATGTACGACACTTGGCCACATAAAGTGCTACATCTTTCTTCAATCCTGGCCACCAGAATAATTTTTTCATGTCTCTATACATCTTTATGCTTCCCGGGTGGATCGAGTACTTGGTATGATGTGCCTCATACATCAACTCCTCCCGAAGAATATCCGCACTAGGAATGCATAGGCGACCATCCTTCCTTAGCAACCCATCCTCAACATCAAACTGGGAATTTGACCCATCCAAAGATTCTTCCAAGATCTGTTTCATACTATTATCCTGAACCAAAGCCCGTCGAACTCTATCAGCTAGGTCACACTGAACCTCTGTCCAAAACAATTTCGCCTCAGCACTAGATTGCTTGTCAACGCAAGATATCTCCAAAGCCTCCAACTCTTGGACCAATCTCTCATCATGTACCGATAACCAGTTGGCCTGCGCCGGAGTCCTGCGACTCAACGCATCTGCCACTGCATTTCCCTTCCCAGGAACATAATGAATCTTGAAGGTGTAGTCCCATAAGAACTCCATCCACCTCCGCTGCCTCATGTTCAGATCCTTTTGGTCCAACAGGTACTTCAAGATCTTATGATCGGTGTAAATATCGACAATCACACCGTACAGGCAGTGCCTCCAAAGTTTTAAGGCAAATATCACGGCCGCTAACTCCAAGTCATGGACCGGATAATTTCTTTCGTGAGCCTTCAATTGTCGTGAACCATAGGCTATCACTCTCTCATGTTGTAGCAGAACACAGCCCAAACCACTGCCCGAAGCATCACTATAGATCTCGAATCCTTCGGTTCCACTTGGCGAACATAAAATATGCGATGTAGTCAACCGCCTCTTCAACTCTTCAAAAACTTATTCGCACTTCGTAGATCACACAAACTTCTGATCCTTCCTAGTCAACGTCGTGAGTGGTAGCGCTATTCGTGAGAAGTTCTCTACGAAGCGCCTATAGTAGCCAGCAAGCCCCAGAAAACTTTGGGCCTCTGCCACTGTGGTCAAAGTAGGCCACTCTCGTATCGCCACTATATTCGCCGGATCCACAGCTATCCCCTCTCCACTAACAACATGACCAAGGAACGCTATCGAGGATAACCAGAATTCACACTTGGAGAACTTAGCATACAACTGATTCCTCCTCAACGTCTCCAACACCATGTGTAGATGATTGTAATGGTCATCTTCACACTGCGAGTACACCGGGATATCATCGATAAATACTATCACTAAACGATCCAAGTACTCTTTGAACGTCCTGTTCATCAGATCCATAAATATGGATGGCGCATTCGTCAACCCAAACGGCATGACTGTGAACTCGTAATGCCCAAACCGCGTACTGAATGCTATCTTTGGGACGTCGCTCTCCCTTATCCTCAACGGGTAGTAACCGGATTTCAGGTCCAACTTCGAATACACTGTTGACCCAACCAACTGATCAAATAGATCATCTGTAAGACCCCCCCCCCCTCCCGAATCCCAAAACACGGCACGCAGCGGGAGTCTTATGCCCGGAACAGCCGCCTTGCGGTAGCATTAGCACACGGGCTAACCTGTACCACAAGACGCCTATTCCGTCGGCTACAACAATATCAATAGAACATGCCAACCTAACAAAATATGATAAGCAAGAGAAGTCAAAATTCACACTAAGTAATAATGTCCAATACATCAATAAAGGAGAAGCTAAACATGCTTCTACAATATATCAGAGTACAGCTAGACATTGCCCAAACGGGCTACATCAGAGTATCAAAATACTAACATCAGTAACCGACGGTATCGACGGCACCATCACTTCAGGCCCTGTCGTCCTGGCCCGGCTGTCCTGCTGCGTAGTCTGCGGCTGCTCCACCTGCGTCGTGACTTCCTAAAAAGGAAGACATAGCAACCGTTAGTCGAAACGACTAAGTGGTTTCACATCCGCTCCCCTGGTGACTCCTCGGCACCGGGCGGAGAAAAGGAACAAGGATAATATATATATATATAAGTAAAAGAGGTACAAGCAGGTGACAATAGAGTAAGAGTAGCAGTATCATAATCAGCAGTTATTTAAGAGCTATTCTAAACTAACAAGTATAAGTAACAGCAGGAAAGTAACTTAACTTATAAGAATACCCATACAAACTTATAAGTTAAGGATCGGGTTACATAAAGGTAACTCATCGTATAAGAGTGCACATACAAACTTATATGATGAGAATCTTGTTGTGCAATGATATGAAATGCTATGAATGCTATGCAACGACTCACCCATGATCACACCCACGTAATTGCTATGTAGACACAGACTATAGTTCCCACTTTTCGAGCAGGTAGCTAACCTCTCAGGCATCAGCCGTCGTGGCCAGGCGGTGACAGTAGAACGGGCACTTCTACTACTAGGCGGGTATCCACACTACTTCACCTAGGCCTCCGTACGCCTCAACACTAAGAACACAACAGCGGAGCCCATGCGTACTATGGCCCAGCGGAGTATTGGGTAGATGTGCACCAAGAACATAGCCCGAACTGACCTTGCGTGACCCGGAAGGGGCTTCGGAAGTAAGCACGAGGACACAGCCCAACTGTTCACTTGGTACGGAAGGGGCCCCGGGACGTGAACATCGAGGACACAGCCCAACCGCCCAAAGTCTAACTGTCGACTCCCGTCGGTGTGACGACTGGCGAGCCCGTAGACCTGCAACACTATCCTTAACCCAGGATTACGACACCATGTGTCGACTCACACCACATGCAAATGCCTCATCAACATAACAAGGAAGGGGCCTCGGAAGTAAGCACGAGGACACAGCCCAACCATCCATCCACACCTTATCTCAACACAACCAAACAAGTGACGGTCAACACCGCACTTACATCCCTTCACAATACTACCCGTAGGGAAACGACGCTCTAAGTATTGGACTACTACACTCATTCCATTAGTCAACCTTACTCATGGTCATAACTTATTCCTCTACATGGCTTCCAAATAATGACAACGTAATATAAAAATGATGCGTATATAAAGATCTATCACACTTTACATATGATAATGACATATTATAAACATGATGCGCACAAATATCAAACTTTCAATTCCAATCAAGTCAAATCGTTTAAATAAGATTGCTTCACAATTTGATTATATGAAATCGGTTTAATAAGCTACATCAATCATGCAACAAATGATTAATCCTAAGAGTTCATCCAAGCCAAGTAACTTGCAATATTAATTCCACCGAATCCAAATCCATCGTATATAAGCCCAGAATTTAGGTGTAGTTGGAATCTGGACATCAACTTCGACCGGAGATTCCTGAAGCTACAGGAATCCGGTGAAGACGTGTAACCCCATGGTGGAATGGTCTTTCCGTGGTCTACAACTTCTGTATACAGACCTTAACCCAGTTTTGAAATTATCCTATTTGAAATCGGACTTGAAGTCCGCTGCGTACAGAACATAATTTCTGCATGCAGGATTTATAGAACACCATTTTCGTTTAGACTTTCCTGTGGCTATAAACTTCGCCTGAAGTTGTGCAAGCATTCGTTGGAAAGGTATTTTCAAGGGCTTCAACTTTCGTGTTTAGCCGAAAGCCTAGATCTGGACATATCATGCTTAAAAATGGCTACGAAGATCGATGCGCGCAGAATACAGATTTTGCACGCATCTTAAGGCGGAATGAACGGCATCGATTCATCTTCCTCCTCAAGGCGATCTTACCAAATCATTCCAGAAAATCTCCTCCCTTATTCAACCTCAAGAGGCCTTTGCTCTTCACGAAACCATCCCCCATCTCCACATAGAAGATCGGAGAGGTTGAAGACACCACTAACCAAGAGCACAAGCCCTGGATTGGCCTCACCCTAGAGAAAGCATCTTCTCACATGTCAAGACACTTTTGAGTCGACGTCTCGCCTAAATATCTACAGATCTAGCACCAAGGGAGAGGGTAAGAAACTCACATCGATTCCAGCGGTTCCTCCATTTCCGGCCATGGATCTCGTAATTCTCCTTGGCGGCATCTTCTCCTTCACGATGATGGCGGATTTTCTCCTGTAGAACATACTCCAGCAGTTTTCTCTCTCACCAGGAGTTCTCACAGGAAATATGGAATGAAATGAGCATGAAAACGGCTAGGGTTTTCTCTTCCCTTATATATAAAAAGTGACACGGGTAGGGACACGGTCGTGTCCTTACCCGTGTCCTGCCTGGGCGAAGCGGCAACAACAGTTTCCATGTCGGTTCAATAGTTGACACAGGTAGGGACACGCCCGTGTCCAGACCCGTGTCCCGACCCATGTCCACATGACACGGCCGTGTGCCCTGACCGTGTCATTCTTGGGATGCATTTCGACGATCTCAACATTTCGTCGATCTCGATCAAAATCGTCGGCTGGATAAAACGGGTAGGGACACGCCCTTGTCTCTACCCTGTCATGTTAATTCATCGAAGTCGACTCGCAGTTCGTCGATCTCGACACCTCTCGTCGAGTATAACTCGACACACATGGGTAGGGACACGCTCGTGTCGCTACCCGTGTCACATGGTGTCGACACAGCTCGTCAGTCTCGACACGCCCTGTCGAGTGTAACTCGACACACACGGGTAGGGACACGCCCGTGTCGCTACCTGTGTCACATCATGTCGACACAGCTCGCCGATCTCGGCATGCCTCATCAAGTTCAACTCGACGCACACGCACACGGGTAGGGACACTCCCGTATCTCTACCCGTGCCTCATGCTTGTCTAATTTCTCCTCCGTTTTCACATGTGCTACCCTGTTGTCAGCACTCCTCATGAACCCTAGTCAGCTCTCCTGACTCAAAACACGCACGAGGGGCCTAGTGCGATTCGGGACGTTACAAATCCTATAAACAAAATAAAAGATTTCATCCCTGAAATCAGGCTTAGGCTGTGGGGAGAAAAGCATAACAGAAAATTTAACATATGTTTTTAAATAAAATTACCTTGAGCAAACAACTCAGGGTAGCGTTGCTGCATCATATCCAATGGCTCCCATGTGTACTCCTCCTTCCCATGGTTGGACCATAGCACCTTCACCAAGGGTACACTTTTGCGGCGCAAATTTCTTGTCTCGTTGTCAACAATCCACACCGGCTCTAGTCGCACAGACCTATCTGACGCCACTGCACCATCAGTAGTGGGAATGTATTGGTCGGGCCGCAACAGTGCTTTTCGAAGCGACGACACATGGAACACGTCGTGGAGATTCTCTAGTTCTGGTGGCAACTCCAACCGATAGGCCAACGGGTCAATCCTTTCTAGTATAGTATAAGGCCCAACATTCCTTGGGCTGAGCTTTTTCACTCCACGCACCCGCGACACTCCATGCATCGGCCGAATCTTGAGGAACACTTTATCGCCCACTTGGAACTCCACCATCCGGTGCTTTTTATTGTAATATTTTGCCTGTCGACTTTGAGCCTCCAACATGCGATCCCGTATCAATCTGACCGCCGCATCAGTATCATCTATATATTCATTTCCCAATACCTTCGGATCTTCATCCTGCACCCAAGACAAGGGGGTCCTGCACCTTCTTTCGTAAACGGCTTCATGGGGCGCCATACTGATGCTCGCCTGATGGCTATTATTGTAGGAGAATTCCACCAGGGGTAAGAGTCTTTCCCACGGCTCTCCTCTGTCCAGCACACATAACCTTAATAAATCCTCCAGTGTTCTGATGGTCTTCTCAGACTGCCCATCCGTCTGAGGGTGGAATGCAGTACTAAAGGTTAGGAACGAGCCCAAATACGCCGGCACCGCCTTCCACTCCTTGGATGTAAACCGACCATCCCGATCCGAAATAATTGTCTTGGTCACGCCACGATACCGTACGAATTGCTCCACAAAAAGGCGTACCAAAACATCCACATGTGCTTCCTTCTTCATTGGAATGAACCGGGCCACCTTTTTCAGTCGATCAACAATAACCCACACTGAATCATTCCCGGAGCGGGAACGAGGTAGCCCATGGACAAAGTCCATGGAGATATCCTCGAACTTCCATTCGGGAATAGGCAATGACTACAACAAACCACCTGGACTCCTGCATTCAGCCTTCACTCTTTGACAAGCTTCGCAATGTGTAACATAGTAACGAACATCCTTCTTCATTCCTGGCCAGCACATGGTCTTCTGTAAGCCGGCGTACATCTTGGCAATACCCGGGTGTACAGAATATTGAGAGCAATGTGCCTCTCTCAAGATATCCTCCCGGATTTTACCGCCCTTGGGAATGTAGAGCCGGCCACGAAAATAAACGAGGCCATCTTTTAGTGTGTACTCATCGGTGGTCCAATCTTCAATTGCCTTGATTGTCGGGGCCAAGGTCACATACATGCCTTGCTCCACCCGAATCCGGTCCCGGATATCACAAACTATGCTCATGCTTGCCAAAAACTCTACATACTCTGCCGAAGGAGCCTTGAATACCAGAGTAATATCCATCTCCTCAATCATCTGAGCCAACTCCATACTCATCAACCGAGACTCTGGGCTAGAGCCTGGCACTTTTCTACTCAAGGCATCGGCTACCGAGTTTTCTTTCCCGGGGTGGTAGTTCATGGTGAACTCATAGTCGCATAGAAATTCCAACCACCGTCGTTGTCTCGGGTTCAACTCCTTCTGAGTGTGGACATACTTCAAGTTTTTGTGATCGGAAAAGATCTCGCAGTGGACGCCATATAGATAATGCCTCCGGGCCTTCAAAGCGAACACCACTGCTCCCAACTCCAAATCATGGACCGGGTAATTAATTTCATGTTTCTTTAACTGTCTTGAAGCATATGCGATCACGTGCCTGTGCTGCATCAGTACCGTTCCCATCCCTTGATACAATGTGTCAGTGTAAACCTGAAATCCTTCCTTCCCAGATGGAAGTGCAAGGATGGGGGCGGAGGTAATCCTATCCTTCAGCTCTTTAAACGTCGCTTCGCATTGTGGTGTCCACTCAAATGGCACACCCTTCTTCGTCAAGGTGGTAAGAGGAAGGGCAATCTTGGAAAATCCTTTCACGAACTTGCGGTAGTACCCGGCAAGTCCAAGGAAACTCCTCACATCGTCCGCCGACTTCAAAGGCGACCACTCCTTCACGGCTCGCACCTTTACTCGATCCACTGATCACATGCCCCAAAAAGGCAACCTCCTTAAGCCAGAATTCACACTTGCTAAACTTGGCATACAAGGCGTGCTCCTTCAATTTCTTCAAAACCAAGGTCAGGTGCTCGACATGCTCCTCCTCCGTCTTTGAGTAGACCAAGATGTCGTCGATGAAAATAATGATGAAGATGTCCAAATATGGTTCAAACACCTTGTTCATTAGGCTCATGAAGGCTGAAGGGGCATTTGTGAGCCCAAATGGCATTACCGTGAACTCATACAAACCATATCTTGAACTGAAGGCCGTTTTCTGGATGTCCCCTTCTTGTATCCTCAACTGATAGTATGTAGAGTGCAAATCCAGTTTAGAAAACCAATGTGCTCCCACTAGTTGATCGAATAACTCGTCGATCTGAGGTAGCGGATAAGTGTTCTGCACCGTCAACCGATTGAGTTCCCGATAATCTATGCACAACCGCAGGGTTCCATCCTTTTTCTTCACGAACAGTACAGGGGCTCCTTAGGGTGATGAATTGGGGCGAACGAACCCTGACTCCACCAGTTCTTGCAATTGAACTCTAAACTCCGCGAGTTCTTTCGGGGCCATTCTGTACGGAGCCTTGGATACCGGCTTGGCACTGGTACTAGAATAATCTGGAAGTCAACCTCTCTATGCGGAGGTAATCCTGGTAGCTTCTCAGGAAATACCTCGGGAAAATCCTGCACTACCCGTACATTCTTTAACTCCAATGCCTCTTCCTTCAACTCGAACCAGATCATGAATACCTCGTCCCCCTTCATATGAGCTTTTACAACCTGGACGGAAGATAACATCATGCGAGGCGCGAAGCCAATACCTTGGAAGATGACGTTAGAGTCTCCATGTCTCAAATAGATCCGCTTCTCCGCGCAGTCGATCCTCGCGAAGTGCTAGTCCAGCCATGCCATGCCCAAAATGATGTCAAACTCTGGCATTCTCAGAACTGTTGCCGGCATATCAAAGGCATTCCCATCAATAAATAACTCCAACTCACACTTGGCGGTTGCGATCATCTGCAAGCCATTCGGAAGGCGTACACGTCGGGCTATGCCAGTGAAGTACTGTACACCCTCCATGTCTTTTATGAAATCCTCGGACACAAAGGAGTGTGAGGCACCGGTATCGAACAGCGCATATGCCGTCTTCCCGCCAATAATCACGGTGCCTAAGTACCAACAACCAAAACTTATTGTTAGGTGTCTAATAAATCTTAATCAATTCAAGTTAGACCATGAAAATATGTTAATTAATTAAATCATACCTGCAATCACATCTTGTGGGTTCCGTTCCTGCGCCATGTCAAGCGCGCACACCTGATCCCTAGCAGGGCCGGGGTTACCTCCTCGCGGTCCTCGTCCTCGACCATGCATATATCCCCATCCTTGTGGGGCTGCTGGAGGGAGAGCAGGAGGGACGTTCCTATATAGCTGCGGGCAGAAATGTAGGGATGTGTCCCGGCTGGTTGCATTCGAAGCACACCAGCCCATGACGCCCTTCAGGTTGTTGAAATTGCTGAGGCTGTGGGGGTGGAGGCAACCCAGGCGGCTGCGGAACCGGATGCTCCACCCAATAGTTTCGGTGGACACGCCCTCCACCTCTTATATATCCTCTTCCTCCTCCGAAGTCTCGCCTCCTTCTATTTCATGGGCCGGCTTCCATCACCTCCTTCGCAGGCCTCTTACCGCATCCCAACTGGTCCGCCTCCAATCTTTTCGCCATATCAATGATCTCCTCCAAGCTTCCATCCGCTATAAACAAAAGGGACTGCCTTAGGGGATCTCGCAGCCCTTTGTAGAAGCGCTTGGCATAACCTCTGTCATCCAACTCGTAAGAATCCGCAAACCTTGCAAGATGCTGGAATTCTCGCTGGTATTCCGTAACCGACTTTGATCCCTGCTTTAGTAGAAGAAACCTCTGCTCAAGCTCATCTCGGGCCGATGTAGGGATAAAGTGCTCCAAGAAAACACCCGATAATTCACTCCTACTTATCTCTGTGTAGACCCGACCTTGGAAGGTAGAGCCCATGAGGGACTTCCACCACCTCTTAGCATGTGAGTCCAAGACAGACACCGCCAATGTCACTGCCATATTGGTCGGGCAACGGATACCAGCCAACAACTCCTGAACCGTGTCTAGCCATTCCTCTATACGTACGGCTGACTCCGTCCCAAGGTAGGCGGGAGGGGAGAGAGCCCGGAAGGTGCTCAGCCAGTTGGAGCTCGGGTCCTGTTGTTGCACCGGGGGCTGCTGCGCCCTAAAAGCATCGAGGATGGCAGTGAGTGTCAGCCCCAACTCAGATTGTTGGAACTGAGTGGGAGTGGGTATGGAGGGCGTAGGAGTGCCTCTCACCTGCTCAACGAGCGCTGGAATCTACACATAAAATGCAAATGTATGGTCAGGTTGGCTAATCTTAAGGTCAAAGTTGGACATACTTAGCGTGAATTACATATGGGCACACCACTGCTTCCGCTAAGTCAGTTTGTCCCCAAACTGACTAATCAAACGGTGGTGGCACCATTGTTGAATGACTTCTTTAGTTGAGGATCGTGGCTCTGATACCATTTGTAAGACCTCCCTCCCGGATCCCAAAACACGGCACGCAGGGGGAGTCTTATGCCTGGAACAGCCGCCTTGCGGTAGCATTAGCACACGGGCTAACCTGTACCACAAGACGCCTATTCCGCCGGCTACAACAATATCAATAGAACATGTCAACCCAACCAAATATGATAAGCAAGAGAAGAAAGACTCTGAGGAAGGATCTGAGGAATGTGCAAGCGAAGAAAGACTCTGGTGCTAAGAAGACAGAGTTCAAGGTGCCGACTACCTCGAAGTCTGGGTATCATAAGTTACATAACAAGGCTAGGACTTCGGGTCCAGCCCCATCTTCCGGTGCTTCAGGGGTAACTATGAGCCAAACCCCGGGCACATGCTATATTTGTGGAAAGTCGGGACACTTTGCCCGAGACTGTTGGAGCGTACGTCCAAAGTCTGAGAGGAAGCCGGGAGCAACCTATGAGGAGAAGAGTAAGGCGGTGGAGTCAACCGCATCCCACTATGCTCCGGCTCAACCTAGAGTCTATAACCTTAGCCAGCAGGAGACCATAAAGCAAGCTGATATGGTGACAGGTACGGTTTAAATTTATAGCAAGTGAGCTTTAACTACTTGTTACCTTGCGCATGTTAGCTTATTACTGTTTGTATTAGGCTGTGTTTTGATTTGTGATAATCCAGCGAGAGCACTCTTTGATATGGGAGCTTCACACTCCTTTTTGTCTGAAAGATTTATATCGTGTATCGGAGTACCTTCTTCGATGGCAAAGGACAAACTGGATGTGTTGTTGTCAAATGGGTGTTCGATGCGCGCGGATAGAGTCTGTGGCATAAAAATACGAATTGGAAATCAGGATTTCAACTTGCAAGCATCATTACTGCCACTAGTGGAGTTCGACGTGATTTTTGGTATGGATTGGCTCTCGGAGAAGCATGCATACAATGATTGCAATCGTAAGTAGGTCAAATTGGGAACTGGTCATGAGACGACATTTGCGGGCTTGAAAGGGTCGAGCAAGATTTTGATGTCTGCTCTTCAGGTGGTTAAGGCGGTTCGTGTTGGTGAAGAGCTGTTCTTCATGCTAGTGGAGGCTTCGAAGCCTAAGCCTGCTTTGGACAGTATCCCAGTAGTATCTGAGTACCCTGATGTGTTCCCTGGCGATCTCCCTGGAGCCCCACCTCAGCGGGAGATTGACTTCACTATTGAGCTAGTGTCAGGTGCCAAACCTATATCATGCTCTCCATATCAGTTAGCGCCTAAGGAGATGGCGGAGCTGAAGGTTCAACTTCAAGAGTTATTGGAACAGGGTTATGTGCGTCCAAGTTCATCGCCTTGGAGCGCACCGGTCCTTTTTGTTAAGAAGAAAGACGGAAGCTTGTGACTCTGTATCGATTATTGAGAGCTGAACAAGTTAACAGAGAAGAACAAGTACCTGATCCCAAGGATTGATGATCTGTTTAATCAGTTAGTCGAGTCATCGGTGTACTCGAAATTGGATCTTAAATCTAGATATTATCAGCTGAGGATAAGAGAAAGTGATATCCCCAAGACAGCGTTCAGCATGAGATACGGGCATTATGAGTTTACCGTCATGCCGTTTGGGCTGACTAATGCACCATCCATGTTCATGGATCTGATGAACAGAACTTTCAGAGAGTACCTGGATCACTTCGTGATCGTCTTTATTGATGATATATTGGTGTACTCGCAGAGTGAGGAGGACCACTTCAAGCATCTGCATTTGGTGTTGGAGATGCTGAGGAGGAACCAACTGTATGCCAAGTTCTCCAAATGCGAGTTTTGGTTGTCCTCAGTAGCGTTCCTTAGTCATATAGTTAGTGAAGAGGGAATTGCGGTGGATCCGGCAAAGATAGTTGCTATACGGGAGTGGCCTGTGCTGTCTATGGTAGCGGAAGTCGGGAGTTTTCTGGGGCTTGCCGGCTATTACAGGCACTTCGTGGAGAATTTCTCGCAGATAGCATTACCCATCACAACTCTGACGAGGAAAGAGCAGAAGTTTATTTTGACGTCTGAGTGCGCACAAGCTTTCAAAGAGTTGAAAAGCCGGTTGACCACGGCGCCTGTTCTAAGTTCGCTGAGTGGGACCGAAGGCTTTGAGATCTACAGTGATGCTTCGGGCAGTGGATTGGGTTGTGTTCTACTACAGCTTGGAAGTGTAATAACTTATAGCTCGCGTCAGTTGAAGGTACATTAGAGGAATTATCCGGTCTATGACTTGGAGTTAGCGGCTGTGATATTTGCCCTGAAGCTGCGGAGGCATTACTTGTATGGTATGAAGGTCGATATCTATACCGACCATAAGAGCCTGAAGTACTTATTGGATCAAAAGGATCTGAACATGCGGCAGCGGAGATGGATGGAGTTCCTGGGGGACTACACATTCAAGATTCATTATGTGCCTGGGAAAGGCAATGTGATTGCGGATGCGTTGAGTCGCAGAGCCCCTGCGCAAGCCAACTGGTTGTCGGTTCACGACGAGTGTTTACTTTGGGAGTTGGAGGCATTAGAGATCTCTTGTGTTGACAAGCAGACTAGTGCCGAAGCGCAATTAAACTGCACTGAAGTTCAGTATGACATGGCTGATCGGATTCGGCGGGCTCTGGATTTGGATGGCCACATGAAGCAAATCATGGTTGAGGCTTTGGATGTGTTAAATTCCCAATTTAATGTTGTGGATGGATTGTTATGGAAGGATAGTCATTTGTGTATCCCAAATGTAGGCAAACTGCAGGTGGAATTGATGTACGAGGCTCATCATACCAAGTACTCGATTCACCTAAGGAGCACGAAGATGTACCGTGATATGAAGAAGTTGTTCTGGTGGCCAGGAGTTAAGAAGGACGTGGCACTTTATGTGGCAAACTGTCAAACATGCGCCTTGGTGAAGGCAGAGTGCCAGAAGCCCGGAGGTTTTTTGAATTCCTTGCCTATCCCGGAGTGGAAGTTCGACGATACTATTATGGACTTTATGCATGGGTTGCCAAGGTCGCAGAAGGGAAACGACGCCATCTGGGTGATCGTAGATCGATTGACAAAAGTGTCGCACTTCATTCCGAATAGGAAGGATGATTCAGTGGAGAAATTGGCAAAACTTTATGTGGATAACATTGTTCGACTTCACGGTGTGCCCCGCAGCATCATGAGTAACCGAGATGGGCGGTTCATGTCCAATGACTGGAGGTTGTTGCAACAAATGT
The DNA here is from genome assembly GCA_039583875.1 of Platanthera guangdongensis. Classification (NCBI taxonomy): domain Eukaryota; kingdom Viridiplantae; phylum Streptophyta; class Magnoliopsida; order Asparagales; family Orchidaceae; genus Platanthera; species Platanthera guangdongensis. The sequence goes on along the minus strand of CM077165.1, from coordinate 39,113,715 downwards.
TGGGAACCAAGCTGAGTTTCAGCACGGCCATTCATCCGCAGACGGATGGTCAAACCGAGAGAGTCAACAGGACGATGGAAGACATGTTTTGCATGTGCATCTTGGATTTCGGGAAGCAGTGGGAAGATCACCTGAACTTGGTGGAATTTGCTTATAACAACAGCTATCAAGCTAGCATTCAAATGGATCCCTTCGAGGCCTTTTATGGTAGGAGATGTCGCACGTCGTTGTCATGGTTTGAAACAGGTGAGTCAAAGTTGTACAAGCGGCAAGAAGTGGAAGATGCAACCTCGTTGGTACGAACTATTCGAGAAAGATTGCTAATTGCTCAGGACCGGCAAGCTAAGTACTATAATGCTAAGCATAGGAACGTTGAGTTCGCTGTTGGCGATTGGATGTATTTGAAGATTAAACCATTTAAGGGCGTCTCACAGGCACGACACTTGAAGAAGTTAAGCCCGAGGTACCTTGGACCGTTTGAGGTTCTGGAGCGGATTGGAGAAGTAGCTTATCGATTAAAGTTATCAGTGGAACTGAGTAGGCTACACGACGTATTCCACATATCGGTGTTGTGGAAGGCGGTGCAAGAACCTTCGTAAGTGATTGTCTCCGATCAAGTACCAGTTGATAATGGGTTGACGACGAAGGTCAAGCCCGTTCGTATTGAGGACTCAGAAGTCAAGCGACTGCGTAATAAAGACATCAGGATGGTCAAGGTCCGTTGGGACAACTGTGCAACACCCTCATCCGTCGTATGGCATATAACAGAAGGTCCAGCTGGAACCCGACGTCATATACCACGGACAGACGGAAGGGGTACGTATTAATAACCAAACTATCCAATTTAGACAACTCGTCCTACACAGAGCATGCTAGCGGAAGATTTTAAAAGTAGAAAGAACCCAAACTGAATAAACAATTTACATGAATGTCCACAATCGCTACCACAGGAATGAAATAAAAATACATTGAAAGTTACATGGCCTTATGGCCTTACAATAGTTCACTTATCAAATAGTGTCTTACATACATCGGCTCGCAGGCCGGCCACACATGACAAAATAAAAACAACTATACGCTAAGGCCTTCAAGGTCCAGCACGGCAACACGGGCTCCAGCCCGCTATCTTGCACTCGGTTCCGTAGCACCTGCAAGCAACATTTCACCGCACGGTGGCAAACAGGCAACGGTCAACTAAAGCCGACCAAATTTTAACGACCCCGTCCCTTTCTCGGGATGGCGGTGCTCATTCCCTGCATATCATTAGCCCAGCTAAACAATTATGTATAAACATACTTCACCACATATGTAGGCTCGCACGGCCAAACACCTCGTGCACTCAGGGCACATTAACGGTGAATCCTGACACTTCAGCGTCTTCACCACCACCCCCAGGATGGCAACAACATGAGCATTTTAGCCTTCCTGACCAGTGTCTAAGGCTCCCAACTATGCCAACGGCCAGTCCCCTTTTCGGGTCTCTCGCATCGAACCACATAGCCCAGGTACAATTCCACTTGCCCGTTGCTCAACCGCGTAGTTCACCTTAAGACGTACGCACGGGCCAAGCTTCTCTCGGATCCTAATATTCCAACCAATCACATAACCCAGTTATGTTCAAGGCCGGTTCCCAGACTGCCAAGTTAGCAGAACAACGATTCCGCTCAGTTTTTCGGGTGCGCCTTGGAGCTAACCTCCAAGGATCCCTGCTGAAATCTACCGCGTAGAAACCCGAAAACCCCAAAGAATGGAGTCTTCTCCGGCAAATCATAATAAATGCAACATCGCCGATCAAGACCAACATGTTCGGGTAGGCTTCACACAATATGTCTATGCCCGTACTGTTGGAACACCCTATTACTAATTTGGGTCAGGATCACTATGTCTCTACGAATCTGTGTTTGACCTTCTGTATAGCTTAATAGGTCAATTAGAATTGAGTCTAAGGGATCAGGAGTCTAGGTTTGGAAGCTGCCCTGAAGACCAAAGTTTTTCTCGAGACTAAGTCCAATCGTCGAGCTCAGCACGACGTTTCGTCGAACTCCGGTCGACGATCGTCTAGCTCAACTTCGACAGATCGTCGAGCTCCATTCGACGATCGTTGAGCTCAAACCTCATAATATCGTCGAGCTCCACTCGACGATCGCTGAGCTCAGGTCGACGATTTTGTCTCTGCACTGGATCCTTATCTCTGAGCTCAGTTCGACGATCTTTGAGCTCAGATCGACGATTTCTTTGCTGCTTGCATTTTCCAGTTCGCTGAGCTCAGCTCGACGATAGCAGAGCTCAGTTCGACGATTTCAGTTATCTTTCAGAATTCAAATTCAAATTAGATAGAAGTTATTCTGCATTTAATTCAGAAGATCTGCCAGCCGTTTTCATTTACTTCTGGAGCAAGTTTCAAGGGATTCTTCAAGGAACAAATCAGTGGACTTTCCTTTAGAAGAAATTATGCAATTAAGGCTGTAATCAATACAGACCAACGGCTATCTTTGACAGAGTAATATCCTATTCAGACACAGAGAATAAAAGAGAGAATGTTTTTTTTAATAAAAAGAGATTGACAAGAACAGGACACAACTTAATATACAGAGACTCTTTGAAAATAGTCTGTCAACAAGAATTCAGAAGAACACTCATCAGAGAGATCAAGCTTTCAAGAAATCTTCAGATCTCTCCAGCTCTTAAAGTGTTCAAGGCCAACATCATTTCAAGACTCCAGACACTCAACATTTCAGCTTGCTGAAATCATCTTTTGCTGGAAATCTATCTTTGAAGGCCTATCACCCTCAGCAAAGCTCATCTTCCTGAAGATCAAGGACTCAGGGGGAGCTTTGAAATCAATCCACTTAGTCTTCTCAGTTGTTTGAGAAAAGAGAAGACTGCCATCACTCTCTCACCCTCACTCTATAAAGGGTTTTTCAAACTTCCTTCAAAAGTTTGAATCTGGTTTTTGAGCACCTTGTCAAAAGCTCATTGGTGGCAAGACACCTGATCAAAAAATCTGTTTTGGTTTTTGAGCACCTTATCAAAAGCTCATTGGTGCCCAGGACACCTGATCAACTCATCCTGCAGTGGATTCCTACCTAGGGTAGTAGAAGAGTGGATGTACCCAAGTTTGGGGAACCACTATAATTCCTTGTGTCATCTGGTTCTGCATGTTTTCTTTCTGTTTCTGGCCTAGATTTTCTTGTGCTTAGTTTCTGCATAGCTTGGTTTTGTGATTAATTTTATTTCTGCTTCCCTGCTTACACTCATTACAGCAATTATTGTAAAGCTTTGCAAAAGTTTTTCTTTGTATTTTAAAAAGCACCATATACTCTATTCACCCCCCCCCCCCCTTTAGAGTATATCTGATCTAGTTTCCTCTTTCAATTGGTATCAGAGCCAGGTTGGTTAAACATACCATATCTGTTTGGTTGTACAGGCTAATACCTGAACCCCAAGATCCCAATCTAGATCCTTCTTTTATATTTCATTATTAGATTTAGCTTGCACAAGTCATGGCCCAAAACAAAGATTATGCTAGCACCAGACCTCCAGTGTGCAATCTGTCAAAGTTTGCACTTTGGAAAGCAAGGATTAGACTCTACATGAATTCTATTGACGAAGACATTTTTAATTCCGTTTTGACAGTGTGTCCAAGACCTCCAGAGGGCACAAGCACAAATGCTGTTCCACCTCCATCAGGAACAGATGCTGACATCAAAAAGTGGAAAGTAGCTGATGCCAAGGCAATGAACATCTTAGCTCAGACAATGTCAGATGACATTTTTCAAAAAGTAGCTGAATGCAATTCAGCCAAGGAAATTTGGGACAAGCTCTCAGAAATTGTCTCTGGCTCAGCTGATGAGAGAAAGGATAGAAGATCTCATCTCATCTCCCAATATGAGAACTTCAAGAAGGGAGAAACAGAGTCATTGGGAGACATGTACAACAGACTGAGTCTAATTGTCAGTGAACTGAGGACATTAGACAAAGAGATCTCACTGACAGAACTTAATGACAAGATCCTAATGTGCTTCCCCAGCACTTGGGATTCAAGAATCTGGCCAATTAAAGATGCCAGAAGTCTGAATGAGATCACCACTGAAGCCTTGTTGGGTAAGCTCAAATCTTATGAGCTACTCATCAAGAACAGAGAAGAAGAACAGAAGGCTGCTTCACCAGCCACAAGAAAGGAGAAGACTATAGCATTCAAGGCAACTGAGGATCTGCCTGAAGAAAAAGGAACAGCCAATGATGAACTTCTCAGCTTGTTGGCCAAAAGATTCTATAAGATGGCCAGAAAGGACTTCAGAAGAAGATCATACAAGGAGCAGGATAAGCCAAGGTATGACAAGTCCATTGGCAATAGCAAAGACATCATTTGCTTTGGTTGCAGGAATCCAGGGCATATGGTTCCTGACTGTCCAGAGAACAAGAACAAGGACAGAAGGGACAGAAAAGAAAGAAGAAAGGAGAAGGACTCCAAAAGGAATGGAAGTAGCAAACCTTCCTCCAGCGGAAATAAGCACACAAGGAAAGGATTTGTTGCTGAATCCTGGAGTGAGACTGAAGAGGAGTCAGAAGCCTCTTCCAGCTCAAGTGATGATGAGGATGATGCAGAGGAAAAGGAGTTCTGCATGATGGCAATCAATGCCTCACAACACAACTCAGAGGAAGAGGAGTCAGAGTCAGACTCAGAGACTCAACCTGAAGAAGATCAGGTAATCAGCTCTTTTGATTTTACTTCAGAAGATTTTAAACTTGAATTTAAAGCACTATGTTTAGACCTGCTAAAGTCTGAGAAAGAGATCATCTCTCTCAGAAATCAATTATCTGAACAAAATATTTTAAAATCAGAAAACCTCAAACTCTCTCAGGAGTTGGAGAACTATAGGGAACAGATAGCTTCACTGAAGAGTGAGCTCTCTGAGGCCAAGAAGCTTGAAGAATCTCTCAATGGAGAAGCATCAAGCTGATGGACATCACAAGCACAGTGAACTCAAGATTCAACAGTACACTGGGCTTGGGTGCCTCATCCAGCCAACCTATTGTTCTAACAACCCCTATCAAGTTCATTTCTGACAAGGGAAAGGGAGTTGTAGAGGTTGCCAGGAAAAATTCTGATCTGCCTCAGAAAACTAAAGTCCAGCACAAATCGTCGAACGGAGATCGACGATCGCCGAATGAAGATCGACGATCGCCGAACACAGCTCGACGATCTCAGGGAAAATCGTCGAACGCTGGTCGACGATCTCAACCAAAGTCGTCGAACGAAGCTCGACGATCTCATGTACCTGACCTCACCCATAGTCGACCGTCGAACGGAGCTCGACGATCTGACCCAAGATCGTCGAACTCAGCTCCAAGATCATCGAATAGAGGTCAGAGCTCTGGAAAATTTCTCAAAGGCAAATCAAAATTGAATCCTGAGGGTTCTTCATCCCAAGCCTTCAACCCTTATACTGAATGGATTCTACCTCCAAGGAGATATCATCCTGAAGGATATAAGAGTCAGCCAGGGATATCTTTCATCTCTGAATTTAAAGGTTATCAAACTAGGCCCAAGGTAAACTGGGTCAAAAACAAGTGAATTATTTTATGTGCAGGTGAAGACCTATCCAACATTTAACCAGCAATGGTATTTGGATAGTGGGTGCTCTAAGCACATGACAGGGAACAAGGACAACCTAAATTCCTTTAGAGCCAAGCTTGGACCCAAAGTTATCTTTGGTGACTCCAACTTTGGACAAACTAAAGGATATGGAGCAGTCCAGATTGGTTCTGTAACCTTCAAGAAAGTAGCATATGTCGAAGGACTGAAGCACAACCTAATCAGCATCAGTCAGCTATGTGATGAAGGCTACCAGGTGACCTTCAGCAAAACCTTATGCAAAATCAAGTCAGAGGACAACACAACTGTGTTGACAGGTAAAAGGAAAGGTAACATCTACCTAGTAGATTTTCTTTCAACTACTATAAATATCTGTTTATTCAATTCAGTCTGTAGACCAAATATTTTATGGCATAAGAGACTAGGACACCTAAACCTTAGAACTATTGCTAGGCTATCCAAGGACAACCTTGTTAGAGGACTACCTTCTGGCCCCTACAAGAAGGAAGGACTCTGCAAGGCTTGTCAATTAGGCAAGCAAACTAAAAACAGTTTTAAGTCACTTAATAAGAGTGATTCACCTAGGATATTGTATCTGTTACACATGGATCTATTTGGACCCATCACAGTACAAAGCCTAGGAGGGAAATCCTACACTTTAGTGATTGTAGATGACTTCTCTAGATTCACTTGGGTGTTCTTTCTAAGGAAGAAGTCTGATAACTTTAAGTGTCTGACAGAGTTTCTCAAATGTATAAAGATTGAGTTCAATACTCACATTGCCCTGATCAGAAGTGATCATGGGACAGAGTTTGATTCTCTTCTTATGCAAGAGTTCTGTCAGAGTGAAGGGATCAGGCATACTTTCTCAGCTCCTAGAACTCCTCAACAAAATGGGGTAGCTGAAAGGAAAAATAGAACCCTTATTGAATCTGCCACTACATTGTTGTCAGATGCTCATCTACCTCTATCCTTCTGGGCAGAGGCAGTGAACACCTCCAACTATGTGCTGAACAGAAGTCTGATACATAAACTGAAGGGAAAGACTCCCTATGAATTACTCAAAGGGAAGAAACCTAAAGTTGACTATTTCAGAATTTTTGGTGCATTTGCTATATTCACAATAATGATAAGAAATATTTAGCAAAATTTCAAGCCAAAGCTGATGAAGGAGTGTTTCTGGGATACTCCATGATCAGCAAGGCCTATAGGGTCTATAATAAATCATCATTGAAAATTGAGGAATCTGTTCATGTTTCTTTTGATGAAACTAACATGTCTTTCAAGGAGAAGATTTCTTCTACCATAGAACCTTTGCAGGAACACTCTCTAGTTGAAGATATGAACAAGTTACAGGTTGCTCAAGAGAATGAAAGCAGTGAAGATGAAGGGAATGCTCAACACATTGAAGCTCAACTTGAAGAGCCAGTTGTTGTACCACAAGAGGAAACAACAACACAGGTTGGTGAACAATCAACACCCCCTGTTGATTTAGTAACATCAAGAGACCATCCAATTTCCCAAATAATTGGAGAAATCTCAGCTGGTGTGCAAACCAGAAATCAGGTCAACCAAAACCTGTTGCACACCTGCTTCCTTTCTCAAATTGAAGCCTCAGTCCATTCAAGATGCAGAGCAAGATCCACACTGGATCATTGCCATGCAAGAGGAGTTGCATCAATTTGAGAGGAACAAAGTATGGGAACTAGTGCCAAAGCCAAGGATCATTCCATTGTTGGAACAAAATGGGTATTCAGAAATAAACTGGATGATCAAGGAGTAATAATAAGGAACAAGGCAAGGCTAGTTGCCCAGGGATATTCTCAAGAAGAAGGAATTGACTACGACCAGACTTTTGCACCTGTTGCAAGATTGGAAGCCATCAGAATTTTTCTAGCTTATGCAGCTCACAAAGGCTTCAAGGTTTATCAGATGGATGTCAAGAGTGCCTTCTTGAATGGAGACATCAAAGAGGAAGTCTATGTCAGACAACCTCCAGGTTTTATCTCTCCAACTTACCCTGATTATGTTTTTAAACTACATAAAGCATTATATGGTCTCAAGCAAGCTCCTAGAGCATGGTATGAGACCCTAGCATGCTTTCTCTTGGAAAATGGTTTTATAAGGGGTAGAGTAGACCAAACTCTTTTTATTAGAACCCATAAGTCCCATACCCTACTAGTACAAATTTATGTAGACGATATCATTTTTGGTTCTACTGACTCAAAATTGTGCAGAAGGTTTTCTAACCTAATGCATTCTAAATTTGAGATGAGTAGCATGGGTGAGCTATCCTTCTTCCTAGGATTGCAAGTCAAACAACATGCTGAAGGCATCTTTATTTCTCAAACCAAATATGCTAATGAGTTGGTTAAGAAATTTGGCATGTCTGAGGCATCTTGTATGAAAACACCCATGCCTACCAATGCTGTATTGGATGCTGATGAACATGGGAAACCAGTTGATCAGACAACATATAGAGCAATGATTGGCTCTCTGTTGTATCTTACAGCTAGTAGACCAGATATAATGTTTGCTACATGTATATGTGCTAGATTCCAAGTTAGCCCTAGAGAGTCACACCTCACATTAGTAAAGAGGATTCTTAGGTATGTTAAAAGTTGTCCAAATCTAGGTCTCTGGTATCCAAAAGATTCAGCATTTGAGTTAACTGGATTCTCTGATGCTGATTATGCTGGATGCAGAATTGACAGGAAAAGCACCAGTGGAACTTGTCAGTTCCTTGGTGATAGACTTGTCTCCTGGTTTTGCAAGAAACAAACATCTGTGTCAACTTCAACTGCTGAAGCTGAATATATGGCTGCAGGCAGTTGTTGTTCACAAATATTGTGGATTCAAAATCAACTCCTAGACTATGGTTACAACTTAGAGAAGTCAAAAATATTTTGTGACAATACAAGTGCTATTTCCATAGCTCAAAATCCAGTCCTCCATAGTAGGACAAAACACATAGAGATTAGGCATCACTTCTTAAGGGACAATGTTGAAAAGAATAAAATTGAACTGCATTATATCCCAACTGATTTACAAAGGGGAGATATTTTCACCAAGCCCTTGGATGAAAAGAAACACACCTTCTTCCTAAATCAGTTAGGAATGTTAGATGGAGGAAGTCTTAAATAATATCCAAGATTTTGAAAGCTAAAAATTGACCAAGACTAGGCAAAAATTCTGATTTTCCTTAGTGTCTAGAATTTTCTGATCTCTGAACTGCGCTCGACGATTTCCCCAAAGATCGTCGAACGGAGTTCGACGATTTCCTGAATCGTCGAACGGAGTTCAGCGCTCCTCAGATAGTATGAACTATCTCTTCTGGTCAACGATCGTCGAACGGCGCTCGACGATCTTGTTCCCTGAACGATCGTCGAACGGAGCTCGACGACCTTTCCAGATCGTCGAACGGAGATCGACGATGTTGGAGTCTCTTCAGATTCCTTTAGAAGCCTCGATCGTCGAACTGAGTTCAACGATCTTTCCAATTCTGCGTCGAACCCTAATATAAAACTCATTTTTCGCCGTCGTTCTCTCTTGCGCTTTCAATTTCTCTGCAAAATTTTCTTCCCTCCAAACAGTTCTACGCTTGTTCGGTTTGTTTGTTAAGTTTTTGCAGGTACCATGGCCGTCTCAGTTGCTGTCCTCGCCGCCATGAAGTTTGATGCAGGGTTTGACATTGATTTGGACTCCTTCAACACCACTGATCAAGTCTTCCAGGACATCCTGAGTTTATTCAAAGATCAGCAGTTATCTGCCCTCATGACCACAAGAATCAAACTTGCCTCAGATGAAATAAAGGAATGGGTATATACTGCACACAACCTTGACAACAACACCATTGTTGGATCTATTGCTGGCACCCAGGTACCTCTGACCCCAACAGTCTTAACAGAGGTTTTTGGTTTAAGAAATGGTGAAGACTCTGCTGAACTTTCTGGAGAAGAATTTTCTGATATACTTGCCAGGATGGGTCATCCTGAGGGAAACCCTAGCAAGTTGTTTAAGAGGAACCTGTCAGTTGAATACAGGTTCCTGGCAGATGTTGTAGGCAAGGTCCTGTTGGCAAAACATTCTGCACATGACACCATCTCCAGACATCAGCTCTGCCTCATGGGAGCTCTGGTAGATAGGAAAAGCTTGAACTGGGGAGAGGTCTTCTTTGACCTGATAAAGAAAAAGATAAACAAAACCTTTGTGAATTTTGGAAGAATTCTGGGAGTCTTCTTTCAGGCAAAGTGCCCTACTCTGCTGGTCTCCTCTGGAGTGCACATCAATGCCTCCAAGAGACTCACATGTGCCCTATTTGGGAAATGGGATAGGCAGATTAGCAAGCCCAGCAGGCCCTCTTCAACTGCCCCTTCAGGCACCAGGACTCAAGGAGTCACTCCCCCCCAGGTCTCTGCTCCTGCAGAAGACCTGCCTGCTGCTAGTGCTGCTTCTCCTCCTCCTCCAAGTCCAACCCTACCTATTCCATCCACCACTCCAGCTCCATCCATAATTACAATCTCCAGCCCATCTCCAACCTCTATTACATCTCCAGCAACCACTTCATCACCTCCAGTTGACCACTTCCACCCATTATTCTCATATCCACCTCCAGATGTCACCTCATCCCCATCCATACCATCCTTCACACTTCTGGATGAATCCTACATGGATGATTCCCCCTCTTCTCCTCAAGAATTACCCTCCACCTCAACATCTTTCCAAGATCTCCTCCACCACATCCTTGACCAACCCACTTTCACTCCCTCCATATCCCTCCCTTTGTCCTCCATCTCCACAATCCCCTCTCCTAAGTCATTCATTCCACCATTCAGCCCTCCACCTCCAGCTTCTTCAGCCATCCCTGTACCCTCTGCCTCTGCTCCTCTTCTTGAGCAAGTAGATCTTTCAGCCCTTGCTGACAAGCTGTATGAGCTCATTGCCCCCAGGCTCTCCCTCCTCTTGGAGACCTCTTTGGCTCCTCTACACTTGTCAGTGGCAGCCCTCTCTGCCAGGCTTTCTTCTCTCCTTCCTCCAGCAGCCCCACCAGCAGTTTGCCTTGATCCAGAGGTATCTGCATCCAGGCAGGGGGAGATGCCCTATGACGCCAGCCTTCATGCTGCTGTTGCTGCTGCCTCTGCTCCTGCTGCTGCTGCTGCTGCTGCTGTGCTTGTATCTTCTGCTCCAGTTGCTGTGCCTACTCCAGTCTTAGCAATAGACCTAAGGTCTTTGCTATCTGCATTTGATACTGCATACTACAGCTACCTTCCAGAAGCCATTGTTGTCCAGCCCTCAGAAGATCTATCTAAGGCAATGGTGCCCTTCTCTGGCTGTGACCCCAACATTCTTTCATCCTTTGTACTCTCAGTGATGACTGCTGCTGCTGCTGATAAAGAAAAGGTTGAATCTGCTTCTGAAATTGTTCTTGCTGCTGCTGAAGACAATGTTCCAACTGCTACTGAAAATCAAATTGTTTCTGATGAGCCCATTTTCCAGGATTCTCTGATGACAGAGGCTGCTGTTTTTGAGCCTGCTGTAAATGTTGTTGTTGTTTCTGAACCTGCTGCTGCCATAATTCCTGAAATAACCAGTGTTGCTTCTACTGCTGCTCCAGTATCTGTTGTTATATCTACTGCTGTATCTGTTTCTATTGCTCCTGCTTCTGCCCCATCTGCTGCTGTTCAACTAAAAGAAAATCTGATGAAAAGGATTGATGCTTTATATGATGCTCAAAGCTCTGAATCTGATGACTACAACACTGCTTCTGATGATTCTTCTGCCACCATTGCAAGGAAAAGGAAGGCAAGAAGTAAGGCAATGAAGAGGGTTCCACCTGCCAAAGTTAGAGATGATAATGATGTTCCTTACTATATTCTGCACAACTGCCCAATTACTGAGCATTGGATGCAGTTCTCTAAGAATCAGCTAAAGGCTATGAAGAAGAAAAGGAAGTATGAGAAAGGTTCCACCCAGTCCAAGCACCCTCATCCTCCTCCACCACCTCCACCTGATGCAGGTGCAGGTGGCAGCTCTGCAAGATCAGGCCCAGCTAGAAGCCAGGCTCCCTACCAACCTCATGCTAGAACATATCAAAGGGAAAGCCAGTCTAGGGGCTCTTACTCTAGAAGGGGAGGATATAGGGGAAATCAAAGAGAGACTCAGGTTTACTCCAAAGGGCATTCCAGGCAGCACCCTTATTCCAGGGGAGGACATGTTCCTTCCGATACATCTTCTGGTCCACCCCCCCATTCCCCTACAAGCTCAAAGAAACTGTGACTGCCAGGACTCCTCAAGATACTTCTTCCAACAGGTATGAGCCACATGTTCCATTTGAGGACCCTGAGAAGAATCCTGTTGCTTGGACTGCTAGAATGAAAGAGTTGGCTGCATTAGATCAAATAAAGAAAGCCAGAGAGCAAGGCCTAGACACCTCTAATATATCTACAATGTCAGAACAAAGACAGAAAGAACTAGAAAGATATGCCTCCAGTAAATTTTTTGATGCAGACAGGTACATGGAGTTGCATCCAGCTGCAGTGGTTCCCAGGACATCAAAGCAAACATATTTGGGAGCAGCTGATGATACCAGATCCAAGCAAGAAGCTTTAAATCCTAACAGAGAAATCAAGTTGGTAAAAGGCAAAGAGAAAGAGTAACTCTGTAAGGTGACAATTCTTGGTTTTTCTGACTGATATCTGGATGACATATATATATATATCTCTGTGATGGTTCTGTAATGTCTAGCTACTGTTGTTTTTGTATTTTTCTGATTGTATAATGTGGTTTGATTTTTCCAAAGTCTGTAAATAGTTTTCCTAACCCAAATAGGGAGAGATTGTTGGAACACCCTATTACTAATTTGGGTCAGGATCACTATGTCTCTAGGAATCTGTGTTTGACCTTCTGTATAGCTTAATAGGTCAATTAGAATTGAGTCTAAGGGATCAGGAGTCTAGGTTTGGAAGCTGCCCTGAAGACCAAAGTTTTTCTGGAGACTAAGTCCAATCATCGAGCTCAGCACGACGTTTCGTCGAACTCCGGTCGACGATCGTCTAGCTCAACTTCGACAGATCGTCGAGCTCCATTCGACGATCGCTGAGCTCAAACCTCATAATATCGTCGAGCTCCACTCGACGATCGCTGAGCTCAGGTCGACGATTTTATCTCTGCACTGGATCCTTATCTCTGAGCTCAGTTTGACGATCTTTGAGCTCAGATCGACAATTTCTTTGCTGCTTGCATTTTCCAGTTCGCTGAGCTCAGCTCGACGATAGCAGAGCTCAGTTCGAAGATTTCAGTTATCTTTCAGAATTCAAATTCAAATTAGATAGAAGTTATTCTGCATTTAATTCAGAAGATCTGCCAGCCATTTTCATTTACTTCTGGAGCAAGTTTCAAGGGATTCTTCAAGGAACAAATCAGTGGACTTTCCTTTAGAAGAAATTATGCAATTAAGGCTGTAATCAATACAGACCAACGGCTATCTTTGACAGAGTAATATTCTATTCAGACACAGAGAATAAAAGAGAGAATGTTTTTTTTAATAAAAAGAGATTGACAAGAACAGGACACAACTTAATATACAGAGACTCTTTGAAAATAGTCTGTCAACAAGAATTCAGAAGAACACTCATCAGAGAGATCAAGCTTTCAAGAAATCTTCAGATCTCTCCAGCTCTTAAAGTGTTCAAGGCCAACATCATTTCAAGGCTCCAGACACTCAACATTTCAGCTTGCTGAAATCATCTTTTGCTGGAAATCTATCTTTGAAGGCCTATCACCCTCAGCAAAGCTCATCTTCCTGAAGATCAAGGACTCAGGGGGAGCTTTGAAATCAATCCACTTAGTCTTCTCAGTTGTTTGAGAAAAGAGAAGACTGCCATCACTCTCTCACCCCCACTCTGTAAAGGGTTTTTCAAACTCCCTTCAAAAGTTTGAATCTGGTTTTTGAGCACCTTGTCAAAAGCTCATTGGTGGCAAGACACCTAATCAAAAAATCTGTTTTGGTTTTTGAGCACCTTATCAAAAGCTCATTGGTGCTCAGGACACCTGATCAACTCATCCTGCAGTGGATTCCTACCTAGGGTGGTAGAAGAGTGGATGTACCCAAGTTTGGGGAACCACTATAATTCCTTGTGTCATCTGGTTCTGCATGTTTTCTTTCTGTTTCTGGCCTAGATTTTCTTGTGCTTAGTTTCTGCATAGCTTGGTTTTGTGATTAATTTTATTTCTGCTTCCCTTCTTACACTCATTACAGCAATTGTTGTAAAGCTTTGCAAAAGTTTTTCTTTGTGTTTTAAAAAGCACCATATACTCTATTCACCTCCCCCCCCTTTAGAGTATATCTGATCTAGTTTCCCCTTTCACGTACTTCGATTCCGGACTCTATATGCAACACTAGGGGGACTATTCCCATCAACCCCAAGGAACACCGCACACTCGCGGGAGCGGGTTTTCCCTATGCAAAAAGGAAGAGCTTCACATGATCAAGTAGAGAATTGTTACCCTTGTAGCACGCTTTGGCGCCATGGAAACACTACACGGATGGAAATCATCACAACAAACATTCCTCCACCGATCCGCTCTCAGATCTCAAAACTGAAAGATATGGTACCTAAACACCTAGAGGGGGGGGTGAATAGGTGACCTAAACCTTTTTAAAACTTTGTTGGCAGCACAACAGTTATTTCACAGATTACTACAACTAACAGCAATTACAGAAATCAAACAGTCAATCCACAGCACAGCTCAGCACACCACAGCAGACACACTAATTTATAGTGGTTCCCCAATCTTTGGGTACATCCACTTTCCCCCTTCGCCTATCTAGCAGTGTACTAGATTCGGCCAAACTTCTCCACTATCTCAGAACCCAACAAGGTTCTTACACCTCAGGCCCAAAGCCTTACACTCAGCCACAAAGGCCTACACTCAGCCACCCAGGCCTACACTCAGCCAATTAAGGCCTACACTCAGAGTTCTTCAACTCCTACACTCAGGCAACAAGCCCTACCCTCAGCCTTTATAATATAGGCTTACAATTCTCTCAGATCCAATGGATCCTACAAGTTAAAATAGAAATACAATAGCTAACTCTACAACTCAGAAAATAAGAGAGGAGTTGAGAGTTTCTTGAAGAGTTCTTGGAAGAACTCAGTTAGATCCAAACTGACTTAGCTTCCTTCAAAGCTTCTTGAGTTAGAACTGAATTAGTCTGAATCTTCTGCAGTTGTTCCTTGACCTCTGCTTCTTGAGATCCAGATGTTTCTGAATCCTTCTTCTCAGCCTTAGTTCCAAAGACTGAATTCTTGATTGGAGCTCTCTCTCTCCAACTTCTTAGATCTGCAGTTGGACTGACAGATCTTCTTGTGTTGATCCTCTGTGTATCACTTCTTGATTTAATCTGATCAACTACTTTAAGTATTCTCTCAAGCTGTAACTCTTGTTTCTCAATCACAACCCCAGTTTCTGTAAACTATGGATGCCTATTTATAGGCTTCCTTCATGGTAACCGGCTGGTCCGGTTCATAACAGACTTCTGATTTCTCTGACAGTTGCTGTAGACCGGCTGGATCGGCAGCTGTCATGTCAACCAGTCACTTCTTGAAATTCTCTAACTGTCAGATAGTGTCGAGACTTTCTGTTCTTAAGTGTCGACACTTATAGGCCAAGTGTCGACACATGTTGTGTAAGTGTCGACACAAGTCTACAAGGTGTCGACACAATTCCTTGTATGTCTCGACACAGATTCTTCTACATGTGTCGACACTGAAATTGAGTGTCGACACAAATACTTGTACTTCATTCTTTAACTGTATTCTTCTAAGTGTCGACACATCTCCTTTGTGTCGACACATCTTCATGTGTTGAAACTGTCAAGTGTCGACACTGCTTCTTGGTGTCGACACAAGTCTTCACTTTTGTTTCTTCAGCTGAGTGTCGACACATTCCTTTAGTGTCGACACTTGTACTTAGAATATTTTGTAAACTTTTCTGTTCTTTGCTAAGTGTCGACACAGCTCCTTGTGTCGACACTTTCTTTAAGTGTAGAGTCTTCAACTAAGTGTCGACACATTGTGCTGAGTGTCGACACTTTCTTCAAGTGTTGACTCTCCTGTTTGTGTGTCGACACATTGTGCTGAGTGTCGACACTTGTACTTAGATTCTGCAGACTTTTGCTGAGTGTCGACACATCTCCAAGTGTCGACACTTTCTGGTGTAGACTTAGCTCTTCTAGGTGTCGACACTTCTGCTAAGTGTCGACACTGCTTTTCTGCATACTTCTTCACTGAGTGTCGACACAGCTCCAAGTGTCGACACTTTCTGTCTGGTGTCGACTCTTCTTCTCAGGTGTCGACACAATGACTCCAAGTGTCGACACTGCTTGTCTGGGTGTCGACACAAGCTTTCTCAAGTGTCGACACTTTCCCTCTGGGTGTCGACACATGGACTTAGAAACTTTTAGCTTCAGTCTAGTGAATACCTAACCTGCACAAGTAACTCAAACAAACATCAAATACATTATGATGTATATCATTGAGTTAGGTGAGGCTTCTTCAAATCAGGTACATTTGACCAATGTACCCAACAATCTCCCCCTATTTGGAGAAGTCATAACCCTTAGTCAATGATATACACCATTCATAATTAAAAAAAAATTATAAAATGATGAAAAGCAAATTATAATCAACAGGGTTAACATGAACATGTAAAACTTCACACATATACACATTCAACATTCCAGAACAAATAAGAAACAGACATATTTCAGAACAATCATAATATATTTATCATATATTGTTCTAACATTGTTCCTTATACATTTTCAATGTTGTACAAAAATGTTTTTCATTTAAAAGTTTACAACAAGCTTCAAGTTAATTCCTAATCTATTTCTGATCAGGTTCTTTGATAACTATTCCTTTCCAGCTTTAACTTGAGCTTTGACAGCAGCAGCAGCAGCAGGCTCAGCATCAGCAGGCTTCTTGCCTTTGGAGTCCTTCTTCTTTAGTTCTTCAGCCTTGATTTTTTGTCTCTCAAAATAATGATAGGGCTTAGGAAAGTACTTGCTAGGCTCCACAGCTGTAGGAGGTAGCTTTCCTAACTTAGCCTTCCTTCTATACTGGACAATGGCTTCCTGCCTGATCTCATGCTTCCTCCATTCTGCTTCTGAGAACCATTTATTCCTTTCATGAGCATTGTCCTTGGCTGCTTTCCAGGCTGTGAGAATGATGTTCCTAGAAGTAGGGCTCCACTGTTCAAAATCTGGTTTTTGCTCAGCAAGTTCCCTGAACTTCTTCTTTGACAGCCTTGTTTCTTCTTCTTTGTCCATAGCCTCTTGCATAGCTGCTGTAATAGGTTGAGTAACCTTTTATAAATGGACATTGTCCTTGCACCCAGATGGGCTATACATAGTGCTCACCTCTGCATGAATCATTTCAAAATCGGGAGGTGGATAAATGACTTGAGCTACTTCTTGTGGCTCACCTCCAAAGTAGGCAGGGTTCAGTCCAGATTCAGCAACTTCATTATCATCACACAGGGGAGGATATCCAAGTGTAGCCCTGATGGAATTTGATATCCATTTTGCATGTTCAGAACTGGCTTTGACTAACACTCTCTCCCCCTTTATGACTTCTTGGGCTACATGGTCTCTTACATCATCTTTCTGGAACCTGATTTGGCTGTCCAAATACCTTATGCCATCCTTAAAGAAAGGTCTAAGCTTGGTAAGCTGTTCAGAAATGACCTTCTGGAATCCTTGATTGCAGTCTTGACAGCAGCAATTTCTTCTTGAAAAGCTTTATCAAATTCAGCCTTGGCAGCATCAGTAGAAGTAGATGGTTCAGCAGACTTATTCTTTAATTCAGTCACTATAGCATTGTGGGAGGCAGTTAAATTGTCATTCATTCTTAATTGATTTTCCAGCACATATCCCTTGCTTCAATGCTATATCATCTACTTTGTCTTTGATCTGTTCTTGATGTTTAGCCAGGAATACCACTGCATTTCCACCCTTGTGGAAGCAATCATTCATTTCCTTCTTATTCAGGTTCATCTCAAACCTGATTGACTTGATATCTTGAGCTAAATCAAACTGTAAAGACTTGTGGCCTTCATCAATATATGTCTCTATAGCCCTCCTTTGCTCATCCAGCTTAACTTGCATTGCTACCATTAAGCTGCTGTAATCTGTTGATGGAGCTTGTTGGACTAGGGAGTGTTGAGCAACAGTTTGTAGAGCTTTCTTATAGCTCTGACTCCTTCTTTTGAATACAAAGAACTGCTTCTTCTTAGCTTGCTCAGCTTCATCATCCTCAGACTCTGAAGTACTTGCTATATTTACCCTATCCTTAGGGCTTGAGGGTTTGTCAGCTTGCACATCTAGTGCCTTCTCAGTATCTAGCCTTATAGGCTCTTCCTGAACTTCCAGATTCTCCCCCTCAACAGCAGCACCCTTCTCTTCAGTAGCAGCATTCGTCTCTTCATCAGCAGCAGTCTTGTCCATGTCAAAGTCCTCTTGATCTAAATTCAGAAATAGATCTTCCATTGTATATTCTGGGGGTGACTGAGCAGGAGATGTACTGGGTACATTAACTACAGCAGATGTGTCTTGGAGAACAACATCTGGTGCTTGGTTTGCTTGCTGAGTTTGCTGATGAATATCAGACAAATCAGAATCTATTATAGAAAAATCTAAAGTATTGAGGTCAGAAAGTACCTCTTGGATAATGAGAGTAGCTTGCTCACTCTCCAGTGTAGAGGGTTGTTCTACAGCTGGAGGCTCCCCCTGGATGTCAGCTGGCTCTTGAGGAGCAGGTGACTTCTCTGCAGCCTCATCCTCATGATTATCAGGAGTGAAAACCACATGTTCTTCACTACCTGAGCTGCTGGAGGACTCCTGAGTCACAGCAGCTATTTTCCTCTTCTTCTTTGGAGGGGAATCCTTCTTAGAAACTTGTTTCTCAGGGGTGGTCAATTCCTTTGACAGCACCCTTTCCCACCTGGAGAAGATCCTCATGTCCATCCTTCTCATGTGGTTGATTTTTCTACCTGCAGCAGAGCTCATTACCTCTGGTATTGTACCAGCCAGGTAGAGACTAAGTATCCTGCCCAGATTGGGCTTCTTCAGACTTTCCTTTACTTTCTCAAACACAACCATGGACCAGTCTGTTTTGAGGTTGAAGATGATTCTGGTCATAACACTGAACATGGAGGCTGACACCCTGTCATGCCCTCCAGTCTTGCTGAGGAGTACTTTGCCCACAATTTCTGACAGAAACTTTCCTTGAGTATTCATTCCTCTCCTGTTGAAGACTGATCCTATCTTTAGCTTAGGATCTAGTCCACACCAGGTAAGTGCTTCCCTGGTCTTAGATGTTGTTACTTCCTCTTCTTCTGAACTTTAGGTAGCTGAAGTACCTTTCTCAGAGACTTGGGTGAAATCTTGACCTTGGTGCCATGCACCCTTGACTTGATTCTGTAGCCTGAGTCATCTACAGACGCTCCAGTAAGAAATTCAATAACTTCCTTCTTCCATATCTTGGTTGGTTCTGAAACCAAGAACTCCAATCCTGAATCGGTGACTAGGGTTATCACCGATTTGATTTCTTGATCACCGTCGTCGAATGCGCCACGCACCAGTTCATAGCCTTCGTTAACGTTCTCTTCCAGCTTGGGAGCCATTAGGGTTTGGAGAATTAGTCTTTAGAAAAGAGAAATGTCGACACAAGAGTTTTGGTCTCGAAACTTTTGAAAGCGTGTCGACAAACAAAGACAGAACCTATTTATACCTTTCTTGTTTGAAGACGAACAGGCGGGATGAATTTCTAAAGATGTGTCGACACTGTCAATAAGTGTCGACACTGACTTATAATGTCTCGACACACATGTGTCGACACAAGTTTAGTCAACAGATTTTATGTGTCGACACTTGGTTGAGTGTCGACACCACACTACTCGACATGTAGTCGAGACTTTACTTAGAAAATTTTGAGTAAAACTTAAGTGTCGACACCTACTCGACATGTGTTAACACTAACATTCTGAAGTGTCGACACCAGCTTCCTAGATGTGTCGACACCATTTTCCTGAAGTGTCGACACTTACTATTCTGTGTCGACATAGACTTGTCTATGTGTCGACACCTTTTTACTTAGCCAATTTTTAGTTCTGTAAACTTAGTCTAAGTTTATCATACCTAGTTCAATTTTGAACCTATTGAACTTAGCTTCTTCTAAGGGCTTAGTGAACATATCAGCTATCTGATTATCAGTTCTAACATATTCAAGTGCAATATCATTTCTTTCTACATGCTCTCTAATAAAGTGATATTTAATCTCAATATGTTTAGTTCTACTATGTGATACAGGATTGTTAGCTATTGAAATAGCACTAGTAGAATCACAGTAAAGTGGAGTTCTACTTACCTGAAATCCATAGTCTTCTAACTGATGTTGAATCCACAGAAGTTGAGCACAGCAACTTCCTGCAGCTACATATTCTGACTCAGCTGTGGAAATAGCCACACTGGTTTGCTTCTTACTGCTCCATGAAATGAGTCTTCCACCTAGGAATTGACAGGATCCAGTAGTGCTCTTTCTATCTTCTTTGCATCCTGCAAAGTCTGCATCTGAATAGCCTGTTAGATCAAAATCTCCATTCCTAGGGTACCAGAGGCCTAGATAAGGAGTGCCCTTTAGATATCTCAAGATTCTCTTGACTGCAGTCAAGTGAGACTCTTTAGGGCAGGCTTGATACCTGGCACAAACACATGTAGCATACATAATGTCAGGCCTACTTGCAGTCAAGTATAGTAGGGAGCCAACTATCCCTCTATACAAGGTTTCATCTACAGGTTTCCCTGCATCATCCTTGCTTAGAGACATACTTGACCCCATAGGAGTCTTCATGGTACTGGATGAATCCATACCATACTTCCTTATGAGTTCTAGGGTGAACTTGGACTGACATATGGATAGACCACTTCCAGTCTGTTTAACTTGGAGACCCAAGAAAAACTTCAGTTCTCCCATACTACTCATCTCAAATTGACTTTGCATAAGCTTTGCAAACTTTTTGCAAAGGCTACTTTCAGTAGACCCAAATATAATGTCATCTACATATATTTGGACAAGTATGACTTTGCCTCTAGATTCCCTAAGGAATAGAGTCTTATCTATTTTCCCCCTTGAGAACTTGTTCTCAATGAGGAAACTAGATAGGGTTTCATACCAAGCTCTAGGTGCTTGTTTTAACCCATATAATGCTTTCCTAAGTCTATACACATAATGTGGAAGAGTAGGATCAACAAAACCTGAAGGCTGCTCCACATATACTTCTTCCTTTAGATTACCATTTAGGAATGCTGACTTCACATCCATTTGGTATACCTTGAATCCTTGATAGGTTGCATAGGCCAAGAACATCCTTATGGCCTCCAGTCTGGCTACTGGGGCAAAGGTTTGATCAAAATCAATACCTTCTTCTTGCCTATATCCTTTTGCAACCAGTCTTGCTTTATTCTTTATGATGACCCCTTGTTCATCTAACTTATTTCTGTAGATCCACTTAGTTCCTATAACATTGTGGTCTTTAGGCTTTGGAACCAGCTCCCAAACCTTGCACCTTTTGAACTGATTAAGTTCTTCTTGCATAGCTTCAGTCCACTGTGGATCTTGTATAGCTTCTTCAAATTTCTTTGGTTCTATTTGAGACAGAAAACTTGAATATACTACAGCATTCTGATTTCTGCTCCTTGTCTGAACACCTTGTCTTGGATCTCCAATAATCAGCTCTACTGGATGATCTCTTAGATGCCTGTTGGCTGGAGGCATCCTTACTTCTGGTTGTACTTCTACAGCATCTTCATCATGCTGAGTTCCTTGTACTTCTTCAGCTCCTGGTACATGTAGTTCTCCCCCTGGACATAAGCCATCTTCTTCTACTTGCTGTCTTGCAGCAGGTACATCTTCTATGGTTAGCTTGTCCATCTTCTTAGTAAGACCTGTGGGGCTGCACACACTACTAGACAACTCATTGTTAATTAGTTGTGTCTCATCAAAAACTACATGCACAGACTCCTCTACAACTTGTGTAGTCAAGTTGTAGACTCTATAAGCCTTACTATTATTGTTGTACCCAACAAACACTCCCTCTTGGGACTTGGCAGCAAACTTAGTTAAGTAAGACTTTCCATTGTTAAGTATGAAGCATTTGCAACCAAAAATCCTGAAATAGGATAGGTTTGGTTTCCTGCCTTTCACAACTTCATAGGGGGTCTTGTTTAACCTTTTAGTGATGGTAGCCCTATTTATCACATGGCATGCAGTGTTAACTGCTTCAGCCCAGAAATATTCTGGCAGTGATGAATCACTTAATAGGGTTCTACCAGCCTCTATCAAGGTCCTATTTTTCCTTTCAGCAATGCCATTTTGCTGAGGTGTTCTAGGTGAAGAGAATTCTTGAAATATCCCATAGTCTTCACACAGCTTTGTCATGCTTTCAGACTGAAACTCAGTACCATGGTCACTTCTAATTTTGACCACTGTACAGTTCAATTCATTCTGAATTTGCTTAACAAAACTATAGAAGACACTAGGTGTTTCAGATTTCTGCTTTAAGAAGAACACCCAGGAAAACCTTGAGTAGTCATCAACAACTACAAAGGTATAGACCTTCCTACCTAAGCTGTGAACTGGCATTGGACCAAATAGATCCATATGCAAGAGGTATAAACACCTCACAGCATCTTTGTTGTCTAAGCTTCTAAAGGTGGATTTAGTCTGCTTGCCCTTTTGACAAGCTGAGCAAATGCCATCTTTGACACACTTAACTTGAGGACCATTCCTCACTAACTCTTTGCTAAAGAGTTTGCTAATAGTCTTGTAGTTAAGATGAGCTAGCCTCTTGTGCCACTTGACACAATGAGAGATTGTCTCATCAGCTACAAGACAGACAGGAGAACCATTGTTCTCAATCATAATGTCTAAACAATAGACATTTCTCTTTCTATATCCTGTCAAAATGATCTCTTGATCACTTGACCTCTTGATATGACAACCATTTTTAACAAATGAGATGTCATACCCTACATCACTTAACTGACTTATACTAATGAGGTTGTGTTTCAACCCTTTAACATAAGCCACTTGAGTAATGGTAACAAGGTTTGAAGAGATGTTACCAAACCCTTTGATGATTCCTTTTTCAGAACCACCAAAGGTCACTTTAGGACCATTTTTGATTGGAATGTAGTCCTTCAGTAGTCCCCTTGTTCCAGTCATATGTCTGGAACATCCACTATCCAAGTACCATGTTGGGGTATGGCCACTTGGATTCACCTGCAAAACAAATTAATGAACCTTAGAACCCAAAGTAAACTTGGGTCCTTGGTGATTGTTAGTTTGCAACTTGACATAGCTACCTGCTGGCTTTCCACCAAGGTAACTTGCTACTCAACTTGGCACTGGCATTGTGCCAACAATCCAAGCAAAGTGGCCAACTTGCCACAGCACCAGCATTCAAACTTGTTGTACCTTTGCTTAGGTACAACCTTTGCTGTCTTGACTACAGCAGGCTTGTTGAATGTTGGGGCTTTGCCCTTGGACTTGGACTGATCCTGAACAGTCCTAGCTGGTTTAATAAAACCCAATCCAGCCTTTCCTTTATGATGAACAAATTCATCAATCAAGGGTAGCACTGATTTAGGTTTTGAAAACCTAGCAACTAGCTCTTTTTCCTTCTGGAGATTGATCTCCAGTAACTTAATTTGATCATTTTTATAAGTGATAGTTCCCATCTGAATCACAGTAATGTGTTTCAGCCTGGCTACCTCATTGAGCTTTTGATCAAATTCCTTCTCAAAGTCTGTTGCAGCTGCCTTTAGATCAGCAATTTCCTTTGCCTGACTTTTGGCAAGGGACTTGCTTTTCTTATAGGCTTGCAACAGTACTTTATATTCATCTAAGAGCTGATGAATATCTCCCTCAGATTCAG
Source organism: Platanthera guangdongensis (assembly GCA_039583875.1). Taxonomy (NCBI): domain Eukaryota; kingdom Viridiplantae; phylum Streptophyta; class Magnoliopsida; order Asparagales; family Orchidaceae; genus Platanthera; species Platanthera guangdongensis. The sequence continues at coordinate 39,090,119 of CM077165.1, read as the reverse complement.
AAACACTTCCATCACTTGATGAAGATGAATCTGACTCTGAACTAGAACTGAAATCTGAACTTTGAGTTGGACTTTGTACCTGACTAGGTCCTGGCTGCTCCAGGATTTTGGTACTTTCAGTCAATGCCATCAGTCCTTGGCACTGACACTCTTCTTGTTCATAGATTGATTCCATGATCTGCATAAACTCCTCTTCTTCTTCAGCAAATAGCCCTATGTAGGCTTCAGCATCTGTCTCAGTGTCTGAAGAAGAAATGTCTGAAAGAGTCTTCTCATTCTTTGCAACAAAGGACTTCTCCTTCTTTCCTTTGAAGTGAGTCTTCTTTTTGTCACTGGATTCTTTTCTTCTCTCAGGACAATCTGCAATAACATGCCCCTGTCTATTGCAGCAGTAACATACTATCTTAGACCCAGTTGCCTTGCTAGTCTTTGTCTTTTTCTTGTCCTTCTTTGAAGGCTTCTTCTCCTGATACTGAACTTCTTTCCTTTGGAAAATGAAGGTCTGGACCTCCACTGTTTCTTCTTCAGGAATTTCTGAAAATGTCTGGTGAATGCAGCAAAGTCTTCATCACTTTCACTGCTTGTAGACTTTGTGCTAATAGACTCATCAGATTCTGATTCAACTACCTCTGGAGGAGGGTTGATGACTTAGTTCTGCCCTTTCTAGGTACTTCTGACTTGAAGGCAACAGTCCTTTCCCTGTGCTCAGTCCTTGTTGATTTTTCCTCCTCTTTTCTCACTGACAGCTGCATCTCATAAGACAACAACTTGCCAAACAGTGTGGGAGGAGGAATTTCTCCCAACTTTGTCCATTTCCCTTATGGCACAGATCTTGGTGTCCCAATCTTTGTTAGGGACCTTAAGAACTTATCATTCAATTCATAGTTTTTGAACTCTCTTCCATAGGACATGAGTTCATTAACAATTCTGTAGAACTTTTTGTAGCATTCAGTGATGCTATCTCCTCTTCCTTGCCTAAAGCTCTCATACTCTTGATTAAGCAAGGACTTCCTATCTTGCCTAACTTCTTCAGAACCTTCCATATAGACAATGAGGGTATCCCACATTTCCTTTGCTGTTTTACAGTGAATTAGGTTCTGAAAAGTTGCATCATCTATGGCACTTACTATTATGTTTTGTGCCCTTTTGTCCATAGTGGCTAGGACAATTTCATCCTTGGTCATCTCAGAGAAATCCTTAGGAGTCCTCTGATTTGCATCCAATACTGAGATCTTCATGGGCACATAGGGCCCCTCTTTGACTGTGATGTAGATCCTAGGGTCAGAGGCTTCCATGAACAGCCTTACCCTTTCTTTCCAGATTCCAAAAATCTCTTTTCTGCATATGGGCAGTTTCATTGAACCCAATTTCTTGTGATTCTCTGAAGAACCCATGTTTCTTGATTTTCTTGAAACTGTGTTCTGACTTATCCTAAATCTGTCAAACTGGATCTCCTCAGACAGTTAGTCCTTTTTGAGGAACCTGGCTCTGATACCACTTGAAAGATATGGTACCTAAACACCTAGAGGGGGGTGAATAGGTGACCTAAACCTTTTTAAAACTTTATTGGCAGCACAACAGTTATTTCACAGATTACTACAACTAATAGCAATTACAGAAATCAAACAGTCAATCCACAGCACAGCTCAGCACACCACAGCAGACACACTAATTTATAGTGGTTCCCCAATCTTTGGGTACATCCACTTTCCCCCTTCGCCTATCTAGCAGTGTACTAGATTCGGCCAAACTTCTCCACTATCTCAGAACCCAACAAGGTTCCTACACCTCAGGCCCAAAGCATTACACTCAGCCACAAAGGCCTACACTCAGCCACCCAGGCCTACACTCAGCCAATTAAGGCCTACACTCAGAGTTCTTCAACTCCTACACTCAGGCAATCAAGCCCTACCCTCAGCCTTTATAATATAGGCTTACAATTCTCTCAGATCCAATGGATCCTACAAGTTAAAATAGAAATACAATTGCTAACTCTATAACTCTGAAAATAAGAGAGGAGTTGAGAGTTTCTTGAAGAGTTCTTGGAAGAACTCAGTTAGATCCAAACTGACTTAGCTTCCTTCAAAGCTTCTTGAGTTAGAACTGAATTAGTCTGAATCTTCTGCAGTTGTTCCTTGACCTCTGCTTCTTGAGATCCAGATGTTTCTGAATCCTTCTTCTCATCCTTAGTTCCAAAGACTGAATTCTTGATTGGAGCTCTCTCTCTCCAACTTCTTAGATCTGCAGTTGGACTGACAGATCTTCTTGTGTTGATCCTCTGTGTATCACTTCTTGATTTAATCTGATCAACTACTTTAAGTATTCTCTCAAGCTGTAACTCTTGTTTCTCAATCACAAACCCCAGTTTCTGTAAACTATGGATGCCTATTTATAGGCTTCCTTCATGATAACCGGCTGGTCCGGTTCATAACAAACTTCTGATTTCTCTGACAGTTGCTGTAGACCGGCTGGATCGGCAGCTGTCATGTCAACCAGTCACTTCTTGAAATTCTCTAACTGTCAGATAGTGTCGAGACTTTCTGTTCTTAAGTGTCGACACTTATAGGCCAAGTGTCGACACATGTTGTGTAAGTGTCGACACAAGTCTACAAGGTGTCGACACAATTCCTTGTATGTCTCGACACAGATTCTTCTGCATGTGTAGACACTGAAATTGAGTGTCGACACAAATACTTGTACTTCATTCTTTAACTGTATTCTTCTAAGTGTCGACACATCTCCTTTGTGTCGACACATCTTCACGTGTTGAAACTGTCAAGTGTCGACACTGCTTCTTGGTGTCGACACAAGTCTTCACTTTTGTTTCTTCAGCTGAGTGTCGACACATTCCTTTAGTGTCGACACTTGTACTTAGAATATTTTGTAATTTTTCTGTTCTTTGCTAAGTGTCGACACATCTCCTTGTGTCGACACTTTCTTCAAGTGTAGAGTCTTCAACTAAGTGTCGACACATTGTGCTGAGTGTCGACACTTTCTTCAAGTGTTGACTCTCCTGGTTGTGTGTCGACACATTGTGCTGAGTGTCGACACTTGTACTTAGATTCTGCAGACTTTTGCTGAGTGTCGACACATCTTCAAGTGTCGACACTTTCTGGTGTAGACTTAGCTCTTCTAGGTGTCGACACTTCTGCTAAGTGTCGACACTGATTTTCTGCATACTTCTTCACTGAGTGTCGATACAGCTCCAAGTGTCGACACTTTCTGTCTGGTGTCGACTCTTCTTCTCAGGTGTCGACACAATGACTCCAAGTGTCGACACTGCTTGTCTGGGTGTCGACACAAGCTTTCTCAAGTGTCGACACTTTCCCTCTGGGTGTCGACACATGGACTTAGAAACTTTTAGCTTCAGTCTAGTGAATACCTAACCTGCACAAGTAACTCAAACACACATCAAATACATTATGATGTATATCATTGAGTTAGGTGAGGCTTCTTCAAATCAGGTACATTTGACCAATGTACCCAACAAAAACGGTGCTCCGATGCTCCGCCGGCGGCCGGAATCCTCCTCCTTCCTCCTCTCTCTAACTCCTTGGAAAGAGAATGGTTTGGAGAAAAATAAAGAATTAACTCCCCTATTCCCTGCCTTAACAGAGCAGTAAACCGTCTGAACCATTGGATCTTACTTAAAGAAAATGAATGGCTCAGATTTGCACAAAAATCCCCAGACCTGGGCCGAATACGGCCTCGCACACGGCCGTGTCCCAGGTCATGTGCCTCGATCCAAGCGCGATCGTCGAACGAAGAAAAACCACACGGGCTCAGCCACGCCCGTGTCTCACTCGACACGCCCGTGTCGGGTCCTCGACACGCCCGTATCCGAGGGCGTGTCACATATAACTGCCACGCCAACTGACACGACCCTGCTGAACACGGGTACTGACATGGGTAGGCACACACCCGTGTCAAATGACACGCCCGTGTCATTCAGTCATGTTGTAACTCCCCCATCCGTCGCATGGCATATAACAGAAGGTCCAGCTGGAACCCGACGACATATACCACAGACAGTCGGAAGGATTACATAAGAATATTCAAACCATCCAATTAAGACTACTCGTCCTACACAGAGCATTCTAGCGGAAGCTTTTAAAGTTGAAAGAACCCAAAACTTAAATCTAATAAACATGAATGTCCATAACACACTACAGGAATGAAACCCAAAATACACTGAAAGGGGAACATGGCCTTATGGCCTTACAATAGTTCACTTAATAAATAGTATTTTCCATACATCGGCTAGCAGGCCGGCCACACATGACAAAAGTAAAGTACAACTATTCTTTACGGCCTTCTAGGGCCAACACAGCAACATGGGTTCCAGCCCGCTATTTGGTACTCGGCTCCGCAGCACCTGCAAGCACATTCCACCGCACGGTGGCAAACAAAGCAACGGTCAGCCAAAAGCCGACCAAATTATAACGACCCCGCCCCTAGGTCGGGACGGCGGTGCTCTTTCCATGCATTACATTAGCTCAGCTAAACAATAAAGTGCAACTATATAGTTCGCCACAGGTGTAGGCTCGCACGGGCAAACACCTCGTGCACTCAGGGCACATTAACGGTGAATCCTGTCATTACAGCATCTTCACCACCACCCCCAGGATGGCAACAACATGTGAGCATTTATCCTTTCTGACCAACGTCTAAGGCTCCCGACTATGCTAACGGCCAGTCCCCGTCTTCGGGTCTCTCGCACCGAACCACATAGCCTAGGTCCAATTCCACTTGCTTGTTGCTTACGCCGCATATACAATTTAAGTCCTACGCGCGGGCCAAGCTTCTCTAGGATCCCAAAGTTTTCCAAACAATCTCATAACCCAGTTATGATCAAGGCCGGTTCCCAGACCGCCAAGTTAGCAGAACACGTTTCCACTCACTTTTCTGGGTGCGCCTTGAAGCTAACCTCCAAGGATCCCTGCTGCAATCTACCGCGTAGAAACCCGAAAAAACCCAAAGCACGGAGTCTTCTCCGGCAAAACATGTCAAATGCAATATCACCGATCCAGACAATACACGTCCGGGTAGGCTTCACACATAATGTCTATGCCCGTACTTACGATTCCGGACTCTATATGCAACACAAGGGGGACTATTCACATCAACCCCAAGGAACACCACGCACTCACCGCACACTCGGGGGAGTGGGATTCCCTATGCAGAAAGAAAAAGCTTCACATGCTCAAGTAGAGAATCGTTACCCTTGTAGTCCGCTTTGGTGCCACGGAAAAACTACACGGATGGAAATCTTCGCAATGAACTTTCCTCCACAGATCCGCTCTTAGATTTCGAAACGGTGCTCTGATGCTCCGCCGGCGGCCGGAATACCTTCCTTCTTCCTCCTCTTTCCAACTCCTTGAGAGAGAATGGTTGGAGAGAAATGAAGGATTAACTCCCCTATTCCCGGCCTTAACAGAGCAGCAAACCATTTGGGTCGTTGGATCTTAATTAAAGAAAACGAATGGCTCAGATGCATTCAAAAATCTCCAGACCTGGGTCGTACACGGCTTGGCACACGGCCGTGTCCCAGGCCGTGTGCCACGCTCCAGGCACGATCGTCGCACGGAGGAAAGACACACGGGCAAAGACACGCCCGTGTCTCACCTGACACGCCCGTGTCGGGTTCCTCGCCATGCCCGTGTTCGGGGGCATGTCACGCATAACCGCCACGGCAACGGACACGACCCAAAAGAACACGGGTACGGACACGGGTAGGCACACGCCCGTGTCACTTAGCCGTGTTCTAACCGTGTCCTTATCGGGTTGAAAACGGCCAAAAACACCAGCCAGACACGGCCTTGGACACGCCCGTGTCCTAGGCCGTGTACCCCTATACAGGCACCAAAAATCCCCTTTTTCGCGACCGACTCAAATACAATTTTCGGGGCGTTACAAATCTCCCCCACTTAAGGAATTTCGTCCCGAAATTAAGTAAAAGTACACAAATCTAAATAATACCTGAGTGGAATAACTCGGGGTATTCCTCCAACATAGCTTTCTCTTGCTCCCAAGAAAGCTCCTCACGTCCGCAATTATCCCATCGGACTTTAACCATACGGATATCCTTGTTGCGGAGTCGCTTGACTGCAACATCTTCAATACGTACTGGCTTGACCCTTGTGGTCAACTCATAATCAACTGGTACTTGATTATCCGCAATGATCTGCGAAGGTTCTTGCACTGCCTTACGCAACACCGATACGTGGAATACGTCATGCAGCCCACTAAATTCCGTCGACAGCTTCAATCTATACGCCGCCTCGCCAACACGCTCCAGGATTTCAAATGGTCCAAGGTATCTCGGACTCAACTTCTTCAAGCGTCGAACCCTCGATTTACCCTTGAACGGCTTGATTTTTGGATACACCATGTCGCCAACATTGAACTCCACGTTCCTATGCTTGGCATTGTAATACTTTGCCTGCCTGTCCTAAGCGATCTTCAACCTTTCTTGAATTGTCTGTATCATTGAAGTGGCGTCTTCCACCGTTTGACGTTTGTACAACTTCGATTCGCCTGCCTCCAACCAAGACAACGGCGTATGACACTTCCTCCCGTACAAGGCTTCAAAAGGCGCCATTCCAATACTCGCCTGAAAGCTGTTGTTGTACGCAAACTCCACCATGTACAGGTGATCTTCCCACTGCTTTCCAAAATCTAGGACGCACATGCGAAGCATGTCCTCCATAGTCCTGTTGACCCTCTCGGTTTGGCCATCCGTATGTGGGTGAAAGGCTGTGCTGAACTTTATCTTAGTACCGAACAGACTATGCACCAACCTCCAGTAATTCGACGTGAAGCGTCCATCTTGATCACTAACAATACTGTGGGGCACACCAAGCAATCGTACAATATTCTCCACATAGAGTTTGGCTAACTTTTCCACCGGATCTTCCTTCCTGTTCGGAATAAAGTGCGACACCTTTGTCAACCGATCTACGACTACCCAGATGGCATCGTTTCCCTTCTGCGACTTCGGCAAACCGTGCACAAAATCCATATATATGTCGTCAAATTTCCATTCTGGGATAGGGAGGGACTTCAAGAAACCTCCGGGCTTCTAGCATTCCGCCTTCACCAATGCACATGTACGACACTTGGCCACATAAAGTGCTACATCTTTCTTCAATCCTGGCCACCAGAATAATTTCTTCATGTCTCTATACATCTTTATGCTTCCCGGGTGGATCGAGTACTTGGTATGATGTGCCTCATACATCAACTCCTCCCGAAGAATATCCGCACTAGGAATGCATAGGCGACCATCCTTCCTTAGCAACCCATCCTCAACATCAAACTGGGAATTTGACCCATCCAAAGATTCTTCCAAGATCTGTTTCATACTATTATCCTGAACCAAAGCCCGTCGAACTCTATCAGCTAGGTCACACTGAACCTCTGTCCAAAATAGTTTCGCCTCAGCACTAGATTGCTTGTCAACGCAAGATATCTCCAAAGCCTCCAACTCTTGGACCAATCTCTCATCATGTACCGATAACCAGTTGGCCTGCGCCGGAGTCCTGCGACTCAACGCATCTGCCACTGCATTTCCCTTCCCAGGAACATAATGAATCTTGAAGGTGTAGTCCCATAAGAACTCCATCCACCTCCGCTGCCTCATGTTCAGATCCTTTTGGTCCAACAGGTACTTCAAGATCTTATGATCGGTGTAAATATCGACAATCACACCGTACAGGCAGTGCCTCCAAAGTTTTAAGGCAAATATCACGGCCGCTAACTCCAAGTCATGGACCGGATAATTTCTTTCATGAGCCTTCAATTGTCGTGAACCATAGGCTATCACTCTCTCATGCTGTAGCAGAACACAGCCCAAACCACTGCCCGAAGCATCACTATAGATCTCGAATCCTTCGGTTCCACTTGGCGAACATAAAATATGCGATGTAGTCAACCGCCTCTTCAACTCTTCAAAAACTTGTTCGCACTCCGTAGATCACACAAACTTCTGATCCTTCCTAGTCAACGTCGTGAGTGGTAGCGCTATTCGTGAGAAGTTCTCTACGAAGCGCCTATAGTAGCCAGCAAGCCCCAGAAAACTCTGGGCCTCTGCCACTGTGGTCAAAGTAGGCCACTCTCGTATCGCCACTATATTCGCCGGATCCACAGCTATCCCCTCTCCACTAACAACATGACCAAGGAACGCTATCGAGGATAACCAGAATTCACACTTGGAGAACTTAGCATACAACTGATTCCTCCTCAACGTCTCCAACACCATGTGTAGATGATTGTAATGGTCCTCTTCACACTGCGAGTACACCGGGATATCATCGATAAATACTATCACGAAACGATCCAAGTACTCTTTGAACGTCCTGTTCATCAGATCCATAAATATGGATGGCGCATTCGTCAACCCAAACGGCATGACCGTGAACTCGTAATGCCCAAACCACGTACTGAATGCTATCTTTGGGACGTCGCTCTCCCTTATCCTCAACTGGTAGTAACCGGATTTCAGGTCCAACTTCGAATACACTGTTGACCCAACCAACTGATCAAATAGATCATCTGTAAGACCCCCCCCCCCCCCCCCTCCTGGATCCCAAAACACGGCACGCAGCGGGAGTCTTATGCCCGGAACAGCCGCCTTGCGGTAGCATTAGCACACGGGCTAACCTGTACCACAAGACGCCTATTCCGCCGGCTACAACAATATCAATAGAACATGCCAACCCAACAAAATATGATAAGCAAGGGAAGTCAAAATTCACACTAAGTAATAATGTCCAATACATCAATAAAGGAGAAGCTAAACATGCTTCTACAATATATCAGAGTACAGCTAGACATTGCCCAAACGGGCTACATCAGAGTATCAAAATACTAACATCAGTAACCGACGGTATCGACGGCACCGTCACTTCAGGCCCTGTCGTCCTGGCCCGGCTGTCCTGCTGCGTAGTCTGCGGCTGCTCCACCTGCGTCGTGACTTCTTAAAAAGTAAGACGTAGCAACCGTTAGTCGAAACGACTAAGTGGTTTCACATCCGCTCCCCCGGAGACTCCTCGGCACCGGGCGTAGAAAAGGAACAAGGATAATATATATATACAAGTAAAAGAGGTACAAGCAGGTGACAATAGAGTAAGAGTAGCAGTATCATAATCAGCAGTTATTTAAGAGCTATTCTAAACTAACAAGTATAAGTAACAGCAGGAAAGTAACTTAACTTATAAGAATACCCATACAAACTTATAAGTTAAGGATCGGGTTACATAAAGGTAACTCATCGTATAAGAGTGCACATACAAACTTATATGATGAGAATCTTGTTGTGCAATGATATGAAATGCTATGAATGCTATGCAACGACTCACCCATGATCACACCCATGTAATTGCTATGTCGACACAGACTATAGTTCCCACTTTTCGAGCAGGTAGCTAACCTCTCAGGCATCAGCCGTCGTGGCCAGGCGGTGACAGTAGAACGGGCACTTCTACTACTAGGCGGGTATCCACACTACTTCACCTAGGCCTCCGTACGCCTCAACACTAAGAACACAACAGCGGAGCCCATGCGTACTATGGCCCAGCGGGGTATTGGGTAGATGTGCACCAAGAACATAGCCCGAACTGACCTTGCGTGACCCGGAAGGGGCTTCGGAAGTAAGCACGAGGACACAGCCCCAAATGTTCACTTGGCACGGAAGGGGCCCCGGGACGTGAACATCGAGGACACAGCCCAACCGCCCAAAGTCTAACTGTCGACTCCTGTCGGTGTGACGACTGGCGAGCCCGTAGACCTGCCACACTATCCTTAACCCAGGATTACGACACCATCTGTCGACTCACACCACATGCAAATGCCTCATCAACATAACAAGGAAGGTGAAAGATATGGTACCTAAACACCTAGAGGGGGGGGTGAATAGGTGACCTAATCCTTTTTAACTTTTGTTTGGCAGCACAACAGCTATTTCAGAGAATTTTACAGCTAACAGCAATTACAGCATCTAAACAGTAATTCCACAGCACAGCACAGCACAGAAGACACACTAATTTATAGTGGTTCCCCAATCTTTGGGTACATCCACTTTCCCCCTTCGCCTATCTAGCAGTGTACTAGATTCGGCCAAACTTCTCCACTAACTCAGAACCCAACTAGGTTCCTACACCTCAGGCCCAAAGCCTTGCACTCAGCCAAAAGGCCTACACTCAGCCACCCAGGCCTACACTCAGCCAATTAAGGCCTACACTCAGAGTTCTTCAACTCCTACACTCAGGCAATCAAGCCCTACCCTCAGCCTTTATAATATAGGCTTACAATTCTCTCAGATCCAATGGATCCTACAAGTTAAAATAGAAATACAATTGCTAACTCTACAACTCAGAAAATAAGAGAGGAGTTGAGAGTTTCTTGAAGAGTTCTTGGAAGAACTCAGTTAGATCCAAACTGACTTAGCTTCCTTCAAAGCTTCTTGATTAGAACTGAATTAGTTTGAATCTTCTGCAGTTGTTCCTTGACCTCTGCTTCTTGAAATTCAGATGACTCTGAATTCTTCTTCTCAGCCTTAGTTCCAAAGACTGAATTCTTGGTTGGAGCTCTCTCTCTCCAACTTCTTAGATCTGCAGTTGAACTGACAGACCTTCTTGTGTTGATCCTCTGTGTATCACTTCTTGATTTAATCTGATCAACTACTTAGAATATTCTCACAAGTTGTAACAACAACAATCCTTCTATCAAATCAGATTCTGTAAACTATGGGTGCCTATTTATAGGCTTCCTTCATGGTAACCGGCTGGTCCGGTTTATAACAGACTTCTGATTTTTCTGACAGTTGCTGTAGACCGGCTGGATCGGCAGCTGTCATGTCAACCAGTCACTTCTTGAAATTTCCTAACTGTCAGATAGTGTCGAGACTTTCTGTTCTTAAGTGTCGACACTTATAGACTAAGTGTCGACACATGTTGTGTAAGTGTCGACACAAGTCTACAAGGTGTCGACACAATTCCTTGTATGTCTCGACACAGATTCTTCTGCATGTGTCGACACTGAAATTGAGTGTCGACACAAGTACTTGTTCTTCATTCTTCAACTGTATTCTTCTAAGTGTTGACACATGTTATTTGTGTCGACACATCTTCATGTGTTGAAACTGTCAAGTGTCGACACTGCTTCTTGGTGTCGACACAAGTCTTCACTTTTGTTTCTTCAGCTGAGTGTCGACACATTCCTTTAGTGTCGACACTTGTACTTAGAATATTTTGTAACTTTTCTGTTCTTTGCTAAGTGTCGACACAGCTCCTTGTGTCGACACTTTCTTCAAGTGTAGAGTCTTCAACTAAGTGTCGACACATTGTGCTGAGTGTCGACACTTTCTTCAACTACTGACTCTTCAGCATAGTGTCGACACATTGTGTTGAGTGTCGACACTTACTTCAAATACTGAGTCTTTAGCTAAGTGTCGACACATTGTGCTGGGTGTCGACACTTTCTTTAAGTGTTGACTCTTCTGCATAGTGTCGACACATTGTGTTGAGTGTCGACACTTGTACTTAGATTCTGCAGACTTTTGCTGAGTGTCGACACAACTCCAAGTGTCGACACTTTCTGGTGTTGACTCAGCTCTTCTAGGTGTCGACACTTCTACTAAGTGTCGACACAGCTTTTCTGCATTCTTCTACACTGAGTGTCGACACAGCTCCAAGTGTCGACACTTTCTGACTGGTGTCGACTCTTCTTCCCAGGTGTCGACACAATGACTCCAAGTGTCGACACTGCTTGTCTGGGTGTCGACACAAGCTTTCTCAAGTGTCGACACTTTCCCTCTGGGTGTCGACACATGGACTTAGAAACTTTTAGCTTCAGTCTAGTGAATACCTAACCTGCACAAGTAACTCAAACACACATCAAATACATTATGATGTATATCATTGAGTTAGGTGAGGCTTCTTCAAATCAGGTACATTTGACCAATGTACCCAACAATCTCCCCCTATTTGGAGAAGTCATAACCCTTAGTCAATGATATACATCACTCATAATTAAAAATTAGAGAATGATGTAAAGCAGATATATCAACAGGGTATACTTAAACATGTAATAAAGCACACATGTATACTCATTCAGCATTACAGAACAAACAAGAATTAGACACATTCTACTAAACAATCATGAAATATATATTTATCAAAAATTGTTCATACATTGTTTGCAATATATTTGCAAAGATTTACAATAATGTTTAGATGTAACAGAGTACAACATTCTTCAGTCTAAGCTTAGTCTAATTCTGATCTGGTTCTTTTATGACTATGCCTTTTCCAGCTTGCACTTTGGCCTTTACAGCAGCAGCAGCAGTAGACTCAGCTTCAGCAGTCTTCTTCCCTTTGGAGTCCTTCTTCTTCTGTTCTTCAGCCTTGATTTTTTGCCTCTCAAAATAATGATAGGGCTTAGGAAAGTACTTGCTAGGCTCCACAGCTGTAGGAGGTAGCTTTCCTAACTTAGCCTTCCTTCTATGTTGGACAATGGCTTCCTGCCTACTCTCATGCTTCCTCCATTCTGCCTCTGAGAACCACTTGTTCCTCTCATGGGCATTGTCCTTGGCCGCTTTCCAGGCTGTGAGAATGATGTTCCTAGAAGTAGGGCTCCATTGTTCAAAATCTGGTTTTTGCTCAGCCAGTTCCCTGAACTTCTTCTTTGATAGCCTAGTCTCTTCTTCTTTGTCCAAAGCCTCTTGCATAGCTGCTGTAATAGGTTGAACAACCTTTTCCAGAACAATATTAGGCTTACCAGCAGTTGGACTATACAATGTGCTTACATCAGCATGAACCATTTCAAAATCTGGAGGTGGATAGATCACCTGAGCTACTTCTTGTTGCTCACCTCCAAGATATGCACTTTGAATACCAGATTCAGCTACATTATCATCATCACACAGGGGAGGATAGCCCAGTGTAGCTCTGATGGAATTAGAAATCCATTTGGCATGGTCAGAGCTAGCTTTGACTAACACCCTCTCCCCCTTTATGACTTCTTGTTCAACATGGTCTCTTACATCATCCTTTTGGAATCTTAGTTGGCTGTCCAAGTACCTGATTCCCTCTTTAAAGAAAGGTCTTAGCTTTGTAAGTTGTTCAGAAATGACCTTCTGTGAATCCTTGATTGCAGTCTTGACAGCAGCAATTTCTTCCTGAAAGACTTTATCAAATTCAGCTTTGGCAGCAGCAGATGATGTTGAAGGTTCAGCAGACTTACTCTTCAGTTCAGTGACTATTGCATTGTGAGAAGCTGTCAGATTATCATTCATTCTCAATTGATTTTCCAGCACATAGCCTTGTTTCTGTGCTATATCATCTACTTGAGACTTTATTTTCTCTTGATGGGTTGCCAGATAGACCACTGCATTACCACCCTTGTGGAAGCAGTCAGTCATTTCCTTCTTATTCAAATTCATTTCAAACCTTATTGATTTGATATCTTGAGCTAGATCAAATTGTAGGGACTTGTGGCCTTCATCAATATATGTCTCTATAGCCCTTCTTTGTTCATCCAGCTTAACTTGCATTGCTACCATTAAGCTGCTGTAATCTGTTGATGGAGCTTGTTGAATTAGAGAGTGTTGAGCAACTGTTTGTAGAGCCTTCTTGTAGCTCTGACTCCTTCTTTTAAAAACAAAGAATTGTTTCTTCTTAGCTTGCTCAGTTTCATCATCCTCAGACTCTGAAGTACTGGCTATATCCACCCTATCCTTAGGGCTGGATGGTTTTTCAGCTTGCACATCTTGTGCCTTCTCAGTGTCTAGCCTTATAGGCTCTTCCTGAACATCCAAGTTCTCCCCCTCAACAGCAGCACCTTTCTCTTCATCAGCAGCAGTCTTGTCCATGTCAAAGTCCTCTTGATCTAGATTCAGAAAGAGGTCTTCCATTGTATATTTTGGGGGTGACTGAGCAGGAGATGTACTGGGTACATTAACTACAGCAGATGTGTCTTGGAGAACAACATCTGGTGCTTGGTTTGCTTGCTGAGTTTGCTGATGAATATCAGACAAATCAGAATCTATTATAGAAAAATCTAAAGTTTTGAGGTCAGAAAGTACCTCTTGGATAATGAGAGTAGCTTGCTCACTCTCCAGTGTAGAGGGGTGTTCTACAGCTGGAGGCTCCCCCTGGCTTAGATCCCTAGTGTGAGGCAGCTCCCCCTGAGTCTCAGCCACATCTTTAGCAGCAGGGGTCTTTTCTACTATCTCCTCCTCTTGATTATCAGGTGTGAACACCACCTGTTCTTCACTTCCAGAGCTGCTTGAGGACACTTGGGCCACAACAGCAGTTTTTCTCTTCTTCCTTGGAGGGGAATCCTTCTTAGAAGCTTGTTTCTCAGGGGTGGTCAATTCCTTTGACAGCACCCTTTCCCACCTGGAGAATATCCTTGAATCCATTCTCCTCATGTGATTGATTTTAGTTCTAGCAGCAGTGCTCATTACCTCTGGAATTGATCCAGCCAGGTAGAGACTTAGTATCCTGCCCAGATTGGGCTTCTTCAGACTTTCCTTTACTTTCTCAAATACAATCATAGACCAGTCTGTTTTGAGGTTGAAGATGATTCTGGTCATAATACTGAACATAGAGGCTGACACCCTGTCATGTCCTTCTGGTTTGCTTAGTAAAACTTTGCCTACAACTTCAGACAGGAATTTGCCTTGATTATTCATTCCCTTCCTGTTGAAAACTGATCCTATTTTCATCTTAGGATCAAGACCACACCAGGTAAGTGCTTCTCTGGTCTTAGATGTGGTCACTTCCTCTTCTTCTTGAACTTTAGGTAGCTGAAGTACCTTTCTCAAGGACTTGGGTGAAATCTTGACCTTGGTGCCATGCACCCTTGACTTGATTCTGTAGCCTGAGTCATCTACAGAAGCTCTAGTAAGAAATTCTATAACTTCCTTCTTCCATATCTTGGTTGGTTCTGAAACTAAGAACTCCAATCCTGAATCGGTGACTAGGGTTACCACCGACTTGATTTCTTGATCGCCATCGTCAAAAGCACCGCGCACGAGCTCATATCCTTCGTTAACATTCTCTTCCAGCTTGGGAGCCATTAGGGTTTTGAGAATTAGTCTTTAGAGAAGAGAAATGTCGACACAAGAGTTTTGGTCTCGAAACTTTTGAAAGCGTGTCGACAAACAAAGACAGAATCCTATTTATACCTTTCTGGTTTGAAGACGAACAGGCGGGATGGATTACTAAAGATGTGTCGACACTGTCAATAAGTGTCGACACTGACTTATAATGTCTCGACACACATGTGTCGACACAAGTTTAGTCAACAGATTTTATGTGTCGACACTTGGTTAAGTGTCGACACCACACTACTCGACATGTAGTCGAGACTTTACTTAGAAAATTCTGAGTAAAACTTAAGTGTCGACACCTTATTGAATGTGTCGACACCAACTCGACATGTGTCGACACTAGCATTCTGAAGTGTCGACACCAACTTCCTAGATGTGTCGACACCATTTTCCTGAAGTGTCGACACTTACTATTCTGTGTCGACATAGACTTGTCTATGTGTCGACACCTTTTTACTTAGCCAATTTTTAGTTCTGTAAACTTAGTCTAAGTTTATCATACCTAGTTCAATTTTGAATCTATTGAACTTAGCTTCTTCTAAGGGCTTAGTAAACATATCTGCTATCTGATTATCAGTTTTAACATATTCAAGTGCAATATCATTTCTTTCTACATGCTCCCTAAGAAAGTGATATTTAATCTCAATATGTTTAGTTCTACTATGTGATACAGGATTGTTAGCTATTGAAATAGCACTAGTAGAATCACAGTAAAGTGGAGTTCTACTTACCTGAAATCCATAGTCTTCTAACTGATGTTGAATCCACAGAAGTTGAGCACAGCAACTTCCTGCAGCTACATATTCTGACTCAGCTGTGGAAATAGCCACACTGGTTTGCTTCTTACTGCTCCATGAAATGAGTCTTCCACCTAGGAATTGATAGGATCCAGTTGTGCTCTTTCTATCTTCTTTGCATCCTGCAAAGTCTGCATCTGAATAGCCTGTTAGATCAAAATCTCCATTCCTAGGGTACCAGAGGCCTAGATAGGGAGTGCCCTTTAGATATCTCAAGATTCTCTTGACTGCAGTCAAGTGAGATTCTTTGGGGCAGGCTTGATACCTGGCACAAACACATGTAGCATACATAATGTCAGGCCTACTTGCAGTCAAGTATAGTAGGGAGCCAACTATCCCTCTATACAAGGTTTCATCTACAGGTTTCCCTGCATCATCCTTGCTTAGAGACATACTTGTCCCCATAGGAGTCTTCATGGTACTGGATGAATCCATACCATACTTCCTTATGAGTTCTAGGGTGAACTTGGACTGACATATGGATAGACCACTTCCAGTCTGTTTAACTTGGAGACCCAAGAAAAACTTCAGTTCTCCCATACTACTCATCTCAAATTGACTTTACATAAGCTTTGCAAACTTTTTGCAAAGGCTACTTTCAGTAGACCCAAATATAATGTCATCTACATATATTTGGACAAGTATGACTTTGCCTCTAGATTCCCTAAGGAATAGAGTCTTATCTATTTTCCCCCTTGAGAACTTGTTCTCAATGAGGAAACTAGATAGGGTTTCATACCAAGCTCTAGGTGCTTGTTTTAACCCATATAATGCTTTCCTAAGTCTATACACATAATGAGGTAAAGTTGGATCAACAAAACCTGCAGGCTGCTCCACATAGACTTCTTCTTTCAAGTTACCATTTAGGAATGCTGACTTCACATCCATTTGGTATACCTTGAATCCTTGGTAGGTTGCATAGGCCAAGAACATCCTTATGGCTTCCAGTCTGGCTACTGGAGCAAAGGTTTGATCAAAATCAATACCTTCTTCTTGCCTATATCCTTTTGCAACCAGTCTTGCCTTATTCTTAATGATGACCCCTTGTTCATCTAACTTATTTCTGTAGATCCACTTAGTTCCTATAACATTGTGATCTTTAGGCTTAGGAACCAGATCCCAAACCTTGCACCTTTTGAACTGATTAAGCTCCTCCTGCATTGCTTCAGTCCACTGTGGATCTTGTATAGCTTCTTCAAATTTCTTTGGTTCTATTTGAGACAGAAAACTTGAATATACTACAGCATTCTGATTTCTGCTCCTAGTCTGAACACCTTGTCTTGGATCTCCAATGATCAGCTCTACTGGATGATCTCTTAGATGCCTGTTGGCTGGAGGCATCCTTACTTCTGGTTGAACTTCTACAGCATCTTCATCATGCTGAGTTCCTTGTACTTCTTCAGTTCCTGGTACATGTAGTTCTCCCCCTGGACATAAGCCATCTTCTTCAACTTGCTGTCTTGCAGCAGGTACATCTTCTATGGTTAGCTTGTCAATCTTCTTAGTAAGACCTGTGGGGCTGCACATACTACTAGACAACTCATTGTTAATTAGTTGTGTCTCATCAAAAACTACATGCACAGACTCCTCTACAACTTGTGTAGTCAAGTTGTAGACTCTATAAGCCTTACTATTATTGCTGTACCCAACAAACACTCCCTCTTGGGACTTGGCAGCAAACTTAGTTAGGTAAGACTTTTCATTATTAAGTATGTAACATTTACAACCAAAGATCCTAAAGTAGGATAAATTTGGTTTCCTGCCTTTCACAACTTCATAGGGGGTCTTATTTAACCTTTTAGTGATGGTAGCCCTATTTATCACATGGCATGCAGTGTTAACTGCTTCAGCCCAGAAATACTCTGGCAGTGATGAATCACTTAATAGGGTTCTACCAGCCTCTATCAAGGTCCTATTTTTCCTTTCAGCAATGCCATTTTGCTGAGGTGTTCTAGGTGAAGAGAATTCTTGAAATATCCCATAGTCTTCACACAGCTTTGTCATGCTTTCAGACTGAAACTCAGTACCATGGTCACTTCTAATTTTGACCACTGTACAATTCAATTCATTCTGAATTTGCTTAACAAAACTATAGAAGACACTAGGTGTTTCAGATTTCTGCTTTAAGAAGAACACCCAGGAAAACCTTGAGTAGTCATCAACAACTACAAAGGTATAGACCTTCCTACCTAAGCTGTGAACTGGCATTGGACCAAATAGATCCATATGCAAGAGGTATAAACACCTCACAGCTTCTTTGTTGTCCAAGCTTCTAAAGGTGGATTTAGTCTGCTTGCCCTTTTGACAAGCTGAGCAAATGCCATCTTTGACACACTTAACTTGAGGACCATTCCTCACTAACTCTTTACTAAAGAGTTTGCCAATAGTCTTGTAATTAAGATGAGCAAGCCTCTTGTGCCATTTGACACATTGAGAGACTGTCTCATCAGCTACTAGACAAACTGGAGAACTATTGTTCTCAACCATAATGTCTAAACAATAGACATTTCTCTTTCTATATCCTGTCAAAATGATCTCTTGATCACTTGACCTCTTGATATGACAACCATTTTTAACAAATGAGATGTCATACCCTACATCACTTAATTGACTTATACTAATGAGGTTGTGTTTCAACCCTTTAACATAAGCCACTTGAGTAATGGTAACAAGGTTTGAAGAGATGTTACCAAACCCTTTGATGATTCCTTTTTCAGAACCACCAAAGGTCACTTTAGGACCATTTTTGATTGGAATGTAGTCCATCAGTAGTCCCCGTGTTCCAGTCATATGTCTGGAACATCCACTATCCAAGTACCATGTTGGGGTATGGCCACTTGGATTCACCTGCAAAACAAATTAATGAACCTTAGAACCCAAAGTAAACTTGGGTCCTTGGTGATTGTTAGTTTGCAACTTGACATAGCTACCTGCTGGCTTTCCACCAGGTAACTTGCTACTCAACTTGGCACTGGCATTGTGCCAACAATCCAAGGCAAAGTGGCCAACTTTGCCACAGCACCAACATTCAAACTTGTTGTACCTTTGCTTAGGTACAGGTTTGGCTGTCTTGACTGCAGCAGGCTTGTTGAATGTTGGGGCTTTGCCCTTGGACTTGAACTTAGACTGCACAGTCCCTGCTGGTCTAACAAAACCTAGTCCAGCTTTGCCTTTATGATGAACAAATTCATCAATCAAGGGTAGCACTGATTTAGGTTTTGAAAACCTAGCAACTAGCTCTCTTTCCATCTGGAGATTAATCTCTAGTAACTTAATTTGATCATTCTTAAATGTAATAGTACCCATCTGAATCACAGTAATGTGTTTCAGCCTGGCTACTTCATTCAGTTTTTGATCATACTGCTTCTCAAAATCTGTTGCAGCTGCCTTGAGATCAGCAATCTCCTTTGCCTGACTCTTGGCTAGGATCTTGCTTTTCTTATAGGCTTGCAACAGTACTTGGTATTCATCTAAGAGCTGATGAATATCTCCCTCAGATTCAGAAACACTTCCATCACTTGATGAAGATGATCCTGACTCTGAACTAGAACTGGAATCTGAACTTGGAGTTGGACATTGTACCTGACTAGGTCCTGGCTGCTCCAGGATTTTGGTACTTTCAGTCAATGCCATCAGTCCTTGGCACTGACACTCTTCTTGTTCATATATTGATTCCATGATCTGCATAAACTCTTCTTCTTCTTCAGCAAATAGCCCTATGTAGGCTTCAGCATCTGTCTCAGTGTCTGAAGAAGAAATGTCTGAAAGAGTCTTCTCATTCTTTGCAACAAAGGACTTCTCCTTCTTTCCTTTGAAGTGAGTCTTCTTTTTGTCACTGGATTCTTTCCTTCTTTCAGGACAATCTGCAATAACATGACCTTGTCTATTGCAGCAGTAACACACAATCTTAGACCCAGTTGCCTTACTAGTCTTTGTCTTTTTCTTATCCTTCTTTGAAGGCTTCTTCTCCTGATACTGGACTTCTTTCCCTTTGGAATATGAAGGTCTGGACCTCCACTGTTTCTTCTTAAGGAATTTCTAAAAATGTCTGGTGAATGCAGCAAAGTCTTCATCACTTTCACTGCTTGTAGATTTAGTGCTAACAGACTCATCAGATTCTGATTCAACTACCTCTGGAGGAGGAGTTGATGACTTAGTCCTGTTCTTTCTAGGTACTTCTGACTTAAAGGCAACAGTCCTTTCCCTGTGTTCAGTCCTTGTTGACTTTTCCTCCTCTTTTCTTACTGACAATTGCATCTCATAAGATAACAACTTGCCAAACAATGTGGGAGGAGGAATTTCTCCCAACTTTGCCATTTCTCTGATGGCACAGATCTTAGTGTCCCAATCTTTGGTTAGGGACCTTAAGAACTTATCATTTAATTCATAGTTATGAACTCTCTTCCATAGGACATGAGTTCATTAACAATTCTATAAAACTTCTTGTAGCATTCAGTGATGCTATCTCCTCTTCCTTGCCTAAAGCTCTCATATTCTTGATTAAGCAAGGACTTCCTATCTTGTCTTACTTCTTCAGAACCTTCCATGTAGACAATGAGGGTATCCCACATTTCTTTTGTTGTTTTACAGTGAATAAGGTTCTGGAAGGTGGCATCATCAATTGCACTAACTATGATGTTCTGTGCCCTTTTGTCCATTGTAGCTAGGACAATCTCATCCTTGGTCATCTCAGAAAAATCCTTTGGAGTTCTCTGTGTAGCATCCAAGACTGAAATCTTCATGGGCACATAGGGCCCTTCTTTGACTGTGATGTAGATCCTAGGGTCAGAGGCCTCCATGAACAGCCTTACCCTTTCTTTCCAGATTCCAAAAATCTCCTTTCTGCATATGGGCAGTTTCATTGAACCCAATTCCTTGTGATTCTCTGAAGAACCCATGTTTCTTGATTTTCTTGAAACTGTGTTCTGACTTATCCTAAATCTGCCAAACTGGATCTCCTCAGACAGTTAGTCCTTTTTGAGGAACCTGGCTCTGATACCACTTGAAAGATATGGTACCTAAACACCTAGAGGGGGGGTGAATAGGTGACCTAATCCTTTTTAACTTTTGTTTGGCAGCACAACAGCTATTTCAGAGAATTTTACAGCTAACAGCAATTACAACATCTAAACAGTAATTCCACAGCACAGCACAGCACAGAAGACACACTAATTTATAGTGGTTCCCCAATCTTTGGGTACATCCACTTTCCTCCTTCGCCTATCTAGCAGTGTACTAGATTCGGCCAAACTTCTCCACTAACTCAGAACTCAACTAGGTTCCTACACCTCAGGCCCAAAGCATTGCACTCAGCCAAAAGGCCTACACTCAGCCACCCAGGCCTACACTCAGCCAATTAAGGCCTACACTCAGAGTTCTTCAACTCCTACACTCAGGCAATCAAGCCCTACCCTCAGCCTTTATAATATAGGCTTACAATTCTCTCAGATCCAATGGATCCTACAAGTTAAAATAGAAATACAATTGCTAACTCTACAACTCAGAAAATAAGAGAGGAGTTGAGAGTTTCTTGAAGAGTTCTTGGAAGAACTCAGTTAGATCCAAACTGACTTAGCTTCCTTCAAAGCTTCTTGATTAGAACTGAATTAGTCTGAATCTTTTGCAGTTGTTCCTTGACCTCTGCTTCTTGAAATTCAGATGACTCTGAATTCTTCTTCTCAGCCTTAGTTCCAAAGACTGAATTCTTGGTTGGAGCTCTCTCTCTCCAACTTCTTAGATCTGCAGTTGAACTGACAGACCTTCTTGTGTTGATCCTCTGTGTATCACTTCTTGATTTAATCTGATCAACTACTTAGAATATTCTCACAAGTTGTAACAACAACAATCCTTCTATCAAATCAGATTCTGTAAACTATGGGTGCCTATTTATAGGCTTCCTTCATGGTAACCGGCTGGTCCCGTTTATAACAGACTTCTGATTTTTCTGACAGTTGCTGTAGACCGGCTGGATCGGCAGCTGTCATGTCAACCAGTCACTTCTTGAAATTTCCTAACTGTCAGATAGTGTCGAGACTTTCTGTTCTTAAGTGTCGACACTTATAGACTAAGTGTCGACACATGTTGTGTAAGTGTCGACACAAGTCTACAAGGTATCGACACAATTCCTTGTATGTCTCGACACAGATTCTTCTGCATGTGTCGACACTGAAATTGAGTGTCGACACAAGTACTTGTTCTTCATTCTTCAACTGTATTCTTCTAAGTGTCGACACATGTTATTTGTGTCGACACATCTTCATGTGTTGAAACTGTCAAGTGTCGACACTGCTTCTTGGTGTCGACACAAGTCTTCACTTTTGTTTCTTCAGCTGAGTGTCGACACATTCCTTTAGTGTCGACACTTGTACTTAGAATATTTTGTAACTTTTCTGTTCTTTGCTAAGTGTCGACACAGCTCCTTGTGTCGACACTTTCTTCAAGTGTAGAGTCTTCAACTAAGTGTCGACACATTGTGCTGAGTGTCGACACTTTCTTCAACTACTGACTCTTCAGCATAGTGTCGACACATTGTGTTGAGTGTCGACACTTACTTCAAATACTGAGTCTTTAGCTAAGTGTCGACACATTGTGCTGGGTGTCGACACTTTCTTTAAGTGTTGACTCTTCTGCATAGTGTCGACACATTGTGTTGAGTGTCGACACTTGTACTTAGATTCTGCAGACTTTTGCTGAGTGTCGACACAACTCCAAGTGTCGACACTTTTTGGTGTTGACTCAGCTCTTCTAGGTGTCGACACTTCTGCTAAGTGTCGACACAGCTTTTCTGCATTCTTCTACACTGAGTGTCGACACAGCTCCAAGTGTCGACACTTTCTGACTGGTGTCGACTCTTCTTCCCAGGTGTCGACACAATGACTCCAAGTGTCGACACTGCTTGTCTGGGTGTCGACACAAGCTTTCTCAAGTGTTGACACTTTCCCTCTGGGTGTCGACACATGGACTTAGAAACTTTTAGCTTCAGTCTAGTGAATACCTAACCTGCACAAGTAACTCAAACACACATCAAATACATTATGATGTATATCATTGAGTTAGGTGAGGCTTCTTCAAATCAGGTACATTTGACCAATGTACCCAACAGAAGGGGCCTCGGAAGTAAGCACGAGGACACAGCCCAACCATCCATCCACACCTTATCTCAACACAACCAAACAAGTGACGGTCAACACCGCACTTACATCCCTTCACAATACTACCCGTAGGGAAACGACGCTCTAAGTATTGGACTACTACACTCATTCCATTAGTCAACCTTACTCATGGTCATAACTTATTCCTCTACATGGCTTCCAAATAATGACAATGTAATATAAACATGATGCGTATATAAAGATCTATCACACTTTACATATGATAATGACATATTATAAACATGATGCGCACAAATATCAAACTTTCAATTCCAATCAAGTCAAATCGTTTAAATAAGATTGCTTCACAATTTGATTATATGAAATCGGTTTAATAAGCTACATCAATCATGCAACAAATGATTAATCCTAAGAGTTCATCCAAGCCAAGTAACTTGCAATATTAATTCCACCGAATCCAAATCCATCGTATATAAGCCCAGAATTTAGGTGTAGTTGGAATCTGGACATCAACTTCGACCGGAGATTCCTGAAGCTACAGGAATCCGGTGAAGACGTGTAACCCCATGGTGGAATGGTCTTTCCGTGGTCTACAACTTCCGTATACAGACCTCAACCCAGTTTTGAAATTATCCTATTTGAAATCGGACTTGAAGTCCGCTGCGTACAGAACATAATTTCTGCATGCAGGATTTATAGAACACCATTTTCGTTTAGACTTTCCTGTGGCTATAAACTTCGCCTGAAGTCGTGCAAGCATTCGTTGGAAAGGTATTTTCAAGGGCTTCAACTTTCGTGTTTAGCTGAAAGCCTAGATCTGGACATATCATGCTTAAAAATGGCCACGAAGATCGATGCGCGCAGAATGCAGATTCTGCACGCATCTTAAGGCGGAATGAATGGCATCGATTCATCTTCCTCCTCAAGGCGATCTTACCAAATCATTCCAGAAAATCTCCTCCCTTATTCAACCTCAAGAGGCCTTTGCTCTTCACGAAACCATCCCCCATCTCCACATAGAAGATCGGAGAGGTTGAAGACACCACTAAGCAAGAGCACAAGCCCTGGATTGGCCTCACCCTAGAGAAAGCATCTTCTCACATGTCAAGACACTTTTGAGTCGACGTCTCGCCTAAATATCTACAGATCTAGCACCAAGGGAGAGGGTAAGAAACTCACATCGATTCCAGCGGTTCCTCCATTTCCGGCCATGGATCTCGTAATTCTCCTTGGCGGCATCTTCTCCTTCACGATGATGGCGGATTTTCTCCTGTAGAACATACTCCAGCATTTTTCTCTCTCACCAGGAGTTCTCACAGGAAATATGGAATGAAATGAGCATGAAAACGGCTAGGGTTTTCTCTTCCCTTATATATAAAAAGTGACACGGGTAGGGACACGGTCGTGTCCTTACCCGTGTCCTGCCTGGGCGAAGCGGCAACGACAGTTTCCATGTCGGTTCAATAGTTGACACGGGTAGGGACATGCCCGTGTCCAGACCCGTGTCCCGACCCATGTCCACATGACATGGCCGTGTGCCCTGACCGTGTCATTCTTGGGATGCATTTCGACGATCTCAACATTTCGTCGATCTCGATCAAAATCGTCGACTGGATAACACGGGTAGGGACACGCCCGTGTCTCTACCCTGTCATGTTAATTCATCGAAGTCGACTCGCAGTTCGTCGATCTCGACACCTCTCGTCGAGTATAACTCGACACACATGGGTAGGGACACGCTCGTGTCGCTACCCGTGTCACATGGTGTCGACACAGCTCGTCAGTCTCGACACGCCCTGTCGAGTGTAACTCGACACACACGGGTAGGGACACGCCCGTGTCGCTACCCGTGTCACATCATGTCGACACAGCTCGCCGATCTCGGCATGCCTCATCAAGTTCAACTCGACGCACACGCACACGGGTAGGGACACTCCCGTGTCTCTACCCGTGTCTCATGCTTGTCTAATTTCTCCTCCTTTTTCACATATGCTACCCTGTTGTCAGCACTCCTCATGAACCCTAGTCAGCTCTCCTGACTCAAAACACGCACGAGGGGCCTAGTGCGATTCGGTACGTTACAAATCCTATAAACAAAATAAAAGATTTCATCACTGAAATCAGGCTTAGGCTGTGGGGAGAAAAGCATAACAGAAAATTTAACATATGTTTTTAAATAAAATTACCTTGAGCAAACAACTCAGGGTAGCGTTGCTGCATCATATCCAATGGCTCCCATGTGTACTCCTCCTTCCCATGGTTGGACCATAGCACCTTCACCAAGGGTACACTTTTGCGGCGCAAATTTCTTGTCTCGTTGTCAACAATCCACACCGGCTCTAGTCGCACAGACCTATCTGACGCCACTGCACCATCAGTAGTGGGAATGTATTGGTCGGGCCGCAACAGTGCTTTTCGAAGCAACGACACATGGAACACGTCGTGGAGATTCTCTAGTTCTGGTGGCAGCTCCAACCGATAGGCCAACGGGTCAATCCTTTCTAGTATAGTATAAGGCCCAACATTCCTTGGGCTGAGCTTTTTCACTCCACGCACCCGCGACACTCCATGCATCGGCCGAATCTTGAGGAACACTTTATCGCCCACTTGGAACTCCACCATCCGGTGCTTTTTATTGTAATATTTTGCCTGTCGACTTTGAGCCTCCAACATGCGATCCCATATCAATCTAACCGCCGCATCAGTATCATCTATATATTCATTTCCCAATACCTTCGGATCTTCATCCTGCACCCAAGACAAGGGGGTCCTGCACCTTCTTTCGTAAACGGCTTCATGGGGCGCCATACTGATGCTCGCCTGATGGCTATTATTGTAGGAGAATTCCACCAGGGGTAAGAGTCTTTCCCACGGCTCTCCTCTGTCCAGCACACATAACCTCAATAAATCCTCCAGTGTTCTGATGGTCTGCTCAGACTGCCCATCCGTCTGAGGGTGGAATGCAGTACTAAAGGTTAGGCACGAGCCCAAATACGCCTGCACCGCCTTCCACTCCTTGGATGTAAACCGACCATCCCGATCCGAAATAATTGTCTTGGGCACGCCATGATACCGTACGAATTGCTCCACAAAAAGGCGTACCAAAACATCCACATGTGCTTCCTTCTTCATTGGAATGAACCGGGCCACCTTTTTCAGTCGATCAACAATAACCCACACTAAATCATTCCCGGAGCGGGAACGAGGTAGCCCATGGACAAAGTCCATGGAGATATCCTCTAACTTCCATTCGGGAATAGGCAACGACTACAACAAACCACCGGGACTCTTGCATTCAGCCTTCACTCTTTGACAAGCTTCGCAATGTGTAACATAGTAACGAACATCCTTCTTCATTCCTGGCCAGCACATGGTCTTCCGTAAGACGGCGTACATCTTGGCAATACCCGGGTGTACATAATATTGAGAGCAATGTGCCTCTCTCAAGATATCCTCCCGGATTTTACCGCCCTTGGGAATGTAGAGCCGGCCACGAAAATAAACGAGGCCGTCTTTTAGTGTGTACTCATCGGTGGTCCAATCTTCAATTGCCTTGATTGTCGGGGCCAAGGTCACATACATGCCTTGCTCCACCCGAATCCGGTCCCGGATATCACAAACTATGCTCATGCTTGCCAAAAACTCTGCATACTCTGCCGAAGGAGCCTTGAATACCATAGTAATATCCATCTCCTCAATCATCTGAGCCAACTCCATACTCATCAACCGAGACTCTGGGCTAGAGCCTGGCACTTTTCTACTCAAGGCATCGGCTACCGAGTTTGCTTTCCCGGGGTGGTAGTTCATGGTGAACTCATAGTCGCATAGAAATTCCAACCACCGTCGTTGTCTCGGGTTCAACTCCTTCTGAGTGTGGACATACTTCAAGTTTTTGTGATCGGAAAAGATCTCGCAGTGGACGCCATATAGATAATACCTCCGGGCCTTCAAAGCGAACACCACTACTCCCAACTCCAAATCATGGACCGGGTAATTAATTTCATGTTTCTTTAACTGTCTTGAAGCATATGCGATCACGTGCCCGTGCTGCATCAGTACCGCTCCCATCCCTTGATACAATGCGTCAGTGTAAACCTGAAATCCTTCCTTCCCAGATGGAAGTGCAAGGATGGGGGCGGAGGTAATCCTATCCTTCAGCTCTTTAAACGTCGCTTCACATTGTGGTGTCCACTCAAATGGCACACCCTTCTTCGTCAAGGTGGTAAGAGGAAGGGCAATCTTGGAAAATCCTTTCACGAACTTGCGGTAGTACCCGGCAAGTCCAAGGAAACTCCTCACATCGTCCGCCGACTTCAAAGGCGACCACTCCTTCACGGCTCGCACCTTTACTCGATCCACTGATCACATGCCCCAAAAAGGCAACCTCCTTAAGCCAGAATTCACACTTGTTAAACTTGGCATACAATGCGTGCTCCTTCAATTTCTTCAAAACCAAGGTCAGGTGCTCGACATGCTCCTCCTCCGTCTTTGAGTAGACCAAGATGTCGTCGATGAAAATAATGATGAAGATGTCCAAATATGGTTCAAACACCTTGTTCATTAGGCTCATGAAGGCTGAAGGGGCATTTGTGAGCCCAAATGGCATTACCGTGAACTCATACAAACCATATCTTGAACTGAAGGCCGTTTTCTGGATGTCCCCTTCTTGTATCCTCAACTGATAGTATGTAGAGTGCAAATCTAGTTTAGAAAACCAATGTGCTCCCACTAGTTGATCGAACAACTCGTCGATCTGAGGTAGCGGATAAGTGTTCTGCACCGTCAACCGATTGAGTTCCCGATAATCTATGCACAACCGCAGGGTTCCATCCTTTTTCTTCACGAACAGTACAGGGGCTCCCTAGGGTGATGAACTGGGGCGAACGAACCCTGACTCCACCAGTTCTTGCAATTGAACTCTAAACTCCGCGAGTTCTTTCGGGGTCATTCTGTACGGAGCCTTGGATACCGGCTTGGCACTGGTACTAGAATAATCTGGAAGTCAACCTCTCTATGCGGAGGTAATCCTGGTAGCTTCTCAGGAAATACCTCGGGAAAATCATGCACTACCCGTACATTCTTTAACTCCAATGCCTCTTCCTTCAACTCGAACCAGATCATGAAGACCTCGTCCCCCTTTATATGAGCTTTTACAACCTGGACGGAAGATAACATCATGCGAGGCGCGAAGCCAATACCTTGGAAGATGACGTTAGAGTCTCCATGTCTCAAATAGATCCTCTTCTCCGCGCAGTCGATCCTCGCGAAGTGCCAGTCCAGCCATGCCATGCCCAAAATGATGTCAAACTCTGGCATTCACAGAACTGTGGCCGGCGTATCAAAGGCATTCCCATCAATAAATAACTCCAACTCACACTTGGCGGTTGCGATCATCTCCAAGCCATTCGGAAGGCGTACACGTCGGGCTATGCCAGTGAAGTACTGTACACCCTCCATGTCTTTTATGAAATCCTCGGACACAAAGGAGTGTGAGGCACCGGTATCGAACAGCGCATATGCCGTCTTCCCGCCAATAATCACGGTGCCTAAGTACCAACAACCAAAACTTATTGTTAGGTGTCTAATAAATCTTAATCAATTCAAGTTAGACCATGAAAATATGTTAATTAATTAAATCATACCTGCAATCACATCTTGTGGGTTCCGTTCCTGCGCCATGTCAAGCGCGCACACCTGATACCTAGCAGGGTCGGGGTTACCTCCTCGCGGTCCTCGTCCTCGACCACGCATATATCCCCATCCTCGTGGGGCTGCTGGAGGGAGAGCAGGAGGGACGTTCCTATATAGCTGCGGGCAGAAACGTAGGGATGTGTCCCGGCTGGTTGCATTCGAAGCACACCAGCCCATGACGCCCTTCAGGTTGTTGAAATTGCTGAGGCTGTGGGGGTGGAGGCAACCCAGGCGGCTGCGGAACCGGATGCTCCACCCTATAGTTTCGGTGGACACGCCCTCCACCTCTTATATATCCTCTTCCTCCTCCGAAGTCTCGCCTCCTTCTATTCCATGGGCCGGCTTCCATCACCTCCTCCGCAGGCCTCTTACTGCATCCCAACTGGTCCGCCTCCAATCTTTTCGCCATATCAATGATCTCCTCCAAGCTTCCATCCGCTATAAACAAAAGGGACTGCCTTAGGGGATCTCGCAGCCCTTTGTAGAAGCGCTTGGCATAACCTCTGTCATCCAACTCGTAAGAATCCGCAAACCTTGCGAGATGCTGGAATTCTCGCTGGTATTCCGTAACCGACTTTGATCCCTGCTTTAGTAGAAGAAACCTCTGCTCAAGCTCATCTCGGGCCGATGTAGGGATAAAGTGCTCCAAGAAAACACCTGATAATTCACTCCAACTTATCTCTGTGTAGACCTGACCTTGGAAGGTAGAGCCCATGAGGGACTTCCACCACCTCTTAGCATGTGAGTCCAAGACAGACACCGCCAATGTCACTGCCATGTTGGCCGGGCAACGGATACCAGCCAACAACTCCTGAACCGTGTCTAGCCATTCCTCTATACGTATGGCTGACTCCATCCCAAGGTAGGCGGGAGGGGAGAGAGCCCGGAAGGTGCTCAGCCAGTTGGAGCTCGGGTCCTGTTGTTGCACCGGGGGCTGCTGTGCCCTAAAAGCATCGAGGATGGCAGTGAGTGTCAGCCCCAACTCAGATTGTTGGAACTGAGTGGGAGTGGGTATGGAGGGCGTAGGAGTGCCTCTCACCTGCTCAATGAGCGCTGGAATCTACACATAAAATGCAAATGTATGGTCAGGTTGGCTAATCTTAAGGTCAAAGTTGGACATACTTAGCGTGAATTACATATGGGCACACCATTGCTTCCGCTAAGTCAGTTTGTCCCCAAACTGACTAATCAAACGGTGGTGGCACCATTGTTGAATGACTTCTTTAGTTGAGGATCGTGGCTTTGATACCATTTGTAAGACCTCCCTCCCGGATCCCAAAACACGGCACGCAGGGGGAGTCTTATGCCTGGAACAGCCGCCTTGTGGTAGCATTAGCACACGGGCTAACCTGTACCACAAGACGCCTATTCCGCCGGCTACAACAATATCAATAGAACATGTCAACCCAACCAAATATGATAAGCAAGAGAAGTCAAAATCCACACTAAGTAATAATGTCCAATACATCAATAAAGGAGAAGCTAAACATGCTTCTACAATATATCAGAGTACAGCTAGACATTGCCCAAACGGGCTACATCAGAGTATCAAAATACTAACATCAGTAACCGACGGTATCGACGGCACCGTCACTTCAAGCCCTGTCGTCCTGGCCTGGCTGTCCTGTTGCGTAGTCTGCGGCTGCTCCACATGCGGCGTGACCTCCTAAAAAGGAAGACATAGCAACTGTTAGTCGAAACGACTAAGTGGTTTCACATCCGCTCCCCCGGTGACTCCTCGGCACCGGGCGGAGAAAAGGAACAAGGATAATATATATATATATATAAGTAAAAGAGGTACAAGCAGGTGACAATAGAGTAAGAGTAGCAGTATCATAATCAGCAGTTATTTAAGAGCTATTCTAAACTAACAAGTATAAGTAACAGCAGTAAAGTAACTTAACTTATAAGAATGCCCATACAAACTTATAAGTTAAGGATCGGGTTACATAAAGGTAACTCATCGTATAAGAGTGCTCATACAAACTTATACGATGAGGATCTTGTTGTGCAATGATATGAAATGCTATGAATGCTATGCAATGACTCACCCATGATCACACCCATGCAATTGCTATGTCGACACAGACTATAGTTCCCACTTTTCGAGCAGGTAGCTAACCTCCCAGGCATCAGTCGCCGTGGCCAGGCGGTGACAGTAGAACGGGCACTTCTACTACTAGGCGGGTATCCACACTACTTCACCTAGGCCTCCGTACGCCTCAACGCTAAGAACACAACAGCGGAGCCCATGCGCACTATGGCCCAGCGGGGTCTTGGGTAGATGTGCACCAAGAACACAGCCCGAACTGACCTTGCGTGACACGGAAGGGGCCTCGGAAGTAAGCACGAGGACACAGCCCAACCGTTCACTTGGCACGAAAGAGGCCCCGGGACGTGAACACCCAGGACACAGCCCAACCGCCCAAAGTCTAACTGTCGACTCTCGTCGGTGTGACGATTGGCGAGCCCGTAGACCTGCCACACTATCCTTAACCCAGGATTACGACACCGCGTGTCGACTCACACCACATGCAAAAGCGTCATCAACATAACAAGAAAGGGGCCTCGGAAGTAAGCATGAGGACACAACCGAACCATCCATCCACACCTTATCTCAACACAACCAAACAAGTGACGGTCAACACTGCACTTACATCCCTTCACAATACTACCCGTAGGGAAACGACGTTCTAAGTATTGGACTACTACACTCATTCCATTAGTCAACCTTACTCATAACCATAACTTATTCTTCTACATGGCTTCCAAATAATGACAACGTAATATAAACATGATGCGCATATAAAGATCTATCACACATTATATATGATAATGACATATTATAAACATGATGCGCACAAATATCAATCTTTTAATTCCAATCAAGTCAAATCGTTTAAATAAGATTGATTCACAATTTGATTATATGAAATCAGTTTAATAAGCTACATCAATCATGCAATAAATGATTAATCCTAAGAGTTCATCCAAGCCAAGTAACTTGCAATATTAATTCCACCGAATCCAAATCCATCGTATATAAGCCCAGAATTTAGGTGCAGTTGGAATCTGGACAGCAACTTCGACTAGAGATTCTTGAAGCTACAGGAATCCGGTGAAGACATGTAACCCCACGATGGAAAGGTCTTTCCGTGGTCTACAACTTCCGTATACATTCCTCAACCCAGTTTTGAAATTATCCTATTTGAAATCGGACTTGAAGTCCGCTGCGTACAGAACATAATTTCTGCATGCAGGATTTATATAACACCATTTTCATTTAGACTTTCCCGTGGCTACATACTTCTCCGGAAGTCGTGCAACCATTCGTTGGAAAGGTATTTTCAAGGGCTTCAACCTTCATGTTTAGCTGAAAGCCCAGATCTGGCCATATCATTCTTAAAAATGGCCACGAATATCGTTGCGCGCAGAATACAGATTCTGCACGCATCTTAAGGCGGAATGAACGGCATTGGTTCATCTTCCTCCTCAAGGCGATCTTCCCAAATCATTCCAGAAAATCTCCTCCCTTATTCAACCTCAAGAGGCCTTTGCTCTTCATGAAACCATCCCCCATCTCCACATAGAAGATCGGAGAGGTTGAAGACACCACTAACCAAGAGCACAAGCCCCGGATTGGCCTCACCCTAGAGAAAGCATCTTCTCACATGTCAAGACTCTTTTGAGTTGACGTCTCGCCTAAATATATACAGATCTAGCACCAAGGGAGAGGGTAGGAAACTCACATCGATTCCAGCGGTTCCTCCATTTCCGGCCATGGATCTCGTAATTCTCCTTGGCGGCATCTTCTCCTTCACGGTGATGGCGGATTTTCTCCTATAGAACTTGCACCAGCAGTTTTCTCTCTCACCAGGAGTTCTCACAGGAAATAGGGAATGAAATGAGCATGAAAACGGCTAGGGTTTTCTCTTCCCTTATATATGAAAAGTGACACGGGTAGGGACACGGCCGTGCCCTTACCCGTGTCCTGCCTGGGCGAAGCGTTAACGACAGTTTCCATGTCGGTTCAATAGTTGACACGGGTAGGGACATGCCTGTGTCCAGACCCGTGTCCCGACTCGTGTCCACATGACACGGCCGTGTGCCCTGGCCGTGTCCTTCTTGGGATGCATTTCGACGATCTCAACATTTCATCGATCTCGATCAAAATCGTCGACTGGAGAACATGGGTAGGGACACGCCCGTGTCTCTACCCGTGTCATGTTAATTCGTCGAAGTCGACGCGTAGTTCGTCGATCTCGACACCTCTCGTTGAGTGTAACTCGACACAAACGGGTAGGGACACGCCCGTGTCGCTACCCGTGTCACATGGTGTCGACACTGCTCGTTAGTCTCGACACGCCCTGTCGAGTGTAACTCGACACACACGGGTAGGGACACGGCCGTGTCGCTACCCATGTTACATCATGTCGACACAGCTCGCCGATCTCGGCATGCCTCGTCGAGTTCAACTCGACGCACACGAACACGGGTAGGGACACGCCTGTGTCTCTACCCGTGTCTCATGCTTGTCTAATTTCTCCTCCTTTTCACATATTTTGCCCTGTTGTCAGCACTCCTCATGAACCCTAGTCAGCTCTCCTGACTCAAAACACGCACGAGGGGCCTAGTGCGATTCGGGATGTTACATCATCAATCCTCGGAATCGGATACTTATTCTTTTTTGTAAGCTTGTTCAATTCCCGGTAGTCGATACAAAGCCACAAGCTCTCATCTTTGTTCTTAACAAAGACAACTGGTGCGCTCCAAGGCGACGAACTTGGACGCACATATCCTTACTCTAGCAACTCTTGCAGTTGCACCTTTAATTCCGCCATCTCTCGCGGCGCTATCCGATATGGAGAGCGTGACACCGGTTTGGCACCCGGTACCAGCTCAATGGTAAAATCAATTTCCCGTTGAGGAGGGGCTCCTGGGAGATCATCTGGGAACACATCGGGATACTCAGACACAACTGGGATACTGCCAAGACTTGGCTTAGGCGTCGAAGTCTGCAATAATGTGATAAACAGCTCTGCCCTAGACCGAACTGCCTTAACCACCTGAAGAGCCGACATCAAATCTTTCCCGACCCCTTCATGCCCGCAAAAGTAGTCTCCCGATCAGTGTTCAGACCTAACCTAACTTCCTTACGGTTGCAATCAATGTATGCACCCTGCTCCGAGAGCCAATCCATACCGAATATTACGTCGTACTCTACCAACGGCAAAAGCAACACTCGCAAATCAAACTCCTGGTCTCCAATCCGATCTTCACCACGCAGATCCTATCCCCGCGCATTGAGCACCCATTGGGCAACAACACATCCAATTTGTCCTTTGACATCAAGGACGGAACCCCGATGCGCGATATGAATTTTTCGGACAAGAAGGAATGCGATGCTCCCGTATCAAACAGGGCTCTCGCCAGAAACTCAAAGATCAACACAAATCCTAGCATCAACAATAGTAAGCTAACAAATACGAAGGTAACAACTATAAAAGTTAAACCACTGCAATTTAACTCATACCTGTCACCACGTCTGCATGCTTTATGGCCTCTTGCAGACCAAGGTTGTAGACTCTAGGCTGGGCTAGAGCATGATGGGATGCGGTTGACTCCACCGCCTTCCCATTCTCCTCATAAGTCGCACCAGACTTCCTCTCGGACTTTGAACGTTTGCTCCAACACTCACGAGCAAAATACCCCGTCTTCCCGCAGTTGTAGAAAGCTCTTGGGACTCGACTTGTAGTTGCCCTGACGCATCAGCCGAAGGTGCTGAGTTCGAAGTCCTCCGCTTCTTGTTCCATCTGCGGAAACGTGACTTGTTATTTGGCACCTTGAACTCAGACTTCCTTTCTCCTGGGTCCTTCTCTTGAACTTTCTTAACGACCTTCTCCAACGATCAGGCCGAATTGACCAAGGCTAGGAAGCCTTGCGCCTTAGGCCCTGCAAGTAGTAATTGTAGGTCGTCGCGTAGACCATCATAAAACCGGTTGGTCTTCCATTCTTCTTCCATAAACGTAGCACCAGCATAACGACCCAACCGTTTGAACTCATGAAGATACTCGTCCACGCTTCTGGCTCCCTGAGTCATCCCAAGATACTTATTCTCCATCTCCAACTTCTGAGCAGAGGGTACAAATCTAGCTCGGAACAACCTCGAAAATTCCTCCATAGGCACATCAGCAAGCTGCCTTCCCACTAAGAGATGAAACTCCAACTCATCCCACCACAGCCTCGCTTCACCCACCAAAAGAAAAGTCGCTATGATGGTCTTCTGCCACTCCTCAGTTAACGTGGCTATAAGGACCCTCTTTATCGAAGAGAGACAGTCCTCAGCTTGAGCTGGCATTCCAACCCCATCGAACCTCGGAGGATTAAAGCTCATTACATGCTTAAGCTGCTTCTCCGTAGCTCTCGTCGGCTCTACCAGATCAACTTCTACGCCTTCCACCACTCTCGGCTCTGCCGCCCTAACCGGTTCTTGCTCATTCGCAGGAGGTGCGCGATGAATTTGCCCTGCAGGTTGGGCATTTATCATTGCAAATACGGCTTCAGCCACCATCCTGATGGTTTCGGCTGAAGGAGGTGTTGTAGGCACGTCCCTTGGTGCACTACTTTCCGCTGATTGCGGACGCTCTGACTGACCAGCACCGCTCCTAGCTGCCTATAGTAGCAAAGACACACGATTAGACGACAACCAAAATGCTAAAAGCAATCATTGGAACACTCAGATTCCACAAAACAAGTGTATTTTTCATTCCTAAGTGGACATTCATGGGTTCTTTTTGATGTTATAACGATGACGCACACATGTCCTCACCACCCCTTAAAAGAATTCGCCCACGAATTCATTTAAGCCTGACCGTAACCAGAAGTCTGATACCAAATTGTAACACCCCCATCCGTCGCATGGCATATAATAGAAGGTCCAGCTGGAACCCGATGCCATATACCACAAACAGTCGAAAGGGTTACATAAGAATATTCAAACCATTCAATTAAGACTACTCGTCCTACACAGAGCATTCTAGCTAAAGCCTTTAAAGTTGAAAGAACCCAAAACTTAAATCTAATAAACATGAATGTCCACAACACACTACAGGAATGAAACCCAAAATACACTGAAAGGGGAACATGGCATTATGGCCTTACAATAGTTCACTTAATAAATAGTGTTTTCCATACATCGGCTCGCAGGCCGGCCACACATGACAAAAGTAAAGTACAACTATTCTTTACAGCCTTTTAGGGCCAGCACAGCAACATGGGCTCCAGCTCGCTATTTGGTACTCGGCTCTGCAGCACCTGTAAGCACATTCCACCGCACGGTGGCAAACAAAGCAACGATCAGCCAAAAGCCGACCAAATTATAACGACCCCGCCCCTAGGTCGGGACGGTGGTGCTCTTTACCTGCATTACATTAGCCCAGCTAAACAATAAAGTGCAACTATATATTTCTTCACAGGTGTAGGCTCGCATGGCCAAACACCCCGTGCACTCAGGGCACATTAACGGTGAATCCTGTCATTACAGCGTCTTCACCACCACCCCCAGGATGGCAACAACATGTGAGCATTTAGCCTTTCTGACCACCGTCTAAGGCTCCCGACTATGCCAACGGCCAGTCCCCATCTTCGGGTGTCTCGCACCGAACCACATAGCCTAGGTCCAATTCCACTTGCCCGTTTCTCACGCCGCATATACAATTTAAGTCCTACGCGCGGGCCAAGCTTCTCTCGGATCCCAAAGTTTTCCAAACAATCTCATAACCCAGTTATGATCAAGGCCGGTTCCCAGACCGCCAAGTTAGAAGAACACGTTTCCGCTTAGTTTTTCGGGTGCGCCATGAAGCTAACCTCCAAGGATGCCTGCTGCAATCTACCGCGTAGAAACCTGAAAAAAACCCAAAGCACGGAGTCTTCTCCGGCAAAACATATCAAATGTAACATCACTGATCCATACAATACACGTCCGGGTAGGCTTCACACACAATGCATATACCCGTACTTACGATTTCGGACTCTATATGCAACACAAGGGGGATTATTCACATCAACCCCAAGGAACACCACGCACTCACCACACACTCGCGGGAGCGGGATTCCCTATGCAGAAAGAAAGAGCTTTGCATGCTCAAGTAGAGAATCGTTACCCTTGTAGTCCGCTTTGGCGCCACGGAAAAACTACACGGATGGAAATCTTCGCAACGAACTTTCCTCCACAGATCCGCTCTCAGATTTCGAAACGGTGCTCCGATGCTCCGCCGGCAGCCGTAATCCCTTCCTTCTTCCTCCTCTTTCCAATATCTTGAGAGAGAGAATGGTTGGAGAGAAATGAAGGATTAACTCCCCTATTCCCGGCCTTAACAGAGCAGGAAACCATCTGGGTCATTGGATCTTAATTAAAGAAAACGAACGGCTCAGATCCGTTAAAAAATCTCCAGACCTGGGCCGTACACGGCTTGGCACACGGCCGTGTCCCAGGCCGTGTGCCTCGCTCCATGCACGATCGTCGAACGGAGGAAAGACACACGGGCAAAGACACGCCGGTGTCTCACCTGACACGCCCGTGTCGGGTTCCTCGCCACGCCCGTGTTCGGGGGCGTTTCACGCATAACCGCTACGGCAACGGACACGACCCAAAAGAACACGGGTAGGGACACGGGTAGGCACACGCCCGTGTCAAATGACACGCCCGTGTCACTTAGCCGTGTTTCTAGCCGTGTTCTTCTCGGGATGAAAAAGGCCAAAAACACCAGCCAGACACGGCCTTGGACACGCCCGTGTCCTAGGCCGTGTACCCCTATACAGGCACCCAAAATCCCCTTTTTAGCGACCGACTCAAATATAATTTTAGGGGCATTACACGTGTTACTTGCTGTGTCCTTCTCAGGATAAAAGCGGCCAAAACACCAGCCAGACACGTCCTTGGACACGCCCGTGTCCTAGGCCGTGTACCCATATACAGGCACCAAAATCCTTTTTTACGCGACTAACTCAAATATAATTTTCGGGGCGTTACAAATCTCCCCCACTTAAGAAATTTTGTCCCGAAATTAAGTAAAGGTACACAAAATTACAAGTTACCTGAACGGAATAACTCGGGATATTCTTCCAACATAGTTTGCTCTCGCTCCCAAGAAAGCTCCTCACGTCCGCAATTATCCCAACGGACTTTAACCATTCGTATATCCTTGTTGCGGAGTCGCTTGACTTCAACGTCTTCTATACGTATAGGCTTGACCTTTGTCGTCAACTCGTAATCAACTGGCACTTGATCAACCGCAACTATCTGTGAAGGCTTTTGCACCGCCTTACGCAACACCGATACGTGGAACACATCGTGTAGCCCACTCAACTCCATCGACAGCTTCAATCTATACGCTGCTTCGCCAATACGCTCCAGGATCTCAAATGGTCCAAGGTATCTCGGACTCAGCTTCTTCAAGCGTCGAACCCGCGAGACACCCTTGAACGGTTTGATTTTCAAGTACACCCAGTCTCCAACACTGAACTCCACGATCCTATGTTTGGCATTATAGTACTTTGACTGTCTGTCCTGAGTGATCTTCCACCGTTCCTGAATTGTCCGTAACACTGAAGTGGCATCTTCCACCGCTTGACGTTTGTAAAGCTTTGACTCGCCCGTCTCCAACCAAGACAATGGCGTGCGACACTTTCTC
The DNA here is from genome assembly GCA_039583875.1 of Platanthera guangdongensis. Taxonomy (NCBI): domain Eukaryota; kingdom Viridiplantae; phylum Streptophyta; class Magnoliopsida; order Asparagales; family Orchidaceae; genus Platanthera; species Platanthera guangdongensis. The sequence goes on along the minus strand of CM077165.1, from coordinate 39,051,712 downwards.
CCGTACAAGGCCTCGAAAGGCGTGATGCAGTAGCCCCGAGCCGACCCCTCTCGGTTGGCCTAGCCAGAGGACCACGTTCTGGCGACCACTGCCGGGCTGCAGCCCAAGCACCCCACCCATGACCGCGCCTATTCTCAGCGCGGCGGGATGTTGGGGCGAGGTCTCGAACCTAGCCCCTTGATAAAGAGCTTTCCTAACAGCTCTCATCACCAACTGAGCTGCAGCTCAGTTGGTGATGGGAGCTGTTAGGAAAGCTCTTTATCAAGGGGGCGAGGGTTCGAGACCCCTCCTCAACATCCCTCCGCACTGAGAATAGGTGCGGTCATGGGTGGGGTGCATGGGCTGCAGCCCGGCAGTGGGCCACCGTATAAGAGCCAGGCCACTGCATCAAGGCGCCATTCCAATACTCGCCTAAAAGTTGTTGTTATACGCAAACTCCACCATGTACAAGTGATCTTCCCACTGCTTTCCAAAATCTAGGACGCACATGCAAAGCATGTCCTCCGACGTCTGGTTGACCCTCTCGGTTTGGCCATCTATCTGCGGATGAAAGGCTGTGCTGAACTTTAGCTTAGTACCCAACAGACTTGTTGGGTACATTGGTTTAAATGTACTTGATTTGAAGAAGCCTCACCCAACTCAATGATATACATCAAAATGTATTTGATGTGTTTTGAGTTTACTTGTGCAGGCTAAGTATTTGCAGGAAAGAAGAAAAAGTTTCTAAGTCCATGTGTCGACACCCAGAGGGAAAGTGTCGACACTTAAGAAGACTTGTGTCGACACCCAGGCAAGCAGTGTCAACACTTGGAGTCATTGTGTCGACACCAGGGATGCTGAGTTGACACCAGACAGAAAGTGTCGACACAAGGAGCTGTGTCGACACTCAATGAAGAAGAGTGCAGTAAAGCTGTGTCGACACATAGCAGTTGTGTCGACACCCAGTAAAATTGTGTCTACATCAGAAAGTGTCGACACTTGGAGGCTGTGTCGACACTCAGCAAAAGTCAGCAGAGACTAAGTACAAGTGTCGACACCCAGAACAATGTGTCGACACTCAACAGAAGAGTCAACACTTGAAGTAAGTGTCGATACCCAGAACAATGTGTCGACACTCAACAGAAGAGTCAACACTTGAAGTAAGTGTCGACACCCAGAACATTGTGTCCACACTTAGCTGAAGACTCAACACTTGAAGTAAGTGTCGACACCCAGAACAAAGTGTCGACACTCAGCTGAAGACTCAACACTTGAAGAAAGTGTCGACACAAGGAGCTGTGTCGACACTTAGTAAAGATCAGCAAAGTTCATCAAAAATATTCTAAGTACAAGTGTCGACACTAAGGGAATGTGTCGACACACAGCCAGAGTCTCGACATAAGAAGACATGTGTCGACACAAGGAGCTGTGTCGACACTCAACAAGTATCAACACTTGACAGATACAACACATGAAGATGTGTCGACACAAAGGTGTTGTGTCGACACTTAGAAGAATTCAGCAAAATACTGAAGTACAAGTACTTGTGTCGACACTCAATTTCAGTGTCGACACATGAAGAAGAAGCAGTGTCGAGATATAAAATCTACAACACAAGGAGTTGTGTCGACACCTTGTAGGCTAGTGTCGACACTTAGACAACATGTGTCGACACTTGGTCTATAAGTGTCGACACTTAAAGACAGATAGTCTCGACACTTCTAGACAGTTACAGAATTTTCAAGAACTGACTGGATGACTTGACAGGTGCCATTCCAACCGGTCTATAGCACCTGTCAGAGTTGTCAGTATTCAGTTATGGATCGGACCAGCCGGTTACCATGAAGAAGGCCTATAAATAGGCTTATATTGTCTACAGAAGAAGTTGATAAAAAGGTTGTTGAAGAAAAAGTTCAGATCAAGTGATTGTCTAAAGAAGATCTAGCTATCAAGTGAAGATCTAAGAAGTTGGAGAGAGAGAGCTCCATCCAAGAAATCAGCCATTGGAACTAGGCTGAGAAGAAGGGTTCAGATTTATTCTGGATCTTAAGTAGCAGAGGTCAAGGATCAACTACAGAAGGAGTCAATCTTATTGAGTTCTACTTTCAAGAAGCTTTGAAGAAAGCTAAGTCAGATTGATTTCAGCTAAGTTCTTCCAAGAACTCATCAAGAAACTCACAACTCCCCTCTCTTGTCTCTGGGTTGCTGAGTTAACTATTTTGTATTCATTTTATCTTGTAGGATCCTTTGGATCTGAGTCTTGTAAGCCTGCAATTATAAAGGCTAAGTGTAGGGCTTGAGAGCCTGAGTGTAGGAGATTGAAATCTCTGAGTGTAGGCCTTGGTGGCTGAGTGTAGGCCTTGGTGGCTGAGTGTAGGCCTTTGTGGCTGAGTGTAGGCTCTGTAAAGAAGCTGAGTTGTAGGGCCTTGGGCCTGAGGTGTAGGAACCAGTTTTGGGTTCTGAGATAGTGGAGGAGTTTGGCCGAATCTACTACAGTGCTAGATAGGCGAAGGGGGAAAGTGGATGTACCCAAACCTTGGGGAACCACTATAAAACTGTGTGTCTTTTGTGTGCTGTGGTTTGTTGTGAATGCTGTGTGATTGTTGTGCAATAGTAGTTTAATTTCTGTGTTAAAAACTGATTGCTGCCATAAAAAGTTAAAAAGAATTTGGTCACCTATTCACCCCCCCCCCCCTCTAGGTGTTTAGGTACTATATCTTTCAAGTGGTATCAGAGCCAGGTTACTCAAAAAGGGACATAACTGTCTGAGTAGATTCTGTTGGCAGATTCAGTCTAAGTGAATTACAGAATCAAGAACATCAAGAACCATGGGTTCCACTGAAAATCACAAGAAATTGGGATCCATGAAGCTACCCATATGTAGGAAAGAGATCTTTGGGATCTGGAAGGAAAGGGTGAGACTCTTTATGGAAGTTTCAGACCCTAGGATTTATATCACAGTAAAGGAAGGGCCATATGTGCCCATGAAGGTATCAGTATTAGATGCAAATCAGAGAACACCAAAGGATTTCTCTGAAATGACAAAGGATGAGATTGTTCTAGCCACCATGGACAAGAGGGCTCAGAACATCATAGTGAGTGTCATAGATGATGCAACTTTTTAGAATCTAATACACTGTAAGACAGCCAAAGAGATGTGGGATACTCTTATTGTGTTTATGGAGGGTTCTGAAGAAGTAAGGCAAGACAGAAAATCCTTGCTAAATCAAGAGTATGAAAGTTTTAGACAAGGAAAGGGTGATAGCATAACTGAGTGCTATAAGAAGTTCTACAGGATAGTGAATGAACTCATGTCCTATGGCAGAGAGTTCAGTAATTATGAACTCAATGATAAGTTTCTAAGGTCCCTAACTAAAGATTGGGACACCAAGATCTGTGTCATCAGGGAAATGGCAAAGCTGGGAGAAATTCCTCCACCAACACTTTTTGGCAAACTGCTGTCCTATGAAATGCAGTTGCTGGTGAGGAAAGAAGAGGAGAAATCCACAAGAAATGAACACAAGGAAAGAACAGTGGACTTTAAATCAGAAGCCCTCAGAAAGTACAGGAGTAAGTCACCAACTCCACCTCCAAAGGTAGTTGAATCTGAGTCAGATGAGTCAGTCAGCACAAAATCTGAAAGCAGTGAAAGTGATGAGGACTTTGCTGCCTTCACAAGACATTTTCAGAAATTCTTAAAGAAGAAATAGTGGAGGACAAGGCCTTCTACATCACAGGGAAAGGAAGACTTTTATCAGAAAAAGAAGTCTTCAAAGAAAGACAGGAAAAAGTCCAAGTCTAGCAAAGCTACACTATCAAAAATTGTGTGCTATTGCTGTAATAGACGAGGACATGTCATTGCAGACTGTCCAGAGAAGAGGAAGGAGTCTAGTGACAAGAAAAGGACTCAATACAAGGGCAAGAAGGAGAAGTCTTTTGTTGCCAAAAAGGACAAGACCCTGTCAGATATCTCTTCATCAGAAACTGAGTCAGATGTTGAGGCATATATTGGACTGTTTGCTGAGTAAGAAGAAGAAGAGTTCATGCAGATTATGAATTCTATTTATGAACAAGAGGATAGTCAATGCCAAGGGCTAATGGCATTGACAGAAAGAGACAAAATCCTGGAGCAGCCAGGACCTAGTAAGGTACAAAGTTCAACTTTAAGTTCAGTTTCTTGTGCCAGTACAGAATCAGATTCATCCTCATCAAATGATGAGAGTGCATCTGAGTCTGAAGAAGATATTCATCAGTTGATAGATGAATATAAAGTACTGTTGCAAGCTTACAAGAAGAGCAAGTCCCTAGCCAAAAGTCAGGTAAAGGAAATTGCAAATCTCAAAGCTGCAGCAACAGATTCTGAGAAGTTATTTGATCAAAAGCTTAATGAGATAGCCAGACTGAAGCACATAACTGTGATTCAGATGGGAACTATATCATTTAAAAATGATCAAATCAAGAGTCTAGAGATTAATCTTCAGAAGGAGAAAGACTTAGTTGCTAGGTTTTCTAAACCAAAGTCTATTTTACCCATAATTGATGAATTTGTTCATCACAAAGGTAAAGCTGGACTGGGATTTACAAGACCTGCAAGGACTGTTCAGTCCAAGTCTATGTCCAAGGGCAAAGCCCCAACTCTCAACAAGTCTGCTGTAGATAAAACAGCAAATCCAGTACCTAAGCAAAGGTACAATAAGTTTGAGTGTTGGTGATGTGGCAAGGTAGGCCACTATGCAATGGATTATTGGCACAATGCTAGTGCCAAAGTGAGTAGCAATCTGCCTGTTGGAAAACCAGCAGGTAGCCTTGTCAGAATGCAAACTAACAAGCACCAAGGACCCAAGAATTCTTTGGGTTCTAAGGTTCATTAATCTGTTTTGCAGGTGAGTCCAAGTGGCCATGCCCCAATATGGTACTTGGACAGTGGATGTTCCAGACATATGACTGGAACAAAGGGATTACTAAGGGACTACATTCCAATCAAAGATGGTCCAAAAGTCACCTTTGGTGGTTCTGAAAAAGGAATCATCAAAGGGTTTGGTAACATTTCTAGTAACTTAGTTACCATTACTCAAGTGGCTTATGTTAAAGGTTTGAAACATAACCTAATTAGTATAAGTCAATTAAGTGATGTAGGATATGACATCTCATTTGTTAAGGATGGTTGTCATATCAAGAGGTCAAATGATCAAGAGATCATTTTGACTGGCTATAGAAAAAGAAATGTCTACTGCTTAGACATTATGTGTGAGACCAATGGTTCTCAAGTGTGTCTTGTAGCTGATGAGAAAGTCTCTCATTATGTCAAATGGCACAAGAGGCTAGTCCATCTCAATTACAAGACAATTGGCAAACTCTTTAGCAAAGAGTTAGTGAGGAATGGTACTCAAGTTAAGTGTGTTAAAGATGGTATTTGCTCATCTTGTCAAAAGGGCAAGCAGACTAGATCCACCTTTAGAAGCATTGAGAACAAAGATGCTGTGAGATGCTTATACCTCTTGCATATGGATCTCTTTGGTCCAATGTCAGTTCACAGCTTAGGTAGGATGGTCTATACCTTTGTAGTTGTAGATGACTACTCAAGGTTTTCCTGGGTGTTCTTTCTTAGACAGAAATCTGAAACACCCAATGTCTTCTATACCTTTGTTAGACAAATTCAGAATGAACTAAATAGTACAGTGGTCAAAATAAGAAGTGACCATGGTACTGAGTTTCAGTCTGATAGCATGACAAAACTATGTGAAGAATTTGGGATATTTCAAGAATTTTCTTCACCAAGGACACCTCAGCAAAATGGCATTGCTGAGAGGAAGAATAGAACCTTGATTGAGGCTGGTAGGACCCTATTAAGTGATACATCACTACCAGAATACTTCTGGGCTGAAGCAGTCAATACTGCATGCCATGTTATTAATAGGGCTACCATAACTAAAAGTCTCAACAAGACCCCCTATGAGGTTGTGAAAGGCAGGAAACCAAACCTATCGTACTTCAGGATCTTTGGTTGTAAGTGCTTCATACTTAACAATGGAAAGTCTTACATGACTAAGTTTGCTGCCAAGTCCCAAGAGGGAATTTTTGTTGGGTACAGCAATAATAGTAAGGCTTATAGAGTCTACAACTTGTCTACTCAAGTTGTAGAAGAGACTGTACATGTAGTATTTGATGAAACTAGGCTTATTAACAATGAGTTGTCTAGTAGTGTATACAGCCCCACAGGTTTAACAAAGAATATGGACAAGCTCACTATAGAAGAAGAACCTACTGGAAGACAGCAAGTAGAAGACAGTGGCTGTTGTCCAGGGGGAGAACTACATGTACCAATTGCTGATGAAGTTCAAGGAATACAGCATGATGTAGATGTTGAAGAAGCTCAACCTGAAGTCAGGATGCCTCCAGCCAATAGGCATCTAAGAGATCATCCAGCTGAGCAAATCATTGGTGATCCAAGACAAGGGGTACAAACAAGGAGCAGAAACCTGAATGTAGCAATCTACTCCAGTTTCCTATCCTAAGTTGAACCTAAGAAGTTTGAAGAAGCCATCAAAGACCCTCTTTGGATTGAGGCAATGCAAGAAGAACTCAATCAGTTCAAGAGGTGCAAGGTCTGGAAGCTTGTTCCTAAACCAAAAGACCACAATATAATTGGAACCAAGTGGATCTATAAGAACAAAATGGATGAACAAGGAGTCATCATTAAGAACAAAGCAAGACTGGTTGCTAAAGGATATAGGCAGGAAGAAGGTATTGATTTTGATCAAACCTTTGCTCCAGCAGCCAGACTGGAAGCCATAAGAATGTTCCTGGCCTATGCAACCTATCAAGGATTCAAAGTTTACCAAATGGATGTCAAGTCAGCATTTCTAAATGGTAATCTTAAAGAAGAAGTCTATGTGGAACAACCCTCAGGTTTTGTTGATTCAACTCTACCTAATCATGTTTATAGACATAGGAAAGCTTTATATGGGTTAAAGCAAGCCCCTAGGGCTTGGTATGAAACCCTGTCTAGTTTCCTCATTGAGAATAAGTTCACAAGGGGGAAAATAGACAAGACTCTATTTCTTAGGGAATCTAGAGGCAAAGTAATACTAGTCCAAATATATGTAGATGACATTATATTTGGGTCTACTGAAAGTAGCCTTTGCAAAAAGTTTGCAAAGCTAATGCAAGGTCAATTTGAGATGAGTAGTATGGGAGAGCTAAAGTTCTTCTTGGGTCTCCAAGTAAGACAGACTGAGAGTGGTTTATCCATATGCCAGTCCAAGTTCACCCTAGAACTCATAAGGAAATATGGTATGGATTCATCCAGCACCATGAAGACTCCTATGGGGTCAAGTATGTCTCTTAGCAAGGATGATGCAGGGAAGCCTGTAGATGAAACCTTGTATAGAGGGATAGTTGGCTCCCTATTATACTTTACTGCAAGTAGACCAGATATCATATATGCTACATGTGTCTGTGCAAGGTATCAAGTCTGCCCTAAAGAGTCTCATTTGACTGCAGTCAAAAGGATATTGAGATATCTAAAGGGCACTCCTTATCTAGGCCTCTGGTACCTTAGGAATGAGGATTTTGAACTGATAGGTTATTCAGATGCAGACTTTGCAGGATGCAAAGAAGACAGAAAAAGCACTACTGGAACCTGTCAATTCCTAGGTGGAAGACTGATTTCATGGAGTAGCAAAAAGCAAACAAGTGTGGCTATCTCCACTGCAGAATCAGAGTATGTGGCTGCAGGAAGTTGCTGTGCTCAACTTCTGTGGATACAACATCAGCTTGAGGACTATGGATTTCAGGTAAGTAGAACTCCACTCTTCTGTGATTCTACAAGTGCTATTTCAATTGCACATAATCCTGTTTCACATAGTAGAACTAAACATATTGAGATAAAATATCATTTTCTTAGGGAGCATGTAGAGAAAGAGGATATTTTACTAGAATATGTTAAAACAGATAATCAACTAGCTGATATGTATACTAAGCCCCTAGAAGAAACTAAGTTCAATAGGTTTAAGATTGAACTAGGAATGATAAACTTAGAGTAAGTTTATAGTATTGGAAATTGGCTAAGTAAAAAGGTGTCGACACACAGAGATATCTGTGTCGACACAGAAAATTGGTGTCGACACTTCAGGGAAAAGGTGTCGACACATCTAGAAAGTTAGTATCGACACTTCAGAATATTAGTGTCGACACATGACAAGTTGGTGTCGACACAACCAAGGTGGTGTCGACACATAGTGTTTACTCAGAATTATCTAAGTAAAGTCTCGACTAAATGTCGAGTTAAGTGGTGTCGACACATAAACAAGTGTCGACACATATAATCTGTTGACTAAACTTATGTCGACACGTAAGTGTCGAGACATTATAAGTCAGTGTCGACACTTATTGACAGTGTCGACACAATTTAAGTTGGTTGCCCTCCTTTTCATCTTCAAAATTAGAAAGGTATAAATAGGGTTTTGCCTTAGTCTGTCGACACGCTTTCAAAAGTTTCGAGACCAAAACTTGTGTGTCGACACCTCTCTTCTCTCCAGTCATATTCTTCAAACCCTAATGGCGCCAAAGCTTGAGGAGAATGTCAACGAAGGCTACGAGCTGGTGCGCAATGCTTTTGATGATGCAGACCTGGAGATCAAGACTGTCGTAACCCTAGTTGCCGACTCAGGGTTAGAATATCTTGTTTCAGAGCCAACAAAAATTTGGAAGAAGGAAGTCTTGGAATTCCTTAATGGAGCTAAGGTAGACGACACTGGATTGAAGATCAAGTCCAGGATTCATGGTGAGAAGGTTAAGGTCTCTCCAAAAAGTCTGAGAAAAGTCCTTCAGTTGTCAAGAACTAAGGAAGAAGAAGAGGTTATAGCTTCCAGGTCCAGAGATGCATTGGCATGGTGTGGACTGGATGCTAAGATGAAAATTGGCTCAGTTTTCAATATGAAAGGCATGAATAGTCAAGGGAAATTCCTTTCTGAAATTGTTGGCAAGGTCATCTTAAGTAAGCCAGGAGGGCATGATAGGATATCAGCCCATATGTTCAACATTATGACAAGGATAATCTTTACTTTGAAGACAGATTGGTCTGTTGTGATATTTGAGAAAATTAAAGAAAGCCTAAAGAAGCCAAACTTGGGAAGGATCATAAGTCTATACCTTGCTGGAAGTATTCCAGAGATAATGAGTCAAGCAGCTGGAACAAAAATCAACCATATGAGAAAGATGGATATGAGGATCTTCTCCAGATGGGACATGGTGTTGTCTAAAGAGATGCCAACCCCTGAGAAGATAATTTCTGAGAAAGTATCACCTCCAAAGAAGAAGAGGAAAACTGCTCCAGTGGCACAGGTTTCCACTAGCAGTTCTGAAAGTGAAGAACAAGTGGTCTTCACACCTGATGAGCATGAAGAAGAAACTGTTGAGAATTCTACTGCTCAACAAGAAGTTGCTGAAATCCAGGGGAGCTACCTCAAGCTAGCCCCATACACAAGGATCACATCCAGGGGGAGCATGTAGTTGTGGAAGAACCCACTCTTCTTGAAAGTGAGCAAGCTACAACCACAATTCTAGAGGTAATTACTGAGCTTAATGCTTTGGTTTTTCCTATAAAAGATACTGATTTGTCTGATGTTTATCAGCAACCACAGACTGCTAGTCAAGTCCCAGATGTTGTCATGGAAGACACATCTGCTGCAGCTCAGTTTGTATCTGATTCAGTGGTAGATGAGCCCAGAGTTTCTCCAGCTCATTCTCCACAAGAGTTTACTATGGAAGATTTATTTCTAAATCTAGATCAAGAAGATTTAGATAAGGAAACTGCTGCTGAAAAGGAGAATGCTCCACTTGAGGGGGAGCAAGTGCCAATTGATGAAGAACCTGCAAGGGAAGAGACTGAGAAGGCACCAGAAGTACAGAAGGAGCTACCTAAGGAGAGGGTAGAGATAGCAAGTACATCTGGATCTGAAGATGAGGAAGCTTCAAGGGCTAAGAAAAGAAAGTTTCAAGTTTTCAGGAGAAGAAGCCAGAGTTACAAGAAGGCTTTACAAACTGTTACTCCACAGCCTATATCACAGCCAGCTCCAACTGTTGATTATAGTGCTTTAATGGTTGCTATGCAGATTAAACTGGATGAACACAGAAAAGCTATAGAGACATATGTGGATGAGGGGCACAAATCTCTCCAATTTGATTTGGCCCAGGATATTAAATCCATAAGATTTGAGATGAATCTCAATAAGAAAGAGATGACTGACTGCTTCCACAAGGGTGGGAATGCAGTAGTCTATCTTGCAACTCATCAGGAGAAAATAAAGGCTCAAGTAGATGACATAGCACTGAAGCAAGGGTATGTTCTAGAGAACCAAATAAGAATGAATGACAATTTGACATAATCTCACAATGCTATTGTCACAGAAATGAAGAACATTGCTGCCGGCCTGACAACTTCTACTGCTACTGCTATGACATCTTTTGATAAAGCACTGCAAGAGAGCTTAACTGATATTACAACTGCTATTCAAGACTCTCAGAAGCTGATCTCTGAAAAACTCCAAAGGTTAAGACCTTTCTATAGGAATGGAGTCAATTATCTCAATGCCCAAATCAGATTTCAAAAAGATGACTTAAGGGATCACATAGAAAGAGAAGTCATAAAGGGGGAGAGGGTCTTAGTCAAAGCTGGCTCTGACCATGCAAAATCGGTTTCTAATTCCATCAGAGCCACTCTTGGTTATCCTCCTCTTTGTGATGATGATAATGTAGCAGAATCTGGAATTAACCCTGCCTATCTTGGAGGTGAGCAACCAGAAGTAGCTCAAGTGATCTATCCTCCACCAGATTTTGACATGATCCATGCTGACATACAGTCCATGTATAGCCCACCTGGGGGTAAAGACAATATTATACTAAAGAAAGTTGTTCAGCCTGTCTCTGAAGCTTTACAGGAAGCTCTTTTGAAGGAGCAAGCTGAAGAAGAAACCAGATTGTCAAAGAAGAGGTTCAGGGAGCAAGCTGAACAAAGACCTGACTTTGATCAGTGGAGCCCCACCTCTAGGAACATTATTTTGACTGCATGGAAAACAACAAAGGATAACATCCATGACAGGAATAAATGGTTTTCTGAGGCTGAATGGAGAAAGCATGAGATAAGGCAGGAGGCTATAGTTCAATACAGAAGAAAGGCCAAGATGGGAAAGCTACCTCCTACTGCCCAGGAGCCTAGCAAGTACTTTCCCAAGCCTTATCATTACTTTGAAAGGCAAAAGATTAAGGCTGAGGAACTTAAGAAGAAAGATCTGAAAGGCAAGAAGCATGTTGATGCTGAAGTTACTGAAGCTCCTGTTCAAGCCAAAGTACAAGCTGGCAAAGGAATAGTGATCAAGGAGCCTGAACAGAAATAGAATTAGAATTTTCTTAAGTTTACTATGTAATCTTTTGATGATAACCATTCTGTAAACTTTTGAAATATGTGTATGACAAAGTATTGGAACAATGTGTTGTATGATAAATTTGCTATATAATAAATTTATTTCATAATTGTTCTGTGATTCTATCTATATGTACATGTTTGTTTAATACATGTTTATGTATGCCCTGCTATATATAATCCTGCTTTACATCATTTTGTAATTTTATTATGAATGGTGTATATCATTGACTAAGGGTTATGACTTCTCCAAATAGGGGGAGATTATTGGGTACATTGGTTTAAATGTACCTGATTTGAAGAAGACTCACCCAACTCAATGATATACATTAAAATGTATTTGATGTGTTTTGAGTTTACTTGTGCAGGCTAAGTATTTGCAGGAAAGAAGAAAAAGTTTCTAAGTTCATGTGTCGACACCTAGAGGGAAAGTGTCGACACTTAAGAAGACTTGTGTCGACACCCAGGCAAGCAGTGTCGACACTTGGAGTCATTGTGTCGACACCAGGGATGCTGAGTCGACACCAGACAGAAAGTGTCGACACAAGGAGCTGTGTCGACACTCAATGAAGAAGAGTGCAGTAAAGCTGTGTCGACACATAGCAGTTGTGTCGACACCCAGTAAAACTATGTCTACATCAGAAAGTGTCGACACTTGGAGGTTGTGTCGACACTCAGCAAAAGTCAGCAGAGACTAAGTACAAGTGTCGACATCCAGAACAATGTGTCGACACTCAACAGAAGAGTCAACACTTGAAGTAAGTGTCGACACCCAGAACAATGTGTCGACACTCAACAGAAGAGTCAACACTTGAAGTAAGTGTCGACACCCAGAACAATGTGTCGACACTTAGCTGAAGACTCAACACTTGAAGTAAGTGTCGACACCCAGAACAAAGTGTCGACACTCAGCTGAAGACTCAACACTTGAAGAAAGTGTCGACACAAGGAGCTGTGTCGACACTTAGTAAAGATCAGCAAAGTTCATCAAAAATATTCTAAGTACAAGTGTCGACACTAAGGGAATGTGTCGACACACAGCCAGAGTCTCGACAGAAGAAGACATGTGTCGACACAAGGAGCTGTGTCGACACTCAACAAGTATCAACACTTGATAGATACAACACATGAAGATGTGTCGACACAAAGGTGTTGTGTCGACACTTAGAAGAATTCAGCAAAATACTGAAGTACAAGTACTTGTGTCGACACTCAATTTCAGTGTCGACACATGAAGAAGGAGCAGTGTCGAGATATAAAATCTACAACACAAGGAGTTGTGTCGACACCTTGTAGGCTAGTGTCGACACTTAGACAACATGTGTCGACACTTGGTCTATAAGTGTCGACACTTAAAGACAGATAGTCTCGACACTTCTAGACAGTTACAGAATTTTCAAGAACTGACTGGATGACTTGACAGCTGTCATTCCAGCCGGTCTACAGCACCTGTCAGAGTTATCAGTATTCAGTTATGGACCGGACCAGCCGGTTACCATGAAGAAGGCCTATAAATAGGCTTATACTGTCTATAGAAGAAGTTGATAAAAAGGTTGTTGAAGAAAAAGTTCAGATCAAGTGATTGTCTAAAGAAGATCTAGCTATCAAGTGAAGATCTAAGAAGTTGGAGAGAGAGAGTTCCATCCAAGAAATCAGCCGTTGGAACTAGGCTGAGAAGAAGGGTTCAGATTTATTCTGGATCTTAAGTAGCAGAGGTCAAGGATCAACGGCAGAAGGAGTCAATCTTATTGAGTTCTACTTTCAAGAAGCTTTGAAGAAAGCTAAGTCAGATTGATTTCAGCTGAGTTCTTCCAAGAACTCATCAAGAAACTCACAACTCCCCTCTCTTGTCTCTGGGTTGCTGAGTTAACTATTTTGTATTCATTTTATCTTGTAGGATCCTTTGGATCTGAGTCTTGTAAGCCTACAATTATAAAGGCTGAGTGTAGGGCTTGAGAGCCTGAGTGTAGTAGATTGAAATCTCTGAGTGTAGGCCTTGGTGGCTGAGTGTAGGCCTTGGTGGCTGAGTGTAGGCCTTTGTGGCTGAGTGTAGGCTTTGTAAAGAAGCTGAGTTGTAGGGCCTTGGGCCTGAGGTGTAGGAACCAGTTTTGGGTTCTGAGATAGTGGAGGAGTTTGGCCGAATCTAGTACACTGCTAGATAGGCGAAGGGGGAAAGTGGATGTACCCAAACCTTGGGGAACCACTATAAAACTGTGTGTCTTCTGTGTGATGTCGTTTGCTGTGAATGATGTGTGATTGTTGTGCAATAGTAGTTTAATTTCTGTGTTAAAAACTGATTGCTGCCATAAAAAGTTAAAAAGAATTTGGTCACCTATTCCCCCCCCCCCCCCCCCTCTAGGTGTTTAGGTACTATATCTTTCAAGACTATGCACCAATCTCCAGTCATTCGACGTGAAGCATCCATCTCGATCACTAACAATACTGCGGGGCACACCATACAACCGTACAATATTCTCCACATAGAGTTTGGGCAACCTTTCCACTGGATCTTCCTTCCTGATCGGGATGAAGTGCGACACCTTTGTCAACCTATCTACGACCACCGAGATGGCGTCGTTTCCCCTCTGCGACTTCGTCAAACCATGCACAAAATCCATATATATGTCGTCAAATTTCTATTCCGGGATAGGCAAGGACTTTAGGAAACCTCCGGGCTTCTGGCACTCTGCCTTAACCAAGGCACAAGCTTGGCACTTGGCCATATAAAGTGCTACATCCTTCTTCAATCCTGGCCACCAAAATAATTTCTTCATGTCTCTATACATCTTCGTGCTTTCCGGGTGGATTAAGTACTTGGTATGATGAGCCTCATATATCAACTCCTCCCGAAGATGATCCGCACTAAGAACGCATATGCGATCGTCCTTCCTTAGCAACCCATCCTCAACAGCAAATTGGGAATTTGACCCATCCAATGATTCATCCAAGATCTGCTTCATGTTGTTATCCTGAATCAAAGCCCGCCGAACTCTATCAGCTAGGTCACACTGCACCTCGGTCCAAAACAGTTTCGCCTCAGTACTAGACTGTTTGTCGACGCAAGATATCTCCAAAGCCTCCAACTCACGGACCAATCTCTCATCTTGTACCGACAACCAGTTGGCCTGTGCAGGAACCTTACGACTCAACGCATCCGTCACTACATTACCTTTCCCTGGCACATAATGTATCTTGAAGGAGTAGTCCCCTAGGAACTCCATCCACCTCCGCTGCCTCATGTTCAGATCCTTTTGATCTAACAGGTCCTTAAAGCTCTTATGATCGGTGTATATATCAACTTTCACACTGTACAGATAGTGCCTCCACAGCTTTAAAGCAAATATCACGGCCGCTAACTCCAAGTCATGGACCGGATAATTTCTCTCGTGAGCCTTCAATTGTCGTGAACCGTAGGCTATCACACTCCCATGCTGTATCAGAACACAACCCAAACCACTACCCGAAGCATCACTATAGATTTCGAACCCTTCGGTTCCACTTGGGGAACATAAAATAGGCGTTGTGGTCAACCGCCTCTTCAACTCTTCAAAATCCTATTCGCACTCCGAAGACCACACAAACTTCTGATTCTTCCTAGTCAAAGTCATGAGTGGTAGCGCTATCCGCGAGAAGTTCTCTACGAAGCGCATGTAGTAGCCAGCAAGCCCCAGAAAGCTCCGGACCTCCGCCACTGCAGTCAAAGTAGGCCACTCCCGTATCGCCACTATCTTCGCTGGATCCACAGCTATCCCTTCTCCACTAACAACATGACCAAGGAACGCTATCAAGGATAACCAGAACTCACACTTGGAGAACTTAGCATAGAACTGGTTTCTCCTCAACGTCTCCAACACCATGTGCAGGTGATTGTAGTGATCCTCTTCACACTGCGAGTACGCCAGGATATCGTCGATAAATACTATCACAAAACGGTCCAGGTACTCTCTGAACGTCCTGTTCATCAGATCCATAAGCACGGATGGCGCATTGGTTAAACCAAACGGCATGACTATGAACTCGTAATGCCCAAACTGCGTACCGAATGCTGTCTTTGGGATGTCGCTCTCCCTTATCCTCAATTGGTAGTAACCGGACTTCAGATCTAACTTCGAATATACCGTTGACCCAACCAACTGATCAAATAGATCGTCAATTCTTGGGATCGGATACTTATTCTTTTTCGTAAGCTTGTTCAATTCCCGGTAGTCGATACAAAGCCGCAAGCTCCCATCTTTCTTCTTAACGAAGAGAAGCGATGCGCTCCAAGGCGACGAACTTGGACGCACATAACCTTGCTCTAATAACTCCTGTAGTTGCACCTTCAACTCTGCCATCTCTCGCGGCGCTATCTGATACGGAGAGCGTGATACTGGTTTGGCACCCGGTACCAGCTTAATGGTAAAATCAATCTCCCGCTGAGGAGGGGCTCCTGGGAGATCATCTGGGAACACATTAGGATACTCAGACACAATTGGGATACTGTCCATACTTGGCCTAGGCATTGAAGCTTGCACTAAAGTGATAAACAGCTCTGCACCAGACCGAACCGCCTTAATAACTTGAAGGGCCGACATCAAAACTTTCCCTGGCCCCTTCATGCCCGCAAACGTAGTCTCCCGTTCAGAATTTAATCCCAACTTAACCTCCTTTCGGTTGCAATCAATGTAAGCTCGCTGCTCCGAGAGCCAGTCCATACCAAGGATTACATCGAACTCTACTAATGGTAGAATCAACGCTCGCAAATCAAACTCCTAATCCCCAATTTGAACCTTGACTACACAGACCTTATCCGCGTGCATTGAGCACCCATTGGGCCACAACACATCCAACTTGTCTTTTGCCATCGAGGGAGGGACCCCGATGCGCGTCACAAATCGCTCGGACAAGAAGGAATGTGAAGCTCCTGTATCAAACAAGGCTCTCGCCGGACAATCGAGAATCAATACAAATCATAGCAACAATAGAAGTAAGCTAACACATAAAAGAGGTAACAACTACAAAAGTTAATCTGCTATAAATTAACTCATACCTGTCACCACGTCAGCTTGCTTTATGGCCTCTTGCAGACCAAGATTATAAACTCTGGGCTGGACTGGAGCATAATGGGACGCGGTTGACTCCACTGCCTTCCCTTTCTCCTCATAAGTCGCTCTAGACTTCCTCTCGGGCTTTACACGTCCGCTCCAATACTCACGAGCAAAATGTCCCGTCTTCCCACAGTTGTAGCAAGCTCCTGGGACTCGACTTGTGGTTGCCCCTGACGCACCAGACGAAGGGGCTGAGTTCGAATTCCTCTGCTTCTTGTTCCATCTGCGGAATCCTGACTTTGCACTAGGCACTTTGAGCTCTGCCTTCTTTTCTCCTGGGTCTTTCTTCTCTTGCACCCTCTTCACAACCTTTTCCAAAGACCGGGCCGAGTTGACCAAGGCTAGGAAGCACTGCGCCTTAGGCCCAGTAAGGAGTAACTGTAGGTCACCACGAAGACCATCATAAAATCGGTTGGTCTTCCTCTCCTCTTTCGTAAACATAGCCCTAGCATACCGACCCAACCGTGTAAACTCGTGGAGGTACTCGTCTACGCTTCTGGATCCCTGAGTCAACCCAAGATATTGGTTCTCCATCTCAAGCTTCTGAGCAGAGGGTAGATATCTGGCCAGGAACAATCTTGAAAATTTCTCCATAGGCACATCAGCAAGCTGCCTACCCACTAAGAGATGAAACTCCAACTCATCCCACCACAGCCTCGCTTCACCCACCAAAAGAAAGGTCGTTATGGTGGTCGTCTGCCACTCCTCAGTTAACGTGGCTGTCAAAACTCTCTTTATCGTAGAGAGCCAGTCCTCAGCTTGAGCTGGCGTTCCAGTCTCGTCAAATACTGGGGGATTAAAGCCCATTACATGCTTGAGCTGCTTCTCCGTAGCTCTCCTCGGCTCTACCAAATCAACTAATGCGCGCTCCACCACTCTCGGCTCTGCTGCCCTAACCAGTTCTTGCTCCACGACAGGAGGTGTGTGGTGCATTTGTCCTGTAGGTTGGGCATTAATCATCGCAAATACGGCTTCAGCCACCATCCTGATGCGGCTTCAGCCACCATCCTGATGGTTTTTGCTGAAGGAGGTGTAGTAGGCATGTCTCTCGGTGCACTACTTTCCGCCGATTGCGGACACTCTGATTGACCAGCACCGCTCCTAGCTGCCTATAGAAGCAAAGACACACGATTAGACGACAACCAAATTGCTAAAAGCAATCATTGGAACACTCAGATTCCACAAAACAAGTGTATTTTCCATTCCTAAGTGGACATTCATGGGTTCTTTTTGATGTTATAACGATGACGCACACATGTGCACACCACCCCTTAAAAGAATTCGCCCACGAATTCTTTTAATCATGAGCATAACCAGAAGTCTAATACCAAATTGTAACACCCCCATCCGTCGTATGACATATAACAGAAGGTCCAGCTGGAACCCGACGCCATATACCACGGACAGACGGAAGGGTTACGTATTAATAACCAAACTATCCAATTTAGACAACTCGTCCTACACTGAGCATGCTAGCGGAAGATTTTAAAAGTAGAAAGAACCCAAACTGAATAAACAATTTACATGAATGTCCACAATCGCTACCACAAGAATGAAATAACAATACACTGAAAGTTAGATGGACTTATGGCTTTACAAAAGTTCACTTATGTTGGGTACATTGGAAAATGTGTACCAGATTTGAAGAAGCCTCACCCTACTCAATGATATACATCAAGGTGTATTTGATGTGTTTTGAGTTTATATGTTCAGGTTAATAAATGCAGGAATGCAGAAAAATTTCTAAGTCCATGTGTCGACACCTAGAGAAGTTGTGTTGACACTTATGAAGGCTTGTGTCGACACTGGAGAAAAGCTGTGTCGACACTTGGAGTTAATTGTGTCGACACTTGGAAAGGCTGTGTCGACACAAGAAGGAATGTGTCGACACCTAGAGGCTGTGTCGACACACAGTGAAGCATTGTCGACATTAACTGTGTCGACACCAAGAGGCAGTGTCGACACACAGGAATACTTAGTCGACATCAAATGTGTCGACACATAGAGGTTGTGTCGACACACAGAAGTATTTTTCAACATCAACTGTGTCGACACACAGGACTTGTGTCGACACACAGCAAAGCTTCAACAAAGTTAAAGTAAATAAGTACTTGTGTCAACACAAATGAGATGTGTCGACACACAGCAAGTTTCAACAAAGTTAAGGAAAAGAAGGCTTGTGTCGACACATTCTAAAGAGGCTGTGTCGAGAAGTATTATCAACAACAGAAGTGATGTGTCGACATCACCAAAGCTTGTGTCGACACTTAGTCCACTTGTGTCGACACTTAGTCTACTTGTGTCGACACATAAAGAAGTTTAGTCTCGACACTTTCAAACGGAGACAGTATTTCAAGAAGTGACTGGATGACTTGACAGCTGCCATTTCTAACCGGTCTACTGCAACTGTCAAAGCTGTCAGAAGTTTGTTAGAAACTGGATCAGCCGGTTACCATGGAGGAAGACTATATAAAGGCTTTCTCCTTCAATAGAAGAGGTGTGATTACAATTAAGATTGAAGATCTTACACAGATATCTAACAACACAAAAAGAAGAAGACCTTCGACAGAAGATCTAAGAAGTTGGAGAGAGAGAGAGCTCCATCTAAGAAGTGCAGTTGCTGAATCAGGCTGCCAAGAAAGATTCAGATTGAGATCTGAATATCAAGTCAGAAGCTGATTGAAATCAACTTCTCAAGAGTTCAACCCTACTGAGTTCAGATTCAAGAAGCTTTGAAGAAAGCTAAGAGAGGTTGTGCTCTGCCATCAGTTGCTTCCAAGAACTGATCAAGAAACCATCCATCACTTCTCTCTCTACCTGGGTGGTGGTAAAACACTTTGTTTAATCAATTTTCTGTAGGATATATTCTAGATCTGAATTGTAAGCCTATTATATAAAGGCTGAGTGTAGGAGAATATTTTATCTGAGTGGTAGGCCTTGTTGAAGGCTGAGGTAGGGCTGTGAGCCTGAGGTATAGGAGATTGTGATCTCTGAGTGTAGGCCTTGTTGAAGGCTGAGGTAGGGTAGTTGGCCTGAGTTGTAGGAGTGTGGATACACTCTGAGTTGTAGGTACCTAGTTTGGGTTCTGAGCTGTAAGATCTGAGGATCTGAGGTGAAGTGCAGAAGTTAGGCTAATCTAGCACAATACTAGATAGGCGAAGGGGGAAAGTGGATGTACCCAGACCTTGGGGAACCACTATAAAATCTGTGTGCACTCTGTGATTGAATGTTTTTGTGATTGTTGTGCTGTGTAGTTGTAGAATTTGCAATTTCTGGTTAAATTACAGAACAGATTTTCTGCCTTAAAAGAAAAAGAAAAAGTACACCTATTCACCCCCCCCCCCCTCTAGGTGGTTAGGCACTAATTCTTTCAAGTGGTATTAGAGGGAGGTTCCTCAAAGAAGGACTTAACAGTCTGAGTAAGATCCTTAAGGCAGATTCAAGATCAAGAAAATGGGTTCAGGAGAAAATCATAAGGAACTAGGTTCTATGAAATTACCCATATGCAGAAAGGAGATATTTGGCATCTGGAAAGAAAGGGTTAGGCTGTTTATGGAGGCTTCTGATCCAAGGATCTATATTACAGTCAAGGAAGGTCCTTATATTCCTATGAAGATTTCTATTCTGGATGCAAACTAAAGAATTCCCAAGGATTTCTCAGAGATGACTAAGGATGAGATCATCCTGGCAACTATGGATAAGAGAGCCCAGAATATTATAGTTAGTGTCATAGATGATGTATCCTTTCAAAATTTGATTCACTCAAGACCTCCAAGGAAATGTGGGATACTTTAATAGTCTACATGGAGGGTTTTGAAGAAGTAAGACAAGATAGAAAATCTATGCTGAACTAGGAATATGAGAGTTTCAGATAAGGGAAGTCAGACAGTATAACTGAATGTTATAAAAAATTCTATAGAATAGTTAATGAACTAATATCCTATGGAAGAATCTTCAGTACCTATGAACTGAATGATAAATTCCTAAGATCCTTGACAAAGGATTGGGACACTAAGATTTGTGTCATTAGGGAAGTGGTCAAACTTGCAGATATCTCTCCTCCAACCTTATTTGGAAAGTTGTTGTCATATGAGATACAACTGATGGCTAGGAAAGAGGAAGAGAAAAGTGCAAAAGGGGAGCATAGAGAAAAGTCTGTGGCCTTCAAGGTTGAAGCCACTAAGAAAAATAGGAGGATGTCTTCATCACCTCCTAAGATTGTTGCTGAAACTGCTTCAGATAATTCAGACAACCAGAATTCAGACAGCAGTGACTCAGATGAAGATTTTGCAGCATTTATAAGACAGTTTCAGAGATTCCTGAAGAAGAAGCAGTGGAAGTCTAAGCCTTCCACATCTCAGCCTAAGGATGAGTATTATCAAAAGAGGAAGTCATCCAGGAAGGACAGGAGTAGGTCTAAGCCAAGTAAATCTACAACATCAAAGATAGTTTGCTACTGCTGTAATAGGCCTAGACATGTTGTGGCTGAGTGTCCAGATAAAAGAAAAGAGACTGTAGATAAAAAGAAGAGTCAACACCAGAGCAAGAAGGAGAAATCCTTTGTTGCTAAGAAGGAAAAGAGCTTGACAGACCAATCTACTTCAGAGTCAGAATCTGAAGCTGAGACCTACATCGGTCTATATGCAGCAGATGAAGAAGAAGAGTTTCTCTAGGTGCTGAACTCTATATATGAATAAGAAGACCATCGGTATAAGGGACCGATGGCTGTGTCAGAAGAAGACAAGTGCCAGGATCAGCCTGGTCCTAGTAAGGTACAATGTATTACTAGAAATTCAGATTGTAGTACTGAGTCAGAGTCAGCAACATCTGCATCAAGTGATGTGGATGGGTCAGCTGATAGATGAATATGGAGATTTATTGCAGGCACTTAAGAAGAGCAAAAACCTGGCCAAATCTCAGGCTAAGGAAATTGCAGATCTTAAGATGGCTGCATTAGATTCAGAGAAGTTGCTGAATCAAAAACTGAATGAGATTGCCAGATTGAAAAATTTAAATATTATTTAAATGGGCACAATCACATTCAAGAATGATCAAATTAGAAATCTGGAGGTTAGACTTCAGAAAGAGAAAGAGATTGTGGCTAGTTTTTCTAAGCCAAAATCTGTATTACCCTTAATAGATGACTTTGTGTCACAAAAGGGTAAAGCTGGATTAGGGTTTAAGAGAATAGCATGGGCTGCTAAGTCCAATAAGAAAGGCAAAGCTCCAGCACAAAACAAGAGACCTGCTGAAAATAATTCAGCAAAGGTTGTACCTAAACAAAGATATAACAAGTTTGAGTGCTGGTGTTGTGGCAAGGTAGGCCACTTTGCCTTAGATTGTTGGCACAATTCCAGTGTCAAAGAGAATAGCAATATGTCTGTTATAAGAGTTGTAGGCAGATTTGTCAAATTTCAGACTAACATGAACCAAGGACCCAAAAATTATTTGGGTTCTAAGGTTAAGTAGTCTTTTATTGCAGGTGAGTCCAAATGGCCATGCCCCTATATGGTACTTGGACAGTGGATGTTCCAGGCACATGACTGGAATAAGGGGGTTGTTGAAGGACTACACACCTATCATGGGAGGCATTAAAGTAACCTTTGGTGGTTCAGAAAAAGGAATCATCAAAGGATTTGGTAACATTTTTAATTACCAGATTACTATCTCTCAAGTGGCCTATGTGAAGGGTTTGAAACACAACCTTATAAGCATAAGTCAGTTGAGTGACTTAGGATATGACATTTTATTTATTAAGAATGGATGTCATATCAAAAGGTCAAGTGACCAAAAGGTCATATTGACAGGATATAGAAGGAGAAATGTGTACTGTCTTAACTTTGAGTGTGAGAATAATGTTTCTCCTATTTGTCTTGTAGTTGATGAGAGAGACTCTCATTGTGTTAAATGGCACAAGAGGCTGGCCCATATTAACTACAAGACTATTGGCCAACTCTTTAGCAAAGAGTTAGTGAGGAATGGTCCTCAAGTTAAGTGTATAAAGGATGGGATATGCTCAGCTTATCAAAAAGACAAGCAGACCAAATCCACCTTTCATAGCCTTGAAAACAAGGATTCAGTGAGGTGTCTTTACCTCTTGCATATGGATCTATTTGATCCTATGCCAGTTCATAGTCTAGGTAGGAAGGTTTACACTTTTGTGGTGGTAGATGACTATTCTAGATATTCCTAGGTATTCTTTCTAAGACAAAAATCTGAAACCCCAACTGTCTTATATAGTTTTGTTAAATAAATTCATAATGAGTTGAACAGTACAGTAGTCAAAATCAGAAGTGACCATGGTATTGAATTTCAGTCTGAAAGTATGACAAGGCTATATGAAGAATTTGGGATTTTTCAAGAATTTTCCTCACCTAGAACACCACAGCAAAATTGTATTACTGAAAGGAAGAATAGAACACTGATTGAGGCTGGTAGAACTCTATTGTGTGACACTTCTCTCCCAGAATATTTTTGGGCTGAGGCAGTAAACACTGCATGTCATGTGATCAATAGGGCTACTATCACCAAAAGCCACAAAAAGACTCCCTATGAGATTATGAATGGCAGAAAACCAAATTTATCCTATTTTAGGATCTTTGGTTGCAAGTGTTATGTCCTTAACAATGGCAAGTCTTACCTAACTAAGTTTGCTGCCAAATCCCAAGATGAGATATTTGTTGGGTACAATAATAATAGTAAGGCTTATAAGGTCTACAACTTGATTACTCAAGTTGTAGAAGAGTCTGTACATGTAGTCTTTGATGAAACAAGACTGATTAACAGTGAGTTGCCAAGTAGTGCTTGCAGTTCTACAGGTATAAATGAGATAATGTACAAGCTTACCATTACAGAAGATTCAACTGCAAATCAGGAAGTGGAAAATGGTGGCTGCTATCCAGGGGGAGTACAAGACTCTCCAGATGTTGAAGAAAACCAAGAGGTGCAGCATATTGAAGAAACTGGAGGTGTTCAACCTGAAGATAGACTACCTCCAGCTATTAGACACTTAAAAGATCATCCAGCAAATCAAATCATTGGTGATCCAAGACAAGGAGTACAAACAAGGAGTAGGAATCTGAACACAGTTCTTTGCTCTAGCTTCCTATCACAAGTGGAGCCAAAGAGATTTGAAGAAGTTGTTCTAGACCCACATTGGATTGATGTCATGCAAGAGGAGCTGAATCAGTTCAGAAGGTGCAAGGTCTGGAAATTAGTTCCTAAACCAAAAGACCATAACATTATTGGAACAAAGTGGATCTTTAGGAACAAATTGGATGAGAATGAGATCATTGTGAAGAATAAAGCAAGACTTGTTGCAAAAGGATATAGGCAGGAAGAAGGTATTGGCTTTGATCAAACCTTTACCCCAGTAGCAAGACTGGAAGCAATTAGGATGTTCCTTTCTTATGCAACATATCAAGGTTTCAAGGTATTCCAAATGGATGTAAAATCAGCATTCCTGAATGGAAATCTAAAAGAAGAAGTCTATGTAGAGCAGCCCTCGGGTTTTGTTGATCCTCTCAAACCTGATTATGTTTTTAGACTTAGGAAAGCTTTGTATGGGTTGAAACAAGCCCCAAGGGCCTGGTATGAAACCCTGTCTAGTTTCCTCATTGAGAACAAATTCTCAAGGGGGAAAATAGACAAGACTCTATTCCTTAGGGAGTCCAAAGGAAAGATTATCCTAGTCCAAATATATGTAGATGACATAATATTTGGGTCTACTGAAAGTAATCTTTGTAGAAAGTTTGTAAAACTTATGCAAGGAAATTTTAAAATGAGCAGTATGGGGGAACTTAAGTTCTTCTTGGGTCTCCAAGTAAGACAGACTGAAGATGGCTTGTCCATAACTCAGTCTAAGTTCACCTTGGAGTTAATTAAAAAGTATGGTATGGAATCATCCACTACCATGAGAACTCCTATGGGGTCAAGTGTGTCTCTTAGCAAAGATGATGCAGGGAAACCTGTAGATGAAACTTTGTATATAGGGATAGTTGGCTCCCTTCTATATCTGACTGCTAGTAGACCAGATATCATGTATGGTATATGTGTCTGTGCTAGGTATCAATCCTGCCCTAAAGAATCTCATCTAACTGCAGTGAAAAGGATTTTGAGATATCTTAAGGGCACACCTAATCTAGGTCTTTGGTACCCTAGGAATGGAGATTTTCTACTGACAGGCTATTCAGATGCAGATTTTGCAGGTTGCAAAGAAGATAGAAAAAGTACTACAGGCACCTGTCAATTTCTAGGAGGAAGACTAGTGTCTTGGAGCAGTAAGAAGCAGACCAGTGTGACAATCTCCACAGCTGAGTCAGAATATGTTGTTGCAGGAAGCTGCTATGCACAACTTTTGTGGATTCAGCACTAGCTAGAAGACTAAGGTATTCAAGTAAGTAGAACACATTTGCTTTGTGATTCTACAAGTGCAATTTCTATAGCTAATAATCATGTTTCACATAGTAGGATTAAGCATATAGAAATTAGATACCATTTTCTTAGAGAACATGTAGAGAAAGAGGACATTTCACTAGAATTTGTCAAAACAGATTATCAAATTGCAGATATGTTTACTAAGACTCTTGATGAAACTAAATTCAATAAGTTTAAAATTGAATTAGGTATGTGGAACATAGATTAGTTTAACAAAATTGGCTAAGCAAAATGGTGTCGACACAAGGAGTTGTCTGTGTCGACACATAGAAGTGGTGTCGACATTCCAGAGAAATGATGTCGACACATCTAGAAAATTGGTGTCGACACTTCAGAGAAGTAGTGTCGACACATCCAGAGTAGGTGTCGACATATCCAGAAGTAGTGTCGACACTTAGGATCAACATAGATTTCGTCGAGTAGAGTATCGACTAATCATCGAACGCAGATGAATAAGTGTCGACACATAGAAGTCAACACTTATGTCGAGACTTAAGTAGTCTGTGTCGACACTTTTCAATAGTGTCGACACATTCAGTGCTTGTTGACGCGCCTTTTCACCTTCATTTTTTAGAAAGGTATAAATAGGTCAACATCATTGTTTGTCGACACGCTTTATATAGTTTCGAGACCAAAACTTTGTCTCGACAAATTCTCTCTTCTAAATTCAAGATTTCTCTCAACCCTAATGGCATCCAAGCTTGAAGACAATGTCAATGAAGGATATGAGCTGGTACGCAACGCATTTGACCATGCGGATTCTGAAATTCAAGCTGTAGTAACCCTAGTTGCTGAGAATGGGTTGGAGTTTCTAGTTTCTGAACCAACAAAGATTTGGAAGAAGGAAATCCTAGAATTCTTTGGTGCTGCTACCCTAGATCAAACTGGACTCAAGATAAGATCCACAATCCATGGAGTAAAGGTGAAAATCACCTAGAAGAGTCTCAGGAAAGTTCTTCACCTGCCAAGAACTCAAGAAGAAGTAGATGTACCTGCATCTAAGCTAAGGGAAGCACTTCTATGGTGTGGACTGGATTCCACTATGAAGATTGGCTCGGCTTTAAACATGAAAGGCATGAATATGCAAGGAAAGTTCTTGTCTGAAGGAGTTGGCAAAGTTATACTCTACAAGCCAGGAGGGTATGATAAGATTTCTGCATATATGTTCACCTTTATGACAAGGATCATCTACACATTAAACATTGATTGGTCAGCAGTGATTTTTGAAAAGATTAAGGAAAGTATTAAGAAGCCCAATCTGGGTAGAATTATGAGTCTGTACTTAGCTGGAACTATTCCAGAAGTAATGGAACAAGCAGCTGGTTCTAAGATAAATCACATGAGAAGGATGGACATCAGGATTATATCAAGATGGGATAGGGTCCTCACTAAGGATATGCCTGATGAGGAAAGGCAAGAGGTTCCTGAGAAATCTACAGCACAAGAAATTCCTCTCCAAGCCTCTATAGATGGTGCACTAATGCAGGGGGAGCCTCATATTGAGGAAGAGCCAACCCACCTGGAGAGTGAGATGGCTACACAGACTATTCTTGAGGTAATCAGTGAAGTAAATCAATCAATTTTCAATATTGAGGATGAGACATTAACTGAATTTTTGATTGATGTTGACCAGCCAACACAACTACACAGTCAACCACAATATGTAATCATGGAGGATACATCTGTTGCTGCTGATGCTCCTGAGTTTGTGGTACCTCAAGATCCTACTCAACAAGAATTTACCTTAGAAGAGTTGTTTCCTGATATAGTGCAAGCTAATATTGAGGGGGATCATGCTGGTTTTGAGGGGGAGAAAACTGCTTTTGAGGGAGAGCAAGTTGACCTTGAGGAGGAGCAAGTAGGATCTCAGGGGGAGAAAGCAAGAGTTGAGGAGGAGCAAGTAACTCCAGGGAAGTTACCTAAGACTGCACAGGACTTGCCTCCTAGTCCAAAGGATAGAGTAAATATAGCCAGTACCTCAGATTCTGAGGATGCAGCTGAGGTTCAAGCTAAGAAGAGGAAGCTCCAGGTCTTCAAAAGGAGAAGCCAGAGCTACAAGAAGGCCTTACAAACTGTTGCTCCACTACCTGCCCCAACAGCTGATTACAGCTCATTATTGGTGGCCTTGCAAGTCAAGTTAGATGAGCAAAGGATTGTCATGGAGAAATATATGGATGAGACGCATAAAGATCTACAACTCTCCTTGGCAACAGATATAAAGTCAATAAGATTTTATGTAAATCAAAATATGAAAGAAATGACTGATTGTTTCCACAAGGGTGGAAATGCTGTGGTTTTCCTTGCCACACACCAAGAGAAAATCAAGACTCAAGTGGATGATATAGCAGTGAAGCAGGGCTATGTCTTAGAAAATCAAATTAGAATGAATAATAATCTGACAGAATCACATAATGTGATTGTTACAGAACTGAAAAATGTTGCAACAGCCCAGCCTGCTGATAAGTCTAAAGCCCAGACAGAGTTTGATAAGGAGAAGTTGGATAAGGACTTACAGGAAGGCATAGCTGCTGTCAAAACAACTATTCAGGACTCTCAAAAGACTATTTCTGGACTGCTGCTGAAGTTAAAAGCCTTCTATAAAGATGGTGTCAATTTTCTGGATGAACAAATCAGATTCCAAAAGGATGATCTCAGGGATCATGTGGCCAGAGAAGTCATAAAGGGGGAGAGAGTATTAGTCAAAGCTGGATCTAATCATGCTAAATGGATATCCAATAGCATCAGAGCCACACTTAGATATCCACCCCTTTGTGATGATGATAATGTGGCTGAGTCTGGTATACAACCTGCTTACTTAGAAGGGGTTCAAGCTGAAGTTGCTCAAGTTATCTATCCTCCAGCTTATTTTGAGATTATTCATCAAGAAGTACAATCAATGTATAGCCCTCCAGAGGGTAATAAAAATATTATCATTGAGAAAGTAGACAAGCCAGTGTCAGAGGCAGTTTTGAAAGAGCAAGAAGCTCTATTGTCAAAGAAGAGATTCAGAGAACAGGCTGAGTTTAAGCCAGGTTTTGAGCAGTAGAGTCCTACTTATAGAAATATTATACTAACTGCTTGGAAAGCTGCAAAGGACAATACCCTAGAGAGGTCTAAATGGTACTCTGAGCAAGAATGGAGAAAGCATGAAGCCAGGCAAGAAGTCATAGTTCAATATAGAAAAAAGGCTAAGGCTGGAAAGCTACCTCCTAATACTCAGGAGCCTAGCAAATATTTCCCTAAGCCTTTTCATTATTTTGAAAGGCAAAGAATAAGTGCTGAAGAGCAAAAGAAGATAGATCTAAAAGGCAAAAAGCCAGCTGATGACACTGATGCTCCTGTACAAGCCAAGATTCAATCAGGCAAGTGCATTGTCATCAAGGAGCCAGAGCAGCCTTAGATTAGTTTTACTAGATTCTATAACATTGTAATCTTTTTATGTTAAAATCTATGTAAACTTTTGTTAAAGAAACTATTGGAAGTTGGAATAAAACAATGTTTAATGCTTAATCTGTTAGCATTATTATTCTGTTATGATATCTTATATATGTTTTGTTTTAAGTATTTACCCCGTCATATAATGTTGTTATACATCATAATATGTATTGTTATGAAAGGTGTATATCATTAACCGTCGACACTTATGAAGGCATGTGTCGACACTGGAGAAAAGCTATGTCGACATTTGGAGTTAATTGTGTCGACACTTGGAAAGGCTGTGTCGACACTAGAAGGAATGTGTCGACACCCAGAGGCTGTGTCGACACATAGTGAAGCATTGTCGACATCAACTGTGTCGACACCAAGAGGCAGTGTCGACACACAGGAATACTTAGTCGACATCAAATGTGTCGACACATAGAGGTTGTGTCGACACACAGAAGTATTTGTCAACATCAACTGTGTCGACACACAGGACTTGTGTCGACACACAACAAAACTTCAACAAATTTAGAGTAAAGAAGTACTTGTGTCAACACAAATGAGATGTGTCGACACACAACAAGTTTCAACAAAGTTAAGGAAAAGAAGCCTTGTGTCGACACACAGAATCAGTGTCGACACATTCTAAAGAGGTTGTGTCGAGAAGTATTATCAACAAAAGAAGTGATGTGTCGACACCACCAAGGCTTGTGTCGACACTTAGTCCACTTGTGTCGACACTTAGTCTACTTGTGTCGACACAGGAAGAAGTTCAGTCTCGATACTTTCAGACAGAGATAGTATTTCAAGAAGTGACTGGATGACTTGACAGCTGCCATTTCTAACCGGTCTACTGCAACTGTCAAAGCTGTCAGAAGTTTGTTAGAAACCGGATCAGCCGGTTAACATGGAGAAGACTATATAAAGGCTTTCTCCTTCAACAGAAGAGGTGTGATTACAATTAAAATTGAAGATCTTACACAGATATCTAACAACACAAAAAGAAGAAGACCTTCGACAGAAGATCTAAGAAGTTGGAGAGAGAGAGCTCCATCTAAGAAGTGCAGTTGCTGAACCAGGCTGCCAAGAAAGATTCAGATTGAGATCTGAATCTCAAGTCAGAAGTTGATTGAAGATCAACTTCTCAAGAGTTCAACCCTACTGAGTTCAGATTCAAGAAGTTTTGAAGAAAGCTAAGAGAGGTTGTGCTCTGCCATCAGTTTCTTCCAAGAACTGATCAAGAAACCATCCATCCCTTCTCTCTCTACCTGGGTGGTGGTAAAACACTTTGTTTAATCAATTTTCTGTAGGATCTATTCTAGATCTGAGTTGTAAGCCTATTATATAAAGGCTGAGTGTAGGAGAATATTTTCTCTGAATGGTAGGCCTTGTTGAAGGCTGAGGTAGGGCTATGAGCCCGAGGTGTAGGAGATTGTGATCTATGAGTGTAGGCCTTGTTGAAGGCTAAGGTAGGGCAGTTGGCCTGAGTTGTAGGAGTGTGGATACACTCTGAGTTGTAGGTACCTGGTTTGGGTTCTGAGCTATAAGATCTGAGGATCTGAGGTGAAGTGCAGAAGTTAGGCCGAATCTAGCACACTGCTAGATAGGCGAAGGGGGAAAGTGGATGTACCCAGACCTTGGGGAACCACTATAAAATCTGTGTGCACTATGTGATTGAATGTTTTTGTGATTGTTGTGCTGTGTAGTTGTAGAATTTGCAATTTTTGGTTAAATTACAGAACAGATTTTTTGCCTTAAAAGCAAAAGAAAAAGTACACCTATTCACCCCCCCCCCCCTCTAGGTGGTTAGGAACTAATTCTTTAAACTTATCAAATAGTGTCTTACATACATCGGCTCGCAGGCCGGCCACACATGACAAAATAAAAAAAACTATACGGTAAGGCCTTCGAGGGCCAGCACGGCAACATGGGCTCCAACCCGCTATCTTGCACTCGGTTCCGCAGCATCTGCAAGCAACATTCCACCGCACGGTGGCAAACAGGCAACGGTCAGCTAAAGCCGACCAAATTATAACGACATCGTCCCTTTCTCGGGACGGCGGTGCTCATTCCCTGCATATCATTAGCCCAGCTAAACAATTATATATAAACATACTTCGCCACAGATGTAGGCTCGTACGGCCAAACACCCCGTGCACTCATGGTACATTAATGGTGAATCCTAACACTTCAGCGTCTTCACTACCACCCCCAGGATGGCAACAACATGAGCAATTTAGCCTTCCTGACCACTGTCTAAGGCTCCCGACTATGCCAACGGCCAGTCCTCTTTTCGGGTCTCTCGCACCGAACCACATAGCCCGGGTCTAATTCCACTTGCTCGTTGCTCAACCGCGTAGTTCACCTTAAGACGTACGCACGGGCCAAGCTTCTCTCAGATCCTAATATTCCAATCAATCACATAACACAGTTATGTTCAAGGCTGGTTCCCAGACCTCCAAGTTAGCAGAACAACGATTCCGCTCAGTTTTTTGGGTGCGCCTTAGAGCTAACCTCTAAGGATCTCTGCTGTATTCTACCGCGTAGAAACCCGAAAACCCCAAAGCTCGAAGTCTTCTCCGGCAAATCATAACAAATGCAACATCGCCGATCCAGACCAACATGTCCGGGTAGGCTTCACACACAATGTTTATGCCTGCACTTCGATTCCGGACTCTATATGCAACACAAGGGGGACTATTCACGTCAACCCCAAGGAACACCACACACTCGCCGCACACTCGCGGGAGCGGGTTTTCCCTATGCAAAAAGGAAGAGCTTCACATGCTCAAGTAGAGAATCGTTACCCTTATAGTACGCTTTGGCGCCATGGAAAAACTACACTGATGGAAATCTTCGCAACGAACTTTCCTCCATGGATCCGCTCTCAGATCTCAAAACGGTGCTCCGATGCTCCGCCGGCGGCCGGAATCCTCCTTCTTCCTCCTCTCTCTAACTCCTTGGAAAGAGAATGGTTTGGAGAAAAATGAAGAATTAACTCCCTTATTCCCGGCCTTAACAGAGCAGGAAACCGTCTGAACCATTGGATCTTACTTAAAGAAAATGAATGGCTCAGATCTGCACAAAAATCCCCAGACCTGGGCTGAACACGGCCTCGCATACGGTCATGTCCCAGGCCGTGTTCCTCGATCCAGGCACGATCATCGAATGAAGAAAAACCACACGGGATCAGCCATGCCCGTGTCTCATTCGACACGCCTGTGTCGGGTCCTCGACATGCCCGTGTCCGGGGGCGTGTCACATATAACTGCCACGCCAACCGACACGACCCTACTGAACACGGGTACTGACACGGGTAGGCACACGCCCATGTCAAATGACACTCCCGTGTCATTCAGCCGTGTTACTTGTCGGGTCCTTCTCGGGATGAAAACGGCCAAAACACCAGCCAGACACGGCCTTGGACACGCCCGTGTCCTAGGTCGTGTACCCCTATACAGGCACCAAAATCCCTTTTTACGCGACCAACTCAAATACAATTTTTGGGGCGTTACAAACTGCGGTCGGGAGGAGCTCTCGTAGGAGCGAGAGTAGACCATGCTTGATGAGTACCCAGAGTTATTTCGCTCAGGTACCGTTTAAGTTTTGTGTATCTTTTCTTTTCTGTAATTTTGGGATGAAATTCTTTTTTGAGGGAGAGAATTGTAGCGCCCCGAAACTCAAAAGATGGACGGGCAGCATTTCGAACCAAGTTTTATGCTTGGTAGGGGTCACACGGCCTGGGACACGGTCGTGTCCAGGGCCTTGTCATGCTCGGGTTTGACGATCTTACCGAGTGGTCGTCGAAAATACAGTCGACGATCGTCGGATAGCTAACACGTCCGGAGACATGGGCGTGTCCCAGGCCGTGTCCTGCTCGGGTTGTTAGCTGAGCTGTGTTGGGGGAGGAACACAGCCTGGAGCCCAGGCGTGTTCGGGTTGACACGGGCGTATCAAATTCGATACGGGCATGTTGAGAACCCGTGTCATCTACGGGTTGTTTTTGGTCCTGTGTCGATGGAGGAACACGCCCCGCAATGCGGGCGTGTACTGATTGACACGGGCGTGTCAAGTTTGACACGGGCGTGTTGAGAGCTCGTGTCCTGGTCAGGATGCGACGGTTTCGCCGTCGATTTAGGCACGCAGTCTTGGAAACAGGCATGTCACAAGCCGTGTTCGGCCTAGGAAATTGATTTTAAGTGAGAATTGTGGCTGTCTGTTTCCTTCTTTTGGGATCCAAGGGCCCAGGGCTGTTCTTGCTGAGTTAAATCCGGGAATAGGGTTTGAAACCCTCACTCCTTTTGAGTTTTCTCTTTCTAAAAACCTTAGAGAGAGGGGAGAGCAAGGAAGAAGGAGGAGGAGAGTTCCGGCCGCCGGTGGAGCTTCGGAGCCCGAAATCGCAAGCCGAGTTCAGATCTACGAAGGCGAGGCCGTTGCGGTGCTATTCATCCGTCTAGATTTTCATGGCGCCAAAGAGAAACGCAAGGGTAATGATTCTCTTCTTGGACATGTGAAGTCCTCTTTCCTTTTTTCATAGGAAGCCCGCTCTCGCGAGTGTGCAGTGAGTGTGAGGTATTCCTTCGGGTAGACATGGATAGTCCCCGTTGTTTTGCATGTAGAGTCCGGAACCGAAGAACGGACATAAGCATAGTTTTTGAAGCCTACCCAGACAAGTTGGTACGGATCGGTGATGTTTCATTGCATGAATAGCCGGAGAAGATTCTGTGCCGATGGTTGTTTTCTGGTTTTCTACGCACATAACTGGTTATGTAAAGTGTGTGATCGGTTTGGGACTCGGGGAAGCTTGACCCGCGCATATGGCTTAAATTAACGTTGCGGTGTGAGCAACGGGTTAGGCGAAACCATACCCGCTCTATGTCGTTCGGTTAAAGAGACCTAAGGTACGTGGTACTTGTCGTTGGCATAGATAGAGGGTCTTAGGCTTAGGCCGGAAAGACCATAATGCTCACGAGATTTGTCGTCTAAAGAGCGGTGGTGAGACCGCAGATTTTGATCTGGTTCATCGAGAATGTGCCCTGAGAGCACGATGTGTGTGGTCGTGCATGCCTATGCCTGTGATGAAGTGTAATTTCACTACTTTTTTGGCTATGCTAATAAAGTGCAGGGAAGGAGCATCGCCGCCCCGAGTTTAGGGGCGGGGTCGTTATAATTTGGTCAGCTTTATCTAACCGTTGCTTTTGTTTGCCACCGCTTTGGTGGATTGTTGCTTCCAAGTGTTACGGAGCCTAGTGGCAAATAGCGGGCAAAATCCCTTGTTGCTGAGCCGGGCCTCGAAGGCATTTGCAAATGTTCACTTTTATTCTCATGTGTGACTGGCCTGCGTGCCTATGTTTGGAAGTCACTATTTATTTGAGTAAACTCATGTAAGGCCATAAGGCCAAAGTACTTTGTGTATTTATACGTTCATTCCTTTTGGGTTATTGTTAGTGGACATTCATGCTGTGGCTGGGTTCTTATTTTGCAATATTTAAAATGCTTCCGCTAGAATGTGCTCTGTATAGGACGTTGGTTCTTGGAAGGATGTTTTCATTGTGTAACCCTTCGGTCTGTCTGTGGTATATGACGTCAGGCCCCGACCAGACCTACTACTATATATTATGTGACAGATAGGGGGTGTTACAGTTAATAAGCCTACCTTCTCTCCTCCACCAGAATATTTTGAAGGACCACCTCCAGCATACTTTGAAGGACCTCCTCTAGATTATTTTGGAGGTCCCCCTCCTAATGTTTATTAATAAGTATGGGAATCTGAATAAACAGGTATGCCTCCTTATCCTCCAGAAGTTCAGAAAGCAAAAAGAAGAAAGTATGGTGATGGAGCCTCTGCTAGTAGTTCAACTCCACATCCAGAAGCTGAAGGGAAAAGACCTCAAGAATATACTGAAGTATGGAGACCTACTTCCAAATCTCTTATTCTTGAAACTCTAAAGCTAGTGGTTGATTTCAATAAAAACAGAAGCTTGCATTACAGCTCAGATGAATGAGAGTTATATGAGAAGTCTCTTACAAAAAGAAGGATTTATGACAGAATACATGGCAGAAATAACCCCAAGGCTCCACCTATACCACCTAAGTATTTCCCCAAGCCATTCAGTTATCAAAAGAGACAACAGGAGAAGCTTGAGAGATAAGGAAAGCAACATTCACAGGATCAGTAAACTGAAGATGCTGAAAGTTCATTTTTGAAATTATAGAATTTAATTCTTTTGGATAATTTTTTGCTTATATGAACTTCTAATTCTGATCTAATTTTTACATATTACTGCATTTCTCCAAATTTTCATGCTATTAGTTTCCTTATGTGTTTTTTCTCTTAATGTAATTCACCTTTGTGTAGAGGGTTCTGACTACTACAAATAGGGGAAGATTGTTGGATATTGCATCCACAATAGCCCAGATTTATATGAAGTCACCCTTAAACAAAGTTGAATTAAGTTTGTATTTGATGCTCTTTTTGTTAAGTGTTTACCGGACTTAATTGCTAAGTGTAAACCAATGTCAATCTACAATGAGTCTCCAAACACAGGACCATACAATGTAATCCCTCATTATGTGATCCATGGTGTTGACTCATGTGTAGCGTCTCTATTGGGACACACTTCCTTTTCAAGCACTAAGGGCAAGAGAAAAGATCGATATTGATTTTAATGAAGAATCAAGTTTTTCAGTTTTTCAGAAATTGTCTAAGTATAGTTCTCGAGTACTATATTTGTACTTGAGAAGGACTTATGATATTTCTCGAGTAAGTCTTGTCTTAATTTTGAGTGGCAGAAGTTGTTCTCGAGAAAGCTTATTGTTGTTCTCGAGAAGGGCTCTTGTTCTCGAGTAATATATGACATTTCTTCTCGGGTTGTTTGTTTTCCAGAAAATTATTTTTCCAAGTCCTTTTCTGGAGAAGAACAAAATTATTCTCGAGAAGACTATCTTTTGTTCTCGAGATGCAGAAGTTAATTCTCGAGACCCAGAGTATTTTTCTCGAGAACCAGACACTTGTTCTCGGGATGGTTATTTGTTCTCGAGTACCAGGATGTTTCTTCTTGAGAACAAAACGTCTTTTTTCTCGAGTACTTCTATGATTCTCGAGACTATAGATTTTCACGTCCACATATTTTTCTAAGTATTTTTCTCGAGACAGCTTTTTGTTCTCGAGTACAAAATATTTCTTCTCGAGAACAATAAACTATTTTTCTCGAGTACTTTCCTTCATTCCCGAGAATGCTGTTTTTTTGCCTCCACACTCTTTTTCTCTAAGTCTTCTTCTCGAGAACTTCTTTATTGTTCTCGAGAATAGAATTCATTTGTTCTCGAGCAAAAATCTTCTTCTCGAGAACACCCTGTCTGTTTTTCTGAAAATTTCTAAGTCCAGACAGACATGTATTTCAAATATCATTAGCGTGTGATTCATCCATGTGGATGTCATTAATGCTGATTATGACCGTTAGGCAAGTCCTATATAAGGTCATGTCATTTTCGACCAAACCTAAGAAGAAATAAGAAGAATTACAGCCGCCGCAAGTAGTAATTCTAAGATTTCTGAATCTGACATTTCTTTCTAAATCGAGAGCCGCTGATCATCATCTTCATTGCCTAAGCGCTTTTGATCCACATCGATTCAGAGAAGTTGATTCACAGATCAAGATTCTTTTCAAACGATAGATCATCTACTTGATCGTGTGAGTCCAAAGAATTTCAGATCCAGAGATATTGTCGATTCTTCTTCAACAAATTCTTATAAAGCCGCAAAGTTCAAAGAAAGAAGAACAGGCAGAAGCATTTCAGATCTGAGATCAAATTACTATTTGTATTTGTGAAAGTCCACCTAGTGTCGGCTATGTGCACCTATGGGGGGGAATAGGTGACGTGTGGTTCTTTTGCGGAATTCACAGATGTACCTGCACAATAAAAGCAACAAACACAGAACACAGAATACACAGCAAATTTATAGTGGTTCCCCGACTTGGGTACATCCACTTTCCCCCTTCGACCTATCTCCCCAACAAGGGACGACTCGGTCACTTCTCCAACGGGATTGAAATCCAATCCCTTCACTAACGGAAGGAGCCCTTCCACACGTGAGAGTCAACACTCCCACAAATCGGGTTGCACCCAACCCTTACACCGCGGAACAAAAGTTCCTTTACAATAAAATAAAAGTAGAATGTACACGTGATACAAACTTCTCTTGGAGACACCGGTGTTCCTCTTTGGTCGACGACGTGTTCTTGAAGTCGATGAAGAGTCTACGACCTTGGTCTTGCTTGGAGAAGATCTCCCCGGAACCGGCGGCGGCACACGAGCGGCGGCTAGCTTCGGGATCGGCGGCTACGAAGAAGAGCAGCTGCTGAACTTGGAGATCCAAACTTCGTTGCGAAGCAAGCTCGGTCTACCAACGGTCACACGAGGATCGGTCGTCTCAATCGATTCGGATGGGAAGTGTTTCCGATCAACAAATCGAGAGACAAGGGATCTCTGGATAGACGCGTGAGACTCGAGCCTTGCTAAGCTACTGTCGCCGGAGATAGGGAAGAAGATCTATCGGTGGCGACGGACTTGCGCGAGCGGCGACGGAGGCGGCGGAAGGATTTCGCGATTTTAGGGTTTCCGTGAGCTCGCGTATTTTTCTGTGTGTTTTTACTGTTCAAGATACCCAGGTATTTATACTGTAGCTACCCCCAATAAGACCGTTTGTGGGACCCACAGAGATAGTCCCCAAATCCCGGTCCAGATTTTAAACAGCGGCAGAATCCGGTTCAGGGAATAAGCTGAGAAAACGCCAAGTCAAAATCGGCGAGAATCGCAGACGATTCTCGACGAATCGGCGAGAATCACCAAGTGATTCTCGACGATTCGTCGAGAGTCGTTTGTGATTCTCGTCGAATCTCTTGTCGATTCTCAACGAATTGGACTTTGTGTTCATGGGCTGCTTGACCACTGGTTCGGCGGGAATTACAAGTGATTCTCGCCGAATCTTACTTGGCACCATTTTGAGATGGCCAGAAGAAGTCGGCGAGAATCACTGATGATTCTCGTCGATTCGGCGAGAATCACCAAGTGATTCTCGCCGATTCGGCGAGAATCACTTGGTGATTCTCGTCGAATTTGCCTTGGACGATTTCTCGTCTTCCACCTAGGAGCTGCTCCTTGACCCTCCATGCTCCTTGTCTTCTCTTGCATATGAGCGGCCCTGTGCTTGAAAATAAGTGCACTCCAATAGAGAGAGTACACGTAGGCCAACACACTGATCTGCTCAACGAGGGATTACGTCGTGCAGACCCGTGTATATTGACCTACTGCACCCTGACATTGGTGTGCACTTAGCGTGGAAAAACTACAAGCACAACTAGAAAAGGTTTATCAAATACATAGTCTATTCACCTTAGCTTGTCCAGGAGCTTCGTCAAATCAGGTACATTGTGGATACAATACCCAACAATCTCCCCCTATTTGAAGAAGCCTAAACCCTACAAGCTAAGGGGAATGGAGCGAATGAAAGTGAAAGCAAATGAAATTCATAAACTTAACATTGGGTGTGGTTATCCCTTACCAATACCGCTTTCTTGGAAGCAAGCTGGAGCCACACCTTAGCCTTGACCCTGAGAGGGGTAATCTCCCCCTTTTCGGCTTCTACAAAGCGGGGTCTATAGCGATTGACTTTTTGCTCCCCCTCAGTTCTTGCAGCTGTACGCACGCGGAGTTCCTTGCTCCCCCTCGGTTCTTGCACTAGCCTGGAGCTTCTGGAGTCTTCACTCCTCATAGTTGAGCATTCCCAATTCAGTCTTGAAAAGATTGAACTTGGCCTCGTCTAGGGGCTTTGTGAATATATCAGCAATCTGCTTGTCCGTGGGGACATAACAGAGAGAGATATCCTTGTTCTCCACGTGCTCCCGAATGAAGTGGTAGCGTACTTCAATATGCTTCGTCCGGCTGTGCGATACCGGATTGTTGGCAATGGCAATTGCACTGGAGGAGTCGCAGTACATTGGAACTTCCTTGAACTGAAGGTTGTAGTCGGCCAACTGATTTCTGATCCAAAGAAGTTGTGCGCAACAGCTTCCTGCCGAGATATACTCTGACTCTGCAGTGGAGGTTGCAACGCAATTTTGTTTCTTGCTGTTCCATGAGATAAGCCTCCTGCCGAGGAATTGACACGTCCCGGAGGTGCTTTTCCTGTCATCCCTGCTCCCTGCAAAATCAGCATCTGAAAAGCCTATTAGCTCGACATCATTGTTCCTCGGGTACAACAAGCCAAGATTAGGAGTACCTTTAAGGTATCTTAGAATTCGCTTTGCAGCGACATAGTGAGATTCCTTAGTGTTCACCTGATATCGGGCACATACACATGTGGAGAACATAATATCCGGTCTACTGGCAGTAAGGTAGAGCAGGGATCCAATGATGCTTCTGTATTTAGTTTCATCGAAAGGTTTACCTTTCTCATCCTTATCCAGAGACATGGTGGATCCCATTGGAGTCCTCATAGAGGTTGCACTCTCCATACCGAATTTCTTAAGGAGTTCATTTGTGAACTTCGTCTGAGAGATGAAGATTCCATCCTCAGACTGTTTCACTTGAAGGCCTAAGAAATACTTGAGCTCTCCCATACTGCTCATTTCAAACTTTCCTTGCATAAGTTTGGAAAACTTTTTGCAAAGATTGTTGTCCGTTGAGCCGAATATTATGTCATCGACATAGATTTGCACCAGCAAAATCTTGCCTTTGACTTCCCTGAGAAACAATGTTTTATCTATTTTGCCTCTGGAGAACTTGTTCTCAAGAAGAAAACTAGATAAAGTCTCATACCAAGCTCGGGGAGCTTGTTTCAACCCATATAAGGCCTTATTGAGAAAATAAACGTGATTGGGATAAGTAGGATCGACAAAACCTGGGGGTTGAGCGACGTATACTTCCTCTTTCAGTTCTCCGTTCAGGAATGCCGATTTTACATCCATTTGGTAGACAGTGAATCCTTTGTGTGAAGCATATGCCAGGAACAACCGGATTGCCTCGAGCCTTGCGACTGGTGCGAAGGTTTGGTCGAAGTCAATCCCTTCCTCCTGTCTGTAGCCTTGAGCCACCAGCCTGGCCTTGTTCTTTATGATGACACCACGTTCATCCAGCTTGTTTCTGAAAATCCACTTCGTGCCAATGACATTCTGCTTGTATGGTCTGGGAACCAGCGTCCAAACCTTGCAACGTTCGAATTGATGTAGTTCCTCTTGCATGGCCAGAATCCATGCTGCATCTTTGTTCGCCTCATCGAACTTCTTTGGCTCAACCTGAGACAGGAAGCTGAGATGCAGTACTTCGTTAGTTGTACCTCTTCGAGTTCTGACGCCTACACGAGGATCTCCGATGATCTGTTCTCTAGGATGATCCCTCGCGTGACGGAGCTCTAGAAGTCTGGCGTCGGGAGCTTCAGCTACTTCTTGTGCTTCTCGTTCTTCTAAAAGATTTGTTCCATCTTGATCTTCAACATTTTCAGATGACGTGGAGGTGGAAACTTTGACGTACTTGGGTGCGTCATCTTTAGGGGTCTCATCCAGATTCAGCTGGTCAAGTCTAACACCTGCATCTTCAAGAATACAACTGGAAGAATTGCTGTTAAGCAAGCTTCCTTCATCAAATACAACATTTATTGATTCTTCTACCACTAAGGTTTTCTTATTGAAGACCCTATATGCCCGACTATGGGAACTATATCCCATGAATATGCCTTCGAAGCATTTTTCACCGAATTTAGTACGCGGATACTTCCCATTATTTAGTACATAGCATCTGCAACCAAAGATCCTTAAGTAGGACATGGTTGGTTTCCTGCCTTTCAGTAGCTCGTAGGGCGTCTTACGATGATGTTTGTTGATCAACGCTCGGTTTTGTACATGACATGCCGTATTGACACCCTCTGCCCAGAAGTATTCCGGGAGAGAAGCATCTTTCAACATAGTCGTGCAGGCCTCAATGAGAGTTCTATTTCTCCTCTCCGCAACTCCATTTTACTGAGGAGTGCGCGGGGAGGAAAACTCATGAAAGATACCATGTTCTTCACAAAATTCTGTCATAGCACCAGATTCGAATTCTGTTCCATGGTCACTTCGGATTTTGACCACGGAGCAGTTAAATTCGTTCTGAACCTGCTTGACAAAATTAGTGAAGATGTCAAAAGTATCTGACTTTCGTTTTAAAAAGAACACCCATGTAAACCGAGAGTGATCATCAACTATCACTAGCGTATATGACTTGTCTCCCAAGCTATGAACTTGCATTGGGCCAAACAAGTCCATATGTAGCAGGTAAAGACATCGGGAAGAGTCTTTGTCTGCAATGCTCCTAAAGGTAGCCCGGGTCTGTTTGCCCATCTGACATGCATGACAGGGGCTATCCTTGATGCACTTGATACTGGGAGCATCTCTTACTAAATTCTTAGAAAATAGCATACTAATTGTCTTATAATTAATATGTGCCAATCTCTTGTGCCACTGTTCACAAAGAGAAGCACTGCCTGTTGCCACAAGGCATACGGGGGTAGATGAATCTATACTAAGAAAATCTAAGCAGAAGATATTTCTGCTCCTAATGCCTGATAATACCGTCTCAGAGGAGGTACGTGAAATTATCAGACATTTATCCTTGCAGAACTTAACGTCATAACCTTTATCACATAACTGACTTACACTGATCAGGTTATGGTTTAACCCTTCAACATAAGCCACGTCGGTGATAGAGATTATACCGTTGGAAATCATACCATAACCTCTGGTGACTCCTCGATCTGACCCTCCAAAGATGACTTTGGGTCCATTCTCGACTGGAGTGTAATCACGCAGCAGGCTTCTTGTCCCGGTCATATGCCGGGAGCATCCACTGTCCAAATACCAGATTGGCGTTTTGGTGGCCTTTGGACATTCCTGCAAAACAAAATTAATTTGCCTTAGGAACCCAATCGAACTTGGGTCCTAGATTCCTGGTTAGCACACTCCCCCTCGGTTGGTTAACCCTACGAGTGGTCGGTCTCGCATTGTTAACATGGGGAGTCTCGTAGTTCCTTGGATTAAACCAGCAATCCACGGCAAAGTGACCGACTTTGCCACAGCACCAACAGTCGAACCTGTTGTATCTCTTCCGAGGCTCCTGCCTTACCCTGGGAACAGCGGGTACAGCTGGGGCCTTGGATCTGGAGGTGGAGGCCTCATGGTGATGGCAGTCACATGACGTTGTCACCTTCTGAATAACAGGCTTGACTTTTGGCGCCTGCTTTCCATTATGGCCGCTAGAGAACGGACCATAACTTCCTATGTGGATCTCCTCATAAGGTGCCTTGAAGGCACTCTCCCCAAAGTTCCGGGGGAAGTTCCAACCTTCATACCGGCTCTTAGGCTTTGCAACCGAGGGCCGGAAATGATGCTCATATGTTGACTCAAAGTCATGTTGGTTGCAAGGAAAGCCAGGCTTTCTGAATGCAACAGGACTAAGAGGAGCCTTCCCCTTTTCATCAGCAGAGGCCTTCTTGGCGGCCTTATTCTTCCTCTGGTTCTTGTTTCTCCGAGATGAAGAACCAGATGCCCCAACATGCCCCAAGCCAGCTCCTTTGGCCTGAGCAGCGAAGGTGTCAACGACTGGAAGCACTGTTTTAGGCATAGAGAAGCTCTGTACGATCTTCCTTTCTGCCGCAAGTAGTTCTTCCAATCTGTTGACTTCCTCCTGCTTGAGATCAAGGAGCTTCAAAGACTCTGAGTGCTTTGAAGTTAGGTCAATGTGCTCCTGTCTGAGAGAGATCAAGCTAGTGACCTCTTCCCTTAGGGATACACACTCACCCTTAAGGAATCTTACTTCCTTCTTCTCAGCCTTCAGTCTCTTGCGGCACTCGTCAAAAGTGTTGAGCAGAAGCTCATACTTGTCGAGGAGCTCAGCTTCACGGGCCGAAGGGCCATCCTCAGGTTCATCATCCTGAGACTCAGGATCAGAGTCGGAATCGGAAAGATGGGTGTGAGTTTTTACCTTCCCAGTGAATGGGGGGCATTCTCCTTCTGAGTCCGATCGACCCACCAGCCCGAAGTAGGCTTCTTCATCATCACTGGAGTCTGAAGAATCAGACTCACTTAGTGTCTTTGGCCTTCTGGCGATATAGCTCCGCTCCTTCTTCTTATCTCTGGAGGATATGAGCTCCTCTCCTTTCCCTTTATCTCTTTTGCTTTGATGGCAGTCGGCCACAACGTGACCTGGCTTATTGCATCCAAAGCAAATAATATCAGAAGAACGGTGTTTGTTAGGTTTAGATGCATACCTGTCAGAAGAGTAGTTTTTCTTCTGATGTCTGGAAGAGGAGCCGTCTCTCTTTCTTTGATTCCTCATCTTGAGCAATTTCTTGAACTCTCGAGTGATGAGGGAGAAATCCTCTTCCGACAGTTCTGAGCTGGAGGAGCATGGATCGGAGTCCTCCTCTTCTTCCTTATTTCTAGCACGGTAGGACACCGCACCCTTCCCTTTTCTGGAGTGACTGGCTTTTAGGGCCACAGTCTTTTCTTTTGCAGCAGCCTTCTCTGCTTCTTCCTCTGCCTTCCTGGTGTTCAGCTGAAGTTCATAGGACATCAGCTTCCCGAACAGGATTTGAGGATCAGTTTCTGCTAGTCTGCCAAATTCTCTGATGGCGCAGATCTTTGTGTCCCATTCCTTAGTCAGGGACCTAAGGAATTTGTCATTGAGTTCACCATTGGTGAACACTCTTCCATAGCCCTTGAGGGCGTTGACAATCTTCAGGAAGTTCTCGTATGTGACTCCGATCTCTTCCTTAGGCCCTTGCCGGAAAGCCTCATACTTCTGGTTCAGGAGGGATCTCCGATCATCCCTTACTTCATCTGTGCCCTCCATCAGAATGATCAGACACTGCCATATCTCCTGAGCTGTCTTGCAGTTGCTGAAGTTTTGCA
The DNA here is from genome assembly GCA_039583875.1 of Platanthera guangdongensis. NCBI lineage: Eukaryota > Viridiplantae > Streptophyta > Magnoliopsida > Asparagales > Orchidaceae > Platanthera > Platanthera guangdongensis. The sequence continues at coordinate 39,008,420 of CM077165.1, read as the reverse complement.
TCATCGAGTCATCAACTGCACTGACCAGGATGTTTCTAGCCTTCATGTCAAGGCCCACTAGAACCATCTCATCCTTGTCCATTTCAGAGAGTGTTTTCGGCACTTTCTTGGTGGGATCAATGGTGGAGGCCTTAGTGGGGACATAAGGTCCCTCCAACACGATCATGAACAGTCGAGGGTCCACTGCTTCCATGTAGAACCTGATTCTTTCCTTCCAGATAGGAAAGTTGAGTCTGTTGCATACTGGGATTTTGCCGGAGTACTTGAGTCCGTCCATGGTAGATGTATGTCTCCTTGTTGACACTAGTGGCAGGATTCACCTCAAGGTGTTAGCCTTTTTGTTGAGGAACCTGGCTCTGATACCACTTGAAAGTCCACCTAGTGTCGGCTATGTGCACCTATGGGGGGGGAATAGGTGACGTGTGGTTCTTTTGCGGAATTCACAGATGTACCTGCACAATAAAAGCAACAAACACAGAACACAGAATACACAGCAAATTTATAGTGGTTCCCCGACTTGGGTACATCCACTTTCCCCCTTCGACCTATCTCCCCAACAAGGGACGACTCGGTCACTTCTCCAACGGGATTGAAATCCAATCCCTTCACTAACGGAAGGAGCCCTTCCACACGTGAGAGTCAACACTCCCACAAATCGGGTTGCACCCAACCCTTACACCGCGGAACAAAAGTTCCTTTACAATAAAATAAAAGTAGAATGTACACGTGATACAAACTTCTCTTGGAGACACCGGTGTTCCTCTTTGGTCGACGACGTGTTCTTGAAGTCGATGAAGAGTCTACGACCTTGGTCTTGCTTGGAGAAGATCTCCCCGGAACCGGCGGCGGCACACGAGCGGCGGCTAGCTTCGGGATCGGCGGCTACGAAGAAGAGCAGCTGCTGAACTTGGAGATCCAAACTTCGTTGCGAAGCAAGCTCGGTCTACCAACGGTCACACGAGGATCGGTCGTCTCGATCGATTCGGATGGGAAGTGTTTCCGATCAACAAATCGAGAGACAAGGGATCTCTGGATAGACGCGTGAGACTCGAGCCTTGCTAAGCTACTGTCGCCGGAGATAGGGAAGAAGATCTATCGGTGGCGACGGACTTGCGCGAGCGGCGACGGAGGCGGCGGAAGGATTTCGCGATTTTAGGGTTTCCGTGAGCTCGCGTATTTTTCTGTGTGTTTTTACTGTTCAAGATACCCAGGTATTTATACTGTAGCTACCCCCAATAAGACCGTTTGTGGGACCCACAGAGATAGTCCCCAAATCCCGGTCCAGATTTTAAACAGCGGCAGAATCCGGTTCAGGGAATAAGCTGAGAAAATGCCAAGTCAAAATCGGCGAGAATCGCAGACGATTCTCGACGAATCGGCGAGAATCACCAAGTGATTCTCGACGATTCGTCGAGAGTCGTTTGTGATTCTCGTCGAATCTCTTGTCGATTCTCAACGAATTGGACTTTGTGTTCATGGGCTGCTTGACCACTGGTTCGGCGGGAATTACAAGTGATTCTCGCCGAATCTTACTTGGCACCATTTTGAGATGGCCAGAAGAAGTCGGCGAGAATCACTGATGATTCTCGTCGATTCGGCGAGAATCACCAAGTGATTCTCGCCGATTCGGCGAGAATCACTTGGTGATTCTCGTCGAATTTGCCTTGGACGATTTCTCGTCTTCCACCTAGGAGCTGCTCCTTGACCCTCCATGCTCCTTGTCTTCTCTTGCATATGAGCGGCCCTGTGCTTGAAAATAAGTGCACTCCAATAGAGAGAGTACACGTAGGCCAACACACTGATCTGCTCAACGAGGGATTACGTCGTGCAGACCCGTGTATATTGACCTACTGCACCCTGACATTGGTGTGCACTTAGCGTGGAAAAACTACAAGCACAACTAGAAAAGGTTTATCAAATACATAGTCTATTCACCTTAGCTTGTCCAGGAGCTTCGTCAAATCAGGTACATTGTGGATACAATACCCAACAATTTGTTATTTCATTCTATTCTTGTCGGAGATCTTTCTCCGAGTTGTAGGAGTTGTATTATCCGAGTTCTTATAGGAAGTTTTCTCTTCCGAGTGTAGATCAAGTTTTTGGATCGAGTTGTAGGAACGCTATTCCGAGGTGTAGGATTGTTTTCAATCCGAGATTAGTGGAGTAGCCGAGTATAGTGCTTTGCTAGATTGGTGAGTGGAAAGTGGATGTACCCAAGGTTGGGGAACCACTATAATTTTTGCTGTCGTCTGTGATTGCTTGGTTAATTTTCTGTGCATAGATAATTAAATTTTTTATTCCGCAAAAGACGCACAACTCACCTATTCACCCCCTCTAGGTGATTTAGGTAAGACAACTAAGACATTTTCAATGTGCTTTGTCCTCTCATGAAAGACATGATTCTTTGATATGTAAATGACGACTTTGTTATCACAGAACATAGGAAGAGGATGATCATAGACTTCTCCTAAGTCAAGCATAAGCACTCATAACCATTTCAACTCACAAGTAGTTGAGGTCATGCTCCTATACTTTGCTTCAGCACTTGACCTTGAAACCACAACCTGCTTCTTGCTTTTCTAGCTAACAAGGTTCCCTCCTACAAAGGTGTAAAAACCTGATGTATACTTTTTATCTTCCTTATTATCAGCATAACTGCTATCAGAGTACGCTTCAATATTCAGATGACCATTCTTCTAAAACAACAAGCACTTCCCTAGAGACCCTTTCACATACTTCAGATTCTTCATGGCAGACCGACGATGACACTCTATAGGATTCTGTATAAACTGACTGACCTTCCTAAATGCATAACAAATTTTAGTCTAGTAACAATCAGATATATGAGTTTGACTACAAGTTGTTTGTACACAGTGGAATCTGGAAGAAGAGGAGAATCTTCAATCCACCCATTATCATCTCCAACCGCCATCGGACAACGAGCAGGTTTCGTGCTAAGAAGACTAGTTTCTTTTAAGAGATCTAGTGCATACTTTCGCTGTGAAAGAACCACTGAATTCCTCTTTCGTGAAATCTCAATTCCCATAAAGTACTTCAGAGTTCCCATAACTTTAGTAACAAAATGTTGTTGGAGATGTCGTTTGGCTAGATCAATGTCTTCTTTATCATCACCAGTCAAAAGATTATCATCAACATAGATAGCAAGAACCACAAAGCCTTTAGTAGTCTTGCATATAAACACAGAATGATCAGCATAGCTCCGATTGAACCCAATAAGAGAAACAACTCCACTAAACTTGTCAAACCAAGCTCGTGGACTCTGCTTTAAGCCATAAATCGCCTTCTGAAGCTTGCATACCTGAGAATCCCCCTGGGCAACATACCCTGGAGGTTGCTCCATGTAAACTACCTCTTGCAAATCTCCATAGAGGAAGTCATTCTTCACATCTAACTAAAACATCTCCCAATCTCGATTAACAGCAATAGAGAAGAGAACATGTATAATGTTGATGCGAGCAACATGAGAATAAGTATTAAAGAAGTCTACCCTATATGTCTGAGTAAACCCTTTAGCAATGAGTCTTGCCTTATATCGATCAACTGAGCCATCTGGAAGATATTTAACCACAAAGACTTGCCGACAACCAACAATATCAATGCCCAAAGGTGGGGGTACAAGAGTCCAAGTCCCTCTCTCAGTTAATGTGTTCATTTCTTCATCCATATTAGCTTTCCATTGAGGACTAGCAAGGGCATCTTGATACATTGTTGGGATGACAATAGAAGAGAACGCAAGAGCAAAATGCTTGCCAATAGGGGAAAGCTGAGCATACGAGACAACAATATCAATAGGATGCTTAGTATATTGGCAAATGCCCTTCCACAGGGCAATGGGAAGATCAAGGTCACTGTTGACCGGAGGAGGCAAGGCACTGTCAGAAGAAAGAAGAGGCCCTAGAATAGGCACATAAGGCTCCAAGGGAAACGCATCAGTCTCCAGAGAAAGAGACATGTCAGTAGGAGCATATGTGGAAGAAACTGGCTCTGGTAGAGGTACTGAGATAATAGATAGGGAAGAATAAGTATCAGAGGGCAAGAGAGAGGAAGTTGGAGAGAAATATGGTGTATCTTCAAAGAATGTAACATCAGTTAAAACGTAATATTTGCGCAGAAGAGGATCAAAACAGTGATAGCTCTTCTACATCGGACAATAACCAAGGAATATACACTTAAATGAACGTGGAAAAAGTTTGTCACAACCAAAAGAAGGTATGTGAACAAATGTCGTACATCTAAAAATTTTCATAGGTAAAGGAAATGGCTCTGCCTTAGGATATAAAATAGAAAATAGAGTCTTACCCTGAAGAATGGATGAGGGAATATAGTTGTTGAGATAGAAAGAGAGGAGAACAACATGACCCCAATAAGACCGAGGAACTCTCATTTGAATGCAAAAGCTGCGAGAAACATCCAATAGATGGCGATTTTTGCGTTCAGCAACACCATTATGTTGAGAGGTATAGGGACAAATAGTTTGATGAATCAAGCCATGGCTCACAAAAAAATCAAATAATTGATGGCTTGTTGGATCCCTAGTTTGATTTAGGCTAGGTTCACTAACTAGGATTATTGACCCACCATGTATAGTCAGGGTCATGTCATTGTGTCCTAGAGTTTAGGCTAAGTCATTAGTATCAACCACACATGGACCAGCCAACAGAAGACTGCAGAAGACTCAGACTTAGAAGAAAATCAAGTTCAGAAAAGTGAGTTCGACGTTTGTCGAACTCAGCTCGATGAAAGTCGTGCTCAGCTCGATGAACTCAGAGTAAATTCTCTGAGTAGAGCTCGACAATATTCGAGCTCAGGTTGATGAATTCTGGGAAATCAACTTCAACACATTAAGTCCAGAATCCTTTCTCTGAACTCAGGTCGAAGAAATTACATTATCAGCTCGACGAACTTGGAGCACAGAATTGGGAAGTTCTTCATAGAAAGCAGTTAGCTGAACTCGGGTCGATGAACTTGGTTCTCAGGTTGACGAACAAGATTTCCCAGGTCGACGAACACGATTTCTCTGGTCGACGAACTTTGGACTAATGTCGACGAAATCTGTTCTCTGCTCGACGAATTTTGTGCAGTCCCAGACTTGAAGTTTTCCTCATTTTGTCCTTATTCTCTTGCAGTAATTCCTGAATAATCAATGCTTACATTCTCTGAATATAGTCGTTAGTGGCAGCATTGATTATGGTCTTCATCAGAAATATTACTTGTCGTTTTTAATAGGACTGTTGGGGAAATCCATTAATGTAATATTCTCTCCAGCCGATTTTCATTTTCCAGGTCGTCAGCAATTAATGCAAAGGAATTCAAAATTCAAAGGAGAAATTCGACTGATGATATAAAAGAGATTTTTCTCTTTTCTGCAACCCGTAGTAAAGAATAGATAGAACTTACAGAATAGAAAAAGAGACACACAGAGAAGAGATCAACATCAACAATATTCTGAACCTTCTCTGTACAAAAAACAAATTATTTTCTCCTTGACATTGCTGAAGAAGAGGAAGAACAATCATAATAAATCAAGAGTCTTCTTCAACCTTCACTCCACGATTCTTCAAGGACATCAAACTTCTATCAGTCAGAAGTTCCTGGATCTCTTTCAAGTAAAGACAGAAGACTGAATACCTACACCCTGTGCAAGACTGCAAGTGTTATTGAGAGGAGTTCTTGACAACAACAACATCCACTAGTCTTCTCTGTTGAAAAGAGAAAGAGAAGACACCATCAATCTCTCTCCCTCCACTGTAAAAAGGGTTCATTAACTCCCTTCAAAAGTTTATTTTGGTTGCAAGTCTCCTGATCAAAAGACTTGAGGTGGTTTTTGAGAATCTGATCAAAAGCTTAAAGGTGGCAGTCACTTGATCAAAACCTATTAGTGGATTCCTACCAGGGTGGTAGAAGAGTGGATGTACCCAGGTTGGGGAACCACTATAAAAGTTCTTGTGTTGTCTGGTTGCCCTTTTCTTTTTGTTCTTGTTGTGGTTGTGCTAGATTAGATTATATGTGTTGTGTTAGATTAGATTAACTTTGATTGCTTTCTTTTTCTTGCTTACTGTTGATCTTGGTATCTATTGTTTTTTACTACTCTGATTATTACTTAAACAAAAAAAAGATTTTTAATTACTCTATTCACCCCCTCCTCTAGAGTAAATCAGGTCTAACCCTCTCTTTCACGACTGACATATTCCTTGGCATTATTAGTGCGAATAACCTGAATTGGCACACAAAACTTTGTGGAGATCTCATTATAAAATGTAGTGAATACAGAGAACAGCTCAAAATGATCCTTCAAGAGATACAACCAAGTGCACCTGAAGAAATCATTAATAAACGTAACAAAGTATAAGCTTCATCTACCAATAGTGGCAGTAGGAGAAGGACTCCAGATGTTAGGATGAACTAGTTCAAAAGGACGCGAAGAACTACGTCCCGTCCGAGCTGGGAAAGAGGAGCGATGATGTTTACCAAGCTGACATGCCACGCAATTCAAAGCAAGATCCTTTGAATGAAGTTCTAGGAAAAGTTGATGAATGAGGCGAGAAGGAGGGTGGCCAAGACGAGGATGCCATTGTTGAAGAGATGAAGAAGCAGAAAGAGCAATATTGTTGTAACGCCCCCGATTTTTTTCGATGATTTTATTTGTTTGGGCAACGTCAGATTTATGACGTCGTTGCGTTACTTTTAACGTCGATTTGACGGCGCAATGTCGTTAAGGCAATTTCGCATCCGTGCGGTCGAGTATGCCGAATTCTTGTTGTAATGGGAAGATTTTGCATTTGGAATTTAAGTTAAGTAATTTTGGACTTGCTCGTTAAGTTTCATCGCAATCCGAGCATTTTGGAGTCTCGGCGCGCGATTGAAGTTTTGGATTGTTTATGTTCGCCGTATACTTCGAAGATTAATATCTCGGGAATGGCTCGTCGGATTCTGGTTTTGATTTCGCCGTTAGATTTGTAGCATTAGTGTTCGCCTTCGGTGCAAGTTTCGTTTAATTCGGCGCTCGTTTGGGCTTCCGTGCTGAGTCTTCTCGAGAAGCTATGGTTCTACTCGATTAGCCTGTTTTATATTTTACTCGGGCGCCATTTTGAGGGTCAAAACGGCATTGTATCAAAAACTGGTCACCATGAAATTCGTTCGTCTCGACGTTATCTACAACTTTCATGTTGACCACTTTTCAAATTGAAGCTGTTTTGAACCCCTAATTCTGTTGTTTCTGCAATAACTCGAGTGGTGAGCTGCTACTCGAGTATATGCTGCTTCTACTCGAGTAATTCATGTTTTAACTCGAGTAATGAGCCTCTACTCGAGTATATTATGTTACTACTCGAGTAAGTATGTTACTACTCGAGTAGGTATGCTGTTACTCGAGTAGGTATGTTGTTACTCGAGTAGGTATGCTGCCACTCAAGTAGGTTGTTTCGTTTTACGTTCAGACATCGGTTTGAGGGTCAAAACGGTGTCGTATCAAAAATGGTCATCATGAACTTTGTTCGTCGCGACGATATCTAAAACTTTCATGTTGACCACTTTTAGATTTGAAGTAGTTTTAAACCCCTAATTTCGCTTTTTCCGCTATAACTCGAGTGGTGAGCTTCTACTCGAGTATATGCTGCTTCTACTCGAGTAATTCATGTTTTTACTCGAGTAATGAGCCTCTACTCGAGTATATTATGTTACTACTCGAGTAGGTATGTTATTACTCGAGTAGATATGTTACTACTCGAGTAGATATGCTGTTACTCGAGTTGGTATGCTGCTACTCGAGTAGGTATGCTGCCACTCGAGTAGGCTGTTTCTGTCTGCGTTCAGAGGCCGTTTTGAGGGTCAAAACGGCATCGTATCAAACAATGGTCAACATGAATTTGTTCGTCTCGACGAGATCTACAACTTTCATGTTGACGATGTTTTGATTTTAAGTCATCCTAGATCTCTATTTTGTGTTCCCGCAAAACCGCTCGAAATAAACCGTTTTTGACAAAACTTTTTATAAACATATATATAAATATATATATTTTGACTTAGGTTTTAGAACTGAACTTCATCTTCTCCGATTCTTTCCTCCCTAACCAGAGTGGCGAGCGAGAGAGAGAGAGTTCTTTTTTGTGAATCTTCCGGTGTCCGCCGACGGTGCTCCGGTGCTCGAAATCTTCATCCAAACATAGATCCGGAAAGCTATCGCCGAGAGCTACGCCCTCGTGGTAATTTCTTCCCCGTTTCTTGAGATTTATCATTAGGGTTTTTTGGCCCTAATCTCTATTTTGGCCATTTTGTCTAGATTTCAACTTCTCTCGCATCCTTTTTGCCCCGACCTACGACGTGGAGTGATTCGGTGGATTTTTCCGGTAAAAAACCAAGGCAAGTGGTGGTTTCTCCTTTTTCTCCTTGTTTGATTCGATGGTAACGGCTATGTTTTCATGTTCCCTAAAATTTTCTATACTTATTCTTCCAAATTATTGCTATGATTAACCGCTTTGTTGATTACATGTTGTTATGTTGTTTTGCCATGATAAACTTGAACTTGTCTATTTATGTTTAATCGTCCTTGAAGTGTCTTATCGATGGCTTAAGTGTCTTAGCTCTCGTTATCAAACGTATTAGAGTTTAATTAGGGTTGTAAATCGGTCCTAAGGGTCGATCAACCATGTCCGGAATCTAGTAATGTCAAGTAGAGTTTGTCGAGCCAAATCCCGAGGTATTTGTGTTGTGGTTTTTTTGGGTTTCTTGAATGCGGGTGTTAGTGGACGATTCCACCTCCGTAGTGTTTGTTACCTTCATTAGTGCCCTGTGGAAGTCTACCTGGTTTTTGGATGTCTGCGCTGTATGGTGGAGAGCATGAGACTCCCTTGCAGTTAGACGGATTGTATATCCGTTGTTTTGGGTGGTGTGTCCAAGAGTGACCACTTCGCCTGCATTTTTTTGGGTGGTGTGTCCAAGAGTGACCACTTCGCCGTGATTTTGGGTAGGGTCGACCACAGGTGCCTAATGAAGGTTTTGTTTTTTTTTTCTTTCTGGGGAAATATTTATGTAGTCACCTTATAGCCCTGTGCGTCTGGTGTACTCTTGTGGAACATGGCAAGTCACGTAGGAGTTCTCTTCCTGTTGATGCCATGTTTCTTTTGTACCTTGCTTTAGTACTTTTGGTCTTGGGCTGGTACCCCTGTTGACCTTTGTTTATTTTGGCTTATTACTTTTTTCCTGCCACTACTTGTACCTTCTTGCTGAGGTGTTCTGTCTTTGGAATGCCTCAGGTTCAGAGTTGTAGCAGGTAGCAGTGCTGGTTTTGGAGTTTTCTGGCGGCAGTGTTGGCCGTGGTTGTTGCCTAGTCTTAGCGAGGTAGTTTGTTGGTTTTTTTTAGTTTTACGAGTTCAGACATACTTTTGTTTGTGGGTTCGTGTCAGCGTGTAAGGCTGATCACAGAAGGCCTGGTGGTAAGCTGACACCGCTCGATATTCCAAGTTGGAAATGGGAGAGTATTTAAATGGATTTCATCACCGGTCTGCCAAAATCTCCCTATGGGCACGACTCTATTTGAGTGATAGTCGACAGATTGACAAAGTGTGCCCACTTTGTGCCATTTAAGATTGGGTACTCGATGAAGAAGATAGCTGAGTTATATCTTGAAGAGATCATCAGGTTGCATGGTGTGCCTATTAACATCGTATCATATCGGGACTCTAGATTTACATCTCGTTTTTGGAAGAGTTTACAGGAGGGGTTGGGTACCGATTTAAGGTATTCCACCGCCTATCATCCGCAGACTAATGGTCAGACGGAAAGAGTAAATCAAATCGTAGAAGATATGATCAGGTGTTATATTTTGGATCATGGTGATGCTTGGGATGAGCGTCTCAGACTCATGGAGTTTGCTTACAATAATAGTTATCAAGAGAGTCTGCAGATGGCTCCGTTTGAGGCCTTGTATGGGAGGCGTTGTAGAACTCCACTGTTTTGGGCTAAAGTTGGTGAGAGACCGTTGTTAGGTTCGGAAGCTCTCGAAGAGATGAATTGTGTCGTGACTCATATTCGAGAAAGGCTTTGTGTGGCTCAAGAGCGCTATGAGAAGTATGCTAATCTTCGAAGGGTCGATCTGGAGTTTGCGGTTGGAGACTTGGTGTTTCTGAAGGTTTCTCCGATGTCCGGTGTTAAAAGATTTGGTAGGAACCACAAGTTAGACCCTCGGTATGTGGGACCTTTCCAGATTCTTGAGCGCATCAGAGTGTCGGCTTATAGGTTGGAATTGCCTGCGACCTTCCCTGATGTCCATGATGTGTTCCATGTGAGCCAGTTGCGGAAATGTGTTCGTAATGATCGTCAAGTCCTCGACTCGATACCCCAGATTCAGCCCAACCTTACTTATGTGGAAGAACCTGTTCGTGTTCTGGATTTTCAAGAGCGGGTATTGCGGAGAAAGACCATCCCTATGGTCAAGATTTTTTGGAGAAATCAAGACGTCGAGAGTGCGACGTGAGAATTGGAATCGGTGATGAGAGGATCTCACCGACACCTCTTCTTTTAGTTTCAGGTATGTCGTTATGTTTTCAGTTATGTTTGATTTTATCGTTTTGATTGGTTTTGGAGTTGTGTTAAGTTTCGGGACAAAACTTCTTTTTAGGGAGAGTGACTGTAACGTCCCCGATTTTTTTCGATGATTTTATTTGTTTGGGCAACGTAAAATTTATGACGTCATGGCGTTACTTTTAACGTCGATTTCACGACGCAATACCGTTAAGGCAATTTCGCGTCCGTGCGGTCAAGTATGCCGAATTCTTGTTGTAATGGGAAGATTTTGCATTTGGAATTTAAGTTAAGTAATTTTGGACTTGCTCGTCAAGTTTCATCGCAATCCGAGCATTTTTGCAGTCTCGGCGCACGATTGAAGTTTTGGATTGTTTATGTTCACCGTATACTTCGAAGATTAATATCTCGGGAATGGCTCGTCGGATTCTGGTTTTGATTTCGCCGTTAGATTTGTAGCATTAGTGTTTGCCTTCGGTGCAAGTTTCGTTTAATTCGGCGCTCGTTTGGGCTTCCGTGCTGAGTCTTCTCGAGAAGCTATGGTTCTACTAGATTAGCCCGTTTTACATTTTACTCGGGCGCCGTTTTGAGGGTCATAACGGCATTGTATTAAAAAATGGTCACCATGAAATTCGTTCGTCTCGACGATATCTACAACTTTCATGATGACCACTTTTCGAATTGAAACCGTTTTGAACCCCTAATTCTGTTGTTTCTGCAATAACTCGAGTGGTGAGCTGCTACTCGAGTATATGCTGCTTCTACTCGAGTAATTCATGTTTTAACTCGAGTAATGAGCCTCTACTCGAGTATATTATGTTACTACTCGACTTGGTATGTTACTACTCGAGTAGGTATGTTGTTACTCGAGTAGGTATGTTGTTACTCGAGTAGGTATGCTGCCACTCAAGTATGCTGTTTCGTTTTACGTTCAGACATCGGTTTGAGGGTCAAAACGACATCATATCAAAATATGGTCAACATGAACTTTGTTCGTCGCGACGAGATATACAACTTTCATGTTGACCACTTTTCGATTTGAAGTCGTTTTAAACTCCTAATTTCGTTTTTTCCGCTATAACTCGAGTGATGAGCTGCTACTCGAGTATATGTTGCTTCTACTCGAGTAATTCATGTTTTTACTCGAGTAATGAGCCTCTACTCGAGTATGTTACTACTCGAGTAGGTATGTTATTACTCGAGTAGATATGTTACTACTCGAGTAGATATGCTGTTACTCGAGTAGGTATGCTGCTACTCGAGTAGGTATGCTGTCACTCGAGTATGCTGTTTCTGTCTGTGTTCAGAGGCCGTTTTGAGTGTCAAAACGACATCGTATCAAAAAATGGTCAACATGAAATTTGTTCTTCTCGACGAGATATACAACTTTCATGTTGACGACGTTTTGAGTTTAAGTCATCCTAGATCTCTATTTTGTGGTTCCGCAAAACCGCTCGAAATAAACTATTTTTGACAAAACTTTTTATAAACATATATATAAATATATATATTTTGACTTAGGTTTTAGAACCGAACTTCATCTTCTCTGATTCTTTCCTCCCGAACCAGAGTGGCGAGCGAGAGAGAGAGAGAGTTCTTTTTCGTGAATCTTCCGGGGGCCGCCGACGGTGCTCCGGTGCTCGAAATCTTCATCCAAACATAGATCCGGAAAGCTCTCGCCGAGAGCTACGCCCTCGTGGTAATTTCTTCCCCGTTTCTTGAGATTTCTCATTAGGGTTTTTCGGCCCTAACCTCTATTTTGGCCATTTTTGTCTAGATTTCAACTTCTCCCGCATCCTTTTTGCCCCGACCTACGACATGGAGTGATTCGGTGGATTTTTCCGGTAAAAAATCAAGGCAAGTGGTGGTTTCTCCTTTTTTTCCTTGTCTGATTTGATGGTAACGGCTATGTTTTCATGTTCCCTAAAATTTTCTACACTTATTCTTACAAATTATTGCTATGATTAACCGCTTTGTTGATTACATGTTGTTATGTTGTTTTGTCATGATAAACTTGAACTTGTTTATTTATGTTTAATCGTCCTTGATGTGTCTTACCGATGGCTTAAGTGTCTTAGCTCTCGTTATCAAACGTATTAGAGTTTAATTAGGGTTGTAAATCGGTCCTAAGGGTCGATCAACCATGTCCGGAATCTAGTAATGTCAAGTAGAGTTTGTCGAGCCAAATCCCGAGGTATTTGTGTTGTGGTTTTTTTTTTTGGTTTCTTGAATGCGGGTGTTAGTGGACGATTCCACCTCCGCAGTGTTTGTTACCTTCATTAGTGCTCCATGGAAGTCTACCTGATTTTTGGATGTCTGCGCTGTATGGTGGAGAGCATGAGACTCCCTCGCAGTTAGACGGATTGTATATCCGTTGTTTTGGGTGGTGTGTCCAAGAGTGACCACTTCGCCTGCATTTTTTTTGGGTGGTGTGTCCAAGAGTGACCACTTCGCCGTGATTTTGGGTAGGGTCGACCACAGGTGCCTAATGAAGGTTTTGTTTTTTTCTTTCTGGGGAAATATTTATGTAGTCACCTTATAGCCTTGTACGTCTGGTGTACTCTTGTGGAACGTGGCAAGTCACGTAGGAGTTCTCTTCCTGTTGATGCCCTGTTTCTTTTGTATCTTGCTTTAGTACTTTTGGTCTTGGGCTGGTACCCCTGTTGACCTTTGTTTATTTTGGCTTATTACTTTTTTCCTGCCACTACTTGTACCTTCTTGCTGAGATGTTCTGTCTTTGGAATGCCTCAGGTTCAGAGTTGTAGCAGGTAGAAGTGCTGGTTTTGGAGTTTTCTATCGGCAGTGCTGGCCGTGGTTGTTGCCTCGTCTTAGCGAGGTAGTTTGTTGGTTTTTTTAGTTTTACGAGTTCATACATACTTTTGTTCGTGGGTTTGTGTCAGTTTGTTGGCGCCCACTGATTTTGTTAGTTGTTGATACTTGCTAGCTGCTCATTTTATTTAAAAGTGGATGTGGTTTACTTGCTCTCTGGGAGGATTTATGCTAGGAATGCATGTTAGGTATTTTCAACTATAAAATCTACTACTATTACTTCATACATTACATGATTTGAAACTCTAACCCGTTATTTTTAGCGACCGTAAAAGCTATCTTTCCTACTATAATAAATTTAGAGTTCTGTATGTCATGAGTTGTCCTTTGGGGACGTTTATTCTCATGTAGGATGTTTGAGTCAATCTAAACAAGTATTTTTCCGCAGCGTATAACCATATTTTGATTCGTGGACTAAATGAGCCACTAAGCCGAGGGATATGGCTAACTGTTGCATTTAACTGATTTTCCTTAAAATAACTTAAAGGATCTTTCTCCATGATTAAGTAGGTTTTTGCCTGAGCGTCTGCAGTTATCCCCTGCTGACGTGGCATCATGACACGCAATTTTCCCTTACTCTGATAAACTATTTATGTGGTGAAAATGCGAGTTGTGACAATTATGGGCCCATAACCCACAGGTTGGAGGATCGAACCTCCCTCTGATACCATGTGAAAAAGTACTGAGTAAACCGACAAGAGGTAACTAAACTGCAAATTTTATTACTCCAAAAAGATAAACAATACATAGATATGCCCACATATTTATAGAAAATGGGAGAGATGAGAGAATATAAAAAGAGACGTGGGACTAAATAAGTAGCCGCCACTACTAGCCGCTAGACCGCCAGCTAGCCTCCAGACCGCCACTACTAGCCTCTAGATCGCCACTGCTAGCCGCTAGACCGCCAGTTAGCCACCAGACCGCTAACTAGCCAATAGGCCGCCACTACTAGCAGCCAGACCGCCTGCTAGCCACCAGACCTCCACTGCTAGCTGCCAGACCACCTGCTAGCCACCAGATCGCCACTGCTAGCCGCCAAACCTCCTGCTAACTGCCAGACAACCAGACCGCCTAGACTAACTGCCAGACCGCCCGAACAGCTAGCCTCCCAACTAGACTGTAAAATCGCCAATCTCTAACACATTCGAAAATCAAGTTTTTGAGGAGGCAAATTAAAAAAAGAAAATCTTTTTCTTCTCAAAGTTTTGCAATTGATTCAAGTTACTGAAGCTGATTCAAGCCTATCATAAATCAACAAGAAGAAGGTATTCCAGAACCACGATGTACATTACTTTCACTACAGAAAATTTTACTCAAATCCTCTGTTGGGAGATCAGTGAAGAAACAATCCTCAATAAGCTTCAAGAATAACTAGCTGAGTCTATAGAAAGTTTTGTAACAAAACTTATTGAAAATTGTATGATCTCTAAAAGATCTGAGTTATAGGATCCCTTATGGATCTTAGGTAGAGACTATTTCTCTGAGTTGTAAGGTCTCTGTGACCAGAGATAAGAGGCTAGCTTGTGTCTCTGAGGTAGGAGACTTTGTCTCTGAGGTAGGATCTTTTGTGGATCTGAGGTAGGGCCTTAGTGACCTGAGATAGGATGACAGTTAGTGCCTCTAGGTTGTTCTCTGAGTTGTAGGATCTACTTACTTGAGATTTGGTTAGAGTTTTGCTGATGTAGCACACTACTAGATAGGTAGAGGGGAAAGTGAATGTACCCAACTCGGGGAAGCATTATAAATTTCTATGGATTTATGCCCTGTTTTAATTGAATTGTGCCTTAATTTTTGAATTTCGCAAATAACTTAGAAAAATGCCAAACACCTATTCACCCCCTCTAGACATGTAGACATCCCTTGACTTTCACGCCCCTTAGATCTAACCCTAGACCTAGTTTCCACTATTTGCAGTGAATTCTCCCTAAGTATCACAAGACTTAGTCGTCAACTCCTGCGGTGAATTCACTAACAACAAAAACAAGATATACAAGAAATGAAATAAAAAAAATATAAACTCCCTCAATAGTAGAACTCGAGGATGAGGTCAAAGACATGCCAAGAAGATCGTCATAGTCGAAACGTGTGACTTTCACGTAGAGTAAGCTTGATGAATCCTTTTTTGAGTTCTTCTCTTTCACGAATGGTGCTGAGATTTCTCTCGGCTTTAGGGAAGATGACCCTCACAAAATATCTGAATTATGGCTCTAATTTGTGTTTTCTGTGAAAGAACGAGATACACTCTTAAAATAGACTCGAATCCTAGCGCCAACGTTAGAGTTACCACCGGGAGGTAGCCTATAAGGAATGTGAGTGGCGCACAGATCGAGCCTAACATAGTAGTCACTAGTCATACTGCTCTAATTTAAGAAACCCTTCTTACCGCGCCATAGTAAGTGCTACCACTGTGTGTTAGCAATATAACCTCTACGTCATCAAATCTCCTTCCCTATCTGCTCCCCAATCAGTCGCGGAATGGCGGGTCTTCCATAAGTTAGCGTCTGACGTTATTAGTTATCGCGCCGCAGTAGGGCTTGCTAAGTATGGATCAAGCTGACCTTCCTTTCTAGTTGATTTTCCTGTCTAGATGACATTGCCTTTTTAGGCGATTCTACCGCTAGCGGTAGAAATTAACGCACCACTCTAGCACCATATTCAGAGCATCATCTTCGTTTAGCATTGCACGATAAGAAGTATTGAACCTGTAGTTCTTGCACATTATAAACACACGACAAACATGATCAAATATATGATGAGATTTGTTATTCTCAAACAAGAGATGCAGAATGCATGTTCCAACACTTAGGTCATGACATTACCAAGGGGCATGTAATTTTAATTCGAGTTGACATTTGTTCACGGGCTAAAGTGGGGAGTAGGAGGTGTGACTGTTTACACGACCTAGGGTCTTGTGACCCTAGGGCCTGTAAATTTAAAACAACACTGAAGGTGTCACGACATGCTGTAGTCGAGCAGGGACATGACTGATTTACTTGTCCAGAGGTTAGGGCATGTACATGGGGCATGACTTCAACAAAAATTCTATAGGACAAATTAGAAACCATGAGCTCCAAAATGCTATTATCAGCTAAATTATTCATGAAAATAAAAAAAGAAACAAATTAGACTACTATTAGGACAAAATAATATTAAAAATGATTATTTAATTAATAAATACTATAAAAATTATATATAAATATTGTACTATCAGAGGGCGTCAAAGTCCAATGTAGATTGAAAATTATTTTTCTCCCGGGCTTCTTTGGTTCGTCTGTTCTGAATAATTTGTTCTTCAGTTTTCTTGTATGTCTATATGTATGTTCTGAGACCATTATAATGGACTCCTATCTTCTTTGCAAGCATTTCCTGCGAGTTTATTTCTTGTGATTTTCTCTTGATCTGAAAAACGTTTCACACAGATAAGTTGTATTTAAATAAATGAATAGATTTCATAAAGTGGTTCATGAAGTTTCTCTGCAATTTTGTGCATTTAACAATGTTGCCTGCATTTTCATTTTATTGGCGTGCATTTATCACTGGTGTGCATATAGTCATTACATGTGTGCCTTTAAAACCACCCTAATTGAATGATCCTCAATTTGTTGAGGGAATCTTCACCCCTCTAGTGGATCCATGTGAACTGTTGGATCAGTGCACTTCACAGTAAACTGCATTTGTGCACTTTATCCCCCTTTCCTCTCTGGTGGGAGCTTGTTCTACTAATATGCCAGCCTTACTACACCGCATGAAAATAGGCAGAAGCATAACCATTATGGTGAGTGCAACAAAAGAAAATCGACCCTCCATTCTCTGCCCTTCTAGCGATATTAGAGTTCTGCAACACAGTTGCAGTGATAAAGCACAAGGAAAGGAAGAGGCAGTGCAGGGCCTCCAACTCGATTCTAAGTATTGCCGAGATTCAGAGATTCGAGGAGAGTAGGGTTAGAGGGTCCAACTCAAAATAAAGAAAAAATTACTCAATTTTGAGTCGACTTGATTCAATTTTGAGATGTCTCAAAATTGAGCTATTTCAAATCAAAATTGATTTCAGTTTCAAACCGAATTGGATTTAAATATTTTTGACTTCAAAGCCAGCTTGATTGCCAGAATGGTTCAAACTTTGACTCAAAATTAGCCGGGTCCGTTTTTGGTACGTATACGTACGCATTAATAGGTGCTTGTATAAATGCTAATTTTCGACGAGGGCCCGCCTCTTACCTCTCCGAATTTTGAAACGCCGCAAAGCTATCAAAACCTTTTCCCCTTTTCAACGGAAAACACCGTAGAAGACCTAAAAATTTCACGGCAGCCACTAAATTAATGCTTTTAAAACGGAGAATCGGCCGGTGGCGGAAAGCAACCTCATCAACGACGAGAAAGGTGTCATTCATGTTCTTGGGCTATTTTGTGCTTGTATTTGGTGGAAATTTATTTGGCAAAAAAAAACTCGATGAAAACCCTACTTCTTTATTTTGAAATAAAGTATTCTTCCAAATTATATTGTATTAAGATCTGCAATGGTAAAGATGCTGTGTAAATACGACGATATTTTGTTGCAGTGTTGTTAAAATACGTCAGTATTTTTTAAATGTTGTGATAATACGACCGTAATGTCCAATGATGTTTGTGCATTATGCAATGTTGTATGATCGTAATACAAACTATATATTGTTGTATGTAGGCTATAAGTTACTTTCAGTATGGATACAGTTAAATATATCTATATATTGTTGTAGCTATGTTTTAATTCCTCCGTATTTGTTAAAATGCTGTGATAATGCGAATGTAATGTCAAATGATGTATGTGCATTACAGAAAGATGCTGTTTATTTTGAATGCAAATTGGTTTTGCATCGAAATACACTCGTTTTTTTTGAAGTGACATGATAAAACACGTGCATTATCTATGTTTAATCACAAATACAATCGTATTGCATTTGTATCCTCCAGAAATTCATGCCCTAACTATACTGAAAAACCCGGCTAAATACAGACAAATATAGTGGCAGACGTGTGTAGTTTAAGTGCATGTTGTGATAATACAACAGTTATTGTTTAGGATATATACTTAATACATATGTTGTGTCGTATTTATTTTGATTCCCAAACATTCTGCATTTATAATACAGCTGTATAGTATGTAAGTATTGCCGTATTTTAAGTGTATTCCATTTGTAATACCGTAGTAGCACTTGCTTTGGAAAAATATGTTTTGAATGACATGATAGATGACTGGTTCAACCAACTTACACTGTCGATGTGCTCTGCCTTCGTTCAAGGAAAAAACACTACCACTATTGAGATCATTGAATGAAATCACGAGTAATGATTTACAAGAAGTTCGGATTCTACCATTGTTTTCCATTCCAAGCTTAAACCAAAATATTCCTCTGGTGGTAATTTTGTTTCAAGTATACTCCAAGCAGAACGGGGCATTCCTGTTAGGAAGAATTTATAAAAAACTAAAAGTCAATGAACGAGACACATCACAACGCCATTTCCAGCGAGTAGCTTTTGCTGTGCTATTTGAGGAGCGTTATAGCGAAACGAAGAAGACGAGCGCACGCCCGCTGCGAAGAAGGAAAACACGACTTCTCGGTGAACGCAACCCTCCTCTTTTTACATTCAAACGAACACAACGAACACTTCGCGGCTCCAAATCCTGAAAACGCAAATGCCGAAAATATTTTGGGAGAGAACACGACGACTTCCCCAAAACAAAGACTATTTATATACATACGTACCAAAAAATTTTCTCAGCCACACTAATATTGACATCCAAGATCCAACATCTAAAAATTCTGCCCAATAATGTCGCCAATTTATTGAGGGGATATTCTTCCCTTGGTTAGATCCACGGGAACCATTCGATCAATGTTTTTCATGTACATTTTGGAGAACCACGAAAACGGAGAAGTAGATCAACGGCTGTGAGAAGGCCAAAAACACTGACCGTCCATTCTATGCCCTTCTGGCGATACTAGGGTTCTGGACAGCAGTTGCGGTGAGAGAGCAGGAGGAAACGAAGAGGCCGTGTGGGGCCGCCAACTCGACGCTAAAGTATCGCAGATTCGGAGTTTCGAGACGGTCAGAGGGGCCGGTGAGCATTCTTGCATCGTCACTTCCAGGCCTCCCAACGTCTACTGCTGCTTTAGGATCGCCAAGAGTGATCACTCACGCAGGTCAATAAAAAGATCACTATCGTCGACTGCTACATTCAGAATTACCAAGAGAGATCACCGAACTAAGACAAGAAGAAAATTTGATAGGGATGTGTAAGATTTCTTCGCTGCTTCACATTCATATACTTTCCCCTCTCCCCTTCGTCTAATACTGGAAAAAATGTAGGGCTGCATTTTTTTTCTCTTTCCTCACATCGTTCTCCTCTTCTCTAGCTTTCATCTTTTCTTCATTTTATCTGTTTCAGTTTTTTTCGAAGAAAGATAATAGTACCTCTAGTGTCTGCCAGTATGAGCGCATCAATTTATTTTTTAATTAAGTTCTATAAATTTTGAATCCTTATTTCCTGTAATAGTAATGATGATGCTTACAAAATGATATCCAAATTAGATGCTGTAACAACTTAAAAATCTGCAATGAGCAGTAATACAGGGAAGAAGGGGGAATGGCCTAGAGAGAGATGACCGGAGTTGGGAGAGAGGACGAATGGCCGGGGAGATGGCCGGAGTTGGGAGAGACGAAGGGGGGGAAATCGGGACAAAGCAGAAACAGAGCACTTTATTCATTCATTTTCCTCCTCCTCTCGTTACAAGCATTGACTCTATTTATAACAATAATAAAACCCTACTTATTAGACATGTGACATACTTTATTGTTACATTGCCTTCGCCATGGAAAAACGACGACCTCGTCGTTTGGTCATCACTAAATGATATTGCAATACGAGTCTCGGCATGAATAAACCTAATTCCACCAGGATCAAACACCAAAATTTTTGACGTTCTTTGATCGTTCAGAGCGAACTTGGTTGCAGCGAACTTCGGTGTAGCAAGCTTTGATGAATCGAATTTCGGAGTGGCGAACTCTAATGTGGGCACTGGTTTTATGGAATATTGATCTGAATAGATTTCTCCCAAGACAACATTGTAGTCACTCTTGATTTGGATGATGCTAGATGCATCACAAAATCCGGTTTGTCAAGCTTTGATCGCGTTGTAGGTAGTGAAATGTGCTCTTGAACTAACTGTTCTTGCTCCGATTGTTTTGTCACCAACTGGAAATCCACAGATGCATCAAAGTCATTAATCCAATTAAGCTCTTGTTCATCTTGCATCGTTGGAGGTGCATACATGGATGGTGGAGGCGGCGAGAAAGAATTCTCTGAGCTTTCGTGAATCTTTTCATGAAAAATTGCCGAATCAGAATTAAATTCTGTGTCAATAGCATCCAATCGTTCCAGCAAATCATGGAACTGAAGATCGACAGATTGTTGGAGTTGATCATAGCGTTTATGTGTGTCATCAAGAAAGCGTTGAAATTTGCAATCCATGCTCTTTTGGAAATCATCAAGCATGGCTTGGATGTCATCCATGATCATCGTGGACTGAGAAACAATTCCTGGTTCTTGATCACGGGAGATATAGAGAAACAGCGGAGGCGGCGGCCGGCGCAGCGACGGTGGGGCGCAGCGGCAATGGCGATGCAGCGGTGGCGGTGCAGCGGAGGCGGCGAACGGCAGAAGCGGCGCAGCGGCAAAGACGGGGCAGCGGCAAAGACAGCGCAGCGGCAAAGACGGCGCAACGGCAAAGACGGCGCAGCGGCGGTGGCGGAGATGGTGAGGGAGTTAACTGCAGTATTTTTTTATGTATCTTGATATTTCTTTCTGGCTGCTTTGTCCGGTGCAGGGAAACGCGGTTAAAGAATGCTGTTAGTGGAGGAGGCAGGCTTGCGGCGGTGGTGGCGTGGCAGCGGTGGACGGAAATGGCGAAGTAAGTGCAGCGGTGGTCGGAAAATGAACCGGTGGTGGATCTTGAGTTGCTTGCGTTGATGGATCTTGCAGGAAATAACGATGGCGCCGTTTAAACAGGCGGTGGTGGTGGATGAAAAGGAGAATACGGTGGATTTGGCCGGCGGTGTTAGTGGATGATGAACATCGACGGTTCTTGGGTAGAAGAATATCGGAGGTGAGATCGTGACGAGAGCACCAAATGTAACAACTTAAAAATCTGCAATGAGCAGTAATACATGGAAGAAGGGGGAATGACCTAGAGAGAGATGACCGAAGTTGGGAGAGAGGACGAATGGCCGGGGAGATGGCCGAAGTTGGGAGAGACGAAGGGGGGGAAATCGGGACAAAGCAGAAACAGAGCACTTTATTCATTCATTTTCCTCCTCTCGTTACAAGCATTGACTCTATTTATAGCAATAATAAAACCCTACTTATTAGACATGTGACATACTTTATTGTTACATTGCCTTCGCCATGGAAAAAATGCGCATTTTTATGTAACGGCTCTGGCCCGAAGGGCTCCCTTGCTCGCAGGCCCATCTAAGCCAGGATCCATAAGGGCTCCGACGCCGCCCGTTACAGGACTGCAGTCCAACGCACCCAACCACTTCACTGTGCGTATAGGGTCTCCCACACAGTAGGTTGTTGAGGCTGGGGCTCGATACCCAGACCTCCTAGATAAGAAGCATTTAACCCACGCTCTCATCACCAACTGAAGTGGGTGGGTGCGTTGGACTGCAGTCCTGTAACGGGCGGCGCCGGAGTCCTTATGGATCCTGGCTTAGATGGGCCTGCGAGCAAGGGAGCCCTTCGGGCCAGAGCCGTTACAGATGCCTTGGTGTATGGTTCTTGCTGGCGCTGTAGCTCTGCACTTGAGCTCACCTGCTCTTCCCACCTCAAGTATAGGAGTCAATCATCTCCAAAATCATTTCGTGTATTATTTAAGAATGCAAAACTAATTTGTATTTGAATGGACCATCCTTCGACCTTCATATGACTCTCCAACGTGATTTGGGCAAGCTTGTGCTACACATTATTGGCATTTCTTACCTACCATTGTAAGTGATAGAGAAACTATTGAATTGATTCATTATCCTCTTACTTTAAGTTGTAGTTGTCTTGGGTTTCCCAACTCTTTTGAACATTAACAAAGTAGGTGGCTAGCAATCCTTTGAATTGTCCAGAGCTGTTGATGGATCTGATAGGGAGGTCAATGATTCAATGTCACATCGAGTATTTGAGTGTCTTGAATAGTAAGTTTGCACTTCAGTGCACCTAAAAGGTTTTGAGCATGATGTTCATCTCTAAGAAATTTGGTTAGGGCCCGTTCGTTTGCAAGTTTTCATTTCAAGGTTTTCGTTTTGGTCCAAAACGAAAAAATCATGCGTTTTCGTTTTGGGGCAAAACAAAAACTTATGTTCATTTGAAGAATGTTTTTCATGTCCGTTTTAAACAAAACAAAAACTGATATTAGTTTGCAACATTCACAGGGCAACAACTAACCCTCTTTTAACAGTCAGCAACATTCATTTCTCACAGGAGGCAAGTATGAATCTAGGTCCTAGGGCGGCGCTCCATTGTGGCTGATCGTGAGCAAACATGGCGGGAGCTTTCTCCTGGAGCATATTAGCAGCTAATGTTTACCATCGCCGTTCAGACAGCTATAAGCCATGGCGGGAGCTTTCTCCAAAATCAAACTGCAAACTGCAAACATTAGCCATGGCGATATATGCAGCTAATGTTTACATATATCAGGAGCTTTCTCCTGGAGCATATTAGCCATGGCGGGAGCTTTCTCCAAAATCACAAATTTTGAGTTTGCAGTTTGCAGACATCGTGCAAGTGCTTTCTCCTGGAGCAGCGCCGAAGTTGGAGAGGTGCGGGCGGAAACCGAAGAGGCGGAAACTAGGACCTAGGGTGCCAGTGAAGAAGCGAAACCGAGAGGAAGTTCTCGGTGGAAAATCTCCCGTCGGGGAAGATGAGAAGCGACCGTCTATTCTCAAAACCGCGGAAAATGGACCTCGCCTGGTCTGTTTTGGGGCGGGGCAAAATAAGAAGGAATGAAAACCAAGCGTTTTCAGTTCAAAACCAAAACCGCGCAAAACAAAGACAAACAAACAACTACATTTGGACCGCGAAAACTGAAAACAAAAACCGGCTGTGAAAACGGTGCAGACGAACGGGGCCTTAGTGATTTGTTCAAACTTACCATCATAACATCACATTTTTGGTTCCTTAAAACCATTATCTACGAATCAAATAAGATCTGCACATTGAATGGAGTGGAGGATTCCTCTTTCTCCTCTTCTAATCTCAAGATCCGCACATTGACATGCTGATGGACATTGAAACAGTGTAGGTTAGATGGAACCTCTCTTGGTATCCATAGGTCCTCTATTTTGGGCACTCTTAGGGGTACTTCCCATGGGATTTGTAGGAGGAAGAATTGCCACAATACCTCCTGATGCGTATAGGGTCATCACTGTGGATATGACTGCTCTTTGCACTATGATGGAAAAGTAATCCTCCATCATCAGGAGGCCCTTTTTTGTTGGGAGTTGTTGAGAGTATCCTATTATTCTATTATTGTTGGTCGGTTCACTCACAATGATCTTCTATACCTTAGTTGACCAATTTCATGCTTAACCATATCTTTTAGGGTGTTGAATTATGATTTGCCAATGGAGGTTTCCAATGTGCTGTTACTCGTCATCACAACGTTTTCAACCAAATGACAAACAGTAGAAAATAAATCATACCACAGGAGCATGAGAAAGAATGAGGTGTTGCCCTCAGGAGGTCCCTTCATTAACTTAAGAGATGTGAGCAATCTACCCCTCCAACACATGAAGCAGTCACATTGGGCTTGAGGAGGAAGGGTTAGAGAATCATCATTCCTATGAGATGAGAAGAGGTTTTGATGGTCCTTCCTTGCTTGAGTTATATAACATACACACACTCCAATTTGAATTTTTGTGGAATTTTTTCTAAAAACTAAAAATTTGGAAGAAAAATAACATGAACGTACATGAAAGAAGAGGAAAGGAGGCAAAGAGTAAGAATCAATACTTGAAGACCTACTTATATAATTAAAAAAATCAATTCATAAGGGACAACCGAATCCCCGAAAAATAGCTCACGAGGGAATACTTACAATATCTCAGGGGTTATGAACGAGGATTTAATACCAAATTGTAGCGTTGTAGAATCTTGCCGAAAACTAAAAAAATTGAAGGTGTAGAAAGGAATGGGCAAACCTTGCATATGCTTCTTCATGTGTAAAATACAAGAGAGAATACAAATATATACGAGAAGAGAAGGAGAACAATCCTATACAAGAGATGTGAGACTAAAGGAGAAGAAGAAAATGGGCCTATAATTGGGCCTTTACAACAATTTTTCCTATGTCATCTAACACTCCCCCGCAAGCTGGAGCGTACAAATCGTAGGCACCAAACTTGGACAAGAACTGGTAATACAACTTGCGAGGTAAAGCCTTGGTGAGGACTTCAGCAACTTACCCAGATGAAGGAACATGTTCAAGCTTCTGCTCCTTTGATTGGACCTTCTCTCGAACGAAGTGACAATCAACCTCAATATGTTTAGTCCGCTCATGGAACACCAGATTCTTTGCAATGTGTATTGCAGCTTGACTGTCACAGAACAGAGTTGGAGGTGAGGACAATTTAACTCCCAAATCTCCTAGGAGACTTCCAAGCCAAGTTAGTTCAGAAGTAACAACCTCCATTGCACGGTACTCAGCCTCAGCAGACGAGCGAGCAACAACTGTCTGCTTCTTACTCCGCCATATGATAAGATTTCCTCCAAAGTAAGTACAGAACCCAGTTGTAGACCGTCGATCATCCAACGAGCCTGCGTAATCCGCATCTGAGTATGCAATAAAAGAAAGAGAAGAAGATGCCTTATACACAAGTCCTTGCCCAGGAGAAGTCTTCAGATACCTGAGAATGCGCTCCACAGCCTGGAGGTGAGAGACCTGTGGGGTATGCATAAACCGACTTACCACACCAACCGCAAATGATATATCTGGTCTTGTGACGGTTAGGTAGATCAATTTTCCCACAAGACGACGATAGTATTCTGGATTTGGAAGTAGAGAGTCCTTCTCAGATCCCTGAGCACACAGCATGTGGTTGACTTCCATCAGGGTATCCACAAGTTTACACCCCGAGAGGCCGGCATCTTGCAGAAGGTCAATGCAATACTTACGCTGAGATAAAACTAGGCCATCAGGTCGTTGAGCTACCTCCAGTCCAAGAAAGTATCGAAGATTTCCTAGGTCTTTGATTTGTAAGATAGAGTTTAGATGTTGCTTAACATGTATCCCGGTTGAGTCATCACCGGTGATCAGAATATCGTCTACATAAACCAAAAGTATTATGGTCTCAGTTGACTGGTGACGAGTGAAGAGAGAGGAATCTGCAGAGCTCTGTTTGAAGCCCACCTCACGAACGACCTTGCTGAATTTCCCAAACCATGCCCGGGGAGACTGTTTAAGACCATAGATAGATTTGCGAAGTAAGCATACACGAGACTCCCCCGTGGTCTCAAACCCGGGCGGTTGATGCATGTATACGGTTTCAAGAAGATCGCCATTCAAGAAAGCATTCTTGACATCAAGCTGATGAAGAGTCCATCGGCGGTGAACAGTTAAGGAGAGCAGAACCCGAACGGAATTCAATTTTGCAACTGGAGAAAAGGTTTCCTCATAATCAAGGCCATACTGTTGGGTAAAGCCCTGAGCCACCAGCCGAGCCTTTAAGCGATCAACCGTCCCATCCGCAGCATGTTTGATAATAAAGATCCACTTGCAGCTAACACAGCTGTGACCAAAAGGAAGAGATACAAGATCCCAAGTGTGATTACCCCATAAAGCAGTCATTTCTTCGGCCATGGCGGAACGCCACCGTGGATGCTGGAGGGCTTCCTGCACAGTGTTAGGTATAGAGATAGAGGAGAGAGAGAGAGCAAAGTTAAGAAGGGGCGGAGAGAGCCGATGTAGAGAGACATAATTGTCCATTGGATGTGCTGTTGAGGGGATTGCGGGATCAACAGGCCGCAGGAGCACACCGGTAGGGGGAAGCTGCTGTAGGGCATTTGGACGTGGATGACGACGAGCGTATACCTGTATGATAGGAGGTTTGGAAGGAACTGGTGGTGGTGTGGGAATTCGAAGCAGAGGAGTAGGGAGAAGTGGTGGAATTGGAAACGTCACAGGAATGATGGGCCGAGGTAGTGGAGGAGGAAGAAGGGGATCAGAAGGACTAGTGTGATATGGTTGGTCTTCATGAAAGGGGACATCAACAGACACAACCACCTTACCAGTGGTAGGAGAAAAACAGATATACCCCTTCTGAGTGCGGGAGTACCCAACAAACATAGCTTTGGTAGCACAAGGGGCTAGCTTGTCATTGGAAGGACCAAAGTGGTGAACATAACAGGTACACCCAAACACACGAGATGTGAGAGAGAAGAGAGTTGTGGATGGGTAAAAGAGAGTAATGAGTGTCACAAAGTTGAGGACAGACGAAGACATGCGATTTATGAGGTGACAAACAGTAGAGACGACAAAGTTCTAGTAGAGGGGAAGAACCTGCATTTGGATCCTGAGAGATCGAGCCACATCAAGGATGTGACGATTTTTGCGTTTCGCTATGCCATTCTGTTGAGGCGTATAAGCACACGAAGTCTGATGTATAATACCGAACTCAGCGCACAGATTGGAGAAGGTGCGACCAGTATATTCTCGAGCATTGTTCGTACAAAGAGTTTTGACACAGGTAGAAAACTGAGTGCGCGTTTTCGTAAGAAACGCACGGAACGTAGTCGTGATTTCGGTACGATCACGAAGTAAATACAAACAGGTAACTCGCGAGTAATCATCTATAAAGATAACAAAGTACCAATACCCCAAGACACTAGGGACCTTATAGGGCCCACAGATATCAGAATGTACTAGGGATAAAGGAGAATTGCTCCGAGTACATGAAGGAGAAAAGGAGACATGGTGTTGTTTACCGAAAATACAGGATTCACAAAAGAACTCTTGGAGAGGGACAATAGGAAGAACTTTCTTTAGAATTGGGAGAGGGGCATGCCCAAGATGACGATGCCAATCAGTGGTGGAGACGGAGGTGAGAGCAGAGGTGAGAGCAGTGGGAGGAACGTCGAGAAGATTTAACCCATTAGACAATCCCCCTCGACCAAGTATAGTCTGCATCAGTCGATCTTGCACCACAAAAGAAGAGCGTGAGAAATTAACATATCAATCAAGGTCTTGTGTAAGATGACTAACAAAAAGAAGGTTAAAAGGAGAGCCCGAAACATGAAGAACTGAGGATAAGGAAAGGGAAGGAGTAAGAGACAGATTAGCAGTGCCATAAACCGGGAGCGTGTCACCATTGACCACAACGATGTGCTTAGAATAAGCAGTATCTAAGTATTTGGGCGGCTGCTGCGGAGAGAGATGATGTGTAGCACCCGAGTCCACAATCCAGTGAGAGCTGTGCGAGAGCCACGATATACCTTTCTTGAAGATCGAGGTTACGGAGCCAGAAGAGCGACTAACCACCCCTTGAAGCTGATGTAGTTGAGTACGCAACGCAGCAACCCCATCAGCAGTGATCGAGTCAGATGCCATAATCCTGATCTGCGGCGATGCACAAAAACCGGGCGGCAAGAAGACACGCGGATAGTCGGACAGATCCAGCAACTAGAACGAAGGAAGCACCGAGAACTGTGAGAACAGGCCGCAGCGGCGAGAACAAGCCGTGCGAGAAGAGGCAGCTGCGTGAAAAGAGACAGCGACGAGAACAGGCAGCAACGACGAGAACAAGCCGCTTGGGAAGAGAACAAACCACAACCTGAAAAAGGTGGAGCGGAGAAGAGGAGAAGCCGCACGCGATGAGACAAGTCGCAGCGACTAGCCAGAGAAGAGGCTGCGCGAGAAGTCCGCACGGTCACGGTGATCACGCCAGCTGCAAGGGAAGATGCCGCGACCCAGATGCGGAGATTGCAACGGTTAAAGAACAATTCACGGCGAGAAGAGAAGAGAAGCGAAGAGAAGCTGCGGCGACGAAGAGACGTCGCGGTGACTAGGTGAAGTCGCGGCGAGCAGGGAGTAAAGTAGCGAGAACCGGGCAGAGAAGAAGGCCGCAGCGGAGAGAAGAAGCCGACAACCCGGTAAGAACAGACCGCGCGAAAAAAGGAGACCACATAGAGCAACAAAGCAAGCCGCGCGAGAAGGCGCACAATACTAGGGCAGCGGTTAGAGCAGAAGAGGCTGCGACCAGAGAGGCCAAGCAGAAAGGATGGAGAAGATGAATGGGCACGTGAACTCAGGAGACCGCACAGTCTGGGCGATAAGACACCAGCGGCAAGAAGCCGCAACCAAAATGCGGAGTTTGCAGCGGAAAGAGAAGTAGCCGGTTGAGAGGAAACAATGCGGTTATGGAAGAAACCGCACGGGAGAAGAAAAGGGAGACGACCGCGAGCTTAAGAGGGGAGCTCACAACGAGAAGAGACTAAATCGCGCGGGTATAGAAGAGACTGCGCGGATAGGGAGGAAGAGGCAGTGGTCCCCACGTGCCAGAGAGAATCCTATAAAAAGGAGAGAGAGGTAGAGGTGGAGGCCACATGAATGAAGGGGAAGAGAAGCGGGTAGGGAAGTCCTAACCGCCAAGGCCGCGCCCTGTGCGAGAAGAGAGGGTCGACCGGTTAGAAAACACAGACCGCACCTAGCGCAAGCAGAGGAAGACCGGGCGGTTAGCAGAATGCTAGCCGCAAGGAGTGACCGATTCGCTCTGATACCATGTAGAAAGGAATGGGCAACCTTGCATATGCTTCTTCGTGTGTAAAATACAAGAGAGAATACAAATATATAGGAGAAGAGAAGGAGAACAATCCTATACAAGAGATGTAGGACTAAAGGAGAAGAAGGAAATGAGCCTATAATTGGGCCTTTACAATAATCTTTCCTATGTCATCTAATAGAAGGAAAAGAGTGGAATGCAAGAGGCAAGAGAAAAAAATAAAAAACTATGAATTCCCGATGTTATTTCGAATATTATATTCGATGTTCTAAGCTATTATAATGGCTTTGCATTTATAGGAGCAAGAACCCAAACCACTTACAACACAATAAAAAGGGCGGTGAACCGTAAAAGTGCCCAGTAATTGTGATACAAAAAAGTTGAATAGTAAAATTATACGGTGAACAATAAGGTGCATAGTAAAAGCACCAAAACAATAATTTATATTCCTTTTATGTTTGAATTTTGACATGTTGATTGAGGGCTTTGTAGAGCTTATGCTTTTGGAGATGGATTTCGTCATGCTGGCAATACTTGAGGTGGGTGAAATCTTCTAGAATTTTCTTAGGCAAAAGTAATCGCTGGTTGGTTGGCATACGATTATTCATGATGAAGGTGGTGCAAAAATTTACGGTGGTGGTAATGATTTATTGTGGGATGCGCTCTGATGAGAATATACATTTGACCATCTTTTGCTGTGCGGCAAGGAGGCGGGTCTTCAACATTCTTGTCACGACGTCAAGACAAACCAAAGCGAGCGCTGGGCGCCTGGACTCTTAGGCGACAAAGCGGACGCCTAAGCGACAATAATGCGAGCAAGTCGCATGGCGACAACTTAATATATATAAAAAAAATCTAATGCAGGCTATAGACAACAATTATTATAATAATTGCTGTCTATAGTCTGCTAGGCAGAACTTTAGACAACGATTATTATAATAACTGCTGTCTAAAATTTCATTTTTTTTTTAATTTGACAGATTGTTTACCAACACATAGTCACACAGATTGTTACTTCATAGTAGTTAGCAGTAAGTTGTAAGCACAGATTGTGATATCATGATATCTCAAATTCTCAAATCTCAATATATTCATGATATCTTCTGATACCATTCGGTAGTAAACAACTAAGCACACAGGTTCTGAATCTTCTGATATCATGAATTCATGATATCTTTATATCTCAACATATTCATACCATGAGGTAACAATCACAAAGGTTCCGATATCATGAATTCATGATATCTCAATTCTTAATACATTCATAGCATGACGCAGTAAGCAGTAAGAAAAAACAACGCACTCAATACAGACTTTAGAGAAAGAAATAACAGAAAAGTAAACACAAAAATATCATGGTATAGTATTATGGTCAAATTCAAAATGTCTTCATCATACACAATAATATATTAACATGAATAGTGTTCTTAACATAAACTTTAAATAATCATAAAATATTAAATAAAATCACCATCTAGTAAGTCGTCATTGACATTGCATGTGCTTGGTTTGTTTGATGTACTCGTTATTTGCCCATAATTATCATCAATATTTTCATCATCATTGGCAAAAAAAATGATCTAAATCTTTATTTCCTTCAGTTATTAGTTGAAGATTAGCTCCAGCTGCACTTCGTAAATTTCGAGTCTCAGTTCAAATTGCTTTATCTACAGCTTCTCATGTGAGATTATCATCATCAAAAACTAGAGCATCCTCTGGTTTCTTCATCATCCACTCACTACTCCAATTTAGCTCATCAAACACTAAAGAGTTGTAATTTCTTCCTTTTCACGTCTTTCTTAGAATTGTGCTTGTAGACGACGTTTATATTGGATGTATACAAGATCATTAAGTCTTTGATGCTCCAATCTATTTCTTTTATTTGTGTTAATCTGAATCAAGATAATTGCAAATTTATTAGTAGATTTAAAAATATTAAATTTTATATTAAATATTTATATACTTACAAACTCAAAAGTACTGCAGTTGCGGTCATAGCTAGAAGAAGAACAATATAAGTCAAATATGCGCAATGATACCTTTGTAAGTTCAACATTCGGTCCTCCATGTACACCTCACCAATCCATTATTTATTTAAGATAAATATAAATTATTTAACATATAAATAATTTAAGAAAAAATAATAACGTAATCAATACTTACTTGGATTTAAGGTGATTCGTTGCCTAATATCCATAGACTTTCTAAAACTATTTCGAGATACTTTGTAGTTAGTACCTTGTTCTGTCATTTTGTCTTGCAATTCTTGATCGGACATTAGTCTTGCAATAACATCATTAAAAACATCTTGAAATTTTCAAGCATCATCATTATGTTTTTTCTCGTATTCAAAATATTTGCTTCGATTTAAAAACAAAGCCGCCTGATACAATTTTTGCTCCATTTGATTTATCTGGCTATTTTCAACAATCTCAATAATTTATTTAAATACTTTTTCTTTATTATCAAAATGTTATTTGATCTTTTGTTTAGTTTCTTCCATTGACACATATACTTCAAACATAGCTAACCTCAAGGTTGTCAAAATCAAGATGCTAGATGCGATCGTTTTGAGGTAGGATCGGATTTGATAATAGAGTTGGATCGAGGATCGTTTTACATAATCAGAATCGATTTACAAAATCTGGATCGTATGATCGTAAGATCCTATGATCTGGATCGCGATCCTGACAACTTTGGTTGACCTTTCATCTCCATCTACTAATCGCAAAACGACAATCAATGACTTTCCTCCTTTTAGGCAATCTCTTACTCCATTCCAAAAAAACAGTTGAAAGTATTGTTTCAACAACTTGTTTTTCGACTTCAGTTTTTACCAAAGATAAATAACACATTGTTCCTAAGGGAAACAATGAGCAAAAGTCTCTTAGTTCAAATTTATGTTGATGACATAATATTTAGGTCTACTGATAACAGTCTTTGCAAGAGCTTTACCAACCTCATGCAGGAGGAGTTTGAAATGAACAGTATAAAATAGCTAAAGTACTTTTTAAGTCTACAAGTAAAACCGTCTGATGAGCGAATTTTCATCTCTCAGACCAAATACACTATACAACTAATTAGAAAATTTGGGATGAAATCAGCTTCCACCATGAAAACTCCTATGAGATCAAATATATCCCTGGATAAAGATGAGCAAGAGAAATCTTTTGATGAAGTCATGAACAAGTCTATCATTGGATCCCTATTATATTTGACTGGAAGTAGACCTGATATCATATATACAATATGTGTTTGTGTTAGGCACTATTGTGGATATCCTCCGACATGGACGACATGTCGGCCGACATAAAGTTTTTAGGGACAAAACGACACATTTCTGATATTGTTTTTGCAAAATATTCTTTTGGAATATATCCTCCAATATGTCTGCTATTGACCGATATATCGGCCGATATATCCCGACATTTTATTGACTGATTTTTTTCAATTTATTTTAATTAGCGTCTATGATCCAATAGATAATAAATCAACATTGTTTTATTGTTTTTGTTGTTTTTTCCCTTCTTCTTACTTTCTTCCTTGCTCAAGTCCGTCATCGATTTCAATTATGCATGGTCTATGAATTATGGACTAACGGTTTATTATCTGTCATTGTCATCGACAACGTCGAGACATTCTGCTTGCTCCTATTTTATTTCACGCGTTATACCTTTATTATTGTATAACACAAAATGTTTATATTAGTTTGATAAATTTTGGAGTTCAATACATATTAAATTATTAATACATTAATATATATAAATTAAAAAAAGATTAAATTTATAAATAATAACACAAATAATTAAATATTAAAATCCGATATATGAAATATCCCCGATATATCTCCAGACATATTAAAACCGACATGAAAAACCTAAACCGACGTGTCCCTGATATTCGACATCCACAACCTTGGTGCTAGGTACCAAACATGCCCTAAGAAATCTCACTACTTAACTGCAAAAAAGATTTTGAGATATCTTAAGGGCAGCCAACATCTTGGCCTGTGGTATCCTAAAAATAATGACTTTGAACTAATTGAGTATTCAGATACAGACTTTGCAGGTTGCAAAAAAGACAAGAAGAACACAAGTGGTACTTGTCAATTCCAAGGAAGGAGATTGATATCCTAGAGCAGCAAGAAATAGACCAGTTTTGCTATATCCACAGCTGAGTCATAGTACATCTCAGCAGAAAGTTGCTGTGCACAACTTTTGTGCATTCAACATCAACTACAAAATTACAAGCTCTAGGTAAGTAACACTCCCATGTTTTGTGACTCATCAAGTGTTATTTCTATTGCTAAGAACCCTGTATCATATAGTAGGTCTGCACACATAAAAATAAGATATCATTTTATTAGAGAATAAGTTGAGAATAAGAATATCTGTCTTGAATTTGTCCCCACAGACAAACAAGTGACATATATTTTTACTAAGTCACTGGATGAGACAAAATTCAATTTTTTTAAGATTGAGTTAGAAATGCTTAACATAGAATAAATTATCTTTCTTGTAACATTCCAGTTATTATACTTCATCATTCAATTATCTGCATTTAATTCTGTTAATTGCTAGAACCTTGTTCTGATAAATTAGTTCAGCTAGCTGCTAGGTGTTAGGTAAATAATCTTTGCTTGAGTCATTTGTGACTCAATTTCATCTGTTTTCTATCATTTTTGAAGGAAATTTATGCCTAACAGGGTTGTGGAGATTAGCTGAGAAAGTCTCAACTATACCATGGAGATAGTTGAGAAAATGCTCAACGGTGGAGAGATCGTTGAGACGGGCTGCTGTATTAATTTTTCAATCAATTTCAGCCGTTAGATCATTTTATTGATCATCCTAGTTGTGTGGTGCTTCGATTTCTTTTAAAACCCCGTTATAAATGTATTATATATATAACCACGGTTTAGTTGAGAACATAAAACCTAAACCCTAGAACGCTGTCGAGTCGTTCCGTTCGTCACAGCGCTTTCATCGATTAAGAAATCAAATTTCATGACGCAAAAAACAAAGAAAATCCTTCACGAAGGATATGAGATAATTCGACAAGAATTTCAACATTCTTCAGAAGAGATTAAAGAAGTTATCAGGATGTTAGAACAAACTCCAATCCTGACGGCTAAAGTGTTAGAACTCTTCTCCCATATCAAATTTTCTTCATCCAGAAAGTCAATCAAAAGCAAGATAGGGGATGTTAAGATTAAGATTACCCCCAATAGTCTTGCCCAAGCCTTACACCTTCCATCTACTGACATAGAAGAGGATCGAGATATTTCACCATAAGAAATAGTAGATGCATTAGAGTAGTGTGAGTTTAGTGTAGAGAGATATGAATCTCTGGAAAGAAAATTCAACCAGAGAGACAAGCTACTTGCAGATATCATTGGGAAAACAATCCTGTGCAAGACAGGTACCCATGATAACATTTTCAAGTATATGTTTGAGCTGATCACAAGAGTTATACTTCAGAAAAAGACAAACTGGGCTCCTGTAATATTCCAAAAATTGATTAACTGCCTTCAAACTCCAAACTTAGGCAAAATTCTCTCTTTATCTGATAAATGCTTACCCTACACATTATAACAAAAACAAGGTGCAAAGATTCACTACATGAAGAGAATGAAAACAAAGAAGGATAAGAGCAGAGTGAAGGTAAAGAAAGTGATTTTGGAAGAATCTGATTCTGAGCCTGGAGGCAAAGATGTTTGTGACCAAGAGGTCAGTGAAGACATTCATAACACCTATCTATCACCATCAAGCCAAGATGCTTGTGATCAAGAGTCTTTAGAAGAAGAGGATGAACATCTTCAAGACTTTAGCACCCAAGTTGATCTTGATTTGACCTAGATGTTGCAAATGCTCCTCAATTCATGGATGCAACTGCTCAAGGAGAGCCAATGGCTCAAGATCCAATCCATGCAAAATCTCAAGGGGAGATAAAAGTGCATATGGATGAGGACATAAATAACAATGTTTCATCCAAGGGAGAGCAAGATGATCAAGAAACATATGTTGCCCCAACTGAGGGGGATAATGAGGAAATGGTTGAAGAATTTCCAGATATCACTCTAGACAAGTTTCTGGAGATTGATGATCAAGTTGAGTGGGAGCCTCTACCTGAGATCCAAAGATTCCCAGATGCTGAGACAACCACTCACACTGAGTTGGCTGGTCAAGAGGACTTAGGGAGGAGTTTAATCCTTCTACCACAGTCGTGCCATCTCATGTACCCCACTCTCAACCATTCACCAGTACTACTGAAAGTTCAATCATTATATCACTGAAAGCAATGTTAGATGAGCATTCATCTTCATTGAAAAGCTACATTGATGAATCGGTTAAGGAAATAAAACCTGAAATATTGGATGAAGTTCAGAAGGTTAAAACTGAGATAGAAAATGATTTGGATTTTTTAAAAGGCGACACAACTCACATCAACAATGAAATCACCAAGTGGTTTGACCTGGCTGCCAGCACAGTAAAAAAGAATGTAAACATTCTTAGATCAATGGATGAAAGTCTCAAGGAGTCTGCTCTGGACATAACCAGCGTGAAAAACTGGATAAGCCAGACTGATGAAATGATCAAAGAGTAGACCACATTGAAGGATATGTATACTCCACTTAAGTCACGACAATGGATTTGACTATTGAACACATGAATGAGATTATTAAAAATCAAGATAATGTGTTTCAGTTACTATTTTTGTAGATTTGAAGCCAATACTCTACTACTGGACAATAGAATTATTGAAGAAGCCAAAAAGGGCGAGAAATTCAATACTGAGCAAGCCTTGAAAGTTTTTCAAGGAACAATGATTGCTCTCAATTTACCCCTGCTGGACAAGAACAGACCTACATATTTTGATTTTCAAGGTCAGACAAGACTAGCTCAGGATGAGCAGCTTGCAAAAAGAAGGAAAAGAGAAGATCTGATGTTTCATGAAGAGTACATGACACAAAGAAGATCCGAACAAGCTAATGATCCAGACTTTGAGTATTGGAGTGGTGATTCAAGGAATATCATAATCAATGCTTGGATCAACCATAAACATATTTTAAAGAACATTGACAATGTGTATCCTTCAGAAGAATGAATAAAACATCTAGAGAGGCAGTATCTAAGGGAAAGGGTTTTCAAAAAAAAAAAAATTGGTAAGGAAGAATAGTCCAAATAGTATGCCTTCCAAGTACATTCCCAAACCTTTCCTGTACTTCAAGATGAAGGAGAACATGGCCAGAATTACTGAAAGAAGAATAGCTGTTCAGGGTGAAGGCACAAGTTCAGATACAACAATCCAACCAGTGGACAAGCATCCAGTAACATGAAATCTAAAATTTCTTATGATGTAATTATGATAAATTGTAATGGACATATGTTCCTTCAATTAAACATCTGGTCTTATATATATATCTATATATCTGGAATGCTTTGTGCCAATATACTTAATGCTTTATTGTTCATCACAATATTCTTTATCTGATAGTTATCTGTGATAACCCATTCCTACTGCTGTATCATGATGTCATGTATCTGGACATAATGTTTCTGTTATATTATTGTCATATTATGATTTTATGGTTAATGCACCTTAGTATTGATGTGTGTTCTGCCTTCAAATAGGGGAAGATTGTTGAGAATATTACCCTTAATATTTCTAGATTTGAAGAAGCATCACCTACAATGCTAAGAGCATAATGTATTTGATGACATATTTACTTTATGTTTATGCAGGACACTTCTCTGTTGACTCTAAAACAGGTTTAGAGCAAAGGAAGACTATACCGCTGAGTAGGTATAACAATGTCCACTGTATCGTTGACATACCGTTGAGAATGAAGTCTCTACTCAATAATATCTTGAAGAAGAAGCTGAATGAAACAGTTCTCACTGCCAATGTCGATACTGCTGAGAAACAAGATTATACTCAACGTTATCGTTGAAGCGGGATAAATATTACCGTTGAGCCCGTACAAAATGACGAGATTCAAAATTGGTGCTGACAAATAAAGTAAGGATAGACTATTCTATTCATGTCTATGCCAATGACAAGACGGATTCCAGGATAGTTGCAGAAGTCAAAGGTATAAAAGGAGATATGCTAGAGCAATGAAACAGTATCCAAGTATCCGACCAAGTGCCGACGTTTATCGCAAAACCTAAAGGGGCGCATTCGAAGAAAGCTAGTTCTTCTTGATTGCCTTCAGAAGAACAAGAGAGAGTCAATCAAGACTAAAAGCTAGATCTTCTTCCAGCTGCTGTAGAAGAAGATCAAGGAGGAGAAAGCCCCAACCTATTCTACCTGAAGATCAATTTGTTCAGGGGCTGCTATAGAAACTTGCCATCAGCAAGAACAATAGATGAACTGAAGTATCAATGTCTTATTATTTCAAGTCTTCTGTTGTAAAATATTCAATCATCTTTTCTGTAGAATCTACTTGTAGATCTGAGCTGTAGGACCTTTTGTGCCTGAGTTGTAGTGCTGTACTCCCAGCCTGAGTTGTAGGACTTGGTGATAAGTCTGAGGTAGGACTTGGAGATAAGTCTGAGACTCTGAGGTATGAAACTATGGGTTTTTCTGAGTTGCAGGAGTTGGAGTACTCTGAGCTGTTGGGCTTGTGTGCCTGAGGTAGGATGTGGAGGAGATCTGAGAAATCCCGAGTGATTTGAATTGTAAGCTCTAAGGTGCCGAGTTTTGGAGGAGATTGTTGAATCTAGCACATTACTATATAGGTGTAGAGGGAAAGTGGATGCACTCAGACTTTGGGGAACCACTATAAATATCCGTGTGCTTATCTGTGTGTGCTGTTGGTCTTCTTATGGTGATTTGTAAGTAGTCAAACAGTTAATCTCACTGACAACGCGATTTGAGCCTATAGGGTCACACATAAAAGTGCTTGGAAAATTGGAGGTAAGATTACGTTGGCCCCCATTCATATAGGATATGATTAAGGGACCAAACCTATGATAGTATATTGACGGGTAGCGTCGAGTGCGTTTTGACGCACGTCGAGTACGTATCGACGCACGTCGACTAGATGTCGACGCAGCCAAGCTTAGTGTCGACACAACTTTTTTATCGACACTATGTCAAGTATAAATTGATGCAATGTCGTGTTCTACTAGACGCAGGTGCGCCGACTGCATGTCAACACAGTTGCGTCGAATGACATCGAGTGCATCTCGACATTGCATCGAGTTCTTATCGACGCACGTCGAGTGCAAGTTGACGCATGTTGAGTTTTAACAGACTTCTTAGAGTGCTTCTGTCTGTTTGTTATCCTTGGATATAAATAGACTTGGAAAAAGGTTTTCCTATGCGTGCGTGTGTGCAACTGAAGTGCGTGCTTCTGAAGTCGTCGCTTGCCCTAGATCCCGTCGTGACTTCTTGTCGCCGCCTCTCCTGGAAATGAATCTAACAATTCGTGGAGACGCAGAGAGCAGTATTTCACCAACCCAGTTCTTGTGGGACAAGATATTGAGGTTTGTCCACCGCTCATATGGATACTTGTCGTCACAGATCTATTTCTGTGTGAACTCAGCCGCTTGTTTCTGGACTGAATCATTGTAGCATCTTGGTTGAGTAAACACTCAATCCCTTCCCGGTATATTGCAATATGTTGCTTTGGTTTGTTTCTCGATTCATGGAGATCGCAAGATCCTTTACTCTTTTAGGTAGTTCTTGTATGTTTATTCCGCTGCGCACATGTAATGTGTTGTTCCACTCTAGTATAAAAGACCCAACAATGGTATCAAAGCGAGGTTATAGATCCAGTGTATGTAAATCATGATATTTAGAATTGTTCTAAATGTCCAGATTTATTCCTGGAACATCAAATGTTGATGTTATTCTTTACTGGTGGTGTTTTACCACCGTCAGGGGCACTGTCCCTTGGAACCCCGCCAGGAACCCTTGTAATTTGCTGTGATTTCCATGTTTCAGAATTGCTTTTCCCTTTACAGTAAACGTCTCTCAATGTGGTTCGTGAAACCAAATTCAATCTCGAATTTTGAATTCAATGATGAGGGATGGGCTTGTCACTGCCATAAGGAAGATTTCTTGTGCCTGTGTTCATTACATGTAAATCCGAAGATTTAGAAATGTTCTAAATGTTTTGATTTAGCCCTTTTTTACATCAAGCGTTGATGGTTTTCTTTTGTGCACATCTGAGATATATCTAGAATGTGAATGGTGTTATTTTGTTTTGTTTATGTGCACGTTGATTAAATGTTAATTATGATTAAGTGTTAATTGGTAATCATAAAATCGCTTAACCCAATATTTAGTATTCGAATGCTTTTCGATGGATGACACTCTTTCTGTCTCAATCGATGAAGTGTGAGTTTGCCAAAGTAAGATGCATTAATCTATCTTGGTAAGGGTTCGAGCAGATAATTGTGATATCCCACTGTCGACATCGAGTCTAACTTAACTAGGTGACCTCAAAGGTTAAGTGCCTAGAAGCATAAGGTTGACATGCACCATATGATGGATGCAAATAAAGAGTTATCCACCAAGCATACAAGAGTTGCATGATGATGCAATTGACAAAAGTTGCTTACCTAAATAACCACTCTATGGGTGATTAGCCAAAACTGACTTATGGTGTTGGTGAAATACGGATCTTGTCTACTAGAGAGAAGCTTGCATAAACTCTCCGAATTGATATTGAGGGTAGACAGAATCATGCATATATGAATTTATATCCGTTTTCTCGCATCTAGGGTTTGCCTAAATGATCATAACATCACAAACACTAGTACTCTTAGTAGTCGTAATCAATTTTCAGAGCATCCCTAGCTCGAA
The DNA here is from genome assembly GCA_039583875.1 of Platanthera guangdongensis. Taxonomy (NCBI): domain Eukaryota; kingdom Viridiplantae; phylum Streptophyta; class Magnoliopsida; order Asparagales; family Orchidaceae; genus Platanthera; species Platanthera guangdongensis. The sequence continues at coordinate 38,968,433 of CM077165.1, read as the reverse complement.
TTTCTAAATTCGAGTAAATGTAATTTTAAAAACTGTGCGATCACATCGTCCTTTCCTAAAATAATTTTATTTTAATATATTTTGTTTATGTTTTATTATTTTTTATATTTTAATTATGTTTTTATAGAATTTAGATTAAAACAAATCATTTAACAACGTTTGTGTTACAGATATTCGTGGAGGACGTGGTGCGGTCTGATGAAGATGAACTGGGTGCGTCAGGAGCGGCTTGGACTGACGAGGACAACCTAAGCAGGGTCGGCGCAGAAGATAATTAATATTTAGTTTATGTTTTGTTTTATGTTATGTTATTTTTTAATTTTTGTTATTGACACCCCTCTATAAGAGTGACTGGTTTGGACTTGTGATGTTTTATCTCGGATGAAAAAGGGCCGTTCCCTTGTTTCCTCTCAAATCCTAATCCCCATTTTCTTTCCCTCTTACCGCAGGCTCTCCCCTAGTCTAGATTTCTTCTCGAACTGTAATATTTGGTCCGACATATCGTTCCGCCCGCTACTGCAGCCGTCGGTGTTCTGCCCTAACCCTGCTTCGTTGCCATTTTTCGCGTACGTGCCCGCTACCAAAGCCGCCGTTCACATACGCCGCTCGTTCCCGTGAAAGGAATCGCGCGAACTCGGCCGATCCGCCCGCTCCGCTTCTGCGTCAGCACACGCGCGCCTCCGCCTAGCGTTCCTGCGACAGGAGCACGAGACTCACAATCAATCGGTCTCTTCTCCCGCTTCTTGCCGCCGATCCACCAAGGACTTCTGCCGATCCGCAACCTCCGCTCGATCCGCCCTCGCCCAGGCCGGGACTCCTCTTGCAGCCGATCCGCCTGCTCTGCTTCTGCGACAACCGTCCTTACGTCTTCTTCCAGCCCTTACGTCTTCTTCCGGCCCCTCTCTTCCATGGCTCTCCCAACCACTCGCGTCCACTCCGACGCTTCCGCCACCGAGGGCCACGACGACACCGTCCAACGTTGCCTCGATGACCACGATGCTCAGTTCGCTTCCATCCAGGCCACGCTGCAGGTCATTCTCTCACGCTTGGACGCCCACCCTGCCTCTCCTGCGCTCGCTGCCACTAGAGGCTGCTCCTCCTCTACTGACAGAGGATCGCTGCTTGGCACTCCTCAGCCCGCCATTGTCGTGCCTCCCTCGGGTCGCTCGGCCCTCTCTCTCGACATTCCACATTTTTCCGGTACCGACCCCATGGGATGGATCACCAAAGCCGAATAATACTTCAACCTCTACCTCACACCTGAAGCGGACAAGGTCAGAACTGCCGTGGTCGGACTTGACGACTCCACTCTCCATTGGGCGCGGTGGCTACGCCAATCCCAACCCCACATTTCCCGGGGGGAACTGTAACAGGAAATGGTCCATCAATACGAGCCCCGCTACACTGGTTCTGCTGTCGAGCTCCTTTGTAGAATCCGCCTGTTCGCCGGTCTCGATGCCTACATCAACGAGTTCGTCGCCCTGGTGACACATGTTCCCGGTCTCTCGTCGGATCACTATTTGGGTTTCTTCATGCAAGGCCTACTCCCATCGATCCGTTCTCGTCTCCGCACCCACCACCCGTGAACGGTCTCCGAAGCGCTCTATCTAGCGCGTTCCGTGGAGGTGGATCTCTTTGCTCGTCCGTCGGCCTCTACTCTGCCACCTGCTCCTACGACCGACCACCATCAGCCCCGGCCGCCTTGGCGTCCGCTAGCCACTACTCCACCGCGGCCACCGCCGTGGGGGAACCGGTCGAGCAGCCCACCGGCCCCCAGAGCCTCTCGAACATTGAGTACTATGAAATTCACAGCAAGGGTCTTTGTTTTCGGTGTCGCCAACCGTACTCGCCCAACCATCAGTGCTCTATAAAGGATTTCCACTCCATCATCGACGACGTCGACCCTGAGGTTATCCTGGCTGATTTTGAGGCCCTGGAACTCTCAACGGAGGATCCACCTCCTGACCATACCGCAGCTACGTTCCATCGGTTGGAGCTATCTTGCGCCTCGCCGGGCGGGATCCCTGGCCAACAAACCATGCAGCTCTCTGACATACTGCGAGATCGGCTGATCATCATCATGGTGGACAGCGGTGCAAGCCACAACCTCATCTCTGAGCAGCTGGTGCAGCAGCTCCGCATTCCCACAGTTTCCTCCCCGAATGTTGCAGGCCGTTTGGGCGATGGGCACCACGACTGTCTCATGGTCGTTGCACCGTCGGCTCTCTCTTTGTGGGGACCTGTTCCATGATCGCAAACTTCTACATATTCGGCTTAAGCGGTCTCGACGCCATTCTGGGCGTGGTTTGGCTCTGCACACTCGGCGATGTCTGTATTAATTGGCAGGCGATGTCCATGCTGCTCCTGCTTAAGGGACAACTATGTCGCCTTGACGACGACTCTGCTCTCCTACGCTCACCAAGCCCCCTTTGCACGATCCAACGACCCACAGACGTCGGCCTCTCTGCGGGGATTTGGGCCCTCTTAGAAACGTCCGCTGTGCCTCTTCCTTTCCCGACGGACCACTAAGAGCTTTCGACTGCGCTCACCGACGCCATCCAGCCTCCGACGGGATTGCCACCAACCCATCTTTCTCTGATCCGGAAGAAAGACAGCAGTTGGCGCCGAACCATCCAGCCAAGCTACTTGGTCGCAGCTACCACCTTCATGGGGACTCTGGCTCGCAAGTGGTCCATGTTGCTGGGTCTTACCGTCCAGAGTCCGATGTCACAGGGGTGCCCCGGGATCACTTCTGAAGCCACCACTCCGACTACTTGCTTGGGGACAAGACATATTTTTTAGACGGCGGCATTGTTACAGATATTCGTGGTGGACATGGTGCGGACAGATGAAGATGATCCAGGCGCGTCGGGAGTGGCTCAGACCGACGAGGAAGACCTAGGCGGGGTCGGCACGGAGGATAATTAATATTCACTTTATGTTTTGTTTTATGTTATGTTATTTTGTAATTTTTGTTATTGACACCCCTCCTTTATGACAGGGGCTGGTTTGGACTTGTGCTGTTTTATTATCATGGATGTTTTATGAAAAAAGGGTTGCTCCCTTGTTTCCTCTCAAACCCTAATCCCCTTCTTCTCTCCCTCTTGCCCCCGACTCTCCCCCTAGTCCGGATTTCTTCTTGAATCGTAATAGTTTGCTATTATTATTTTATATATTTATTTATTGTTCCTCCCTCCCACCTTCCTTTCTTTCACTCTCGGTCCCTCTTTTTATCCATCCCTCTTTAAATGTTTTTGATAGGTTGCACGATAAATGGTCTGCGAGAGAATTTTTTGGCAAGCCCCATTGATGCCAAACCCACCAAAATTTGTTTCCTTTGAAATTTTTTTCTTTATTTAATTTTATGTATTATTTATACAATTTATTCAACAAATTCGTTTTTAAATAAGTTATTATTGTTTAAGTTATTATTTTAGATACTTATTTAATTTTTATTGATTTTCTCCCTCTCCTCTCTCCCTCTAACATTAGCTTCTAATGTTTTTTACCAGGCTACACGGCAAAATAGTTGAGATTGAGAAGGCAAATTTGAGAAGTTCAAAACCTGACAACAAACCCACCAAAATGTGTTTCCATTTACACTAGTATACATGTACCTCTAATAGGACTAATTCTAATGCTCATATTATTTGGAGGATAGGTGAGGGTATTGTGTATGCCTTGTGAGATACATTCTTCATTTGTGGGCAGATCTACTGATAAGTAATAACCTTGGTTGTTGTACACTGCGTGGTTTATTATGTTTTTTGTGTCGATATTTGTGTATGCATGACTAGTGGCTGGTGTGATTAGTGTACACTTTGTTATGTGCACGGGATGAATTGTGCAATGTACAGCCAGCATACATTGTATTTTTTCTATGGACTGGATTGCATGGTATGGGTTACTTATGGCTATACACCATACCTCACATGGGCCTGAGAAACTTGGAGTACTGGTTTTGGTAACAATTCCTTCCATACATGCGTGGTTGATCGCACTATGCGAGAGACCTGTGCTTTCTATACACAAATTGTGCGTAATGTTCTAATTAGTGAATTTAATAAAATATGATCTGTGATGAGTTTGTACTCATGGATGTACGATGTCATGTTTGGATCAATTGTGGTTACTGAGTTGGAAACAAACTAGATTTTATTAGAATCATCTAGGACATTGCTCATGGATACGATTAATTATAGATTTATGTAATATATGGTGATGTTAACTAGTTCTGTACTTACTGTTGGAGAAGTAAAATTGTTTGTATTATTGATTAAAGAGGAGGCTTCCTCCTATATATAGGAGGGAGATACTAAAAGGAAAAAATAGTAAACATGAGAAAATTAACATAATTCTGACCCTTCCCCTCAAGTTGGGCATGTGATATCTTGCTTACCCAACTAACACATAATTTTTTCGAACGCAGTCTAACTTAACCTCTTGGTGAGTACATCCGCTAGCTGTATCTGAAGGAACAAATGGTGTGCTCACAACCGCTCTTTCAATATTCTCTTTTATGAAGTGACGATCAACCTCCACATGCTTTGTGCGGTCATGTTGGACAAGATTGTTAGCAATGTTAATGGAGGCTTTGCTATCGCAGTAAAGTCTTACAGGATCTTTGTTTTTTATGCCAAGATCATTCAAAAGAAATTTAATCCACAGTCCTTCGCAAATCCCATGCGCCATAGCTCTTAATTATGCCTCTGCACTTGACCTGACAACCACGTTGTTTTTTACTCCTCCGCGTTATCAAATTACCACAAACTAAAGAACAATAACCACGAGTGGATCTCCTGTCATTAACTGAACCGACCCGATCAGCATCAGTATTGACTTCCACAGTCAGTTCTTTACTCGGGGAGAACAGGATACCCCCTTCCAGGAGAGGACTTGAGATACCAAAGAATACAGTAGACAGCTTCTAAGTGAAGTGTTTTGGGTGAATGCATGAACTGACTGATGACACCCACGTCATATGAAATATCCAGATGAATATGTGATAAATAGATAAGACAACCAACCACTTCCCCGTCATCTTGAAATCCAGTAATATCAGCAACCACTTCCCCGTCATCTCTACCCAGTCAGTGATTGACTTCAATTGGGGTGTCAGCCCATGTTGTTAAAGGCACGCCTCAGGCGCTCCCAAGGCTCAATGCTCACCAGACTCAATGGTTTGCGCCTTCGTGCGCCTTATTTGCGTATTTAGAACATAAAAGACATGTCTGCATGAGATTTTTTGTTGTAAATTTTTTTTTTCAAAAATAAATAAAAAATAATGTAAGAACTCAATAATTTTTGATTGATTTGGTGTTTGTGAAAGATAATTGTGCATTGAGACTTATATATGATGCAAGTGAGCACATCGATTCTATTTTTTAAGAGATATCAATGATAGTAATGAATGATTAATTTATACAATAGATGAAGAATTTGATCATGAAGTTGAAATGATGTTTGATACTGATTATTTATAATAAATGTGGTTGTGCCTTCCCTTCATCAGGCGCGCGACTACGCCTTGCGCCTAGGCTCCATGACCTTTTTGCGGCTTGGTGCACTATGCGCTTTTAATAACTAAGGTGTCAGCAGCTCTGCACCTACTCAACCCACACGACTGAAGCAAGTCCAGGATATACTTCCTCTATGATATGAATATACCATGCTTCGATCAAGCGACCTCAATTCCTAGGAAGTATTTGAGATTTCCTAGGTCTTTTACTTCAAAATCTTTTTTAGTCTTTATTTCAGAGTCTGAATTTCTTCAGTATCATCACCCGTGATAATAATATCATCCACATAAACAATAAGAGCAGTGAGTCTCCCATGTTTGTGTCTTACAAATAAAGTATGATCAGCATTGCTCTGGGAGTATCCAAATGGAACCATAGCTCTTTGAAATTTTCCAAACCAGGTCCGAAAAGATTGTTTTAGGCTATATAAGGCTTTCTTCAACCTGCATACCTTTCCCCCAGATCCTGCCAGTGTAAGACCAGGCGGTTACGACATGTAGACTTCTTCTCTCAAGTCCCCGTGAAGAAACACAATTTTCACATCTTACTGAGTCAAAGTCCATTTGCAGGCAACACATGAGAGCAAAACCCTTATAGAATTCATCTTTGCCACAGAGGCAAAAGTTTCATGGTAGTCAATCCCCTTGGCTTGGGTGTAGCCCTTAGCCACAAACCGAGCCTTATATCGCTCAACAACACCTTCAGAGTTCTGCTTGACGGAAAACACCCTTTTACATCCAACCATAGTCTTGCCAGGTGGCAAGGGGACCAAGTCCCATGTGTTATTCTTTTCCAGGGCTCCGGCTAGCATCTCCTCTTGCATAACATCCTGCCACTTTTGGTGAATAATAGCCTCCTGCCAAGTTGAGGGGATATAAATGGATGAGTGAGAGGCAATAAAGAGTTTATGTGAGGGAGATAATGAGTTGTACGACACAAAATGAGACATCAGATGTTGGGTAGTTACCTTAAGAGCCCAAAGAAGGGTACGATGTTGGAGCGTGTAGCCAGAGAGATGCCGATGTACCTGGACTCATTTTTCGCTAAGTGTACACCTGCAATGTAGGAGAGGACATAGGAGTAGTCACAAGAGCAGTCACATGAGGAGTAGGAGTGGGAATAGTCACCGTAGGAGGAATAAAAAAAGGAAGAGAACTCACTTGCATTGGGTGAGACTCCTCCTAAAGTGAGGACTCGTAGTAGGACTCGGGCTCCCAAAACATGACGTCCATAGTAACGGAGGTCTTCCTGGAAGCTGGATGGAAGCATTTATACACTTTCTGTGTAGGAGAGTACCCAATAAAGATACACTTGAGGGCACGAGGATCAAGTTTGGGCGTTGGATGCGCATGGATAAAACATACACATTCAAAGATTCGAGGGGGTAGATTTGTGGGAGAGATGGAAAGGGCTTTAAGAGATGATTTGTGGCCAAGAACACGAGTAGACAAACGATTAATGAGTTATGCCGCAGTAAGAACCGCATCACCCCCAAAACACTTATGGAGGCGCATCTTCAGGAGGAGACAACGAGCTACCTCTAAAAGATGACGATTTTTGCGCTCGGCGACCCCATTCTTAGTCGGGGTATAAACACATGATGTCTGATGTATAATGCCTTGATCACTAAGATAACGCTCAAAGGAGGAGTCGACGTACTCCCAACCATTATCATCACACAAAACTTTAATGGTAGCATTAAACTAAGTAGCCACCATCTTGTGGAAATGTTGAAAAAGTGGGAAAACATCATTTTTGTGTTTCATCAAGCGAACCAACATAAAACCAGAAAAATAATCGATAAACGTAACAAATCAGTGAAACCCAAAAATAGTGGCAACAAGACATGAATCCCAAACATCAGTGTGAACCATAGTAAAAGGAGAGGAACTAGGATTAGACACATGATTAAGAGAAGCACGATGATGTTTAGCAAGAGTACACACATCACATTTAAAAGTTGTCAAAGATACAATCGATATATGCGGAAATAAAAGATGTATAGTAGATGGAGAGGGATGACCTAGGCAACAGTGCCAGGAATCCACGGAGGTCTGAGCTGCATAAAGAGCCGTCGGAGCGGAGGCGGAGCTGGAGAGGTCAAACAAGTAGAGGCCGTCACACAGTCTACCGGTGCTAATCACCTTCGCCGCCTTCAGGTCTTGAAAGATACACAAAGAGGGAAACAAGGTTACAAAGCAATCCATAGAATTAGTGAGGTGACTAATGGAAAACAGGTTACAGGTAAACATAAACACATGAAACACCGAAGAGAGGGTGAGAGAGAAGCAAGGAATGGACCCTTTCCCGACAATGGGAGACAAGGATCCATCAGCAATGCTCACTTTGCCCCTGCCATACAAAAGAGTATAAGACACAAAACCTGTAGCAGAACCAGTTATGTGGTCTATGGCGCCGGAATCAATGATCCACTGGGAGGAAGAGCAAGCGGTGGCTGAGTGAGCACCTGGAACTCCCTGATGGGCATATGAAGAGTTGTCAAGCTCGGAGGAGTGGCCAAGCATTAAGCAGAGGAAGACAAGAATTTCCTCAGCAGAAAATGCAGAAGGAACCTCTGGGGGAGCAGGTACTCTATAAGGAGCAGGATCATCCACGACATCAGAGAGATGGGCCGAGCGAGACGGAGAAGGGTGACCCAGACTGCGACCAGAGCCACAGTCTCCACGGGGAGCAGAACCACCACGAGGAGATGGAAAACCATGAAGCTTCAAGAAAGTGTCCCGAGTATGGAGGACTTTCCCACAATAATCACACATCAAATGATTCTTGTCCATAGACTTGGAATAGTATCACGGAAAGAGCGGCCCCTGGGACTGAACCGGGCGGCAAGAGCAGAGCCCTCAACAACAGTGTCAGGTAGACGAATCTGCTGGCGATCATATTCTTGCTGAACCAAACTATGCACATCAGGTAAGGAAGGCAAAGGAGAGCAGCCAAGAATCTGAACGCTGATGGGATCAAGGTCACGGTGGATACCATGAAGAAACTCAAAGATCTGGTTGCGTTCCTCCCGAGCACGGACCAACACCTCATCCTCAGGGAAGATGAGAGTAAGTGAATCAAAATGATCATACTCTTGGTAAAATGGGTAAACTCCAAGTAGTAGGCAACGGTAGGACGATCCCATTGTGGCAAAAGAAAAATCCGTCGCCGCAACTGAAAGATTTGAGCTGCATTGCCATGACAGGAGTAGGTAATCTCGACACGCTTCCAAATATCGTCCGCAATGTCCAGAAAGAGTTAGTTGCGAGCAATAGACTCCTGCATAGAGTTGGTCGGTCAGGACATTACCAATGAGTTCTCGGAGTCCCATTGTGGCCAATCTGGAGAGATAAGGGTAGGTGCCCTAGTAGTACCATTGAGGTAGCCAAACAGACGGCGGCTCTTGAGGGCCAAAGTAAGAGAACGAGCCCACCAAAGATAATTGGTCCCATCCAACTTAATAGTAGTAATCTAAGGAGTCCCGTGATCATGAGTGACACGAAGAGATCAATTAGAAGGCAGAGAATCAAGAGGAGCACTACCACCGGAGGAGACATCCGGAGTTTCACCACTTCCTGACTTCATAGGCGAGGTAAAAGTAGAACAACGGGTTGCGAACTGAGAGAATTCTCACTCATAGGAAGAGGAGAAGCCCGGAGGAGCGCAATCACGCAAGGAGCGGGAGAGACATCCCTACACGGAGAGGAAACGGACATTGGAGAAGTTTACACTGCATAAATCCGACGTCAAAAATAAACTCAGGTAGCCATGCAAAGTGGAGGGAAGACCGGCGCCGACCGCCACCGACCGGCGCTTGTTGGGAGAGAAAGAGGGGGCGTGGAACCGATGCTGGCGGAGGCGGGGAGAGGTGCCCGCGGGAGAATATGAAAGCGGAGCTGCACTGGCGGGAAGAGGCACCTGTGGGAGAAGAAGATAGGAGAAGGAGACGCCGGCGGAAGGAGGCGCGAGCTGATCGGCGGAACCAAGAATGGCGAAATACGGGAGCGCGAAAGCGAACAGCTAGGGCACCAGGAGCACGTGCTCTAATACCATGCTGTAAAAGTAAAAATATTTGTATTATTGATTAAAGAGGGGGCTCCCTCCTATATATAGGTGTGAGACACTACAAGGGCCACAAAACAGTAAACATGAGAAAATTAACATAATTCTAACACTGACACCTCCTTTACATTTTAAACATTTCATATGCTGTCTCATTTGATAGTCCCGTGTCAACTGATTTATTTATTGCACACTTGATTTTGTTCATATAGAATGTAATGTTTAGTAATGACTTGCATATCTAGAATATATTGGATGATCTTCGAATAGAAAAATGTCATTTGCAGGTTTTTTGCCCTCAAGATAGAGACTGTGAATTCTTTCACTAATTCCTTACAAATCTGGTCTAAAATGGAATTTTTATTTATTCAGATGTGAATAAAATATGTTTGCTAATGTTATATCACCGTTTTATTTCAAATTTCATCTAATTTGATAGATTGATGGATCTCTTGTTTTAATCTTTGTTAAACATTGCATATACTTACTGTTTGTGAAATCCAAAGCTCGCCAGATTTTCTCTTTTCAAGCTAGGACACATTTTAACCTGATTAAAATTTGCACATCTCTATGTACATGAAAATTCATACTATCTACCTGAACTAAAATTCATTGTCTCTATCTACATGATGTGTTAATATTTACTTCTAACCTCGTCAATTGATTTTGTTTTTTTCTTAACAGATCCTGGTTCATCTTTCGCTGGCTATTTGGCTCCTGAGAGTTCTATTCCTGGTTATTTCCCTCCAGAGAGTTCTGTTCCTGGCTATTTACCTCCCGAGGGCTCTGCTTTGACATCTCACCGCGTATGAAATGCTGATAATTCGGGAGTTCTTTGGAGTTTCTTTTACTTAACATACATGTTCAATTAAGGAATAATTAGGAAAATTCCCCTCCACTTTTGTATAATTATAGGGATCTCCCCTCTATCTTTCAAAATTACCAAAATCTCCCCTCTAAATTTACATTGCTAGCATAAGTTTTGGTAATTTTGAAAGATAGAGGGGAGCTCCCTATAATTATACAAAATTGGAGGGGAGGTCCTAGTAATAGCCTTCCAATTAAAGAACAAATACTAACACTTTTACTGGCCATGCCCAGCTACTACAACCGAGATCTGTAGGGTACTCTTCAGATATTCTTGCAGGAGTAGGCAGTCAAAGTGTACCAGGATACAGTGGATTGCCTGCTAGGGCTATTGCAAGAGGTTATAGTCTATTGGATGATCCAACTTTTGTTAGAAGGGATGCTTCATTAGGCATTAAGCCCGGTCTCAAAGATATTGAGCGGTCTGAGCCATTTAGAAAATCTGAGAGCCTTTTGGTGGATGAATCCAATGTCCTATTTGTTGATGGCTTGCCAAGGGATTGCACAAGAAGAGAGATGGCTCGTATCCTTTCTTGTCACTTAGAGGTCATTTGTTTGTATATGGATAGAAAGTTTATTTTAAAAATAATTAGAGGTGGTGCACATTGTCCCAGCCCGAAAAAATAATTTAAATTTTGGAAACAATTTTGGTTTTATAATGCGAGGGAATGTGTAGAAATAAATAATTCAAAGTATGACATTTAAAAAGGCTCCTCCTTTAATATAGTGTTTACGCGCACGCATGCGCACTTACATTCATACATGCATAGTGGTAACAACATGGGTTTCCCACACACGTATTTAAGTAAGAGCAAGACGAGAAAGTTTAAAATGTAAAACTAGATGATGTTTTTCTTTTTAGGCAAAATCGCCAAATCAGTCCCTCAACTTTCTGTCACTCTATGAAATCAGTCCCTCAAGTCATAAAAGCAAGAAATCAGTCCTCATCTTTACCAAAATGCTGAAATCAGTCATAATTAACGAAAACTACTAACGGAAAGCAACTTAATTGATGATCGTAGACTTAAAATTTAACAAAATAGCCTCATTTGATTTTAAAATTTTAAAATAACAGTAATTAGAACAAAAACTTTAAATCATAAAAGCCTTAAGACTAACTTTTAGTGATTTCGCCTCTGGTTGAAGGTTAACTTCCACTCCTAGCATGCTGCTCATGAGCAATCATAAAAAAAAGGAAAAAGTGATTCTCTCCAATCATTTTTTAACAAAATATTTATATGATAAATCAAACTCTCCATAAGGTAATATATCCTTGTACTGAAGGTTCGAAACCTGCAATTGACCCATCATTTCTTAGCACGAATTTTAACTGAGCGACTTCACAAGCCTATATAAACTACAAGGTTCTTACTAGGAAACTTCTTTCTGAAATTATTATACAAATGACGAACACAAAAGCGATGATCAACATCGGGCAATAATTCTTTGAAAGTTTGCAATAATCCCTACATGTTAACAAATACTCATAAAATTAACACATAAAATTAACAAATAAAATTAACAAATAAAATTATCACATACCTTTGCTGGTCTGATATATATGTGATTCCTCTAGATCCAATATCTCTACTTAGATTGTCAAGAAACCAACTCCAAGAATCTTTATTCTCGGCCTCCACAATTGCATACGCTATCGGTAACATTTGATCATTGAGATCTCTCCCAATTGCCGTCAGTAGTTGCCCGCCATAATACCCTTTCAAAAAACATCCATCCAATCCAACAATAGGTCTACATACTTTGAATGACTCAGGACATCCGGCAAGGCAAACATACACTCTCTCAAATCGGGGTATAATAGATCTTGAACGGGGTATTATGGATTCATTATAAAATTCCGGAGGCCAACTAAATTTAAGAAACACTGAACTTCCTTGATTTGATCTTAAGAGTTCTGCACAATATTGGTTCATATAATTATAATGCTCTTCAACACTTCCTTCTAGGGAAGCGCTAGCTGCAACTTTTGCTCTTGATGCCTTGTCTTTCGATATCCCTACCACCCATTTTTCTTTTACTTTTGCAATGATTTGTTTTATTTCAACGTTTGAGTTCTCTCTAACTTTTGATTCTATACGTTTACCCAACCACTTTGCAGTCAAAAGTTTATTGTTAAACTCTCGACTACAAGAGTGTTTATCTTTCACAGTTCTCACTTCCTATGTATCGTGGTTTTTCATTGGTGCTGCATATATTTGTCATTTACATCCGGGCTTGCAAATGTACCGAACCCTCCTATTATCATTCTTCATCAACTTTAAACCTACACCTATATGAATCGAGTATGTTGCCACTACATCCTTAAAATGATCTTTTGATTTGAAAATTAAACCAGACTCCCATTTCATTTCTTTCATATCCTTCAACATAGTAAAAATAGGTTGTCGAGGCTTTGTAGTAATGACTCCACCTTCATCATCACTACTAAGTGATTGAATAGAATCACTTACATATTCTTCATCACTATTCTCTTTTAGAACCACTGATGTCTCGTTGAAAGTTTCAATATTAGTATCACCTTCATCAAATAATTCTTCCTCATTCTCAAATTGAATATCTAAAGCACTATCTTCGCTATTATTATCATCATTTCTGAAAATTTCTTCATTTAAATCCATCATCAACAACCTAAACCCTATCAAAAATAATCAAAAAATGGATAGTTAAATTGGAGAAATATCAAAACTGAGACTAATGTTGAAACAGTGAAATGGAATAGCAAACCATCAAAATGTACCGAACCCTCACAGTGAAATGGAATAGATGTTGCCAAAAGTATCGAACCCTCACTGCCAAAATGTACCAAAAATATCGAACACTCACAGTGCTCATACGTACTCACAGTGCTCATACATACTCACAGTGAAATGGAGGAAGCGTCGGGAGGGAGAAAGGGCGAAATGGAGGTGGCTTCGGGAGGGAGAAACGACGAAATGGAGGCAGCGTCGGGGGGAGAAACGACAAAATGGAGGCAGCTTAGGGAGGGAGAAACGGCGAAATGGGGGCAGCGTCGGGAGGGAGAAATCGCGATCTGGGGGCAGCACCACCGGGAGGGAGAAATCACGATCTGGGGGCACCACCACCGGTAGAGATATAAAAATCGCGAAATGGGGCAGCAATAATTTTAATCAGGAAATGGGGGTGGCGCCTGGAGGGAGAATGCAAAGTTTAGGTTTAGGTTATTCTTAAAATTAATGGTTTTTTACTGTTTTGCCCTCAAATACTTAACAAAAAAGTTATTTGGGACTGATATCAGCTATAAAATAAAGAAAAGGAACTTATTTCAAACAGATAATAATTGTGGGACTAATTTCATAAAGCGGCAAAAGTTGTGGGACTGATTTGGTGATTTTGCCTTCTTTTTATACAGTATAAATAATGATTATATTATCTCCTGTGCGAAAATTCAAAACATCATAATTGAGAGTTTTGTTGATTGATGGAGTTTAAAATTGTTAGAAAAGCCCAATTAAGGGCCCAATTAAGGGCCCATGTTTTCTTCTATCTCTCTCCTTGTATTAGTCCCACATCACGTATTAGGATTTCTCTCTTCTTTCTTCTCCTATATAAGTGTGTGTATACTTGTAACTATTCAATTCAAGAAATATATACAAGGTTTTGGTCCTCTCTTTACATGGTATCAGAGCCACCGGTCTCCACCTTGTATTCGGTCTACTGCTTGCGTTCTACAGGTTCTGTCCGCCCGGACTTGCTTATCCGGCCTGTTCTCCTGGAAACCGCCCGGTGTTTTTCTTCTCCCTCCTAGCCGCCATCTCGTGCGGTCTGCCCCCATTTAACCGCTCTCTCTCCTCGTGGCTTCCACTTCTCCTCCTCCTCCTCCCCCTCCTCCTCTCCCTCTTTTATAAACTCTCACGTGGGTCCCACTTCCTCTTGTATCTATCTGCGCGGTCTTCCTCCCTATCCGCGCAGCCGCTTTCTCTCTTCCCGCTTGTGGCCTCACCGTGACCGTGCGAACTTTCTCTCCTTAGGCTAGCCGCTGCGACTTGTCTTGTCGCTTAGCGGTTTCTTCTTTTGCTGCAAACCGCATCCTTGTCGCGACTCTTCTTGTCGCTGGTGTGTCCATCGAGACCGTGCGACTTCTGCCTCTACCACACCTGCTCTTCTCTGTTCGGCTTCCCTCTAGACGCCCGACCTCCTCTTTGCTAGCCGCCCGACCTGCTCTCTGCTAGCCGCCCGGCCTGCTCTCTGCTAGCCGCCCGGCCTCCTCTCTGCTAGCCGCCCGGCCTGCTCTCTGCTAGCCGCCCGGCCTCCTCTCTGCTAGCCGCCCGACCTCCTCTCTGCTAGCCGCCCGACCTCCTCTCTGCTAGCCACCCGGCCTGCTCTCTGCTAGCCGCCCGGCCTGCTCTCTGCTAGCCGCCCGACCTCCTCTCTACTAGCCGCCCGACCTCCTCTCTGCTAGCCGCCCGGCCTCCTCTCCGCTAGCCGCCCGGCCTCCTCTCTGCTAGCCGCCCGGTCTCTCCTTATGCTAGCCGCCCGGTCTCTCCTTATGCTAGCCGCATGACGACGTCTGATGATTTCGCTGCCACCTCTGTTGCGTCCTTCTCTGCGGAAAGTATCACCTGTCTCTCTCATAATACTTGTTGGATCGTTGATTCCGGCGATACTCACCATATCACCTCCCAGAAACCCACAGCGTATCTACAGACGCCTCATCCTGCTCGCATCACTGTGGCCAACGATGACACCCTACCAGTCTCTATCTCCGCTGCTCTTCAGCTAACACCGACCCTTTCACTTTCCTCGGTTCTTCACATTCCGGGGTCTCCTTTCAATTTATTATCTGTTAGTCGTCTCACCCACGACATTGATTGTTGTATTAACTTTTCACCTTCTTCTTTTTTATGCAGGATCGCCGCACCCGGAGGACCATTGGTAAGGTGCAGCTGGTGAATGGGCTGTACATCTTGGATATCCCGCCACCTCTTCTCTCCGCCATCTCCACTGTTGATTGACATCGCCGCCTTGACCATGCTCCCCTTTCGATTCTCAAGCGGGCTCTTCCTGATATACCTTTACGGGAGTTCTCTTGTGAATCTTGTATTTACGGCAAACAACATCGTTCTTCTTTCCCCCCTGCCTGTCCTAGGAGTAGTACTCCCTTATCTTTAGTTCATTCTGATGTCTGGGGTCCTTATAAAATCCCTAATATTTTTGGATTTTGCTATTTTGTCACGTTCATTGACGATTACTCCCGTACCACGTGGCTCTATTTACTACATGATCGAACTGAACTTACCTCTGTATTTCGCGCTTTTTTACTTGAGATGCGTACGCAGTTTGCTACCCCCCTCAAAGTAATTCACACTGATAATGCTCGGGAGTATACGGGTCGTGCTTTCTCCAATCTCTGTACTGAATTTGGTGTCATCCATCAAACTTCCTGTGCGTATACCCCTCAGCAAAACGGGGTGGCCGAACGCAAAAATTGTCATCTTCTCGATATTGCACGTTCCCTTATGTTCCAAATGCACGTTCCAATCGAATATTGGAACTTTGCTGTATCCGCCGCCTGTCATCTCATCAACCGCCTTCCCTTCTCTGTTTTGATTTTGCCTCACCCATCCAACTCCTCTATCCCTCCACCAGCCTCACCTCTCTCACACCGCGAATTTTCGGGTGTGTTTGCTATGTCCACCTTCTTGGCCCTCCTTCCGACAAACTTGCTCCTCGGGCCGCCAAGTATATGTTTGTTGGCTACTCCCGCACTCAAAAGGGGTACGTCTGCTACTCTCCTACTGACGGCAAGCTGGTCGTTTCTGCGGATGTCACCTTCTGCGAAGACCAGCCCTTCCACTTACCCAACACCACCTCGTCTTCTGCTCCCTCTATTCCCCGACCTGCTGTACCGGTCACGACATCTGTGCCGTCTTCTTCCTCCTCTCCCCCCGTTCCTCCTCGGGTTCCTCCACCACTTATCCGTGTCTACTCTCGTCACCCATCCAAGGATGCTCCCGTGACCCAGCTCCCCGCCACCAGCGATACCTCGTCTACGGCAGATCACGTTCCCGTCTCTACAGCTCATCCCTTGGCCAACTACGTCTCTCTACATCGGCTCACGCCGCCTCTCTACGCGTTTGCCACCTCTCTCTCTTCTATTTCTATACCTAACAATGTGCAGGAGGCGCTTCAACACCCAGGGTGGAGGGCCGCTATGAACGATGAAATGCGGGCTCTCTGGGCTAACCAGACCTGAGATCTGGTTCCTCTTCCTGCTGGCCACACCTCTGTTAGCTGCAAATGAGTCTTTGTCACTAAACATGCGGCAGATGACACTATCGACCGTCTGAAGGCTCGCCTCGTCGCACGGGGCTTTACTCAGCAACCTGGCCTTGATTACGAGGAAACCTTCTCTCCCGTGGCCAAATTGAACACGGTCCGCGTTCTCCTCTCCTTGGCTGTTCATCGTCATTGTCCACTTTATCAGCTGGACATTAAGAATGCCTTCCTCAACGACGATCTCCAGGAGACAGTTTATATGCAGCAGCCTCCCTGGTTTGAGATCACGGGGGAGTCTTTGGTATGTCACCTTCGGAAATCCATTTATGGTCTCAAACAGTCCCCGCGTGCGTGGTTTGAAAAGTTCAGTAAGGTGGTCTGTGCTAGTGGCTTCACTCGGAGCTCGGCTGATTTTTCTCTCTTCACCCGACACCGGTCAATCGGGACTGTGATTCTTCTAGTCTACGTTGACGATATTCTGATTACTGGCGACGACAAGGCATGAATACAACAGATCAAGGAACAGTTGAATTCCGCCTTTCAGACCAAAGATCTAGGCAACTTTCAGTACTTTCTTGGGCTCGAGGTCGCACGACGCCCTGATGGTCTTGTGTTATCTCAAAGGAAGTACTGTATGGACCTCCTTCATGATGCAGGTTATTCTGGGTGCAAACCTGCGGAGACTCCTATGGACGCAAATCACAAGCTCTCGACCCATATCTCTGACTCTGACAAGCTGCTTACAAATCCGGAATATTACAGACGCTTGGTCGGGAAGCTGATCTACCTTACGGTGACTCGACCAGACATCTCATTTGCTGTGGGAGTTGTGAGCCGTTTCATGCACGCTCCTCGGACATCTCATCTTCAAGCTGTCGAGCGCATCCTTCGATATCTCAAGATCGCCCCCGGACAAGGACTCGTGTACAAGCCATCCACATCTCTATCTCTTGTCGCGTATTCTGACGCTGACTATGCATGATCTATTGATGATAGGCGCTCCACAACTGGGTTCTGTACTTACTTTGGTGGACACCTCATAACTTGGCGTAGCAAGAAACAGACTGTGGTTGCGCGTTCCTCTGCTGAAGCCGAGTACCAGGCTATGACTGCTGTTGTTTCTGAGCTAACCTGGCTTGAAGGCCTTCTGGGAGACTTAGGTGTTCGTCTCTCATCTCCGGCAACCTTATTTTGCGACAGTCAAGCAGCAATTCATATTGCCAAGAATCCGGTTTTTCACGAACGAACAAAGCATATCGAAGTTGACTGTCACTTTATCCGGGAAAAGGTACAGTCAAAGAAGATAGAATTGGAGCATGTTCCTGCTACCGACCAAGTTGCGGACATCCTGACGAAAGCTCTCTCCAGGCCGCTATACTATCAGTTCTTATCCAAGCTTGGTGCCTACGACTTGTACGCTCCAGCTTGCGGGGGAGTGTTAGAAAAGCCCAATTAAGGGCCCAATTAAGGGCCCATGTTTTCTTCTTTCTCTCTCCTTGTATTAGTCCCACATCATGTATTAAGATTTCTCTCTTCTTTCTTCTCCTATATAAGTGTGTGTATACTTGTAACTATTCAATTCAAGAAATATATACAAGGTTTTTGTCCTCTCTTTACAAAAATTAATCTTGGTTTTTGATTTCATCCATCAAATGACGAATTGAACTATATTTGCCGTCTTGAAACATAATTACGAACCTCAAGCAACCATATGAGCCGTTTACTTTTTTTGTTAGAATTATTTGATACTGTTAAATCAACATTGCTTCATCGATACAGTGCTATTTTTAGTTAATTCCTTATCCATGTCTTAAAGATTTGTTCCGACCTTTTATTGGCTTTAAGGAAATCAGAGTTGTTCACAAGGAGCCTAGACGTGTAAGTACAAGGCATCTATATGATTTTTATTGATAATGAGTTTACAATGTTGCAATAACAAATATATGACTTTAAATACTTTCTGCTTTGCCATTGCTATCCTATGGATTATATGTTGAGTTTTTTTAATCTCATAAGTTGTGTTTATATTTCAACTAACATTTAACTAAATGATAATTAAATATTACTTTACTCATTTTACTGGGACAAACTAATAATACTAAGTTGTTATGATTGGTTTCTCATTATTGTTCTATGTCATTTTACTGATATATGCTTTACTTGATGGAAATCTCATAATTTAATCACCTTTTGTTCTTCTATTGAATTATGGATCTGCCAATTAAGCCTTTCATTCCTCACCACTTACTGGAGTCTAAAATGGCATAAATTCCACACAGTGCTCTTAGTCTTATTGTCTGGGTTAACTATTCCTCCAATTAAAGTTTTCTTTATCTGGTGTGAAAGAGCGATGGTTCCTGAATTATTTGGTTTAAAGCTCAAGGTTCAACTTTTTTCTTTTTCTAATTTGTTTGATGTGGCTTGTTGTATTAGATGGACACATCTTTACATCATGTATATTATAAAATGTCCTCGCCATCAACGTAGGCCTAGACTAACAGTTCACCGTCTCAAGAGGTAACACTTGACAACTACATTTGAGTAACGGAAGTTGAAATTCTACATTAGAACGAACTCCAATTCGAGAAGATCAAAATTTGACCAAGTCGTAGGATCCCAATACTCATGAGTCTTCCCGTAAACTAGCCCATAGATGTTGGATCTTACGGCGCCCTTAGTGGGGGGGGGGGTGAATAAGAGTTCTTTAAATTTTTCTTAAATTCAGACAAATTTGCTTGATGAATAAAAACAATATAATTAAAGAATGAAAATATATACTACCAAAAACAACAATGATATATTTCAAAAGTCATAAATTAAATACAAAGTATCTCTATAGAGTTAGAGACAAAGACTCATGAAACAAATAATTTACTTGTGTTTTCGCCGGTTCTTCTACCAAGAACCGGCAGGCTAAAGCGTATCTCTTTCTAGGTCTTGCTACTAGCCTCCCCTAGATCTAATCACGATCTAGACGTTGCACACAAGGCAACGATTTCTCCCTAAGCCGCACAAGGACTTAGACTCCACTCACAATGCAACGATTCTCTCCTAAGCCACACAAGGACCTAGACGCCACGCATAAGGCGGCGATTTCCCCTCTCGATGAGAAAATAATAGAAACAAGAACAAAACAAATTGAATACTTTAGGCTAGACACTCCCTTCAAACAATGCGTTGAAGATGCCGACAAATCCTTGCTAGAGTTGCTTCGAATGCTGCAAACATGCCGTCAATCTTCCGCGCTTTGGCCTTCTTGAGAGTATGGAGTATCTCTGAGATCTGGAGCTCTCTGAATCGTCATTGCAGGAAAGCACACTCCAGGTAATCAAATTCGTGATGTCCACAAGAAATTGAATGACTTTTATACTATGACGATATCACCTGGCGATACTGGGTATTGCCACCTGGCGATATTGGTAACTGCTGCCACATGTCTCACGAACTCCTCATTTTCGCATCGCAGATACGTCGAGCGTCGAACGTGCACTAACGCCAGGCGATACGGGATATCGCCGTCTGGCGATAGCGATGTAACGGATGCCACGTCGCCCACGAGCTTCGTCGAGCGTCGAACGAAAATGCGTCGAGTGGCGCTATCGCCTGTCGGCGCTACTCAATATCGCCTGACGATATCTCCCGAGCTCAGTTCTGATCCGATTCATCATACATTAGAGATAGACCTGTGATATCTGCACACCAAAAACACCCAAAAATTAAATTCAAACAAGATTTGTTATTAGCAAAGAAGGAAGCGTGGAATGCATGCTCCAACAATCTCCCCCTTTTGATAATAACAAATCCATTAAGAAAGAAATCATGAATGTTATTGGGTCTATCCGATTTGAGTATCAAGACGAAGCATGTGTATGTGCACAAATTGCTCTTGGATGAAGCAGTCCCCCTACATGTGATCTCCCCCTAAATTGAAGCATAATGAACTTTTCCATGGTTAATATAAGGATTATGAGTGTATATGAATGATTTCCTTTGAAATTCTCCCCCTTTGGTATTGTTAAAAGATAGAGCAGAGTGGGGCGGAAGCTAAAGAAGGAAAAAAACACAAAGGAGAAACTGTAGATAGGACAGGTGA
Source organism: Platanthera guangdongensis (assembly GCA_039583875.1). Lineage (NCBI taxonomy): Eukaryota > Viridiplantae > Streptophyta > Magnoliopsida > Asparagales > Orchidaceae > Platanthera > Platanthera guangdongensis. The sequence continues at coordinate 38,947,631 of CM077165.1, read as the reverse complement.
GCAATGTATAGTAAAGAAAGAAATGAGTAAACACTAACATTGACAATGTTCAGTCAGCTATATCACAAATACATACACTAGTGAATAATATTTCTGTAAAAAAAGTTTCAGTCCAATGCTCATAAGAAGAACTTTTAGAGAAGATATTGTTGTGTACACGTGATATGGTGTCGGAAATACTTATGCAGACTCTTACAAATGCATGGACATGGAGAATGTTAAAAAAACAACATAACATAGAGTTGGACATGCGGAGCTATACTCGTTCCCAAGAGTTTAGAGCACACAATAAAAAAATTATCCAGTTAAAGATTTGCGCAAGACACTTTGCAATTCTTTCCAAGGTTCTCAACCTCACAATGCTTATTAAGACTTTTCAGGAGGATAAGTAGTACTTGGTGGAGGTTCCTTGTCAGCCCTTTATTATTTGTTTGTTTGTTTTTTTTTTGTGTGAAACATATCACCAAAGGTGTGCACTTTTGTGATCATACAATTTTTTATCACATTTTTTGTTTGCCTGGGCAAATGAGTCCGAATTCACTTGTGAGAGCATACATGATAATTCAATATTAGTGGTGCACTGTACAAACTCGGATAAAACATTAGCAGGAACATGCAACACTAGCGGTTATGGTAGAACATTCACAATTCACACATGTAGTAAGGTGAATGCATATGAAGATTTGCACAACTGTGAGTGAAAGAACATTATCATAACTAAAAGATTTCTCATACTTAGAGGCATGCAAAACAATTTCACGAGTTTAAGAACACTAGCACTTAAATATGTAGAACGGATATAAGAATGTTGAACTATGGAACCAAGTTATTGGGAACTCAAAAAAACATTACACTATGCCTAAATTTGAGTAACGAAGAAAAATTGGTGGAATAGTGAATTGTCACTGTCGCCGGGCGATACCGGGTATCGCCGATTGGCGATAGTGCGAAAAATATAAAAAACGGTGGCATGAAGTCAAAGGCATCAAATCTAGCAGTTTTTCCTGAAGGCAGGTCGCGGAACTCGAAGCGGACGGCGGCGAAAACCTAAGACCAAGATAAGGAACTTTGATTTTTGCTTTCATGCCTTAGATTTTTGTGGATTTAAGTGTTTGTATAGTGAAGCATGGAACCCTAGATGAGAAAATTCCAAGTTTTGAAGTAAGATGGACCATGAGAAATTATCTTTGTGTTGGTGAAAAATGTGCATATATTGAGGGATCTAAGTGTTTGTAAATGTGTTTTGTTAAAAACAACTTTCAGATCTGGTAGTTTGGATGAGTGAAAAACCAGATCTGGAGTCGGAAATGGAGGAAGACCATTTTCTGGTATCGCCCAACGACAGTGGGTGTCGCCGGATGGCGATACAAAAAAAACGATTCTGTTTGTTTATTTAAATTTTTTTTATTTGCAGCAATGGTTTCCAGTTCCAAAGCCCGTAGAAGCACAGACAGTGATTCATATTCTTTCTATCAAACATTTCTCCAGGAATTGCAAATGATAACATAGGGATCAGACAGGTGATCGAATTCGTCCCTGCCCGTCATGCACACATCCACGACCTGTTAGCAATGACGAGAATAATGTCTATTATTATTCCAGATACATTTTCCTCCGTACTAATTAGATAGTTTTATAATTATCTCAAAGATCCGCGGTTCACGGAACTGAATGGTGGAGTACGATCTAAGATACAAGGACAGACAGTAGAGATAACCCACTACGACCTTAGAGAAGTGTTTGAGTTAATAGAGCATGAAAATACCTTAGATGTAGTAGAGAACTATCAGAAGGATAGAGATTGAACACTATTGAATTTGGTTTTGCATGGAAATTCCACCAAAACACTTATTCAATCTACGACCACGCTCACTGAGGATACACGACTAGTGCAAGACATATTGAGGCACACCATCTTACTCAAATCCGGTGATACACAGAAGATAATCACTCAACCGAGTTATGTTACATACATGATTTTGGAGCGGGAGCCGTTTGACATGACGAACTTTATCCTTTCGATAATACGCTATGTATTTAGATTAAATAGTTATAATTGGAAGAAACTAAATACACTACCACTTGGAGCCGTCATCCAACGTATTTTATATAAGAAATACACTTGGATAGACCCGGATTTGTACTTCAACGATTGTATTCCATCCATATTTTCGACGAGTGGAACAACTTCCATCGGCCGATCAACACGAGGAGGGTCATCAAGGAGTAGTGAACCTGTGTCCACTATCCGTAACCCGCCAATTCCAAGAGGTGGATCGTTGCGAGAAGGGTTGGACGACTTGCGAGAGTCGTTCGAAGAACACAGGAGGGAAGTGAAGAAGAATTTTTTGGGAGTTCAAAATTTTTTTAAATTTCTGACTAAAAGCCTCAAGTTGAAGCCCACTCCATCAGAGACGGCAGAATGAGAGAATCCGGTCATGGAGCCTCCCCGTATATCTACTCGCCAAGCACGCCGGACGAGGAGCAGTGAGCACAATTCAGCTGATGATCAAGGGGAGACAAGTGCAGGTGACAGTGAGAAATTTCTGAAGATTTTCGGGATGACTGGACAAGTTAACGCTATCGCCCGACGACAGTCACTGTCGCCGGCGACATTGAAGTTTCTTAATTTTAAAAAATTTGTGCTGTAACATTATGTAGGACTTAGTATGTGTTGTTGTGCTGTTGTAATAATATGAGACTTAGTATGTGATGTTCACATTTATGGTTTATGTATTTTTATTTTGGTTTAATTTCCATGTTCTTAGCAATTTAAGTGTTTTTCTTGTTTTGCTTGCTATGATGATTCATTAGTTTGAAATGTCTAGGATTCCTATTTTTAATCTTAACAATGAAAAACGAGAATCTGGAAGTGGTTTCGTGAAAATATCCGCAAGCTGTGAATCAGTGTTTATAAAATTGACTTTGATCGTATTTTGTTTTATGTGGTCTCTTATGAAATGGTGGCGTACGTCAATGTGTTTGGACCTAGAATGATGAACTGGATTATATGTTAAGTCAATTGCAGTTTTATTATCACACTTTAATTCAATTATTTCATGAACAATTCCAAAGTCTTCTAAAGTTTGCTTCATCTACAGAGCTTGTGCACAACAACTGCTTAGTGCCATGTACTCGGCCTCAGTGGTGGATAAGACAACAAAATTCTGTTTCCTACTCGACCATGAAATTAATGAAGGGCCAAGTAAGTGACACGTGTCACTGGTGCTTTTACGATCTAATGAACAACCAACATAATCAGAGTCAGAAAAGCCATGTAATATAAATATATTGTTGTGAGGATACCACAACCCTAACTTAGATGTGTCAATAAGATATCTAAAAATATGTTTAACTGCTTTTAAATGAGACTCTTTGAGATTAGCTTGAAATCTAACACATAAACATACAACGAAAATAATGTCAGGTCTAGAAGCAGTCAAATACAACAGTGATCATATCATTCCTTTATATAGTGTTTGATATATGAATATGTCACTTTCATCCTTTCCTAATTTTAATGAGACACTCATGGGGGTATTTGCTTGTTTTAGATTTTTAAACCCAAATCTTTTTAAAACATCATGAATATATTTAAATTGACAAATAAAAATTCCATCATGTTTTTGAGTAATTTGAAAACCAAGAAAATAAGTGAGTTCGCCTACCATGCTCATTTCAAATTCATTCTCCATAATTTCTATAACACTATCACATAATTTTTCATTTGTGGATCCAAAAATAATGTCATCAACATATATTTGTAAAACTATAAGATCATCATTAATATGTTTAACAAATAGAGTACAATCAGCACTATCCATTTTGTAATCATTTTTAATAAATAAATAGTCAATCTATCATATCATGCTCGGTGTGCTTGTTTCAAACCATAAGAGCTTTTCTAATTTAAAAACATGATCAAAAAATCTAACATCAACAAAGCCTGAAGGTTGTTCTATATAAACATACTCCCTAATATACCCGTTAAGAAAAACAGTTTTAACATGCATTTAAAATAGTTTAAACCTTTTAAAACTAGCAAATGCAAGAAATATTTTAACTGCTTTTAAACGTGCTACAGGTGCAAAGGTTTCATCAAAATCTATTCCTTCTATTTGTGAATAACCTTTTGGTACGAGTCTAACTTTGTTCCTAGTGACCCTAGATTCACTATGTAGTTTATTTTTAAAAATGCACTTAACCCCTACAACAGGATGATTTGACGGTCTTTCTACTAACTTTCAAATCTTATTGCGTTCAAATTGATTAAGCTCGTCATTCATAGTTAAAAACCAAGAATTATCATTTAAAACAGCTTCAACACTTTTAGATTCTATATCATAAATAAAACACATATTAGAAAATAACTCACGTACGGATGAACGAGTACTTACCCCTCTTGACGGTTCTCCAATAACCAAATCTTGGGGATGATCTTTTGCGAATCTTAATTTGCTTGGAGGCACATATTCTTGCTCTTCTTCTTTTTCTTGTTCGATTACTTTTTCTTTATCTTTGTCTCCAAGGATTTCATCATCATCCAACCTTTGTAGAGGGGAGAACTCTTCATCTTTACCTGTATTATTAGTTTCTATACAAGGAAAAACTCATCAAATTTAACATGTACAGATTCTTCAACCATTTTAGTCTTTTTATTGTAAACTCTATAAGCTTTGCTCGTTGAAGAATAGCCAATAAAAATGCCTTCATCACACTTTTCATCAAATTTGCCTAAATTATTATTAGTGTTCAAAACAAAATATTTACAACCAAAAACTTTAAAATAAGACACATTTGGTTTCTTTTGAAAATATAACTCATAAGGTGTTAATTTTAAAAGAGCTCGAAGCATAACACGATTAATAACATAACAAGCAGTACTAATAGCTTCGACCCAAAATGATCTGGGTAATTTGTATTCAGATAGCATAGTGCGAGCTAGTTCTTGCAAAGTTCTATTTTTCCTCTCTACCACACCATTTTGTTGAGGTATACAAGGAACAAAAAATTTATGTTTAATTCCTAACTCATTGCAAAAAAAACAAATTTTTCATTATCAAATTCACCTTCATGATCTGAACGAATGCATTTTATTTTTAACTCTAGTTCGTTTTGAACACGTATACATAGTTTGGAAAATTCTAAAAACGCATCAGATTTATACGTTAAGAAAATTGTCTAACTTAAGCGAGAATAATCATCAATCAAAACAAAAGTGTATTTTCTATCACCTACACTTAGTGTATTAATAGGAGCAAACAAATCCATATGTATCAATTCTAAAGGCCTAGTGGTGGAAACAACATTTTTGCTTTTAAATGAAGACTTTGAAAATTTTCCTTTTTGACATGATAAACATAAAGACGATAAATTTCCATGCAAAAAGCTAAACCTTTAACAAGTTTGTTTTGAGACAATTTTATAATTAGCTTGGAACTAGAATGTTCAAGACGTATATGACACAAATCTAACTCCTCATTTTTGGATATAAAACACTTTAATGAATAATGTGACAAATCATTAAATCTAATCATGTAGACATTTTAAAACCTAGGAGCAGTAATAACCGTATCATTTGTTTTAGAGTTAATAATTTTACATAAGTTTGAAAACGAGTCAAATAAGACATTTAAGCCAACATCACATAACTGACTTATAAGGATTAAATTATGATTCAAACCTTTAACATACAAGACATTTGAGATAATGAATGATTTGTTACCTACTACTCCAATGCCGATGATTTTTCCTTTTCTGTTGTCACCAAAAGTAACTACTCCTTTCTTCATCTCTAGGCTAAGTAACTTCGATTTATTGCCGTCATGTGCTTGGAACACCCTGAGTCCAAGTACCACACATCTTCTTTGTCCTTAGCCTGCCAACACACCTAGAAAGCGGATGAGAGTAAAGATCTGGTTACCCAATTGGTTCCTCCCATAGAATAGGTGGAAGCCTTAGGTACCCAGATTTGTTTAACAGAATAGTGTCCCGTCTTCTTACAAGTGTGTGTTGTGTGACCAAACTTATTACATTTGACACACTTGATGAAAGAAGTCGACGGATTTTTAAAAATAAATTTTAACCTTTTGCTGGAAGCTACAAAGACAGTAGTTTTATTATTTTTAATTTTGGAAAAAGATTTTCTGGACTTTTTCTTATCGCCGGCGACAGTGGATGTCGCCGGGCGATAGTGTGTAGGTGAGTGTCCAAGTCCAAATTTTTCAGAACCATAGTACTGGTTTGCCAAAATCATATTTAGTGATTTTTGGCCCACTCCAAATTTGTTAGTTGCAATTTCTAAATCACGGACTTGTCCCCTTAATACATTATTTTCGGGAACAATGGTGCCACATCGGTTTGAGAAGGATTTTCTGCTGCCTTCCACTTGAGATTGAGAAAACTTTAGAGATCTCTCTAAGGCCTCTTTCTCTCTTGTAAGAGTTTCAACCCGAGTCTGAGTCTTAGAGAGATCTTTCTCAAGCTCTAGTATCTTTGTCAAGTAGGGACAATCCTATTGACATGTCGCTTTCTCCTTTTCAAGTACTTTTACTTCATTTTTTAATTTTTTATTTTCTTTTACTAATAATTTATTTTCAGATTTAATCAATTGAATTTCATTCAGTTTTTTATCTAAATATTTGCAGGTTCTCAAAAATTCAGAATATAAATCATCATAAGTTTCAGGAGTTACCTCAGTGTCGCTCTAGACACTGCTTCCTTCATCATGTGATGAAACGCTCTTTCCCATCATGCACATGTTGGCCTCCTCTTCAGTTTCTGATAATGAACTGCTTGATTCCTCAGAAGTGGCTTCATCCCATGTTTCTGCCTTCAGAACTTTCTTCTTATCTTTCTTTCTGTGCCGCTTCTTCTTCAGCTCTTTCAGATACTTTGGGCACCTGCTCTTTATGTTGCCAATTCTTCTGCAATGATAACACTCAGGTGGTGGTCTATCTTCGTCATCCTCTCCATCAGCTTTGGGCTTTTCCTTTCCTATTCCCAGATTCTTGCTTCTTGAAAAATTATCTAAAAGAATTTCTTCTTTCAGGATTTCTCATGAATTTCCTGAATTTCTTCACAAATAGGCTTTCTACATCTCCATCGTCACTTTCATCGGACTCGCTTTCCTCTTCCTTTTTGGACTTCAACGCCAAAACTTTCTTTCTTGGCTCCAGACTATACTTTTGTTGTTGAATCCTCAACTCCACTTCATGGGTTTTTAAGTTGCCTATTAGATTCTCAATTTGGAGAGACTTTAGATCGTGTCACTCCGAGATTACAGTCACTTTTGGATTAAACTTCGGGGGAAGCGATCTAAGTATTTTTCTCACCAAATCTCCATTTGAGAAATTCTTCCCTAGAATCCTTGAGTCGTTCACTATTTTGCTGAACCTTGTGTACATGGAGTTTACATCCTCATCAACCTCCATTTTGAACTTCTCAAACTCTGATTGTAACTGGAAAAGCTTCGAGTCCTTTACCTGCGATGTACCTTCATGAGCAACTTCAAGAAAATTCCATATATCATATGCAGTATCACATGCACAAACATGATTAAATTCAGTCCTATCTAACGCATAAAATAAGGCGTTCATTGTCTTAGCGTTATTTTTACAGCGAAGCTTATCAGCTTCATCCCAGTTATGCTTGGGTTTTTCCATTGAGACACTTCCTACTACAGTTATAGGAGCAGTGTAACATGTTTCTACCATGCCCCAAACATCGATGTCTAGTGCTATTAGAAAGCATCGCTTTCGAGCTTTCCAATAGTTGTAGTCAGTGGCCGTGAATAAGGGAGGTCTTCTTATACCTTGCCCCTCAGAAAACGCGTGAGTGTTTTGCGCCATTACTCCCGGTGGTGAAACCGATTTTGGAGTAACCTGCTCTGATACCAAGTGTTGGATCTTACGACGCCTTTAGAGGGGGGTGAATAAGGGTTCTTTAAATATTTCTTAAATTCAGACAAATTTGCTTGATGAATAAAAATAATATAATTAAAGAATAAAAATGTATACTAGCCAAAACAACAATGATATATTTCAAAAGTGATAAATTGAATACAAAGTATTTCTATAGAGCTAGAGACAAAGACTCATGAAACAAATAATTTACTTGTGTTTTCGCCGGTTCTTCTACCAAGAACCGGCAGACTAAAACGTATCTCTTCCTAGATCTAGCTACTAGCCTCCCCGTAGATCTAATCACGATCTAGACGCTGCACACAAGACAACGATTTCTCCCTAAGCCACACAAGGACTTGGACGCCACTCACAAGGCGGCGATTCTCTCCCAAGTCACACAAGGACCTAGACGCCACGCACATGGCGGCGATTTCCCCTCTCGATTACAATGAGAAAATAATAGAAACAAGAGCAAAACAAATTGAACACTTTAGGCTAGACACTCCCTTCAAACAATGCGCTGAAGATGCCGACGAATCATTGCTTAGAGTTGCTTCGAATGCTGCGAACGTGCCGTCAATCTTCCGCGCTTTTTCCTTCTTGAGAGTATGGAGTATCTCTGAGATCTGGAGCTCTTTAAATCGTCTTTGTAGGAAAGTACACTACAGGTAATCAAATTCGTGATGTTCCACAAGAAATTGAATGACTTTTATACTATGACGATATCACCTGACGATACTGGGTATCGCCACCTGGCGATATCGGTAACTGCTGCCACGTTTCCCACGAACTCCTCATTTTCGCATCGCAGATACGTCGAGCGTCGAACGTGCACTATCGCCAGGCGATACGAGATATCGCCGTCTGGCGATAACGATGTAACGGATGCCACGTCGCCCACGAGCTTCGTCGAGCGCCGAACGAAAATGCTCGAGTGGCGCTATCGCCTGTCGGCGCTACTCAATATCGCCTGAAGATATCTCCCGAGCTCAGTTCTGATCCGATTCATCACCCAAAAGACATTAAAGATGGACCTGTGACATCTGCACACCAAAAACACCCAAAAATCAAATACAAACAAGATTTGTTATTGGCAAATCAGGAAGTGTGGAATGCATGCTCCAATAATAGTGTCAAGACGAAGAATCAACTCTGTGAAGGGAACTTGGGGGTCCGTCATTTTAGACAACAATTCCCAAGTAAGACGATTCCATTGTTCAAGTAAGGCCACACACCGTTAGGGCAGATGCACAAGATTTTCTTGAGATAGGTGAGGGAGAAGGCTGGTTTAGCATTGAGCTCAATTTTCATTTATCCAATAAATGTAAGTACTAAATGAGGACTATATATAGTCCCTGCCCTTTTAGCTAAAAAGTTATAATACCAAAAATAGTTCAATGCATCCCCTGAATCTTGCTCTTGACTCTCTGAGAGTAGACGTGTATCACACGCCAAATTGTTTTCGTTGTCGCATTGCGAGTTCCCTTCGTTACAATGCCTCCCTCTTACAAATGTGCCTTGCACGTTCATGACAAAAGTCAGTTAATTGGAAGACAAACTGATGTAGTACGATTTCTTGTTAAAAACAATTTGATTATTTTTGGAGGTTAAGTAGGGGCCACTCTAAACCAGCCTAGATTTTTGGGAGCGCCCTACCCCGAGAGAGTGGGGACTTCGATAACTATCTCTCTACTCAATCCGATTCGTCTCAAAATACTTAGTGAGGGCTCCAAGCGTGAATTTAGTTAGTCCGCAATCAGACAACTCAACAAGCGTCAAAGTACGAGTTTATTTTGGAGAAAAAAAACGATAGCAAGCTGTTAAGAAAGCAAGCGCTAATAAATTGACAACAAAAAAAATAATTGCATGAGAAAATGTATCAGCAGAGAGCAGAGTGGTATACTCGCGGGGATTTCCATGGACGGCGAAGTTTCCACAGGTTTTGGGCAGCAGGATGCAAGAGTGGGTGGCTATGGTTCGTAGGGGACTGGTCGGGTTGTGGGGATTGTGGTTGCTGGTGTGGTGGTTGGATGATACTATGGTGGGCACTGGATGCTGTGGAGGTTGCGGGTTTGTGAAAAAAAAGGGAAAATGGTTGCACAAGAAACTTGTGGAAAGGAGGAGAGCGGTGCTGGAGGAAGTCCCAAATTTAGTCGGCACAGACGCCAAATTTGCCGGAAGGGCGGCGGCGGATAGGCAGTCGGGGTGGCGCTTCAGTGGATCCGTGTGCTGGAAACAGGAATTGGAAATGGTGGGAAACAAGTCAAAGCGGCGGTTCCTACCCGTGAGGGGTCGGCCGTTGTTCGCCCGTAGCTAGGCTGCCACCGGGAAACTCGTCGGAGTAAGTCTTCCCACGGAGAGGTGCTGCGACGTCGACGGAGGGTTAAAAGGCGATGTTGGCTAGCTGGAATAAAGGAGAAAGCGAAGTTAGTAAAGTCTCGCCCACCCTTTTTCTTTTCCAGTCTACTCGATTGATTGCCGGGAAGGGATTTTAATAGGAGAAAATGTGAGGAGTTTCAGTTAAACATTGGGTTGTTTTCAATGTCATAAATGGGGGGGGGGGGGGGGGTTATTGTCATGATTAGGGGTTTTGGAAACTCAAGAGGTTTTCTGGGAAATCAAAGAGGATTTAATTAGCTTTAAAACTCCCCAATCAATTCCAATTTAATTAGATATTATTAAATCAGGAATTGAAACTTTTTTTCATGCAATTAAAATATTATCGCGCTTACATCCTAACACCGTAAACTACCAGACGACGGGGAAAAAGACAAAAGGATAAAAAACATAGCTCATCAGGATGCGACATCGGATGCATCAATTCCCGCAGAGTTGAGAGAACTTGACCCCGTCGAGGAATGACAAAAACTTGCAATAGAAAGATCGGGACGGAGACGACGATGCTCGGCAGCACTAATCCATAAACTGTACGATATACTCCCGCCCTTCCATGAAACGAGATATCGTTGATATGTACCATTGCGCGTATGAAAGTCACGGACATCCAACACCCGTTCAATCTCCTTAATGGTAGGTGTAGATGGGGCTAAAGTTGAGTGTGGAGTGGATTGGGGGCAGTATGGGGAGGCTCACCAAAGAACGACACAAGGTCCACAATATTAAAAATAGGAGAGGTTCCAAATTTAGCGGGTAAACCTAAAAGATGAGCATTTGCACCAAGACATTTTTTAACCTTAAAGGGCCGAATCGTTGTTGTTGTTGTAGCTTGTGATAAGTACCCATGAGAAATCTCTCCTTCTTGAAAAAGCAAGAACCCAATCTCTTTCTGAGAAATATAACTCCCGACGATGTTTATCCGACACAACCTTATATTTCTCAGAAGAGGCTCTCAAACTGTTAGCAATTAACTCATGCAAAATTTTTAAGTGGTCAATATAAGTTAGCGCATCAAAAGAGGCTCGTTCAAAAGAAGGAAGAGAGTGACGGACGATCAACAGTGGGACAGGGTAGCCGTAAACTACCTCAAAAGGAGATTGGAGGTGGAACAATTCTTTGAGCTGTTTTACGCAAATTCCGCTTGCGAAATGACTAAATCCTATTGTTTCTGGTGTTCCTTTGCCAGACATCTAAGAAAATCCCCAAAGCTTCGATTTACTATCTCGGTCTGCTCATCCATCTGCGGATGATAAGCGCTGCTAAATTCTAATTTGATCTCAAGTTTTCCCAAAATGTTTTCCAAAAATAACTCAAAAATCGAGTGTCACGATCAGAAGTGAAAGAGTGGGGAATCCCGTGTAAGCGTACGAACTCCCGAAAAATGAGATCGGCGATGTGTGACATTGGATGTTTTTTCACAAGGAAGAAAATGGGCCATCTTTGAAAAACAGTCAACCACGACAAAAATCGAGTCTACCCTTCGTTTGGTTCGGGGCAAGCCTATAACAAAGTCCATAGAGACTTCATCCCATGACCTCTCAGGAATCGAAAGAGGGGTGTAAATGCCAGTATTCTGCGCGTGCCCTTTAAACAATTGACAGGTTGTGCAAGTCCTGACGAAATTGGCAACGTCCTCCTTCATTTTAGGATAATAAAATTGGGTGCTAGCGAGATCTAAGAATTTATTTTGCCCAACATGACCTCCTAACCCAGAAGAATGAAACTCTCTTTGTAAGGTCTCCCTAAGTGGTCCTTTACATATACAAAGGCGAGTCCCTTTAAATAAAAAACCCTCGCTCAATATAAATTCCGTAGCGGGATCAGTACCACTAAACTGACACGCTGCCCAAAACTTGCCAAAATACGGATCAGATGAATAGAGGTCCTTTTGTGCATCTAAGTCGATGATATGCGGTTGAAGGGCGACGAATACATGGGACCCACGACTAAGCGCATCCCCTACTCTATACGAAACATCAGGTTTGTGTTTTAGATGGAAGGTATACTCCTGAAGAAAAGCTACCCATTTGGCATGCCTACGCACCTCATTTTGACAGTTCAAATGTCGAAATGCATCATGATCAGTGTTAAGGATGAATTCCCGTTGGATTACATAGTGACGCCAGTGACGAAGGGCTTGGACGATGGCGTAGAATTCTAAATCATATGTGGAATATCAAGTTTTGGCTTCATTCAACTTCTCACTAAAAATGCGACGGGCCGCCCCTCTTGACTTAAGACAGCTCCTATTCTAATAATTGAGGTGTCACAATCTACCTCAAAAATTTTCTCGAAGTCAGGAAGCGCTAGCACGAGAGCACTGGTCAACATTTCTTTGATAAGAGAAAAGACACGCTCCCCTTCGCCGGTCCAAATAAAATGACCATTTTTAAGACAATAAGTCACATGCGAAATGAGAGTGCTAAAGTCCCTAATAAACCGTCTATAAAAGAGACTAACCCATGGAAAAGAATTCACTCAAAACTCCGTTTTGTTTCAAAACAATTTTTTGAAAACTCCGTTTTGCAAACTCCTTTTAACCAAAACTCCGTTTTCCAGAATCAACATTTTTTCTATCAGCAGCTTTTCATCAACAGTTTTCCATCAGCAACAGCCCAACCAAACATAGTCTAAGTGTTTTGGTAAGGAGACACTCAGAACCAAAACTGAATCCTTTGAAAATGAATTCTTAAAACTCTTTACTCAGTTATGGAATGAGAGAGAGAAAGAGAAGATTGAGAGAGAAAGAAGAAGAAAAGTCTTCTATGATGAGTTCTGCTTCAACACAAATCTGAGGACTATTGACACTAAGTGCACTGAATCCTTTTGATGAATGAATCATTGCTAGAAAAAGGTGCAAGGATTATAAGCCCTTTTGATCCACCTGTCTTTCATAATATTCTTAGATCTTCTGTTGTTGCAGCAGAGAAAAGAGAAGAGCTGCTGTTTTTTTTTCAATCTAATTGCTCTGTGTTTTTTGTTCTATATTATGTGTTGTATTGCATGTTTTCACTTGTTGAAATCCGAGTATTTCAGTCCATAGACAATTTTGAATTCTCCTCAACAAGAAGTTATCTTCAGAAGGAATCAAATAATATCCTTCTATCTCTTTCTTCATGAATCACGTCAACCTCTTCAAAAATCTTTCATATACATATCTTAAAAATTTATGTCGAGAATTCTTCCCTTAATACCTCTTCTAACAGTTTTGAGAATTCAAAGGAATTTCATAATAATCATCTACAAATGACTCTGGAAAGATTTTCCATTTTGGGATGAATCCGCCGCAGCGTCGAGTTCTAGTAGAGGGTGCGTCGAGATCTACCTTAAAAATAGAGCTCTGTCGACTTGGCCAAATATTAGACTTTGCGTCGATATCTTATCGACGCATACGTCGTCTTCTGCTTTGGAGGAGTGTCGACTAGACATTTGAAGTAACCCTGACATCCCATCGAAGTTACGTCGACTTTCATTCGCCGCGGCGTCGACTTCTAGTCGACGCATAATTAATTTGGATGATTTTCTTCCTATATTCAGTTTGCTTTTCTAATACCTTTGACTTGATTGACTTCCTAGGACATATATGACCAAATTATCCTCTCTATACACATGAGTAAAAATCTTAGGGGGTAAAATTACTTATAATTAATTTGTTAAGTTAAATCAATAGGTTTTTCCCGACATGACGCGACATCGTAGTTACAGGAAATGGAGTGGTCGGCAGTTTGTATGGAGTAATGGGTCAATGGGTGGGGGTTTGGAAATGGCGGGAGGCTTCTAGGTAGAGTACGTTGTGCGATTTTGCGATGAGGCGGGGCACTGCAATAAGTGTCTGATGGTCACAGTAAATTCTGCTTCGACCAAGCAGACGATGCCCTTGGCCTAACTGAAGTGGAGTGGAGGTAATGTAGGATTGCGATTAGAGATTGTGCATGAAGTACCCCATGTTATGATTTGGAGGCGGAACGAGATTATGGGCAACGCGTTCGATGAATTTGTCCTTGGACTCATTATGATATCAAATTGTCGTATGACACATAGGCGCTCAAATGAATTGCTGGTGTAATGATTTTTGTAGCATTGAACGAGAGCTTCCGTCAACGATCGTCAGGGTGGAACTTCACAACCAGTGGACCCAGTGCAAGGCAGATCCCTCCATCCGAACAAGTGCACCTGCAATGTGTTGATTGTTGAGGATACCTTGATTCTCAAGGAACTACTCGACTCGGGCTAACCGTCCCCCCGGTCTTACCCATTGAAGGACCCATCAAGGCTCTAGAATGATGAAGAAAGTAAGTGGGCAGTGGCATAATCTCATGGAAATGGTTGGCGGGGCTCCGAAGATGAAACTAATATAGGTGTCACTGAGGATGAGGAGGGCTGCTGTAGAAGCAAAGATGTGTGATGGTAGAAGCATGATGCTCTTCAGAGAGGGCCTTAGAGGCGTCGAGATGTGATCAGAGTCAATGATGACATCAACAAAATCAAAGTGGTCCGACAAGGTAAAAGTCTAGGGCATGCAAGTTGAAGTCGATCGGCGTTAGGTGCAAGGAGGTCGGATGCAAAAGGCAACTGTTGGGGAACAAAAAGTGATTAGCACAAGGTGCGAGTGAATTCGGCAACAACGTCTTCATAGGAAGTGATCACAGGAAGTGACAAAAGGACACTTAGGATCCATTTGGTTCGGCGGTGGCGGGTCGATCCAGAGAGTTCGAACCAGAGGGGGGAGGTGGCTGCTCCAAACGGAGCTTTTTGGGGGCGTTTCTCAAGGCGGGCGGGTGGAAACGAAACAAACGCCGCCGGAGGTTCATTTGTTTATACTCCTTCCGGCGGCATTTACCCAAAACGGAGAAGCGAAACGCCCAAACAAACAGAGCCTTAGAGTGTACTGAAATCAATCGTAGGAGGTCTGTTGTGTTGCGCTGTTGCAGCTCGAAAGCCCACATACACGATATAGGAGCTGGAAGTTAGTGGGTACGTGTGCAATCTTGAAGTTAGACGACACAGATTAGTCAGTCCGGTGTTAGGGTAGAGGCACATGATTTCTGTGAGCGGTTTCCTAGGTTTAAATTTCTCATTCATTCGAGATAAAGCATAGATACCACATTGGCGAATATATATATAACCCCCTTTAGCTAATATGTTGTAATATCAGAGAAATAGAAAGCTTGAAATTCAGTACCCGCTTTGTTCGACCACACTCACCATTTGTTGGGGCTTTTCTATGTGTGTAGCTTTTTTTCCATGTTTTTGTACTGTTATTCCTGTGTAGCTTCTAGGAAAAATGGATCAGAGGAATAGTTGGAGTGATTTTATTCGTCGGTAACTTCATCAGCCTTTGTTGGACTAGTTTTCCTATGCGGTCTCCTTTATTTCGCTATGATGAGCTCATCTACCTTTGTTGGAAACTTTCGGCTTTTACCAATCCAATCTCTTTATTTTTCTTTTAATTATGTAGCTTCCTGAAATATTTGCTTCTTGTAGTTTATTTACTGGCTGTTTCATACAATCATGTTGAATTCAAGTCTTTTAATTCAGGAGAGTAAATGAGTCTATGTTGTTTTTCATGAAAACTTTGAATATGCCATTTACGCAGACTCATAGATATTGTTCAATATTAATCTTACCCAGGTGGGAGAAAAAGGTCATGTCCTGTGCTTTGTGGAATTCGATGATGCCAAATGCGCGCTAACGGCGCTTCAAGCTCTTCAAGGTTCAGATTCCACTTTGAAATTTTAGACTCGTGCTATTATATGAACTTATGGATTCTGATTTTGGTGAAACTTCACCTTGTTCATTCTCAGGTTACAAATTCGACGACAAGAAGCCAGATGGGCCGGTCATGACGATACAATTTGCGAGTTTTCCTTTTCGTCCCCCTCATCTTGATCAGAGACGTGGGATTGCGCATTGAAGACTTCTACTTGCATGGCAGACTTAATGGTAGAAAGATTTTCTATTCTATTGAGCAGTACACATGTATTTGCATCGGTCCTTGATATGTGTATGCCTGGAGTTTATCTTATCGATGAATTGAATTGGAGTTGGTCTATTGATGGATTGAATTACAACTTTGCTAAAAGGCTGGAAAACAGAGTATTTAATGATTATGAATGCTGGCGTCCATCATGTCGATAACCATGATTGGAAAGACGGCCTCGATTTTTATTTCTTTTAACCTAATTGGGCTTAACTGATGTGTGCGCATTTTCTTAGTTTGAAGGAGCAGATTCGTAGTCAGTAGCATGTGTTAAATTTTTTTTTTCCCTGTGGTTTGAAGCAGTAATCTGACTTGCATTATGCTTCTTTCCTTTGCTATTTCGTTTTGTCACCGTGCTTCCACTTATCTCGTGTTTGTTTTACGATTGCGACAGGAATGTTTTGATTATTTGTATCTAATCTCCCGAGACCTGGAACCTAGATATGAGATTTTGACAGCTAGGGTTTACTTAAACCTTGTTCTTCATATCTCTACCTACTAGTACATTTTTGGTGCCTTCCTGAACAGCGCAGTTGCATATTCCCTTTATTCATCATTACATGAACTCAGACCCCGAACTCAGGTATTATGCTTCTTTCCATTGCTAGTTCATTGTCACTGTGCTTGCACTTGTATTTATTTTGCAAATGTGATGGGAATGTTTTGATTGTTTGTGTCGAATCATCCGTGACTTGGAACCTAGATATGAGATATTGACAACTACGGTTTACTTGAATCATGTTCTTCATATCTCTTCCAGTTAGTACATTTTTGGTGCCTTCCTGAACTGTGCGGTTGCATATTCCCTTTTATTCAACGTTACATAAACTCAGACCCTGAGCTCTGGTGATCTTGAGCTTGAAGAGTTATTAAAGGGTTGGTGTTTATTTCATTAATGTTGAAAAATTTTCTTAATTACCACATGAACTGGGCCATAATTAAGGTCTGGCTTATACGGTTGTAATTGCTTGACCGGTGAAAATAAGTCCCCCAAACAGTGCATAAGTTTATCAAAAAAAGAATTTCCGTAGATAGATTCTGTCTGTACTAATAATTTACCATTTCCTTTTGAAGGAATTGCTCAGTTGTCATAAAAAAAATCTCAATGCTGTTGTTGACCTAGGCTCTGTTTGGCATGATGGTAGTGATTGTGAATGCTGTTATGAATTGTTGTGGAGGCCCAATCTTACTTGAGAAATTTCCTTCCCTGTTATGTTCAAAACTAATTTTCTTTTCTTGGTGTTGGTCATAATTATGGTCATGCCAAACATATATTCTATGATGGTGATTTTGTCCAAACACCTGGGAGCAAAATGCTCAGCCAAAAGGAGCTTTAGTCTCCCTCTCACGCTAGGCGGTACACATTTTAAAAGCCAGGAGGATGTCATTTTACACCACACTAATTTCCTTTCTCCGGTTGTTGATAGAGAAAACAATATTCTTGAATAGATGTGGTTGGAATTGGGCATAAAAAGGTGTTTTGGGGATTAGTGATTCTAAATGAAGGCATTCAAATAGACAGTTTGTGTTTTTTGAAAAATGAAATAGAGAAAAATACCCAAAGAAGCCGAGCATAAGGGAGCGTTTGGAGTTGGGACAGCGACTACCCATCCAGAGGCGTGATGACGTTGTGCGAGGTCTTGTCTATGGTGAGAATTAGGTGAGAGGTTCCCAAACGAGGCCTAAATCTCATGTGGTCTCTCCACTATTGATTCTCTTGACTACCTTGCCCATGGACCACTTCACTCCTAAGATGCAAATGATTGTGATCAGGTTTTAGCTTCAAATTTGACTTGAAGTTACAAAGCAATCATCACCACAAAGTACAGGTGTTCCTCCATGTTATTGATCTAGAGAGCAACTCTTCTTTCCCATTGAATAAACACCCCGAGGACAATTTCCATGTAGCAAGAACCATCAACAACCAAAGAAATTCATCACGTGCTTTCATAAGCAATTCATTCCCGACAAAACAATGCATATCACACTACATCTGCGCAACCGGGTATTTAGCGAGCGGGCTTATCAAATCATCAAGCGGTTAGGAGAATTTTGAGCCTGGTCGAGTATATGGGGCGAGCGCAGCAGATAGTCCGCACTTGCCCCCAGTTGAGCGACGAGTGGCGAGTTTCAGCACCTCAAGGTACTCGCCGCCGCAGGCGAGCAGGCTCAGAACAGTTGGAACTCGCTGATAGGTATATGTAATCCATTTTTCTCGGAAATCTCATTTTGACCTGCCACTAGCCTCTCCAAATAGTGAGATTCTGCTGTTGGCAGATCAATTTGAGTTGGAACTAGTAAAATCAAAAGACAGGATTTCTCTATCCGCAGAACACTTTCAGGAAGTAATAAATAAACTCCAAAGGGGCACCTTTGGAGAGGACCTCCTTTTGACTTCTCTCCTTTGGCTAGCTTTGGTTGGCGAGAGCTCCAGTTCACACTTTCCCGTAGTTTTCAGGTGGATAGTTTGGTGCCGTCCATTTCCCTCGAAGGTGTGCAGCTCCGCATTTACTGTCACGACCCGCATTTTCTCAACAATAAAATTGTATCAGAGCAAGAGAAAATACGTGTCGTGATGCCACGCAGTGCAGGGGATAACTGCACACGTTCAGGCAAAACTCCAGACTTTAGATTTTTTAAGGAATATTCATAGTTTAATATGAAAGAAAACAAGTTATATTTAATAACCGTATCCCTCAGCACAGTGGATCAGCTAGTCCACGATTAAAAATATATATTTATTCGCAGCGGAAAATACTTTAATTAAGTTATTTTGACATCCTAAATGAGCATAAGCGTCCCTGAGGGACGACTCATGATATGCACGACTCTAAGGTTAGTATAGAATATATAAAAAGGATAGTCTTTACGCTTAAGGAAAAATAGTGCTTTAGTTTTATAAACATGATGTGCATGAGATACTTGTAGTAATAATTTAGGGTTTAAAATACCTTACATGCAACCTAGCATAAATCCTTCCCAGAAGACAAGTAAAAAACCAACAATAGACAAAAGTAGCAGTTTTAGTTCATACCCAGCATCATAGGAAAGCCACCAGTGGGCGTCAACAACCTGACACGAACTCACTGGTGAGTATGCATGTCTATACAGAAAGGAAAATAACTACCTCACAAGGATGAAGATCGGCAACCTCAGCTACTCAGGAGGCTATCAGCAAAACCCACCAAAAGATCTAGCCGCTCAACCGGCTACAACCTGGACCTGAGGCATTCAAGGAAAGAACACCTCAGCAAGAATATAGTCAAATAAATAGAGCATTAGCTTTAAGAACAGGTAAAGAAGGGTTTACCACCCGACAACAATAAATGCTATCAGAAGAAGAAAAACAGGACAGTAAGAAAACAACACTGTCTAAAGAACAGTAAAAGAAAACACACCAGGTGTGAGTACAATAGCAACAAGTTCTGCAAAAGAAAAGAACCTGCAGCAGCAACAGGGCATATAACATGTACCAAAGAAAAAGCCATAAGCAAGGAAAGTAGCTAACAGTCCTAACTTTGTGGGTTAATGACATGAGTCAAAACATTGATCTAAGTACATAACCAAAACCGGATCCAAAAAGAGCTAAGGGGTCAAACAGTGGTAGCCCTAGGGTCCAACACACCAGCCCAAGCCGGGGCAAATAAAGGTGGTTGCCACGACTCCCCACATAAAACCACCCCTCCAAAGGCTCCAAAACTCCACCACCTGCCACAACCCAAGAGTCGGCATGCCAAAGAACTAGCCAAACACAAAACACCCCCCCTCTATGGAGAAGATCCACTAACAATCCTAAGGAAGCACACCAACCCAAGGCAAAAGCGTCGAGTCCACTCGACGCGGCGTTGAGTGAGCTCCACACACTCAATGCCAAATGACTTAGCCGCAAAACCGCCGCTGGATGACGGCGTTGAGTGAGCTCGACTCACTCAATGCTGTCAACGCTTTCTACTTAGCCGCAGAAACTAACTTCGGCGTTGAGTGAGTTCACCACACTCCATGCCAAAAATCCTAACAGCCAAGGCGTTGAGTGAGGTCCACTCAATTAACGCTTGGAAACAAAGAGTTGGAAATTTAATTCCAACTCTAAAACCTCTGCCTAAGCTCAAACCTCTGCCTAAAAGCTAAAACCTCAACGCTTGGAATCAGAGAGTTGGAAATTTAATTCCAACTCTCTTTTCTACCCTTTCTACCCAGCCACAACAGCTATCTGACTTATACTACAGCTAAATAGAGCCATACCCTACATCCAGCTACCAACTGGACACCAAACCGAGAATAAAGAAGGAGAGATTAGCCAAATTCTTAGACAACCTGAACCGAACATGGCTGAAATAAAGAAGCACTATTGCACTAGCTCCTAGAGGAAAAAAATAGAGCTAATTACGACAAATTAACAAAGTAAAAAGGAGGTCAAAATGGCAAGGGCAAGGAGCCACTTGCCTCACCGCCAAGATGCAGCAGCTGTAACAAGAAATCTGGCTTTGGCGGCAAGATCAGCCACCTACGAGTCAAAAACAGGTCTTAAGAGACGAAGAAGAGAAATCGAAAACCCTAACTCCTAGAAACATCCCTAGAACAAGCATAACTTACCTAGGAAGAAGGATCCAGACGAGAGCAAGCCAAATCTGCAGACACACGAGGAAACCGAGCTAAAATCCTCCCGAAAACGCTTGCCAAAGCTCCAGCGCCTCTGCCTCCCGCACAACCCGCTGGAAGCTAGCAGTAGCTCGGGAAAAGGAGAAACATGGAGAGAACAGACGGTCCTATATATAGCAACACCTGAGTCTAAGGTCGACACAACAGTGTCGACACAATGTGTCAACACCAGACGCACAACGGTGTCGACACAATGTGTCGACACCAGACGACACAGCTGTGTCGACACAATGTGTCGACACCAGACGGCACGGCGGTGTCGACACAATGTGTCGACACCAGACAGCACGGCGGTGTCGACACAATGTGTCGACACCAGACAGCACGGCGGCGTCGACACAATGTGTCGACACCAGACAACACTACGGTGTCGACACACCAGTAGAGACACAGCCCACTAGCTAATAAAATAATAAGCACAAGCAACCAATCAGCTAGTTATCTAAACATATATATACACACACACACACACACACACACATGAAATGAAAACAACTAAACACTTAGCCTAAAAACTGGGCACCAGCCCTACCAAGCTCGGCCACTCAAGGCCATGCACAACAAAAGCTACTGCTACTAGCTAACAAGCAAACGTCGAAACGACGCGAAAACAAACGATCTCAGATTTCGACAAAACTTGCACCGTAGCTAAACACCCAAGCTACAAAAACAACGGCGAAGTCGAAAACAACATCCGACGATCAAACACTCGGGCTAACACCTCCCAAGCCAAAGTACAAGCATTCCCTAAGAGGCTCAGCCGACTCTGCTGGGGAATCCTGCAAATAAGCTACAAATAGGCCACTCAAGGAACCTAAAGAGATAAGACCACGCTCTAACAATGACAAAAGGCCAGAAATACGTCATCATAATGCCAAACAATGATCAAACAAAATACAAAAAAACCGGGGGCGTTACAGCCACTCCCCCTAAAAGAAAGTTTCGCCTCGAAACTTTACACACAACACTCCCATCAAGAAGGTGAAAGAAATAGCCAAGAAGGGGCTATATTAGAAAATGCAAAACATACCAGGCACAAATCAAGGAAAAAGATGAGGGTGAGCCTCCCTCGTAGCCGACTCCAATTCCCAAGTCGCACTTTCTACATCCTGATTTTTCCATAAAACTTTAACCATTAGAATGGTCTTCTTCTGCAACACACGATCCTGAGAATCCAAAATGCGGACAGACACCTCCACATAAGAAAGATCCGGCTCCAACTGAGGCACAGAATCCAAAATCTGCCTGCCACTCTGCACACATTTCCGCAGCTAACTGACATGAAAGACATCATGCATGCCAGGGAAATTTGCGGGCAAATCCAGCCTATAAGCTAATACACCAATCCGCTCAACAATCATAAACGACCCTACGTATCTCGGGTCCAACTTCCTATTCTTGCCAAACCTCTTGACTCCAATCATCGAGGAAACCTTTAAGAACTCCAAGTCCCCCACAGCAAATTCTGAGTCAGATCTATGCCGGTTGATGTTCTTCTCATATCTCTCCTGGGCTATCCGAAGCTTCTCCCGAATAAGCTTCGCAATAATTTCCATCTCCTCGAGCGCATCCGGCCCCAACAAGGACCTCTCGCCCACGTCAGGCCAAAATAGGGGAGTTCTGTAGCGTCTCCCATACAGAGCTTCAAAAGGAGCCATTTGTAATCTTTCGTGGTAACTGCTATTAAACGCAAACTCCATAAGCCACAAACGCTCATCCCACGCTCCCCCGTGGTCACGAATATAACATCGGATCATATCTTCCACAATTTGATTTACTCGCTCCGTCTGACCATTGGTCTGCGGATGATAAGCAGTGGAATACCTCAAATCTGTACCCAACCCCTCTTGAAGGCTCTTCCAAAAATGAGACGTGAACCTGGAGTCTCGATCCGATATGATACTTATGGGTATGCCATGCAATCTGATAACCTCATTCAGGTACAACTCTGCTATCTTTTTCATCGAATACCCAATCTGAAAAGGTACGAAGTGCGCACACTTCGTTAGTCTATCCACTATAACCCAGACCGAATCATTTCCTCTAGGAGACCTCGGTAAGCCTGTGATGAAATCCATCGAGATGCTCTCCCACTTCCAAGTCGGAATCTCCAAGGGAGTCAGCTTGCCAACAGGCCTTCCATGATCGGCTTTCACATGCTTGCAAGTGTGGCACTCAGAAACAAATCTGGATATGTCTCTCTTCATCCCATACCACCAGGCAATCTGCTTTAAATCATGATACATCTTGGTAGATCCTGGATTGTAGGCAACACTAGATCCATGTGCTTCCCTGCACACCATAGCTCGGATATCTCCAACGACGGGGATGCAAAACCTGCTGCGGTACTTCAAGGTACCCGCATCATCAATAGAAAAATCTGGCAATTCGCCTTTCTCAGCTCGAAGATACAAATGCAGAAGATCAGGATCATCCTTCTGATGAAGTCTCGTAAGCGCAATCCACGAAGGTTCTGCCACTGCCAAACTGCTCTGCGAATTGCAGCTTCCCACAGAAATGCCCATCAAAAGAAACTCCTCCACTAAAAGATAGGCGGAGAGACCAAAAATCTTCCCTGACTTCCGACTCAGGGCGTCGACCACCACATTAGCTTTGCCCGGATGGTACTAGATTTCAACATCATAGTCGGCCACATACTCCAACCATCGCCGCTGGCGCAAATTCAATTCCTTCTGGGTGAAGACATACTTTAAACTCTTGTGATCAGTAAAAATCTTGCACTGCGCGCCATAAAGCAGATGTCTCCACAACTTCAGCGCATAAATCACGGCTGCAAATTCTAGGTCATGCGTAGGGTAGTTCTTCTCATGGGTCTTCAGTTGTATTGACCCGTACGCAATCACCTTTCCTTCTTGCATCAATACGCATCCAAGCCCAACATGCGATGCATCCACATACACATCATACTCCGTACCCTCAGTAGGCAAAGAGAAAATCGGAGCTGAACATAATCTTCTCTTTAGTTCTTCAAAAGACTCTTCATACTTATTGTCCCACACAAAGGCTACATTCTTATGCGTCAACTTGGTCAACGGCGTAGACAAGGTAGAGAATCCCTTTACAAATCGTCTATAATAGCCAGCCAAGCCCAAGAAGCTTCTGATCTCTTTGGGAGTAACAGGTCTCGCCCATTCCATAACAGCAGCGATCTTGTTTGGGTCCACCGATATTCCCTCCTTATTAACCACGTGGCCCAGGAAAGAAACTTGAGGCAACCAAAATTCACACTTGCTCAGCTTGGCGTATAGCTTATGGTCTCTCAGAGTTGCCAAGACCAGTCGCAAATGTCTATCATGCTCCTCAGCATCTCTAGAGTACACCAAAACATCGTCTATAAAGACAATCACAAACTTATCTAGAAAATCCTTGAAAACTCTGTTCATCAAGTCCATAAATGCAGACGGGGCGTTGGTCAACCCAAACGACATCACAAGAAACTCAAAATGACCATGACGAGAGCGGAACGCCGTCCGCGGAATATCTGATTCCCGAATCCTCAACTGGTGATAGCCCGAACGAAGGTCAATCTTGGAAAACACGGCACTACCACGCAGTTGGTCAAATAAATCATCAATCCTTGGCAGAGGATATCTGTTCTTAATGGTCACTTTATTCAGTTCTCGGTAGTCAATGCACAAACTCACCGACCCGTCTTTCTTTTTAACGAACAGCACGGGCGTGCCACAAGGCGAAGAACTCGGTCTTATGAAACCATTCTCCAGCAACTCATCCAACTGGACTCGCAACTCCTACAATTCACGCGGGGCCATGCGATATGGCGCCTTAGCAATAGGACACGTACCGGGCTTCAAATTAATAACGAACTCCACGTCTCTCTCGGGCGGGAGACCAGGAAGATTAGCAGGAAAAACATCAAAAAATTCTTGTACCACTGAAATCTCTTCCAAACACGGCAAACAAGACTCGGTCTCCAACACAGAAACCAAACAAGCAAAGCAGCCGGAACCTAAAAGTTCCCGAGCACATACCGCCAAAATGGCCGGAGAATCCTGACGAGAATATCCAAAAACGCTCCTGGGCTGACCGTTGTCCTTGACGAAGTCCAAGCGCTTACCCTTGCACTGTATAACTGCATCGTACCTGGATAACCTGTCCATGCCCAAGATAACATCAAAGTACTCCAAATCAATCATCTTCAGATCTGCCTTAGCTAGAAAGTCCCCTAAAGCAATCGGACAATCCTGAATGCCCTGATCTGAAACCACAGAAGCACCGGAAGGGAACTTAATGCAAAAGGAACCACCAACACGATCTAGGCCCAAACGGAACCGCTCCACGAAGGCTCTAGCCACAAATGTTTGGGTAGCGCCGGAATCGAAGAGAACGCGCCCCCAATGGTTTTTCACCTTAAATCTTCCTATAGGATTGCGCACGCACTAAGGAAACAAATGCTAAAACGAAAACTTCAACCAAAAAAAAAGAAACATGTCAATACACTTAGGGAGAAGTCTAACCTGAAATAACCTGGGTCGAAACCTGCGCTTCGTCTGCCGAAAGCACATT
This sequence comes from Platanthera guangdongensis, assembly GCA_039583875.1. Classification (NCBI taxonomy): domain Eukaryota; kingdom Viridiplantae; phylum Streptophyta; class Magnoliopsida; order Asparagales; family Orchidaceae; genus Platanthera; species Platanthera guangdongensis. Next base: position 38,922,146 of record CM077165.1, on the reverse strand, counting down.
TAACTTCCCCTTTCCTTTATCCATTTGCTGAGGTGGTGGCAAAGCCTGGAGGGGAGCTGGCTGCAGAATAGGCTGGATCTGTGGGCACCTTGTCTTGAGATGACCCTTCTGCCCACACTGAAAACAGACTTTATCTTTTAACCAGCAACGGGCAACATCATGCCCCTTCCTCCCACACAAGACACACACCAAATCCCCTATAGGAGCACCCTGAATAGAATGGACCTGCTCCTTCTTTTGTGCTTCCAACCTTTTGAAACACTTCTCAAAGGGGTGGCCTGGCCGGCCACAGAAGCTACAGACCTCTTTGCTCTTCTTCCTTGAAGCAGCATCAGGCTCCTGGGGGCTCTTCCCTCCACCAGACTTTCGCTTGTCCTTCCTCATCTATTGGCCTCTATTCTTGGCATTCTCAATGGCCTCGAACTTCAAGGCAGCTTCAACCGCTCTGACATAACTGATTGCTCCGTAGACATTCGCTAACTGCTGAATGTCGCTTCTTAGTCCACCCAGAAACCGTTTAACTCGATCTGCTTCAACACTTACCAGACCAGGAGCAAACCAACTCAACTTGCTAAACTCAATCTCATACTCACTAACCGTGAGTTTCCTCTGCTTCAAATGAAGGAAGTCATTCATTAGCCGGTCCCGTTTGACCGAGGGCAGAAACTTACTTAGCAGCATCTCCTTAAATGATTCCCACAAGCATCCCGCCACCAAGCTCTCATTCTCTCTTAGCCACCAACTTTTTTCTATGCCCTTGAGCTGGTTGGCAGCGAGCATCACTCTTTGATCATCTGTAATCCCCGAATAGGAGAACATCTCTTCAATGGAAATCAACCAGTCATCCAAAATCATGAAATCTGCTTGTCCATCATAGGTAGGGGGCCTAAGCCGATGAAACTGAGATATGAACGCCATCTCTAGGGGCACCACAACCGGAGGCACGAGAGGAGCAGGAGGGGAAGGAACAACTACACCCTCAGCGGGGTCCTGAACTCTCGGAGTCTGTCCCGCCACCACTGCTACAAGAGACTGAATATGGGCCTGCATATCCACAAACTGCCTCAAAAAGGCCACATTGCTCTGACGCAGGCTTTCTATGAACGCCTCGCTCTGCGCTCCCGATGACTCGCCCTCCGATTGGGGAGTCGATCTCGTCGCACGACGCTTCGACATTCTAAGAACGTACGAATACGAATCAAAACCTAGCCCAAACGCTAGAACAAAACTACCCGGTACAGACAAACAAACTTAAATATGAACTTCAACTGCTAAACTTGCTCTGAGATTTATTTTTACCATGATGATGTTATGCTTATTCTATGATGGTTCACCACCATCACACTAACTCATGTGCTTAGACCATGAATGCATGTATTTGTATTCTTTTTGACTCAAAACCATGTGTGTACGTATGTCATCATGTAAATCTTTAGCTTGGCACGTTGTGCTTATGAAATGTTATGCTATGCATGTTGTGCTATGTATTCTAAAAAGGCCTTAATGCATGCCATGAGAGATCGTACGCATAATAATGCTATGCATCCCATACTACATAACATTGCATGCAACGAAGAAAGAAAACGTGCTAGCCGCATCCATGTGGTGAGGTTATGCATCCCATACTACATAACCCTCACATATTGCCTCCTATGGTGGATCCATATACAACACATATTATGCATCCCATACTACATAATATGCCCCGTATACTCCTATTCATGCTTATGAGTGTAATGTTCATGCTTCAGCCAAGACGTACTGATGACATATCAATGTGTGTATGGTATGACGCTAAACTACTAATGCAATCAAGGGAAAGGTTGCCCGAGTAATTATCAAGCAACCTCCCTCTGATACCAACTATCACGACCCGCATTTTCTCAACAATAAAATTGTATCAGAGCAAGAGAAAATATGTGCCGTGATGCCACGTCGTGCAGGGGATAACTGCACACGTTCAGGCAAAACTCCAGACTTTAGATTTTTTAAGGAATATTCATAGTTTAATATGAAAGAAAACCAGTTATATTTAATGGCCGTATCACTCGGCACAGTGGATCAGCGAGTCCACGATTAAAAATATATATTTATTCACAGCGGAAAATACTTTAATTAAGTTATTTTGACATCCTAAATGAGCATAAGCGTCCTCGAGGGACGACTCATGGTATGCACGACTTTAAGGTTAGTATAGAATATATAAAAAGGATAGTCTTTACGCTTAAGGAAAAATAGTGCTTTAGTTTTATAAACATGATGTGCATGAGATACTTGTAGTAATAATTTAGGGTTTAAAATACCTAACATGCAACCTAGCATAAATCCTTCCCAAAAGACAAGTAAACAACCAATAATAGACAAAAGTAGCAGTTTTAGTTCATACCCAGCATCATAAGAAAGCCACCAGTACGCGTCAACAACCTGACACGAACCCACTGGTGAGTATGCATGTCTATACAGAAAGGAAAATAACTACCTCACAAGGATGAAGATCGGCAACCTCAGCTACTCAGGAGGCTATCAGCAAAACCCACCAAAAGATCTAGCCGCTCAACCGGCTACAACCTGGACCTGAGGCATTCAAGGAAAGAACACCTCAGCAAGAATATAGTCAAATAAATAGAGCATTCGCTTTAAGAACAGGTAAAGAAGGGTTTACCACCCGGCAATAATAAATGCTATCAAAAGAAGAAAAACAGGACAGTAAGAAAAGAACACTGTCTAAAGAACAGTAAAAGAAAACACACCAAGTGTGAGTACAATAGCAACAAGTTCTGCAAAAGAAAAGAACCTGCAGCAGCAACAGGGCATATAACATGTACCAAAGAAAAAGCCATAAGCAAGGAAATGAGCTAACAATCCTAACTTTGTGGGTTATGACAGGGGTCAAAACATGGATCAAAGTACATAACCAAAATCAGATCCAAAAAGGGCTAAGGGGTCAAACAGTGGCAGCCCTAGGGTCCAACACACTAGCCCAAGCCGGGGAAAATAAAGGTGGTGGCCACGACTCCCCACATAAAACCACCCCTCCAGAGGCACCAAAACTCCACCACCTGCCACAACCCAAGAGTCGGCATGCCAAAGAACTAGCCGAACACAAAACACCCCCCCTATGGAGAAGATCCACTAACAATCCTAAGGAAGCACACCAACCCAAGGCAAAAGCATCGAGTCCACTCGACGCGACGTTGAGTGAGCTCAACACACTCAATGCCAAATGACTTAGCCGCAAAATTGCCGCTGGATGACGGCGTTGAGTGAGCTCGACTCACTCAATGCTGTCAACGCTTTCTAATTAGCCGCATAAACTAACTTAGGCGTTGAGTGAGTTCACCACACTCCATGCCAAAAAGCCTAACAGCCAAGGCGTTGAGTGAGGTCCACTCACTCAACGCTTGGAAACAGAGAGTTGGAAATTTAATTCCAACTCTAAAACCTCTGCCTAAGCTCAAACCTCTGCCTAAAAGCTAAAACCTCAACGCTTGGAATCAGAGAGTTGGAAATTTAATTCAAACTCTCTCTTCTACCCTTTCTACCCAGCCACAACAGCTATCTGACTTATACTACAGCTAAATACAGCTATACCCTACCTCCAGCTACCAACTGGACACCAAACCGAGAATAAAGAAGGAGAGATTAGCCAAATTCTTAGACAACCTGAACATGACATGACTGAAATAAAGAAGCACTGGTGCACTAGCTCCTAGAGGCAAAAAAGAGCTAATTACGGCAAATTAACAAAGTAAAAAGGCGGTCAAAATGGCAAGGGCAAGGATCCACTTGCCTCATCGCCAAGATGCAGCAGCTGCAATAAGAAATCTGGCTTTGGCGGCAAGATCGGCTACCTACGAGTCAAAAACAGGGCTTAAGAGAAGAAGAAGAGAAACCGAAAACCCTAACTCCTAGAAACAGCCCTAGAACAAGCATAACTTACCTAGGAAGAAGGATCCAGACGAGAGCAAGCCAAATCTGCAGACACACGAGGAAACCGAGCTAAAATCCTCCCGAAAACGCCTGCCAAAGCTCCAGCGCCTCCGCCTCCCGCACAACCCGCTGGAAGCTAGCAGTAGCTCGGGAAAAGGAGAAATGTGGAGAGAACAGACGGTCCTATATATAGCAACACCCGAGTCTAAGGTCGACACAATAGTGTCGACACAATGTATCGACACCAGACAGCACATCGGTGTCGACACAATGTGTCAACACCAGACGACATGGCGGTGTCGACACAATGTGTCGACACCAGACAGCACGGCGGTGTCGACACAACGTGTCGACACCAGACAGCACGACGGTGTCGACATAACGTGTCGACACCAGACAGCACGGCGGTGTCGACACCATGTTTCGACACCAGATAGAACGGCGGTGTTGACACAATGTGTCAACACCAGACAACACGGCGGTGTCGACACAATGTATCAACACCAGACAACACAGCGGTGTCGACATAAAGTGTCGACACCAGACAACACTATGGTGTCGACACCAGTCGACACAACGATGTCGACACACCAGTGTCGACACACCGGTGTCGACACACCGGCAGAGACACAGCCCACTAGCTAATAAAATAATAAGCACAAGCAACCAATCAGCTAGTTATCTAAACACACACATATATATATATATATATATACATGAAATGAAAACAGCTAAACACTTAGCCTAAAAACTGGGCACCAGCCCTACCAAGCTAGGCCACTCAAGGCCATGCACAACAAAAGCTACTACTACTAGCTAACAAGCAAACGTCGAAACGATGCGAAAATAAACGATCTCGGATTTCGACAAAACTTGCACCATAACTAAACACCCAAGCTACGAAAACAACGACGAAGTCGAAAACAACATCCGACGATCAAACACTTGGGCTAACACCTCCCAAGCCAAGTACAAGCATTCCCTAAGAGGCTCAGCTGACTCACCAAAACAGACTCCGGCTAGCTGGGGAATCCTGCAAACATGCTACAAATAGGACACTCAAGGAACCTAAAGAGCTAAGACCACGCTCTAACAATGACAAAAGGCCAGAAACGCGTCATCGTTACACCAAACAATGATCAAACAAAACACAGAAAAACCGGGGGCGTTACATTTACATAGTAGGGAAAGTTCCCTTAGATCTTCCGGATGTGTGGTGGGATCTACTCGTTGCAGCTCGAAGGGCTGCTCGTAGTTTTCCTTTCTTGTGAGTAAGGTTCCTACTCTGAGTGCCTAGCCTGGTGCCGCATCCTAGGAGAAATAAGTGCAAGCTACCCCTTTAATCTGAACTTCTCGTTGAACCATGGTTTTCGTTTTAAACATTTTGGTATGGTGAGCATGAAATGTAGCTTGTTCAGAAAATCCTGAATAAGTTCCATGGATGGAAGTGAAGGGTAGGGAGCCAATCAGGCTGGCTCGCCACCTGTGAACGAGTTCGTGACCAAGAGGGATTTCAATGAATTCAAGGTCATCTTGGAGACCGTTCATTTCACCTTGATGACGATGGGTGAGACCCCCACCCCCGCGGTGCTAGTGCTCGCCCCGACATCCTTGGGCGAGGATGTGTCGGGCAGGCAAGCGGGAATGGAGGTGCTGGTGGAAGAGGGCAAGCGAGTCCTGTAGGGGTGAGAACTCTTCCCCAGCCCGCTAAGTGCTCCCCACCCGGGCGAGGAGATCGCACAAGTCGCTTCGACTTTCCAGGCAGGGTCCGGGAGCCCGTTTTGTGATATGATCATTTCAGCACCGGTCTTAGAGGGGTTTAGGGAGCCTGTCATTTCTTACTATACAGAAATGGTTGACCCCACCGAACATCTACTATAGTTTGAGGACACCGTCTCCATCTGGCAGATGTCGGACGCCTTCAAGATTCACTTCTTCTCCATCACCTTCAAAGGAAGCGAGGGACTGGTTCCACCATCTTCCCTCCAGGTTCATCTACAATTTTGAAGATCTGCTCCAAAGATTCCTGCTGCGTTCCTTAACATCCAAGGAGAGGAAGAAGGGAGTAGAAGCTATTTTCTGATCAAGAAAGGGCCCGAGGAAACATTGGGGAGCTATGTTGATCATTTTCAGGAGGAGGTTCTCTAGGTTCATGACGTGCCCAGGAGCACCCTGCAACTTTCCCTTACCATCAGGTTGGGTCAAGGATTCTTCAGCCAAGACGTACTGATGACATATCAATGTGTGTATGGTATGACGCTAAACTACTAATGCAATCAAGGGAAAGGTTGCCCGAGTAATTATCAAGCAACCTCCCTCTGATACCAACTATCACGACCCGCATTTTCTCAACAATAAAATTGTATCAGAGCAAGAGAAAATATGTGCCGTGATGCCACGTCGTGCAGGGGATAACTGCACACGTTCAGGCAAAACTCCAGACTTTAGATTTTTTAAGGAATATTCATAGTTTAATATGAAAGAAAACCAGTTATATTTAATGGCCGTATCACTCGGCACAGTGGATCAGCGAGTCCACGATTAAAAATATATATTTATTCACAGCGGAAAATACTTTAATTAAGTTATTTTGACATCCTAAATGAGCATAAGCATCCTCGAGGGACGACTCATGGTATGCACGACTTTAAGGTTAGTATAGAATATATAAAAAGGATAGTCTTTACGCTTAAGGAAAAATAGTGCTTTAGTTTTATAAACATGATGTGCATGAGATACTTGTAGTAATAATTTAGGGTTTAAAATACCTAACATGCAACCTAGCATAAATCCTTCCCAAAAGACAAGTAAACAACCAATAATAGACAAAAGTAGCAGTTTTAGTTCATACCCAGCATCATAAGAAAGCCACCAGTACGCGTCAACAACCTGACACGAACCCACTGGTGAGTATGCATGTCTATACAGAAAGGAAAATAACTACCTCACAAGGATGAAGATCGGCAACCTCAGCTACTCAGGAGGCTATCAGCAAAACCCACCAAAAGATCTAGCCGCTCAACCGGCTACAACCTGGACCTGAGGCATTCAAGGAAAGAACACCTCAGCAAGAATATAGTCAAATAAATAGAGCATTCGCTTTAAGAACAGGTAAAGAAGGGTTTACCACCCGGCAACAATAAATGCTATCAAAAGAAGAAAAACAGGACAGTAAGAAAAGAACACTGTCTAAAGAACAGTAAAAGAAAACACACCAAGTGTGAGTACAATAGCAACAAGTTCTGCAAAAGAAAAGAACCTGCAGCAGCAACAGGGCATATAACATGTACCAAAGAAAAAGCCATAAGCAAGGAAATGAGCTAACAATCCTAACTTTGTGGGTTATGACAGGGGTCAAAACATGGATCTAAGTACATAACCAAAATCAGATCCAAAAAGGGCTAAGGGGTCAAACAGTGGCAGCCCTAGGGTCCAACACACTAGCCCAAGCCGGGGAAAATAAAGGTGGTGGCCACGACTCCCCACATAAAACCACCCCTCCAGAGGCACCAAAACTCCACCACCTGCCACAACCCAAGAGTCGGCATGCCAAAGAACTAGCCGAACACAAAACACCCCCCCTATGGAGAAGATCCACTAACAATCCTAAGGAAGCACACCAACCCAAGGCAAAAGCATCGAGTCCACTCGACGCGACGTTGAGTGAGCTCAACACACTCAATGCCAAATGACTTAGCCGCAAAATTGCCGCTGGATGACGGCGTTGAGTGAGCTCGACTCACTCAATGCTGTCAACGCTTTCTAATTAGCCGCATAAACTAACTTAGGCGTTGAGTGAGTTCACCACACTCCATGCCAAAAAGCCTAACAGCCAAGGCGTTGAGTGAGGTCCACTCACTCAACGCTTGGAAACAGAGAGTTGGAAATTTAATTCCAACTCTAAAACCTCTGCCTAAGCTCAAACCTCTGCCTAAAAGCTAAAACCTCAACGCTTGGAATCAGAGAGTTGGAAATTTAATTCAAACTCTCTCTTCTACCCTTTCTACCCAGCCACAACAGCTATCTGACTTATACTACAGCTAAATACAGCTATACCCTACCTCCAGCTACCAACTGGACACCAAACCGAGAATAAAGAAGGAGAGATTAGCCAAATTCTTAGACAACCTGAACATGACATGACTGAAATAAAGAAGCACTGGTGCACTAGCTCCTAGAGGCAAAAAAAGAGCTAATTACGGCAAATTAACAAAGTAAAAAGGCGGTCAAAATGGCAAGGGCAAGGATCCACTTGCCTCATCGCCAAGATGCAGCAGCTGCAATAAGAAATCTGGCTTTGGCGGCAAGATCGGCTACCTACGAGTCAAAAACAGGGCTTAAGAGAAGAAGAAGAGAAACCGAAAACCCTAACTCCTAGAAACAGCCCTAGAACAAGCATAACTTACCTAGGAAGAAGGATCCAGACGAGAGCAAGCCAAATCTGCAGACACACGAGGAAACCGAGCTAAAATCCTCCCGAAAACGCCTGCCAAAGCTCCAGCGCCTCCGCCTCCCGCACAACCCGCTGGAAGCTAGCAGTAGCTCGGGAAAAGGAGAAATGTGGAGAGAACAGACGGTCCTATATATAGCAACACCCGAGTCTAAGGTCGACACAATAGTGTCGACACAATGTATCGACACCAGACAGCACATCGGTGTCGACACAATGTGTCAACACCAGACGACATGGCGGTGTCGACACAATGTGTCGACACCAGACAGCACGGCGGTGTCGACACAACGTGTCGACACCAGACAGCACGACGGTGTCGACATAACGTGTCGACACCAGACAGCACGGCGGTGTCGACACCATGTTTCGACACCAGATAGAACGGCGGTGTTGACACAATGTGTCAACACCAGACAACACGGCGGTGTCGACACAATGTATCAACACCAGACAATACAGCGGTGTCGACATAAAGTGTCGACACCAGACAACACTATGGTGTCGACACCAGTCGACACAACGATGTCGACACACCAGTGTCGACACACCGATGTCGACACACCGGCAGAGACACAGCCCACTAGCTAATAAAATAATAAGCACAAGCAACCAATCAGCTAGTTATCTAAACACACACACACATATATATATATATATACATGAAATGAAAACAGCTAAACACTTAGCCTAAAAACTGGGCACCAGCCCTACCAAGCTAGGCCACTCAAGGCCATGCACAACAAAAGCTACTACTACTAGCTAACAAGCAAACGTCGAAACGATGCGAAAACAAACGATCTCGGATTTCGACAAAACTTGCACCATAACTAAACACCCAAGCTACGAAAACAACGACGAAGTCGAAAACAACATCCGACGATCAAACACTTGGGCTAACACCTCCCAAGCCAAGTACAAGCATTCCCTAAGAGGCTCAGCTGACTCACCAAAACAGACTCCGGCTAGCTGGGGAATCCTGCAAACATGCTACAAATAGGACACTCAAGGAACCTAAAGAGCTAAGACCACGCTCTAACAATGACAAAAGGCCAGAAACGCGTCATCGTTACACCAAACAATGATCAAACAAAACACAGAAAAACCGGGGGCGTTACATTTACATAGTAGGGAAAGTTCCCTTAGATCTTCCGGATGTGTGGTGGGATCTACTCGTTGCAGCTCGAAGGGCTGCTCGTAGTTTTCCTTTCTTGTGAGTAAGGTTCCTACTCTGAGTGCCTAGCCTGGTGCCGCATCCTAGGAGAAATAAGTGCAAGCTACCCCTTTAATCTGAACTTCTCGTTGAACCATGGTTTTCGTTTTAAACATTTTGGTATGGTGAGCATGAAATGTAGCTTGTTCAGAAAATCCTGAATAAGTTCCATGGATGGAAGTGAAGGGTAGGGAGCCAATCAGGCTGGCTCGCCACCTGTGAACGAGTTCGTGACCAAGAGGGATTTCAATGAATTCAAGGTCATCTTGGAGACCGTTCATTTCACCTTGATGACGATGGGTGAGACCCCCACCCCCGCGGTGCTAGTGCTCGCCCCGACATCCTTGGGCGAGGATGTGTCGGGCAGACAAGCGGGAATGGAGGTGCTGGTGGAAGAGGGCAAGCGAGTCCTGTAGGGGTGAGAACTCTTCCCCAGCCCGCTAAGTGCTCCCCACCCGGGCGAGGAGATCGCACAAGTCGCTTCGACTTTCCAGGCAGGGTCCGGGAGCCCGTTTTGTGATATGATCATTTCAGCACCGGTCTTAGAGGGGTTTAGGGAGCCTGTCATTTCTTACTATACAGAAATGGTTGACCCCACCGAACATCTACTATAGTTTGAGGACACCGTCTCCATCTGGCAGATGTCGGACGCCTTCAAGATTCACTTCTTCTCCATCACCTTCAAAGGAAGCGAGGGACTGGTTCCACCATCTTCCCTCCAGGTTCATCTACAATTTTGAAGATCTGCTCCAAAGATTCCTGCTGCGTTCCTTAACATCCAAGGAGAGGAAGAAGGGAGTAGAAGCTATTTTCTGATCAAGAAAGGGCCCGAGGAAACATTGGGGAGCTATGTTGATCATTTTCAGGAGGAGGTTCTCTAGGTTCATGACGTGCCCAGGAGCACCCTGCAACTTTCCCTTACCATCAGGTTGGGTCAAGGATTCTTCAGGCTAAAGCTAGCCCATGAACCCCATTCTATTCTTCGAGGAGCTGATGTAAAGAGTGGGGAAAGAGATTGAAGGTGAGATCATGAACCCCACGTTCGTAAAGAATTTGGCCAAGTTGGGGAAAATAAGGGGAAGGAGCTTAGAGGATCACAATAATAGGTGGTGAGGAGGAGGGAAGAGCAAAGGAGGCACGATTTGAGAAGAAAATCACACGAGCTGGGGGTTTTGGCCCAAATATCCGAGTTCTGTCTCTACCCGTGAGTTTTTGTTTGCGCGCGGTTGCTATAACCATGTGTGAGGAAAAATTGTTTGGGCGGACCCTCATCCTATAGTGAAATTTTTATCATAAATATCACTTGGTTTGATTGCACGAACGTGTGTTTGAGCGTGCGAGATCATTTTTGATAGATTTTAGTATTTAAGCACAGGTTTTACCCTAATTCAGGATCACTTCCGTTTTCACGCCCAGTCGGCCCTGTTTCTCCCCATTCCGCCTGTTGAAACCGAGACTCAGTCTCTATGGAGTTCGGACCCTATAAAGGGGAGGCCGCAAACTTACTTCTCCTAGTAAGCCAGCTTGACTGAGAACTTAGGATTTGGAACTGACCTAAGGATGCAACACAGAGGTCCCACCACACACCCGAAAGTTCTTAGAGAGCTTCCCCTCCTTAGCCAATGCTGAGCTAGGGATATCTCAAAAAGCGCTACAAGACTAGAGAATGAGAAAGCTTGCCTTCTGAGGTACCCCTTGGGTTATATTTATAGATTTCAAAATCTGGTCTGCCAACGGCATTGCTCCGCTGTTCTAAAAGGCTATATGCAGCCCAACTGGGTCTGCCAACAACATAACTCCGCAGTTCTGAGGAGCTAAATGCAGACCTTTAAGTGCATCCAAATAATCTTACCTCTGGACCCCACCAGGCGAGTGGTCCATGAAGGCACCACTCGCCTAAAGGGGCGAATGCTGGGAGAGTCATGCATTCGCCCACCAAGCGATAACCTGCTCTTACGTGCAATGAGGTGCGAGTCTTGGGCGAGTGTGTGATGAAGACTACACTCGTATGAAGGCCTGACTGCTCTCCTAGGCTTGGGCGAATGCCCCTTGAGGCACTAGGCGAGTGCGGGTAAGCCTACCCCACTCGCCACTTCTGAAACTCTCTAACTGAGTGTCTTGCAATGCCAGAGAACTACCTTGAGCCTACCGTAAGGGCCTACTCAGCGAATACGGGGTTGTACACAATCCCCGCTCTTTACGAGCGAGTCCTATGCTCGGAAAGAAAAGTACAACCCGAAGTATTCGATGAGTCTTTGATGATCTGGAGGGAATCTTTGGCGGGCCCCACCACTACGCTATAAATACCCAATCACCGTTTAATGATATCTGCTCTATCCAATCGAACTTATAAGCCTCTCTCTCTTTTATAACTCAATGTTGCTCTCGAAAGAAACCCTGGACCATCTTGCCGCTGCAAGAGTAGATGCCAAGACATCAGCCACCGCATTCACCCCTTGGCTTGCTCGAAAAGCTCCGAGCTCATCTCCTAAAATAAAGAAGGCCAAAATGGTTAGGCATGACCTGACAAGGGACGAGTCTATCTCGCAGACTCCCTCGCACTCCAGGATCCCTCTGGTATCCTCACCCGCTCTATTTTCTTAATTTCTAGGATGAAAATAGATGCCGACACGTCCGCTCGTAGGCCCTGCCAAAAGAGAAGGGAGTTAGGGAGGCGAGTGTTGAACCACACTCGCTCGATGTTGGTAATGACAAGAGGGCCCCCGAGATTACTTCTCAACAAAAACTGGATGATCTCCCACAGACACCTGGTGAGTCATCTTCTGTCCACTCGCCTCTCATCAAATTTCTTACTCATGTCATTCGCAGCTCCCGCCTTTGGGACTACGTGAATAGGTGCTTCAACGTCCAAGTCCCCTGCTCTCCTGACGCCCCCTAGATCTCACCTCGAACATACCACCCCCGGTGGATGATGTTCCCAACCTTCCATCCGGAAGCAACCCTGCTATAGAACAGACAGCTCTGCGCTCAGGTCTCAGGAAGGCGCATATTGATGCGTGTAAATCGGCAAGCGCACCGGTCGCACAAGTAATAATGTTTGGGAATAAATCCCCGAGTGTCAGTGTAACACCCCAAAATTCAGAAGTTGGAAAAAAATGTGAGTGGCACGGCCTGGGACACGGGCGTGTCCCAGGGCGTGTCCTTCCTGGGTGAACGGTCAACGAACTCAACATTTGAACTCGGGCATGTCTGGTGCCGTGTATGGGCACACAGCCTAAGACACGGGCGTGTCACAAGGCCGTGTGACTCTCGGGTGATTTCGAGTTTTTGCAGCCTGAGGAACACGGCCACAGACACGACCGTGTTGGTAGGCGTATCTGGTGACACGGCCCATGACACGGGCGTGTCACATGGGCGTGTACTGGAATTGATGAGTCGGTTGAGCACCGCTTAGGGAATACGACCATGGACACGGGCGTGTCACAGGCCGTGTCAGGCAAAATTTCTGATTTTTGGTGAAATCGTGACCATCCATTCCTTCAGCCTGGATCCAAGGGCTGAGAGGCCTCCCGGTCTTCTTAAGGCCGAGAATGGGTTGGGGAAACTCATTTGGCTTTTGACTTTCTCTTACTACATTTCTAGAGAGAGAAAGAGAGAGGAAGAAGGAGGAGAGGGGGCTGATCACCGGTGGTGCTGCGGTTTGCCAACGAGAGATCCGAGGCCGGCGTTGCAGAGGAAAAGCTCTTGTGAGTGGTTCGAGCCAGCTTGGAACTCATAGAACCGAAGCGGTCTTCGAGGGTAATGACTTTCTTCATAGCCATATGAAGGCTCCCTTTTTGCATATGCACATGATTCCCCCACCAGCGGGTGGTCGGTTATGGGGATCATTGGGTTGATTCATGAAATCCCCAAGTGGTTAGCATATAGATCCGGAAATGAAAGTATGAAATAGGCATGCTGTGTGAAGCCCATCTGGACAGGTTGGTCTGGATTGGTGATGTTGCATACGAACCGGAGAAGACTCCGTGAAAAACGTGTAGTTTAGGAGTCGACGTATTGGACCTGTGAAGGAAGTAACAGGAAGTATTGGAGTGGTAGTCCAGGAAAATATCCGTGTCATGCTTGTGTTGTTGGGTCATGTCTGTGAAAATAATAGCAGGAAGTACCAGATGGAAGTCCGGGAAAGGCCTATTGTGATGCTGAATGTTTAGGTGGTACCTGTGAAGAGAGTAACAGGAAGTACTGACATGGTAAGCAAGGAAAGACCCCTGACATTTGTGATATGCGTGGTGTGGTACTTGCAGAAGCAGGAGGTACTGGTGTGCCCAGGAAAAACCCGCCGATGCTGTGATATTTGTGGTGTGGTACTTGTTAAGGCAGGAAGTACTGGTATGCCCAGGAAAGACCTGCCAATGTTGTGCTAGAAATGGGTGTCAGAGGATACCCAGGCTATAATACCAAACAGGATCGGTGAGACCAACCCGCGCCTTTTATATAGCCGCGAGTACGTGGTACTCGGTGATGGAAAAGGCGATTTGAGCAACGGGGGGTGGAGGATCCGACTTGCGCTATGTCCGTCTGACGTGAGACCTGAAAGTGTGGTTTGTTGGAGCGCATAGTGAGAGTCTTAGGCCTTCGAGCCATGTCACAATGGGGGGCTACGGGACATCCCAGTGCGTTAAGACTAGAACTCCGGCTGCACGCCATGGAGTAAATGCTCAAGTGATTTGCCATTGGGTTGCGACCCCGATACGGTGGTGGGCAACTAGTTCACCGGTACACCAAGAATGTGCCCTGAGTGCACAGATGGTTGGGCTGCGTGGCTAATGATTGTGATGGAATGGATGTGCGTGAGTGCACATTGAATGAGCTATATATATATATGCTTGTACATGCTATGCTTTGCAGGGAAGAATACCGCTGCCCCGAGAGAAGGGGTAGGGTCGTTATAATTTGGTCAGCGGAATGCTGACCGTTGCCTCTTTTGCCACCATTGGGTGGCCTGTCCCTGTGCAGGTGTTGGAGAGCCAAGCGGGACGCATAAGGGCTGACGTCCCTATTGTTGCTTCTGCTGCCGCCGCTAGCCCTCGAAGGCTAAAGAAATGAAAATGTGATGTTTTCTTTTATGTGGCCGTCCTGCGCACCATTGTTTATGACCACTTGTATGAAAGCCCTGTAAGGCCTTAAGGCCAACTCTTTGCCTTGTATGTGTTGTAAGACATTCTTATGAATATATAAAATATGGGGTTTTATATGTCGGACATTCAGGTGTGGAGTTCACTTGTACTGTATAGGCTTCTGCTAGAATGCAATGGGTTATGGTGCGCTGCGCTACTCTGGTGCCATACCGTGACTTCATCGCTCGTTTTGTGGTATATGCTGTGGGGCCCCGGCCGGACCTTCTAGTATATACGATATGAATGAATGGGGTTGTTATAGTCGGTGTCTTGAGGAATGCAATTAGCACAGAGTGGCAACAGTTCAGAAAATATTGTTATGAGGGTTATACTTAGAAAAAGAGTAAAAAGAGGGCTTGAGAGATTGTGGTTGCTTGATCTAATAAACTAATTAAAGCTATGCGGGTCGAAGGCACCGCTTCGCAAGGAGAGGTGAGCGTATCGGCCGCGATGCCGAACTTCGGTTGGGCGATTGGCCGGAAAGCTAATGGGTGGAAGTGTTCTTGTGCAGAGTGCAATCAGGTGAAACAAGGGTATGGAGTGGATGTGGAGTGGGCGATGCGCATTTACACACACAACTTACAAGCATAAGAAAACTACAAACATCCCATTAGATATAGAATAGAACATGTAATTCATTACAATGTTATATCATTCTATACAATAGAGGAAGGGGAAGAGGCGTAAACTAATATAGGGTGAAGATCCACCACAGGTCGTCGCCGGAATAGCAAGTTGTCAATCCGCTTCCGGGCTCAGTCCGAGGAGGCTTCCGGTACCAACGAGCTGTCACCTCGAAGGCCTTTGAGTCCGTTCTCTAGGTTGTCTTCTTCTCCAACTCTGGTGGAAAGCTTGGAGTTGAGGTCGTCAATGGCCGGGAGCTTCGCCGAAGGGTTTGGAAAGCTTCGGAATAGCCGACTATGGACTCCCGATGAAGGTGGAGGTGATGGAGCAGCTGGAGAAGTAGAATGGCACTTGCCGCGCACTCCCCGATTGCAGAAAATGACGGGCGTTGACCTAAATCGCGGAGCAGGCCCTTAAATATGGAGGCAACAAAAGCAGAGCGCACGATCAGTGGCGCACGACCAGTGGTCGTGTGCACTGTAGGTTGATGATCGTGCGCAATTTTCAATTAAACCTGCAACTTGGATATAAACATCAGAAGAAATGCGCACGATCAGTGGCGCACGACCGGTGGTCGTGCACACTGAATCCACTGATCGTGCGATTGGCTAGGACAGATTTGCAAAAAGCAAGGGGTAAACACGCACGAGCAGTGGCGCACGACCAGTGGTCGTGCGCACTACGACCAGTGCTCGTGCGATTACCCGGGCAGAATTAGGAAAAGGATAATATAATGCGCACGATTAGTGGCACACAACCAGTGGTCATGCACAGTAAGTCCAGTGGTCGTGCGTAGTGTTCCTCTATTGTCGGGGTCTCCCGAGCGATTCCGGAGCACGCACACGAACCCTGCACCAGCAGAAGAGGCAGATAGGCCACCAAAAGTGCACACCACATTCTCAAGACACGGCTAAAGAACAACAAAAACACAGAAACAAATAAAGCACACAGAAACGGGGCTAAAGTGCACTTAATCATGAAATAGGCACATAAGCAAATATAAGTAGTTATAGCTCTCAAGTGCAGTGCTATGACGATAAAACTGGCCCAGATGAGTCCAAAAATCAGTGTAATATTTGGACTCATCACACCCCCAAACTTAACCATTTGCACGTCCCGAGCATATCATCACTCCGTGGACTAGAAAATGGCTAGCTAGGTCAGAAATTTCAATAAAAAGTAAGACGAGAAATCAAATACATCTTGGGCATAGAAGATATAATAAAAAAACTTTTTAATTATACTCCGTAGTTTAAACTATTCGACAGGCGTAAATAAATATTGTATTTGCTCAAAATTAGAATTTTGGAGAATCTTGCGATCATGTGTAGGAAGAAAGTAGGCAGGCCACTAAGGTGAGCATTGCCAAAGATCGGAGCTCGTGATCACCTCCAAAGATATCCATCAATGTCGGGGACCATGCGCTTGCACATTCACACTCTCTCCATGGCGCATGTTAGATTCAAGCGTGAATCAGTAGGACTTGTAGGAGAGAATGAGGCTTAGGCTAAGGTTTGGTAGTCAATGATAAACACAAGGCTACACACAACCAAAGCGAGCAAACAAAAACCTAAACCAATACAGCCACTTAGAAATGTATGTGTAACACACCCCCAGACTTAGCTTGAAAACCGGGCATGTACAAGGTCTAACCCGACCAAAATCAATAAATAGGATGGGGATATAATTCTCATAGCAATTCTTTCAAATTTTTCTTGTTCGCTTTTCTTCTTTTTCTTTTCTTCGTTTGCAATCCCCAAACATAGCAATCAAAAATTTTACGAATTCATCACCACATTACACAATTTCCACATATCACAACATCATCAAAATTGTAAATTCAAACAAGCTCAAGCATTTGATTTGCGATGGTGGGTTTAGCTTCAGGCCTTGGTGAATGTGAGTGAAGCTGAATCAAAGAAGGGGTAGGCACAAATTTGGCATGCAATGATTAACGGGTAGGAAATGTGAAACAAGGCTCAAACTAGCCAAAATGATGGCCTACGTCATGCTCACTCTTGACTAACCGGACACCAATGCTTCAAGAGTAGCTTAGGGCAAGTTCTTAGACACCGAGAAAGATGATTCTTCCTCCCGACTCGAGTAATACGAGTCTAGTGACGGCTATACATATTCCTACATTATCGTTCGATTACTCCAGATTCATATTTTTGAGTAGTACAAACAATATTTACATCTGCAAAAAAATAAAAATCTACGAGCATAAAGAAAAATTAAATCTATACTAGTTCTACACAAACCATGAGTACTCGATTAGGAGCACTGCATGAGTTTCGAACTACTCTATCCTGAAATTCGAAGCCAGCACCACTATTTTAAAGTTTACACAAAAATAATACAGTTGACTCGAGCTGCGTGCGTGGATAAGAGCGCACTCGTGTCAGTGATTTAGTGTGTGCGACAGAGATCATGAAATAACTAAACAAGAGACTGGTATGCAACAAAATGTGTTGTGTAGTGACCACAGGCATGTTCTCCCCCCAGACTTAAATTCGACAACTAGTAAAAATAAGCATTCCAAATGTGAAAAAGAGCTAGGGTAAGAAGTACCTATGCTCAAAATTGAGCATACCGGCCGTGCGACGAGATGTCCAAGTGCGGCCAAGTTGCCGCGCCTCAAAAATTCCTGCACCTGCGATTGAAATATGCACGCAAAACAAAATATGGACACATATATTTATATATATATATAAAAAGAACTCAAAACACAACACATGACCAAATGGTCCAACTGGGTTGTCTCCCGAAAGCCACTTTGGTTTACCGTCCTTAAGGTGAACCAAATACCTGTATTAGCAGATCATAAAGTATATAAAAAAAACATTCGGCTCCCAGATGGGCACCCACAAAAATATAGTTGTCTCAATGCCAACCCAGCAACATAAAGTACAATTTTTTTTTAATTTAATAAATCACGGAAAATAAAAACAGAAGGCGTGGTAGACTAGCTCTGTGGTGAGCTCCACTCACTCCCCCTCACTATCGCTGTCGTGAATCTCGATGGGCGACGGACGAGGAACAGTCGCTGATGGAGCGACACGAGTAGGTGGTGGTCGAATGTTCAACCCTCCTCTCACTGCTTGCTGATAAATAAAGTCCTGCATCCAAAATTATGAAGCTTCCAGATCAACAAGGTGCTTAGACAAATAAGGGATGCCCCGCTCCTGAGCTGGGCTGAACTGGCGGCTAGATTGCCCCTCATGCTTTACTGGAGGCCTCATTTGCTGCTGACTCTGATGCAGTGGCACTCCCACACTCCGCCTACCCATAGCGGAAGATTCACCCGGCTCTCCTTCATCTTCGTCTTCATCTCTACCCGCAGGCGCATCACCAGGCATGCTGACGATAAACTTCCGACTACCTTTTCTCACAATCACTCGCAGCAAATGACAACTCACCAGGTTGGCCCTAGAGATCATGGAAGGGGCAGTGACCTGCACCATAGGAGGTAGCTGGATCCAAACTCCCAAACTTTTAGCGATGCGGGTAATGTAGTAAGCACCCCCGATCGCGCCCGCGAGGCCATAAGTGGCTTCGTGGTGGAAGAAATAGGCCAGCATGTACCCCAGATGGATGGGGTACTGTTGCTGCATACTAAATAGGGAAATCAAATCCTGCCACCCCACCACATTCTTGCTCAGGGCCCTAGCGGTGAGTGAGTGACTAAGCAATGCTGCATAAACCTTAGAGCGGGGGAAACAATCTTTGTTGATTTGGCACGGCGGGCGACGTACTCCTCGTTCCCTCCGGTCAGAGAACAACAAGCGGAACGCAGAGTCACACCCTCTGGAAAATCATAGCATAACTCGGGGAAGTTAATCTGGGATGCCTCCGCCTCGGTATAGATGCTTGCATGAATGTCAAGCTCCGGCAATGTGACAGTGAAGACATTTCCCATCATCCGGAAGGAACAAGTGGGGAAATAGCGGTTGTCCGCTGTTGTGTCCCAAGTTAATGTGGAAAGGAACTCCAACGTCAGTTCCCGGTATCCAAGCTCGTCACACTCGAACCACTTGCTCCAAAAATCGAAGGAGTAGAGAATGATCACGACCTCTGCTATTGCACCGTCATCCCCAATTAAACGCAGCTCGTTCCAGTCAACATGCCGCTGAGAGAGGAATGGCTTGTCCTTCAAGGAATTATAGCATTGAGTATGCTCTGCCTTTAAGAAGGTTCCCATTCTCCCCAAGATCTGAGCAGGGGTTGCCGAAGCACGATCGGAGCATTGGTAGGCCTTTACTACATGGCGGCGTCCATGCTCCATTACAACACAATGAGGAAGCGAGATCTGAGATTGAGGGGGCCTATCGAAGGAGAGAGAGCCGGATCACCGGAGAGGAATCAGAACGGGATGAGCGTCGACAACGCATGCACAGCGGACCAAGCGAGAGATTAGGGTGCACGCACAGTGGATGGCCGACTAAAATTTAAAGAAACTGGGCCGGCGCACGACCAGTGGTCGTGCGCTGATTAGTAGTGCGCACGACCAGTGGTCGTGCGCAGTGAAATTTTTCACACGCCCGATTTTTCAGTCAATTTCACACTGCTGACCACGTGGTGCAACAGAGAGTTCATCACGCAGCTGGGCTACCACACCCATATATTTAAATACAAACATAAATTTAAAACAAAAGAAACACTACCCTAGATAACTATTGGGTTTATTGTCTCCCAACAGGACTTATTCAAAATCTGAGCATTTCCTAACTGATTGGCGAAAGAAACTTGAAATGCTCAGGCAGTGGTTCTTGGTCGCGTTGCGGTCGCGGGTACCGGAATAGAGACAGAACAGAAACCCCAATACCTGTATACATATACCTGTCGTGTGTATCAGGAATGGGCAGAAAGTAACTTGGGAAGCTCATCGGCTCCAACTCCACCTGCATCTGGTCACTATAAGTCCTAGGCCGCATTATAGGCCCTTACACTGATTGGACCGGTTCCACAATGTGGTCCTGCATGGAAGTAGACACGAGAGCGGGGTCAATAAATAAACTAGAAGAATAACATAAAGGAACCTCAATCTTGGGGATGGTCTCAGAGTCATCCCCCGTCGGTGGAATTGTGGGTGCTTCCACACTGCTGTCTAGGCTAATGCAATAATGTTCTAAAGCTGCATCTGCCTCGTCTGTGCCTCGGGCATCCTCACATGGGGTGAAGGTCACAACCTCAGCCACAGAGTCGTCCTCCTCGACTGGATCTAACAGAACGCTGGAAACGCTAATTTCCAAGTGCGAATCAACCTCAACAACACTGTCAGAAGAATAAAGAATGCTATGTAAAGAAGAAGGTGAAGGCACGAAGCTCGGTAGGACGTTGATCGCTGGCTCTTCACAACTAATAGATTCTATGTTAGGTGATGTATGCACTTCATGAGTATAAATATCCGTGTCGGAATGAGGATAAACACTTGTATCGGTGCACATACCTGGCATGCCTTCTCCATAACATAGAGATAACAATGGTGCATACCCCGATACGGAAGGGATGCTGCCCAAGGTTGAAGTGGAGACAATCCGAAGATCCGGCTCGTCATCCACTTCTAGCTCAGCTAGGTAAGCGGCGCAATCCTTCAATGCATGATCCCAGCTTCGACACAAAAGGCACTGCTTAGCCGGCTTCGGCGGTGCAACGGGTGCTGAAGCCAAATAGAAGTAGTGTGGCAATGGCTCCGCGTATCGGTAGCTAACCGGCTTATGTCTACGATATGTAGACTCCTGAATTTCCTGGCTACTATACTTCTGAGGGCATCTATCACTAGTATGAGAGATGTCTCCACAATGATGGCAACAGATATTGAAATTGGCCCACATTGCGGAGATTTCAAATATAAAGGATACAACTACTTTGCATAGATTCTGCGAATAAAACTAACAATTCCATCTGACGGAATAACAACACAAGAGAAAAGGGATCAAAACAAAACAAAATAATACAACTCTTATAACGAAATTCTCAGTCATCCGGAGTCGCTCTACAGTTGCACTCCCCGGCAACAGCGCCAAAAACTTGATGCGTGTAAATTGGCAGGCGCACCGATCGCACAAGTAATAAAATTTGAGAATAAATCCCCGAGTGTCGGTCTCTTGAGGAATACAATTAGCATAGAGCGGCAACAGTTCAAAAATATTGTTATGAGGGTTATACTTAGAAAAAGAGTAAAAAGAGGGCTTGAGTGATTGTGGTTGCTTGATCTAATAAACTAATTAAAGCTATGCGGGTCGAAGGCACCGCTTCGCAAGAAGAGGTGAGCGTATCGGCCGCTATACCGAACTTCGGTTGGGCGAGTGGCCGGAAAGCTAATGGGTGGAAGTGTTCTTGTGCGGAGTGCAATCGGGTGAAACAAGGGTATGGAGTGGATGTGGAGTGGGCGAGGCGCATTCACACACACAACTTACAAGCATAAGAAAACTACAAACATCCCATTAGATATAGAATAGAACATGTAGTTCATTACAATGTTATATCATTCCATACAACAGAGGAATGGGAAGAGGAGTAAACCAATAGACGGTGAAGATCCACCGCAGGTCGTGGCCGGAATAGCGAGTTGTCAATCTGCTTCCGGGCTCAGTCCGAGTAGGCTTCCGGTACCAACGAGCTGTCACCTCGAAGGCCTTTGAGTCTGTTCTCTAGGTTGTCTTCTTCTCCAACTCCGGTGGAAGGCTTGGAGTTGAGGTCGTCAATGGCCGAGAGCTTCGCCGGAGGGTTTGGAAAGCTTAGGAATAGCCGACTATGGACTCCCGATGAAGGTGGAGGTGATGGAGCAGCTGGAGAAGTAGAATGGCACTTCCCGCGCACTCCCCGATTGCAGAAAATGACGGGCGTTGACCTAAATCGCGGAGCAGGCCCTTAAATACGGAGGCAGCAAAAGCAGAGCGCACGATCAGTGGCGCACGACCAGTGGTCGTGCGCACTGTAGGTCGATGATCGTGCGCAATTTCCAATTAAACCTGCAACTTGGATATAAACATCAGCAGAAATGCGCACGATCAATGGCGCACGACCGGTGGTCGTGCACACAGAATCCACTGATCGTGCGATTGGCTAGGATAGATTTGCAGAAAGCAAGGGGTAAACGCGCACGAGCAGTGGCGCACGACCAGTGGTCGTGCGCACTACGACCAGTGCTCGTGCGATTACCCGGGCAGAATTAGGAAAAGGAGAATGTAATGCGCACGATCAGTGGTGCTCAACCAATGGTCGTGCGTAGTAAGTCCAGTGGTCGTGCGTAGTGTTCCTGTATCGTCAGGGTCTCCCGAGCGATTCTGGAGCACGCACATGAACCCTGCACCAGCAGAAGAGGCAGATAGGCCACCAAAAGTGCACACCACATTCTCAAGACACGGCTAAATAACAACAGAAACACAGAAGCAAATAAAGCACACAGAAACGGGCCTAAAGTGCACTTAATCATGAAATAGGCACGTAAGCAAATATAAGCAGTTATAGCTCTCAAGTGCAGTGCTATGATGATAAAACTGGCCCAGATGAGTCCAAAAATCAGTGTAATATTTGGACTCATCACATATCCCCTTCAACACTCCCTTCAAGGGGCGGCCCAGCACTTCCTGCCGCCACTCGAGCAAGGACGCGGATATTGGGCCAGGTAGCAAATCATACTCACCTTATGAAAGAGTGGAGGTTACACACAACAAACACCATTCACTGCAGGTTACCGCGAGATCTCGTCGAATGATGTCGACATCGACGAGGAGGAGTTCTCGCCCCCCATCGCCTGACTTAATCACCACATGTTGGATCTCGTGGCCAACCTTAGAGGGGGGGGGGTGAATAAGGTTGGCCATGAGATCCAACAAGTGGTATCAGAGTGAGGTTATTCCAAAAACGGTTTCACCACCGGGAATAATGGCCAACCTCGATCTCGAATCGACTAGTGGGGATGAAAAATTATACACTAAAAATTCGTTTGCACCACCTCTATTCATAGGATTGAACTATAATGAATGGAGAACACTGATGAAGAAATTACTTATATTATTAGACATAGAAGTTTGGAACATGACGTGTGTCAAGCCCCCGAATATCTTAAATAAGCACGAATGCTATTTGAATGCCAAAGCTATGAATGGTCTATTCTGTGGGCTTGGACAAGATATTGTCAAGCTTATCTATACGCTTCCAACTGCATACGGTATCTGGACGTTTCTTGAGCTAACATATAGTTCTCCCTCTATAGATAATGAATCCGATCAATTTCTCATGGATCCAAGTGAAGAACCAAATGGAGACCTTCTCTCAGAGGAAGACAGGGCAAACACATCAAGCGGAAGGGAAGATGAAAATATATCGTTGGACGAGGAAAACCAAGAGGAAGAAGACAAAGGAACCTTGTGTTCAAATCATGCCTTGTCCAAGAGCGATGTAAGAAAAACAAATTCCTTTCTTTTATGTAATTCTATTTCTACATTGAATATCCTAGATGCGGCTAAACATAGAATTAAGAAACTGAAAAGTATTAATTCAAAACTACCTTTAGAAAATAACCTTTTAAAAGCAAATGTTAATGTAGAATCTACCGCTGATGTGACTTGTCTTCCCAACTGCTCTTTAAATAAAATTTCTACACCTTGTATATATTGTAATGAATTAAAAGAAAAATATAAGGTTCTTGTACAAGAGCTTCATTTTACAAGAGAACAAAACGATAAATTATGTATAGAAAACTCATCATTGAAAAGTGACTGTGTTGAATGCAAAAATTATAAAGTTGAAATCGAAGAAATGAACGAGACATTCGATGAATTTAGGAGTAAGTATGAATCTCATATAGAATCTGTAGTGTCTACTCTTAAAAATAGCACAATCGCGTACAACAAAGCTAGACATAATATTAAAATTAAAAATAATCAATTAGTTACAAAAATCAACATGGAAATTATGTTTATAAGCTCACAACACACAACTTACAAGTTTCAATCAAAACCTAAAAGCATGTTGAATACATTCATATACCAACTAAGTCAATCAAAGGGAGTAAAAATGTCAAGCGCGTGTAAATGAAATTCCAAAGCAGAAGAATCATCGTCATTTGCAACCTCAAGTCACTCCCAGTTTAAAATCAAATGAATGTAAATTTCCTTCGAAGAATAACTACACTATGAGTCCTTATGTTAAGCAACATAATCATAACTTAGAGAACAATTTCAACATATTTAAGCCTTCAACGCAAAATTGCTCGACTAAAGTTCATCAAATAAGAAATCATGGAAATCTAAAAGGAAATTGGTAACAAAAAAATAACATTAAACCAAAGTATGAATGGAGGCCCATCACTCAAAATAACACACATATTCCACTTGAAAGGGCACGTCCATTATTATCTCCTCATGGTTTATCACACTATATTTGGGTACCCAAAGGAACCACAACACTTGGCTCATTTTGGACACCTAAATCTCTTCCATTAGTATCCACCAATTGCGTGAAGTAGAAACTAGTTAAACAAAAAGTACTCGATAATCTACTTCACGATATGCATTGTTCTTTTTTGTTTCGTTTTGTTATGTTTTGTTTTGTTTTTGCTTTTGGTTTTGTATTTTTTAAGCCAACATGTCATGGACACTTAAGAAATATTTTCGCTATATGACTTTCTCTTATTTAGATTAATGATAAATCAATCTAACTGAATAAATTGGAATAAAAGTCATATCATTGCTAATGTCTATAATTTAGCTTCTATAATCGTTTTATCACGCTGTCCTAGTATGCCTGCGATCATTCACCCAGTAAGTATGTCTAATAAAAGCGGGGGCATATGTGTGTGTGCTTTAGAAACGCTAACTTGTAAACTATGTCTTGTCCTTAACCGGGGAGGGTTTTAGTAGGTCCTTGTGTGGCGCTGAGGGGAAAGAGTGTTAAGTTGAGCGGGTTCTTCTGTGTACACATGGGATTAGCACCCCACCCTATGACATTTATGCAGCTCCTCATGCCCATCCGTCACTTAGTACGGGGCTAGGGTGTAGACATATAGATTAGGTATTTGATTGTTGGGCATACTTAGGATTCACATATCCAATGCATGAACATTATTTCACTTATCATGTACGTTATATTCATGCACAATATTCTATCATGCTATCTTGTGTTTGCATCATATATTTTTGAGCCTTCATGTTTTTAGAAAAACACAACTATTTTTTTCTATATATATAAAATAATTTAAAAGAACAAAAGTATATATCTCTTTATGTGTGTATTGCTTGGTATGATTATTTTTTTTAAAAAAAGAAAACTAAAAACTTAAAAAACAACAAAAACATGTTTATCTTGTTTTATTCACCTTGTTTATGTCGTGTAATAGTTTTTAAAAAATATTTGATACAAAAATTGTGGACCATAACACATACGTACAATGTTTGAGTTTAGACTTGTAATATATGTAAACATTATCCTCCGATCATTGTGGGCTGAATCTATAGGTGCTTACCTATTGAGTGCGACAAGATGACGTCGTGTGTGTTAACTATGCCTCTAGGTATGTGTGAGGACCTAGATAGGGGAATGACTTCACATGCTACGCACATCCTTAGTCAGTGCACTCAAGACGAAAAATGCTATGCGTACATGCTATAAATCATGACACTATATTCTAACGCGCTAGAAATACGTTGAATAATCAATGTTACAGTACACTTATGATTATACCAGGTGTGAAACTTTGGGCTAAAACTCTAGTACAAAAGTCGTATGTATACAAGTTAAAGTGTATCTATGTAGATGGATAGATTTCGATTGACTCGAAGCTCTGTGAATAAAAAATGATAACAAAAGTGATAGCTCTACGCTAACAAAATAAAAATATGTTTGCTATCACATCTCTTGTCACGGTCCACCCAAGCACTACTCACTCCTCCTGATAAGTCTTCATGAGCATTGTGAGGATGTGCACCTTGGTTAAAGAATCACTTCGATCTTGTGCATCGACTATATCTTTAGATTAGTGCCCCTAGTTCTTGCCCATGTATGACATCGAATGACATGTGAGGTGATTATTCATCTTATTTCTCTTATGTTAGGTTCCTAGCCGATCGAGATTCACATGGACAATATGCTATTTTTTCCCTTAGTGCTATCTCGCTTTCGATGCAACACGTACACATGTCATTGCCTTGTATAAAACTTCCGCGCATAAGAATTGGACTGCAACTACACTATCAGTCTCTTTAGCACAATACGTACTAGCACAGATTTACACTCATGACATTTTCAATTTTTGTCTCACTTGATTACTTCCTTACTCTTATAACATTGTAGACATACTCATTGTGTGCTTAGTTTAGTCTGTGCTGTCCAATTCATGATTAATCTGAAAATTGATCAAGATCCCAGATCTAGCGTAAAGAGATTCTGCATAGTCACCATGTATCGAAGTAGAGATATGTCTTCCATGAAGCTACCAGTGTGCACCAAAGAGAACTTTCCCATATGGAAAGAAAGAGAACGATTCTACATGGAAGCTGCAAATCCGAGAATTTTTCAGATCGTGGAAGAAGGACCACATATCCCAACACATGGCTCAACAATAAATCCAACAGTTATGATTCCCTAGAATATGATGGATCTCACTAAAGATAAGATTGCCCTAGTCTCCCTGGACAAGAAGGCGAAGATATAATTATGTGTGCAATGGATGACTCAATGCTTCAGAACTTATTCCACTACAAATCTGCCAAGGAGATTTGGGACTGCCTGGTTGTACTTATGGAAGGTACAGATGAAGTGCGAGATGATCACAGATCTCTATTGAATCAAGAATACGAAGCTTTCAAGCAAGCATCAAGTGATGCCATTGCAGATAGCTTCAAAAAATTCTTCAAGATCATCAGCGGACTCAGAAACTACGGTCCCGTATTCACTCATGGTGAACTAAACGACAAGTTCCTTAGATCCCTCACAAAGGACCGGGACACAAAGGTCGTCGCCATTAGAGAATTTGTAAAATTGCCGGAGATCGACCCTCAGAACTTGTTCGGCAAATTGCTCTCCTACGAACTCCAAATGAATACCCGGAAGAAGGAATAGCAAAGCAACAAAACTTATAGCCGAGACAAGACTATGGCCCTGAAGGCTAAAGGTTCAAGAAAGTCTAGAGTTGTGTAACCCATAAGAACACAAGCTCTAGGCGCTGAAGACTTTGAGCCTAGCATATCAGGCTACGAGCTATTTGCCGGAGAGCTCTCCCTCATCTTCAGACAGTTCAAGAAACTGCTTAGCAAAAGGAGGTAGATGAGAAATCCTTCATCCTCATCTGACTACAGGGGATCACATCATGACGGTGATCGTAACAAGAAAGGCTATAATAAGGAGGACATGTATAAGTCTAAACCCAACAAATAGTTTTCCTCTGACGTTGTTTGCTACTGTTGTAATAAGACAGGTCATATGATTGCGGAGTGTCCATATATGAAGAAGGATAGCTCCAGGAAGGACGAGAAGAGATCCTTCAAAGGGAAGAAGAAAGGAGAAAAGAGATTCATCGCCAAAAGTTGAAGACTCTCAGTGACAGTGAATCGACTGAGTCGAGCTCTGAGAATGAAGAAGCCTACTTCGGGCTTATGGCTCAATCTGACGAGCAAGTGGGCGACTCAGAGTATCGTGGGAAGGTAAACTCGCACACGATTCTCTCTGAATCTGAAACGTCCTCTAATGGCCATAATGGCTACTTTCATGAAGAGGATGATTCTGAGTTAGTGGCTCGGTATGAGGTCCTGTTGAAAGCTTTTGGCAAATGCTGTAAGGTAGTCAAAAAGCAGTCCAAAGAGATTGCCTCCCTCAAGGCAGTGGAAACAAATCTGAAGGAAGAAATTGAAAAATTGCTTCCACTCAGAGATGAAATCCACTCCCTGAAGGAGGACCTACAAGGCTCTACTAAGACACTAAGTCAGAAGGAGAAGTATCTCGATGATCTCGAAGAAAAGCTCTTAGTGGATAGGAAACTAGTTGAGAGCTACTCCAAGGCCAAGAATCTTCTGCCCATCATTGATGAGTTTTTCGCTCCGAAGAAGGGTACCGGTTTAGTCCACAAGGCTAAAAAAGGTAAGGCTGCCAAGAAAGCCAGTGCCAAAGAAAAAGGGAAGGCACCCCTGGGTCAGACCTCGTTTAAGAAGGTAATCTTCCCAACGAACAAGTTTGATCTGGAGTCATCTTATGGTCATCTGGCTAGGCCTACATATGTAGAGCACAAGAACGGATACCAGGGATGGACCCGTCCTCGTGACTTTGGTGCCAGCGTGTTCAAAGGACCTTATGAAGAAATTTAGATGAAGAATTATGGTCCATATGTTCATGGACATAACAATAAGAAGGCACCGAAAGCCAAACCCATTGTGCCTAAAGCAAAGGAGGTGCAGAAACCCTGTGTTTGATGTAATCGTGAGGCCTCCACTTCAAAGTACGATGCCCCTGCTAGACATAAGTTTCAAAAGGTAAAGCAGAAGTATCCGAGAAGGTACAACAGGTTCGACTGTTGGTGTTGCGACAAAGTTGGTAACTTTGGCGTAGATTGCTTGTACAACCACGCTAACTTTGTAACCCCACAGGTTAGCTATGCGAGACAGACCACTCGCAGAGTTAATGTTCCTAGTGGTGGTAAGATGACCAGGAACCAAGGACCAAAATATGTTTGGGTTCCTAAGGTAAAATGATTTATTTTTGCAGGTATGTCCAAAGGCCACGAAAAATCCTATCTGGTATTTGGATAGTGGATGCTCTCAGCACATGACCGAGACTAGAAGCCTTTTACTTGATTATGCCCCATTCAGCGACGGACCAAAACTCATCTTTGGAGGGTCAGACTGGAGAACTACTAAAGGGTATGGTATGATATCCAATAACATAGTCTCTTTCACAGATGTTGCTTATGTTGAAGGATTATGATGGTTAAAACTCGCGGCGCCCCGTGGGTTTATTTTTTTGAAAAGTGGATGGTTTATTTATTTGGGAGGATGGGGCGCATGGATTTATTATCTATAAAAAATTTGAAACCGAGTTTTAACGAAAGGAGGCAAGTGCACCTATTGCGTGTTGTACAGGACATTCCGGTGAGGAATATCAGGGTCGTATTGTTCTCGAGGACGGGTTGATTATTTCTACTCTTCCCTGGAGGGGACTTTTATTTTACTGAATATAACTTGTCGAGTTATTATTTATATATATAAAAAGAGAAAATAAAAGTAGAACAGGAGCCGATAAAGAAATAGTGCATCGGTATCAAATTGAATTTGAACTAAAATAACTTTAAATAAAAAGAGATCCTAAATTTCAAATTAATTAAGGCGGAGACTTGGCCGTGGAGGTTCCACAAAAATGAGCTCACCTATCTCTAAGACAATCACTCACCTGAACATTAAGACTATTCGACCGGGCTCTCGTCCGACGAAGGATTCCTCTTAATTCCCGCATTATGCTAAGAACACCGCTATTGGGTGGGGGAACCCAATCCAGTAGAATTTTGCGCCTCCTCTCTCGAGGGCTAGTGAGAAACTCCCTTTACCCAGGGGTGATCAGTCCACACGCACAGACACTCGGCTAGCTAGCGTCTGCACTACGGAAATAGAGCCCACACATCGATATGTGGTACTACGCGCCGTAAACCAGGAGTAAACGTTAAGTAATTTAATTAAGGAGAAAAACATGACCTTTAATTATTTAAAACGATTTTATCTGCCCCAATGCTCTTCGATACTGAGGGCTAAGAGCGGTTAGCCACTCATCAGAATGGGGACGGCTTGCGAAAAGAAAATTGTAGAATTAAAAGGTGCAAGTCCTACTCAAACGAGTAGGCGAGAAATGTAAAGCTGTAAAAGAAAGCAGTAAATGAAAGCTGTAAAGAAAGCAGTAAAAGTGCGAGTCCTACTCAAACGAGTAGGCGAGAAATGAAAGCAGTAAAATGACAAGTCCTACTGTTGGGTATTGTATCCACACTAACCCAGATTTGATGAAGTCACCCGTGAACTAAGATGAATTAAGTTGTATTTGATGCTTGATTTGAGTTATGTGTTTGCAGGATTCTAATGGGAAGTGTAGACCAATGTCAGTCTATAATAGGTCACCAAACACAGGACCATATAATATAATCCCTCATTGTGTGTTCCAAAGTGTTGACTCATGTGTAGCCTCTCTATTGGGATACACTTCATATTCAAGCTCTAGGACTATGTGAAAAGACTTGATGCTGGTCATCCCTCAGAAGAAGAAAAATTATGTCAAGAAAAGTTTCCTAAGTAAAGTACTCGAGTAGTTCTTTACGTACTCGAGTAAGTTACTGAATTCATACTCAGGTAATAATACTCTTACTCGAGTAGATAAGATGTATCTCGAGTAGTTACATCAACTACTCGAGTAGTTCCCTTTCTTCTCTCGAGTTTACAGGAATTCTCTTCTCAAAATTTTTCTAAGTTAAATACTCGAGTTGTACTATATAGTACTCGAGTAGTTCTATCTTCTGTCTCGAGTAATTAGACTCTGACTCTCATGTAGTTCTCACTTACTCGAGTAGTCTAAGTCACGTACTTGAGTAGTTCATCTACTACTCGAGTAGTCCAGTGTTTATACTCGAGTAATCCAGAATTCCATTCCAGAAAATTTCTCTAAGCGAGTAACTCGAGTAGTCATCTCCATATACTCGAGTAGTTCTTTTCATCTCGAGTAGTTCAACTTCTATACTCGAGTAGTCATGTTTTCCAGTTCCAGAAATTTTCTAAGTCTTTCTCTCGAGTAGTTTCTTATATACTCGAGTAGTTCATTATTATATACTCGAGTAGTAGTTCTTTTACTCTAGTAATATACTCCACCTCTCGTGTATGTACTCAAGTACTCGAGTAAGTCATTTTTGTTACTCGAGTAGCTGAGTCTTTCTCATTCTTATTTTACTCGAGTAGTTGACTTCATGTACTCGAGTAATGACCTCATTCCCTCTCGAGTAGTTTCTTTCTTATATACTCGAGTAATCATCATCTGCCTACTCGAGTAGTGTTGCATATACTCGAGTAGTCTGTTACATCTCGAGTATTTTACTTGACTTTTCCGAAAATTCTTTAAGTCCAGAATAACGGTCTTATTCATGAACTTTGACGTGATTGGTCCACGTGTTCTCTCATAATGACGTAATTATGGCTAATCTTCTCCTCTCCTATAAAAGGTCTTGTCTAAACCGACAAACCCTAAGTATCAGAAGTTTTTGCAGCCGGATATTCTCAAGTTTTCTGTCTCCTCTTCTCTCTCCAAGAAATGGAAACTCGCCGTTGCCGCCATCGCCGATTCCCGACCGGCTAGTGTTTTTTCTTTTGAGGATTCAGATCAAGAAGGCTCTCCAGATCGAGATTTGCTCAACTCCTTATTCTCTAATTAGATCGATTGTGAGAAGCCGATAAAGTTTAGATCCATTCTTGCCGAGATTTTCTTCACCATTTTGATAAAGCCGAAAAGTCTAGAAGAAGAAGATCCTGGCCGATTTCTTGCAGATCTGAACAAAGATTCATTGTTTGTATTTCTTTACAAATTTATTTCATTATTATAGGAGAAATTTTCTCCGAGTGTAAGAGTTTTTCAACTCTGAGAATGTAGGAAGTTTTGCCTTCCAAGTGTAGATCCGTTTTGTGGATCGAGTTTGTAGGAACATTGTTCCGAGGGTAGGATTATTTTTCAATCCGAGATAGTGGAGTAGCCGAGTCAAGTGTATTGCTAGATTGGTGAGGGAAAGTGGATGTACCCAAGTTGGAGAACCACTATAAATCTTGCCTTGCCTGTGTTTGATTGGTAGATTGTTCTGTACTTTGGTTTGAAATTTTTTATTCCGCAAAAAGACGCACAATTCACCTATTCACCCCCCTCTAGGTGATTTAGGTAGGCAACTATAGACTTTCAATTGGTATCAGAGCAGGTTGATCGTTAAAAGGTTAACACCTTGATTAGATCCTTCAATAGTTGTCTTTTGAGATCTACCAAAATGGACAAGGCTAAAGATTTTGCCAAGCTTCCTTTGTGCACCAAAAATAATTTCCCCATGTGGAAAGAGAGAATCAAGTTCTTCATGGAAGCTGTGGATCCAAGGATCTTCATGATAGTTGAAGAAGGTCCTTACATTCCCATGACCGTCTCCACTATAGATCCAACTAAGAAAGTCCCTAAGAAACTTATGGATCTAGATAATGATGAGATTGCACTTGTTTCATTGGACAAAAAAGCAAAAAATATTATAACAAGTGTAGTCGATGATTCAATGCTGCAAAACCTGATTCACTGCCAGTCTGCAAAGGAGATGTGACAGTCATTAATTACCTTGATGGAAGGTACAGAAGAAGTAAGGGATGATCGAAGATCCCTTCTTAATCAGAAGTATGAAGCTTTCCGATAAGGAAACAAAGATACCATTGCTGACACCTTTGAGAATTTCTTCAAGATAGTGAATGAGCTAAGGGTCTATGACAGAGTCTTCACTAATGGAGAATTAAATGATAAATTCTTGAGATCCCTGACTAAGGAATGAGATAACTGGCCGAGACAGATCCTCAGAATCTCTTCGGGAAGCTGATGTCATATGAGCTTCAACTCAACACTAGAAAGGCTGAAGAAGAGAAAAGCAGGTCTGGATTCAAAGAGAAGTCTGTTGCTTTAAAGGCAGACACCTCTAAGAAGACAAAGGTTGTTTCTCCTACTCCAGTACAAGAAGTTAGTGAAGAAGAAACCTCAGAGCCAAGCACCTCAGGGTTTGAACTATTAGAAGGAGAGTTCTTTCTACTCTCACGACAGTTCAAGAAATTCTTGAACAAGAAGAAGTAATGGAAAGGCAAGGATGCCTCCTATAGAAGATCATGACGTGATGGTGATCGGCAAAGAAAAGGCTCAAGCAACCATGACAGGTATAACTCTAAACAAAACAAACATGTTTCTACTGACATTATTTGTTATTGTTGTAATAAGCCAGGACACATCATCGCCGACTGCCCTCACAAGAAGAAGGAGGGTGGTAGAAGAGAGGAAAAGAAGTCCTCGTATAACAAGAAGAGGACAGAGAAGAGCTTGATGGCCAAAAAGGGCAAGACTCTTAGTGACTCTAAATCATCTGAGTCGAGTGAAGAAGAAGCCTATTTTGGACTCATGGCTCAAACAGACGATGAACAAGGGCCCCAGTTCACTGGGAAGGTAAACTCTCACACCCCTCTTTCAGATTCTGAAGTTTATAAACATGATTGTGAGGATAGCTCTTCTGATGATGAGTCAGAACTCATGGCCCAATATAAGGAGTTAATCATGGCTTACGACAAATGTCGCCGAGTCGTGAAAACTCAGGCTAAAGAGATAAAGTCTCTTAAAGCTGAAGAGATCATCTTGAGAGAGAAAGTCGCAAAGACTGACTCGCTCGAAGAGAACTTCAATAATGCTATTGAAGAATATAACAAAGCTCTTGAGCACCTTTATCTTAAAGAGAAAATCATCAAAGAGCTGGAAGCCCAACTTGCTGCTGAAAAGAAACTTATTGAAAGTTTCTCGAAGCCCAAGACAGTTCTTCCATTCGTTGCAGAATTCTCAACCAAGACCAAGGGTGCTGGACTAGGCCATGAAAGAACCTCCTAGTAAGTCTTCTAGGAGAAATAAGGCTCAACGAAAGAATAAGGCCGCCAAAAAGGCCTTAGCCAATGAGAAGGGGAAAGTCCCTCAAGATCAGACCACGTTCAAAAAGGTTATATTTCCTTCAAATGAGTTTGATTTTGACTCATCCTACGGGCACTTTGCTAGGCCTACCTATGTTAGAGTGAATGTCCTGTTATCAAAGGATGGACTCGACCCAAAAACTTTGGCGAAATTGTCTTTAAGGCACCTTATGAAGAAGTCATTCTTCAGAGCAATGGCCCTTTCAATCATGGCCATAACTTCAAGAAGGCACCAAAGGCAAAGCCTGTTGTAGAAAAGCCAGTGAAGGAGAAGAAAACATGTGATTGTTATTGATGCACGAAAACGGACAGGGAGTCGGGCACCACCAGCTAACGGTTCGAACACCGGGGAATAGGGGAGGAAAGGAGGAGACTGTCGACCAATCGGTTACTAGCGGTCGCGGCTAAAGGACCGGAAAAGGGGGCCGCTGACAGCGGTAACAGCAGAGTTCGCCCGCCGCGGCTTAAATGCCACTCTCGCGGCGGGCTTTCCTTTACTTAAAATAAGAAACAGTTACAAGAAGTAAAAGAGGAAGCCAGCCGGACTACAAGCCGCAATACACTAGACTTGAGACCGCAGCTCTTAACAGGCGAGCTCCTGGATCCCAGTCAGCGTGTCTTGGGGAGTGCACCACCCCCTATTTATAGGCTCGGGGGCCTGCCCAAACGGGCAGGGCTAAAATTACCGGCTGCCCGGGGTACAAGAGAACCGGGCAGAGGTGAGGGGAAGCAAAAGAGAAAGAAACAAGAAAGGAGGGAAGCCGCGCGGCCTGACAGATTCCTCCTGGCGAGCTGACGGCTGGGTCCTTAGGCCTTGTCGCTGAGCAGGGTCGGCGTTGGCAGCGGCCTGACATGGAGACCGCCCGACTTGGGAGGCTTGGCGGCTTGAGTAGGTAGGCCGCCCGGTCTGGAAAGCTGCGCGGGCTGGTCGCGGATTCCGGGCTTATCATAATCCCCGCACATTTTTAAGTTTCCAAAAAACTTCGAAAATGTATAACTAAGCCGGAGACCGCGACTGCTTCATCGTCGTCTATAAAATCCCCTGACCCTTGACATTCTTCAGGATTCCTGCCAAGCCACGGGTCGCTACTCGCCACTTGCGGTCAGAATTTTGCAAGCCGACGCGATTTCTCTAGCGATGGATGTGATGTCATCAATGTTAGCCCGCAACAAGAAACCGCCAGAAACGAAGCAGAGTCGGAGCCAGAACTCGGGTGATTCTGCCCGTCAGATTGCCAAGAAGATTGGGAAGCCGGAGATATCAGCGGCTTCTGGACCTGAAAAGAGGCCGACAGAGATCGTCGGCGGACCATCGCAGGCCGCAGTAGATCCCATAGCGGTTTCGAAGGCTGCACCACCACAAACCGGAATTGCCAAATCCTTCGACCTGACTTTCTCTCCATCAGGAGAACCACTCCTAAAAATCGGTGGGACGGAGGAGAAGAGTGTTGAATCTGGGAAACCGTCCGAATTGCAGGACAAGGTCGACATAATCGTTGTGGATGACAACGAGCCGGAGAAGGCGCGGGAACCCGAGCGGACTTTGGTTGAACAGCGCAAGCGGACTGAAAAGGTGTTCGGCTCCCTGAAACGGCGGAAAGAAAGGAGCGAAACCCTTGAAGAAAGGATGAAGAGGAAGATGAGGAAGTTGCACGCCAGAAATCGGAATATTTCCGAAAAGACCGGAGCGGACAGTCTGCAACACAGGCTGCACGAGAAGGAGGTATCCGAGAACCCGCCCACACCGGATTACAAGCCGAGCGAACTGGAGGGTA
The DNA here is from genome assembly GCA_039583875.1 of Platanthera guangdongensis. Taxonomy (NCBI): domain Eukaryota; kingdom Viridiplantae; phylum Streptophyta; class Magnoliopsida; order Asparagales; family Orchidaceae; genus Platanthera; species Platanthera guangdongensis. The sequence continues at coordinate 38,886,321 of CM077165.1, read as the reverse complement.
CACCTGCAGTTAGCGATTCGCTGAGCGAGCTCCTGAAGGGAATGGAGACTCTCCAGCTGCAAGACACGCTATTGTCGACACCAGCGGCCTCTGAGGAGGTTGACCGCCCCGACATCCAAGTTATTGGGGAGAAGCCTGGCGAACCGGCTTCCGCGGCTTCTGAAGGAGCCGAGAAACTGAAGCTTCGCGAGAAGATGGAGGAGATGAAGAAGCTGATCGCCGATAAGCCGGTGGTGACCGCACTTCCATTGCTGCAAGGTAAACACCGGGACGTTAGGCGAATTATTAAATTCTACAAGTCGCGGTCAAGGAAGAAGGGGGCGAATATTATATTAAATCCGCCGGCCAGCTTTTTCCCGACCACGGCTCAACTGAAAAGCCGAGCTAAGGAAACCGAGCGGCTATGGAAAGAAAAGCTGAAGAGGATAGATCCTGAGCGGCTCAGGCGGCCAGTGATTAAAATCCATACCGCGGCCTCTGGAGGAGATAAACATCAAACCGGCGGTCTTATCCTACCGATTTTCTTGCTAGAATGTCGCAACAATCCGGCTGAACCTGACTGCGGTCTTTCTTCTGCAGGTGTACCGGAGACCGCGATGAAACCGGGCGACTTGACCACATTTATATCTATGCTGCCTCCACCAAGTGTTCGCTAGAAGGAGATGGCCGACTTCCAGAATGAGGTTGGCACGCTGCAGGCGGCTTTGGACGCGGCCACCGAAACCCTGCGGATTAAAGACGAACAGCAGCGGGTTGCCCAGGAGGCCGCGGAAAAAAGGATCCAAGAGTTGCAAACCACCCTGGAGCAAGAGACCACAAGGTTGCAAACTGTGCTTGAGCAGGAGACCGCGAGGCTGAAGACTGCGATGGAACAAGAGACTGCCAGGCTCCAGACCGCGAGGAAGGAAGAGACCGCCAGGCTCCAGACCGCGATGGAAACCGCTGAGGCGAAGATTGCTGAGATGCAGGTCGCCTTGGAGCAGGAAAGGGCGGAGAAGTACTTGCTGATGGTCACGCAGCTGGAAGGAGACAGAGAAGAGATCCCACATGCTGAAGGCGGCGAGAACCAAGACCTGCCGGCGGAGACCGGCGGAGAACAGCGGCCTGCACTACCAACTCCTGCAGAGTTGCCGGGCACTAGCCGCCCGGCCTCTGGCGAGAGTTCGCATCCGCCGGTGGCCGCGGCGCCTAACCAGGTCGCAGTTCCAAGCGGTCTGGGGGTTCAGGCGATCCCCATGATACCGTTTGCGAGGGTAGAGCGCGACACTGCGCGAGTTCATCGGTCTCTGCATGCGCTTCACAATCTGGTTAGCCAGGTGTATGTTGCGATTGTGCAGACCGGTGAACAGGTCGCGCACATAGGAAGAGACAGGCCGAAAGACGACAAACGATCCTGAGCGACTTGAGAGAACTAAGCCGCGCGGACATTCGTATATTATGTTGTAATATATATTTTTTCTCTGGATGTTGAACAATTTGATTGCTGTAAACTGTTGTATTCTATTATGATGCGAACTGAATGCGGCTTGAATTTATAATCCACATGTCTGCTGCTTTGTTCTGAAAAATTTAAAGTTTTGGATAGTAGCCGCGCGGTCTGGCGAACAGAGCGCCGGCTTGAATACTTGATATCCACATGATTCGCCATAGAATTTTTCTAAGTGCAGGGAAATAGCCGTGCGGACTGACGGATTAAACGGCGGCTTGGTCATTAAGCTGATCTGCACTTCGAGCGGACTTAGGCCGCGCGGCGTGACGACTAGCCGCGATTTGACGTTGGGCACTGTAGCTTCACGGATTTTCTATAAATAGAGCAGACCCCGTAGATTTTATCACAAATCAAGAAGGATGCGGGCTAAGTCCAAGTCGTTGCGGTCTGACAAGGCCACTGCGGTTAGGACAGACGCGGCCTCCGCTTTCCACTCAGCTGACCATAAAGAATGCCGGCTTACAAAAGCCGAGCTGGATGACTTTGTCGAGAAACACATGCAAGGAAGTCCGCTGATCGCGCGGCTTCCCCGACAGGATGAGCGGATCAACTCCTCCAATGCAAATCAGATCGTGGTCCCCATCGACCACTTTGACTGCGGCTTCAGCTTCCCGGTCATGCTGGAGGCCGTAGCGGTCTTCGACCACTACGGAGTTGTGCCCGGAAAACTTCCCCCAAACTCGATAGCCGCCATATATAGCTTCATCTCCTATCTGAGGTCGGAAAGAGTCCGCTTCTCTATGAGGCTCTTCTGAGAGTGCTTTTCGGTGCGGTCTATCCCGGACTCCGGGACAAAGATCTTCCGGGGGCACCTCTACTTCGGCTGCAGAGGGATGAAGATAGTCAACTTGGCCAACAAGATCGCGAACTGGCCGGAGTGGTTTCTCATCTTCGAGGGAAACCTGGGGTTGCTGCCAGTCGACCCCCAAATCCGCGAAGAGGCCGCCTTTGGCAGCAGCGGCTTGGACGGCGTCGAGAAGGAGATCTACAACTTCTTCAAAGGCGAGCGTCTTGATGTAAACCACTACATCCTACTGTTGCCGTCGCTAGTGGGAATAGAGGCGGAAGACAGTAAGATCCAAGCCGGCCGACCTGATATCTTAGCCGCACGGACTGGAAACTAACTTTGCCTTTTATCTTTGCAGCTGCTGTGGCGGTCCCGCTGAACAAGCCGCAAACTCCTGGCGGCCTGACTCTCACTCAAAGAGAGAAGAGGGCGAGGCGTGCCAAGCCGGCCCGGGTTGTGGAGGAGGAGGAGTCGGCCTCCTCTGGAGAGTTTATGCTGCAAGGAACGGGCAGCGGCCTGAAAGACGTCCACGGCGATCCGGCCTTGCGGTGGAGTCCGGACGGCAAGTCAGTGACGATCTCCACCGCCCTCCCCTACTGGGGGGAAGAAGAAGTAAGCCGCCATGCGAGCGCGGTTGGCGGCGCGCTGTATGGCAAGCGCAACTTGAGGGCTATGCGACGAGTTCCTCCAGACGACCTGCCGCGGCTAGCCGCGCAAGTCGGCGCGAGGAGCTTCGTGGCAAGTCACTTCATGGGCCTTGCCTACAAGCAGCTGATGAAGGAGAACAGCGGCCTGAAGACACAGTTAGGCGAACAACAAGAAGAGAACAAGCGGCTTAAGGAAAAGGAGGCGGTAAGTCATTACCAATACTCGTGCGGTTAGCATTATGTAACCGCACGACCTTACCTTTACTTTTGCTTTGCAGGAAATGTATAACCCGGCCAATCCCATCTTCCAAGACCAAGTCTTCCCCCAACTCGTCCAAGGGATTGATGGAGCGCTTAACCGCCTCCGAGACCTTGGCGGCTTGGCCACCGGCTTCACCGACTTTACATGTGCCGACATCTACCCCTCCCTGAAAGAGCAGGTGGCCGACGTCTACAGGTCGATCAAGGGCAAGGGCAAGGTCGGGGAAGAAGTCGGCGAGGTGGTGGGAGACGCCGTGGAAGAGGTCGGCCAGGGAAGCCGGAGTGCGCGCACATCGCCTGAGTCCGGCGGCCAAGAATCGGAGACCGCGCGGCCAGACTCGACAACTTCTGGTGGTTCAGCGAGCTCCGCAACTAGCAGCGGGTACTCTCTATCATCCGTCGACATTGGTGATGACAGTGATTTGGATTCTCCTGCGACTAAGAAGCTCAAACCGGACGATTAGAAAATCTATAACTTGTTTTTTTATTTTGAACTTTTGGATATCGGCGGTATTGTTTTTGTAACCGCGCGATTACTATTTTGTAATACTTAATGAAATAGAAATGAAGGCAATTTTACCTTTCTTTTTGTTACATCTCACTTTTCTTACTTGACTAAGTCCGCGCGGTCTCAGTTTAGCTTCCGATTTTAAAATATAAGTATGTAAACCGGTTGAGTTTGTGCTGCGACTTCAACAAAGCTATCCGCAAGAGAGAGATATTTTCCTGCGGTTTATACCGGAGTGCACGTCGACGATAAGCCGAGCGGCTAATAACTTAAACCGCAATTTTCCTTGATGAATTATTCAACGTTATCTGCTGGAAGAGCTGAATTGCCGCGGCTTGCTCATACATAAACCATGATCGCTAAGCCGCACGGCCACCTGTCGTAGTCGGCAGACATCCATAACATTGAAATATTAGATTGCGGCTAGGGCGAACTCTGAAATGAATTGCCCATTTGATTAAAGGAACAGGAATAGAGAAACAAGCTTCGGCTTCCGATAATACAGGCCGATATAGGCATATGGAAGCCGGGAATTTTTGTGACGATAGTTCGCTGATTAGCTAATATAATTAATACCATAAGTCGGCAGATCAAAGCCAGGAATTAAGTGCCAGACGCAGGTCGGGCGACTTCCTTTCTATATGAATAACAAACCGGCAATTGATATATTTGAGCCAAATAAGATACTGAATAGCGGATAGGCGGACGTAAGTCGGCCGAGTTCCCAAATATATTAATGATAATCCGGCAGGTAGGAACATGAAAGTTAAAAAACTTAAGCCGGAATATGAAACCGGGCGGCTTGTGTAATTAATTATACAACCTGCACAGGCCGCTTAATAAAGCCGCGAGATTGCGGATAGGCGCGTGTTGTCCTGCAAAAATAGGTGAAGACATGCACTTATGTGTCAATGTGGGCAGGTGCGTGCGGCATTGCTTTCCACACAAAGAACACATAAGCAGGATCGAAATTCTTAAAATCCATGACCGATGTCAAGCGGGACAAGTACGCAACGTCTGCGACTGAAGTCAAGCAGGACAAGTACGCAATGTCTGCGACGAAGGTCAAGCGGGACAAGTACGTAATGCCTGTCTGTGACTGAAGTCATGCGTGACGGGTACGCAATGTCTGCGACTGAAGGCCAAGCGGAAAACCCTACACATCTGCGACTGAAGTCAAGCGGGATGTGGAGGGCTTAAGAATTCGAAAGGGGCTCTTGCCCCTACATGCATGCATATTGGCATAAAGAGTAAAGCTAAAAATAAGCTTCAAATGAAAAAGTAATATTTGCATGATGTTAAGGAAGTGACAAAGGATATATATCTGTAGTTTTATCATGCCTCATTAATACCGATTGTGAAGGAGATGTTATGTACTATTCTGAACATAAGCACTTTTCTTTATAGAAAGAAAGAGGAATCACTGCTTGAATTATTGAGCAAGAAATGGAAGATTGCCTTAGAGAGTTACTAAATAACATATCCTTGCAGCTTTCCAGCTCTTACAAGTTGATTAGCCAATTCCCTGAGAGCTATGCAATCTTCTGCTAGATGACCAATATCTTTATGATACTTGCAAAAAAGTTGCTCGTGCCGATACTTGATTTTGGATTTCATACGCCGAGGCTTCTTGAACTCAGGCATTCCCTGAATGATTATCAAAAGATCTTCCATAGGAATTTTGAACTTAACATACTTACCTGAACCTTTTTCATACTTTGGAGTTTTATCCTGGAGAATATAAGGAGACTTGCAATATTCAACTTGCAAAACATCTTGTGAGGAAATAGATTGCTGTTGACCAGAAGTCCCTTGAGATTGTTTAGCCATTTGATTCAGAAACGAAACATAACCTTTATTTGCCTCTTCGCCCATTATGAATGTATTAACTATATCAATAAGATCTCCGTAGCTTTTGGGATATTTTGTGGTGAGCTTGAATTTCAATGGGCCTTCTTGAAGTGCATTTATGAAAGCATACAAGTAATAGTCTTGATGGGCGCTACAAATATCTAAAACTTCCTTTTGAAACCGATCAACAAAATCTGGATTAGACTCGTCAATTCCTTGCTTGATTCAGAAGAGAGCTCCAACGTCTCTTTTCCGCTTCCTGTAAATAGCGAATCTAGAAAAAAAATGACTTCGAAGATCCTTAAAGCTGGTTACTGATCGAGGTGGGAGGCTATAAAACCATTCTCTTGCAACATTGCCAAAAGATATAACGAAGAGTTTGCATTTTACTCCATTTGACACTTTTCTCAGTGAAATAGCTGATTCAAAAGCTTGCAAGTGAGAAAACGGATCATCACACCCAGAATACTCCGGGAGACGTGGTACTCTGAAGTCATCGGAGACAGTATCCCACTGAATTCAATTAATGAATGGAGAAGGGGTCTCTTCTTCTTCCTCACAATGAGGTTCATTTGCAACAGATTCTAGGCCACACTCAACACTGTTTGCAAAAATTTCTTCATGAGTGTCCACAAACTCACTATCCAAATACGAGCAATCCTGCACTTCTGAGAGATCTGTAGTCACTGAGATGCGGCTCGATTTACCATGACCCTTTGCAGGATTCATCCTGAAAAGAGAGAAATAGCCGAACTTTTTCAAGAGACCGCAGAACAGCGGCGGCTTAACGTGGCGGCTAGACGATACTGCAAACCGATAAGAAGACCGGCTGAAAAGAGAGCGGATAGAATGCCAAGTTCCACAGTGTGGGACGCGGGCTGAAAACCTTAGCCGGCGAAGTCGCGACTTGCTCGACAGGCCGCCGAACCCTAGAGGATAGAGCGGTCTAATTAGCTAGACCGCTGATTTCATCGATTAGTCGAGATCTGAAGGTCGCGTGTTAACTGTTGATGCACGAAAACGGACAGGGAGTCGGGCACCACCAGCTAACGGTTCGAACACCGGGGAATAGGGAGGAAAGGAGGAGACTGTCGACCAATCGGTTACTAGCGGTCGCGGCTAAAGGACCGAAAAAGGGGGCCGCTGGCAGCGGCAACAGCAGAGTTCGCCCGCCGCGGCTTAAATGCCACTCTCGCGGCGGGCTTTCCTTTACTTAAAATAAGAAACAGTTACAAGAAGTAAAAGAGGAAGCCGACCGGAGTACAAGCCGCAATACACTAGACTTGAGACCGCAGCTCTTAACAGGCGAGCTCCTGGATCCCAGTCAGCGTGTCTTGGGGAGTGCACCCACCCCCTATTTATAGGCTCGGGGCCTGCCCAAACGGGCAAGGGCTAAAATTACCGGCTGCCCGGGGTATAGGAGAACCAGGCAGAGGTGAGGGGAAGCAAAAGAGAAAGAAACAAGAAAGGAGGGAAGTCGCGCGGCCTGGCGGATTCCTCCTGGCGAGCTGACGGCTGGGTCCTTGGGCCTTGTCGCTGAGCAGGGTCGGTGTTGGCAGCGGCCTGACATGGAGACTGCCCGGCTTGGGAGGCTTGGCGGCTTGAGTAGGCAGGCCGCCCGGTCTGGAAAGCTGCGCGGGCAGGTCGCGGATTCCGGGCTTATCAATTGTCATCATCATGAAGCTTCTTCCTCCAGGAATGCTGCCCCTGCTAGATCTCATTTCCAAAAGGCCAAGCAGGAGAACATAAGGCGAAGATACAACAGATTTGACTGTTGGTGTTGTGGCAGAATTGACCACTTTGCCATTGATTGCTGGTTTAATCCCAGAAATACTGCAACCCCATATGTTGGCAATATGAGGAAGACCACTCCTAATGCTAATATTCGTAGGGGGAGTGTTCTAACCCGAGACCAAGGACCCAAACGTATTTGGGTTTCTAAGGCAAACTGATTGTGATTGCAGGTATGTCCAAAGGCCACCAAAACACCAATCTGGTATTTGGACAGTGGATGCTCTCGGCATAAGACCGGGACAAGAAGCCTAATTCAGAACTTTACTCGAGTCGTGAACGGACCGAAGGTCATCTTTGGAGGTTCAGACCATGGAATCACTAAAGGCTACGGTATGATAACTAACGGTAATGTATCCTTCTCAAATGTGGCTTACGTTGAAGGGTTGGAACATAACCTTATAAGCATAAGCCAACTCTACGATAAAGGATACATAGTTGAGTTTCACGTTGATAAGTGCTTGATAAAATCTGTTGACAATATGGAAACGATTCTATCCGGCAGTCGAAGCAGAAACATTTTCTATTTAAATTTCATTTGTATAGATTCTTCGACACCAGTGTGCCTTTTAGCAAAAGATAGTGCGTCTCTTGGTGACCAATGACACAAGAGACTAGCACATATTAATTTCAAGACTATTAATAAATTATTTTCAATGAACTTAGTACGTGATGCCCCAAATGTCAAGTACGTCAAAGATAGATCTTGTCATGCATGTGTAAAAGGCAAGCAAACAGGGGCTACCTTTAAAAGCGTTATTGGCAAGGATTCTAATAGATGTCTTTATCTACTGCATATGGACTTGTTTGGTCCACTGCAAATTAGAAGTTTGAGAGGTAAGGATTATACGTTGGTAATTGTTAATGATTACTCACGCTTTGCATGGGTGTTCTTTCTGAAACACAAGTCAGATACCTTCGACATCTTTACTAATTTTGTAACACAAGTTCAGAACGAGTGCAACTGCTCCATAATCAAAATCAGAAGTAACAATAGAACAGAGTTCAAGTCTGGGGCCATGACAGAATTTTGTGAAAGCTTAGGTATCTTTCATGAGTTTTCCTCTCCTCGTACTCCACAACAGAACAGAGTGGCCGAGAGAAGGAATAGAACGCTTATAGAGGCCTGCAGGACCATGTTGAGTGATGCTTCACTTCCAGAGTACTTTTGGGCTGAAGCCGTCAACACTGCATGCCACGTGCAAAATCGAGCCCTCATAAATAGAAACCACGATAAGACACCTTACGAACTTCTGAAGGGCAGGAAACCAACAGTATCATATTTTAGAATTTTTGGCTGTAAATGCTTTGTGCTCAACAATGACAAGTATCATACTACTAAGTTTAGCGAAAAGAGTTTTGAAGGTATTTTTGTAGGTTATAGTAGCCATAGTAAGGCATATATGATTTTTAATAGAAAAACCCTGGTGGTAGAAGAATCGATACATGTTGTATTTGATGAGACGAGCTTGCTGCAAAGAAACTCCTCTAGTATGCTTATTGAAGATGCAGGTGCAAAGCTGAAAGAAATTAGCTTGGATGGACCGTCCGAAGATAAAGGTGAAAAGTTCATCAAGATCACAACTCCAACCCCTATTGGAGAGGCTGATGATCAAGATGAAGAAGTCATCCAAGATGAATAAGTCACTCCAGTGATAGAAGACAATCCAGATGCTAGGACTCTAGAGCTCAGACATCTGAAGGATCACCCCATGGACTAGATCATAGGAGATCCCCAGGATGGTGTCAGAACTCATAGAGGTACAACTAATGAGAATCTATATTTAAGTTTTCTCTCGTAGGTTGAACCAAAGAAGTTTGAGGAAGCAAACTCAGACGCATCGTGGATAATGGCGATGGAAGAAGAACTAAACCAGTTCAAGTGCTGTAAAGTATGGAAACTCGTTCCATGACCCAAAGGTAAGAACGTCATTGGAACAAAATGGGTCTACAGGAACAAGATGGACGAGAATGGAATGATTGTAAAGAACAAGGCCAGACTTGTCGCAAAAGGCTATCGTCAAGAAAAAGGAATCGACTTCGACCAAAAATACGCTCCAGTGGCGAGGCTGGAGGCAATAAGGTTATTCCTAGCATATGCTGCACTCAAAGGCTTCACTGTCGACCAGATGGATGTGAAGTCTGCCTTCCTTAATGGTGACATAAAGGAAGAGGTGTATGTGGAACAACCTCCAAATTTCGTTGATTCTAACTTTCCTGATTATGTTTACCTACTGCATAAAGCATTATATGGTCTAAAACAAGCTCCTCGAGCTTGGTATGAGACATTGTCTAGCTTTCTACTTGAGAACAAGTTCACAAGGGGAAAGGTAGACAAGACATTATTTCTTAGGTAAATTAAAGGCAAGATTTTGCTAGTGCAAATCTATGTCGACGACATTATTTTTGGCTCTACGGATGACAACCTCTGCAAGAAGTTTTCAAAACTTATGCAATGGAAGTTTGAAATGAGCAGTATGGGTGAGCTGAAGTATTTCTTAGGACTTCAAGTGAAACAGTCTGAAAATGGAATTTTCATCTCACAGACCAAGTTCACCAAAGAGCTAATTAAGAAATTTGGAATGGAGAATGCAACCTCGATGAGGACTCCAATGGGTTTAATAATGTCTCTGGACAAGGATGAAAAAGGGAAATCTTTTGATGAAACCAAGTACAGAAGCATTATTGGATCCTTGCTCTACCTCACTGCAAGTAGACCTGACATAGTGATCTCAACATGTGCCTGTGCTAGATTTCAGGTGAACTCTAAGGAATCTCACTACACTGTTACAAAGCGGATTTTGAGATACCTTAAAGGTACACCAAATCTTGGCTTATGGTACCTAAGAAGTAATGATAATGAACTAATAGGTTTTTCAGATATAGATTTTGCAGGGATCAAAGACGACAGGAAAAGCACTTCAGGGACATGTATATTATTTGGAAGAAGACCTATCTCCTGGAGTACCAAGAAGCAGAACTGTGTAGCAGTTTCAATGGCTGAATCAGAGTACATCTCTGCAGGCAGTTGCTGTGCACAGTTACTTTGGATAAAGAATCAGTTTGAGGACTACAACATGAAGTTTGAAAAGATTCCATTGTTTTGAGACTCTTCCAGCGCAATTGCAATAGCCAATAACCCAGTCTCGCACAGCCGGACAAAGCATATAGAGCTAAGGTATCACTTCATCCGGGAGCATGTGGAGCATGGGGACATAGACCTTCAATATGTCCCTATAGATAGGCAAATTGCAGACATTTTCATGAAGCCGCTGGACGAGACCAAGTTCTCGTTCTTCAAAACAGAACTTGGGATGCTCAAAAAAGAAGACTAGAAGAAGCTGGACTTTCATGTAGGCTCAAAGCTCAAAGGTTAGTCAAATATTGGAATTTTCAAAAGTTTAAGTTTTTGATTCAAGTAAGTAACAACCTACTCGAGTAAGTATATGACCTACTCGAGTAGTAGAATGACATACTCGAGTAGTATACTTGACCTACTCGAGTAGCAGACTGACATACTCGAGTAGTCAACTTCACATACTCGAGTACCTCACTCATCTACTCGAGTACCTCACTCACCTACTCGAGTACTTCTGTTTACCTACTCGAGTAACTCCTGATTCATCTACTCGTGTATGTGCCGAGTCGTGTTTTTTTTTTCAAATTTTCTTATGCGCAAACCAAGGCTTATGCCGCCTCTTCTATGGGTTCCTTCAGTCATTTTCAAATAAATAGACCTAAACCTAGGGTTATATAAATAAGAAAATCCGGAAATTTCCCTGCACGAAATCATTTCCGCTCTCTCGAGTACCCGTCTGCCTCTTCCCCTTCCTCAATTAGTTGCAGAGCCACGCGCCTTTCTTCACCCCGTCGACATTCTCTAGGGTTTCTGAATCTCTCGAATTCCTAAATCATGGCCGCCGTCTCTAAGATTGGTGTGGGATCAGAATTAGTCGCCGCCGGGATTGTAGAGTTCTCTAACGACTTTCATCATCTCATGATTCTCCTCGACACCGCCGGATTAACTTTCAACCTTCAAGAACCATGTCGCATTCTCTTCCCAGATGTAGCAGAATTCTTCAGGAATGTAAAGGTCAAGCGCCATGACACAATATTAAAGTCTTCAGTTAAAGGTATCAAGATCAAATTAACCCAGAATTCTGTTTCTCAATTACTTCGGCTGCCAGTTCTGGATGCAGATGAATTTTTGGGTAATGAAGAATATTCCAGAACTTGCTTGTTCTGTGGAATTTCTGCTGATGCAAAGTATATCAGAAGAGCTGACATGAATGCAGAAGGTAAACTGCTAGTGGATATAATAGGGAAAATTCTGTTATGTAAAACCAACTCCATCAGAGATATCCCTTTATACTTCTTTGAATTGATGTAAGCAATTGTCTGTAGAAAAGCCTTTCAGTTTGGCTTGTTGATTTTGAATAAAATAAAAGACAACATCAAATCCCCCAACTATGAAGGATTATTTCCTTACTCCTTCATGAGATAAACCCTAACACCTTCAACTTCTCCAAAGGGAGCATCCTTCATCACATGAAGAAGGTCTCCATCTCCTCAATTCAAAGATGGGAGCTTAAATTATAAAATCCCTCTCAGGCTGCCAAAGTTACTGAAGCTATAGACACAGAGGATAAGACTCCATCTCCTTCTCCATCTCAGGTCCCCAGCTCCTCTGGTGTACCTATTGAGGGGGAGCCTGCTCCTACTATTCAAGCCAGGATGACAACTCCTCTAGCACCTACTCGTCCTCCACCTACTCCTCCACTAGTCACTCCAGATGATATCCTCACAGATCAACAAGTTCAAGAAGCACTATTATCTACTGATGCTTCCATCAATGAGATGATAGAGAAACTAACTGCAGATGAACCACCTCCTCCTCTTTTTATAAATGCTCCAGTCACTGACATTCCCAAGGACACAACTCCTGTGCAGTCTCCAGCAAAATCTCCAGTGCAGTCTCCAGCAAGGTCTCCAGACACTTCTCCAACAAGAACTCCAGCAAAGTCTCCTGATGCTCAACAAGGACAACAAGAAACAATTCTCATTTCTGATGAGCTCTCACCTGAGCCAGCTGAAGCTCCTCTCAAGAATTTGGATTTCTCTCTCCCTCAGATAATGGATGAAGGGGATGCCATGTTACCCACTACAAGAGCTCAGAGCTCTGTTACCATCACAGAAATAGCTCCATGGGTAGCTCCTCCTATTCCTTCTACTCTATCTACTTCTGCTCCTCCTGCTGCTATAACTCCTGCCTCCTCAGATTTGATGACTCAGATTGTACTTCTCCTTCAAAAACAGAAATCTTACTTTGATACTTGTATAAAGACTATCACTGATAAGGTAACGGCTCTAGAAACTGAGATGAGCAGAGGATTTGCTGAGATCCAACATAATACTGATCAGCTCAGACATCTGTTCCAAATTGGTGGCAAAGCCTTAGACCACACCATAAATAGTGTTGGATAAGTTATGGAGCAAGGTTTGACTCTTGCTAATAATCAGATGGAATTGGACAAAAGAGCTGAAGCCACTAAGATGAAAATCTGTGAAGAGGTTGGCACTTTCAAAGATGATGCCATCTCTCAGCTATCTGTTGAAGTCAGAAAGGGGGAGAAGTTGGTGAAAGAATATTTAAAAAAATCTTATGCCCTCAGGAAAGAACTATGGGAAACCAAGATGAAAGCGATCCATGCTGATGTCCTAGCTCAAATTCAGAGTGTCAAATTCTACACCTATGACACTACTGTATGGATGCACAACCCGATCCTTCCTGAATTTGCTACTGATCCTAATATCATTCCTCATCACCTGAACCCTCTAGCTACTGCTGATGCTACTGCTCCTCCTACACCCTACCTTCTCTCCTAGGCCAGATGATTCAGTTGCTCCTCCAGAGTCATATACTCAGGATTGGGAAGATGATCCTGCAGATATCTTTCTCAAAGCCCCTCCTGAGATACTGACTTATAAGAAGAAAAGAAAATATGGTGAAGGTCCTTCTGCCAGCAAGTCCATTCCTACTCCAGCTTTTGAAGTCTCCCACTTCTAAGTCCCTCATCCTAGAAACTCTCAAATAAGTTTTGGATTAAAATGAGAGCAGAAATATCCACTACAGTTCCCAGGAATGGGAGTTATAAGAGAAGTCCATGACCAAGAGAAGGATATATGACAGAGAATATGGAAGAAACAATCCTGCTCCTCCTCCAAGGCCACCCAAGTATTATCCCAAACCTTACAGCTATCAAAGAAGACAACAGGAGAAATAAGACAGACAACATCATCGGTACTAGCCAAAAGGACTCATGAGTTGTGGAAATGGATTTTTGTTGTTAATGACATTTCTTGATAATCATACTTATATAATTAAAGGTTTTTGATCTTATTATCTTTTTCATAGTTCCTTGATTGCTTACACTGCTTGATTACTTAGCATTTTTTTAAGTCCATAATTCACCTTAGTGTAAAGAGTTCCGACTTCTACAAATAAGGGGAGATTGTTGGGTATTGTATCCAGACTAATCCAGATTTGATGAAGTCACCGTTGAACTAAGATGAATTAAGTTGTATTTGATGCTTGGTTTGAGTTATGTGTTTGCAAGATTCTAATGGGAAGTATAGACCAATGTCAGTCTACAATAGGTCACCAAACACAGGACCATATAATGTAATCCCTCATTGTGTGTTCCAAAGTGTTGACTCATGTGTAGCCTCTCTATTGGGATGCACTTCATATTCAAGATCTAGGATTATGTGAAAAGACTTGATGCTGGTCATCCCTAAGAAGAAGAAAAATTCTGTCAAGAAAATTTTCCTAAGTAAAGTATTCGAGTAGTTCTTTACTAACTCGAGTAAGTTACTGAATTCATACTCGAGTAGATAAGATATATCTCGAGTAGTTACATCAACTACTCGAGTAGTTCCCTTTCTTCTCTCGAGTTTACAGGAATTCTCTTCTCAAAATTTTTCTAAGTTAGATACTCGAGTAGTACTATATAGTACTCGAGTAGTTTTATCTTCTGTCTCGAGTAATTGGACTCTGACTCTCGTGTAGTTCTCACTTACTCGAGTAGTCTAAGTCATGTACTCGAGTAGTTCATCTACTACTCGAGTAGTCCAGTGTTTATACTCGAGTAATCCAGAATTCCATTCCAGAAAATTTCTCTAAGTGAGTTACTCGAGTAGTCATCTCCATATACTCGAGTAGTTCTATTCGTCTCGAGTAGTTCAACTTCTATACTCGAGTAGTCATGTTTTCTAGTTCCAGAAATTTTCTAAGTCTTTCTCTCGAGTAGTTTCTTATATACTCGAGTCGTTCATTCTTATATACTCGAGTAGTATTTCTTTTACTCGAGTAATATTCTCCACCTCTCGTGTATGTACTCAAGTACTCGAGTAAGTCATTTTTGTTACTCGAGTAGCTGAGTCTTTCTCATTCTTATTTACTCGAGTAGTTGACTTCATGCACTCGAGTAATGACCTCATTCCCTCTCGAGTAGTTTCTTTCTTATATACTCGAGTAGTGTTGCATATACTCGAGTAGTTTGTTACATCTCAAGTATTTTACTTGACTTTTCCGAAAATTCTTTAAGTCCAGAATAACGGTCTTATTCATGAACTTTGACGTGATTGGTCCACGTGTCTCTCATAATGACGCAATTATGGCTAATCTTCTCCTCTCCTATAAAAGGTCTTGTCTAAACCGACAAACCCTAAGTATCAGAAGTTTTTGCAGCCGAATATTCTCAAGTTTTCTGTCTCCTCTTCTCTCTCCAAGAAACGGAAACTTGCCGTCGCCTCCATCACCGATTCCTGAACGTCTAGGGTTTCTTATTTTGAGGATTCAGATCAAGAAGGCTCTCCAAATCGAGATTTGCTCAACACCTTATTCTCTGACTAGATCGATCGTGAGAAGCCGAGAAAGTTCAGATCCATTCTTGCCGAGATTTTCTTCACCATTCTGATAAAGCCGAAAAGTCTAGAAGAAGAAGATCCTAGCCGATTTCTTGTAGAGCTGAATAAAGATTCATTGTTTGTATTTCTTTACAAATTTATTTCATTATTGTAGGAGAAATGTTCTACGAGTGTAGGAGTTTTTCAACTCTGAGATTCTAGGAAGTTTTGCCTTCCGAGTGTAGATCCGTTTTGTGGATCGAGTTTGTAGGAACATTGTTCCGAGGGTAGGATTGTTTTTCAATCCGAGATAGTGGAGTAGCCGAGTCTAGTGTATTGCTATATCGGTGAGGGAAATTGGATGTACCCAAGGTTGGGGAACCACTATAAATCTTGTCTTGTCTGTGTTTGATTGGTAGATTGTTCTGTGCTTTGGTTTGAAATTTTTTATTCCGCAAAAAGACGCACAATTCACCTATTCACCCCCCTCTAGGTGATTTAGGTAGGCAACTATAGACTTTCACCTACTCAAGCGAGTAGGCGGAAAATGAAAGCGATAAAGTGCGAGTCCTACTCAAACGAGTAGGCGGGAAATGACAAGTACTACTCAAACGAATATGTGGGAAATTAAAGCGAGTCATACTCAAAAGAGCAGGAGGAAATAGATGCACACACTCTACAGGAATAAAACACACACACTCTACAGAAATAAACACTCACACACTCTACATAAATGAAAACACACACACTCTACTTGAATGAAATGCAGACACTCTACAAAAATAAAACACACACACACACACACACACTCTACAAAAATAAAACACACACACACACACACTCTACATAAATGAAAACAATAAAAAGCTAACTCATACACCCACACACACATACAAAAAAGAGAAAAACTACGTGATCGAAAAATTAAAATAACTATATTTCTACAATTAGAATACGTTAGAAATGCAAAAAAAGGAAAATAAAAATTAAAAGAGCAAAAGTTTTTTGAAATTAAAAGCAAAAATTAAAGTGCTCGAAAATTAAAATGAATAGAAATCCATTCTTATAACTCCGTAAAAGTGCGTAAAAAGTGGAAATAAAGTAAAATAGAACAAAAAGGTTTTACAAACTAAAAGAGAAAATCTAAGTTAAAGAAATAAAATCCACTTTGAAATCTCTTTTACAAATTTATAAGAATGAATAGAAAGGTATTAAAAAGCACAAAAGCTAAGGGAAATAGATGAGAAAGGCTATCATAACAACTAATTATAAGAGAAAACCTAAAACAAAACTAAGTAAAATGATAACTTGAAAAATTAAAAACAAAAGATACAAAAGCGCTCAGATCCATTCCAAAGCTATATAAGGGAAGAAAAACACATATTTATTAAGTAAAAAATGAGTTACAACAAAAGCTAAAAACAAAAACTAAAGAGAGGGGAGAAATTTCCCTTACATTGCTTGGAAAAGCATCTCAGCTGCACCTACCCTAAGCAAAATGGTCCAAAAAAGAGAACATGTGAACTTACAACAAACTTCTATTTATAGGCAAAATAATCGGATTACACGCCCTTAGTTACTGGCGCGTAGGGGTGGCGTGTAGCTACTGTAGCTGATGTGATCCAGCACATTTATTATTGGTTTGAATTTTGCGGCTGTACATGTGGAAGTCACGGGCGTGACTCTACTGTCACATGCGTATAGGGGGGGGGGGGGGTGTTAGGGAGGTTTATATGGGTAGGGCGTCGAGTCATTTAGTAGCCGGCGCTGTCTTGTCTGGGACACATGGAAGTCACGGACATGTCGAATCTTGACACAGGCATGTCATGTGGCATTGAGTGGCTCTCGATAAGCGTTGAGTGGCTCTTGACGGGCGTTGAGTGGTTGCCGTTAAGATGAGTTGATCTCGGGTGGAACACGGGCGTGTCGGGTCGGTTCGACGATCGTCGAGTTGGGTTCGACGAACGTCAAGGGCATGACACGGGGCGTGTTCAGCAATCGTCGTACGCAGATCATTGAATTGAGATCGACGAACGTCGAGGGCGTGCCACGGGCGTGTCACGGGATGAACACGGGCATGCTTGGAAGTTTGATAATTGTAGAACGTAGATCGTCGAGTTGGCAGCAACATCTTTTGGAATCAAAGTCACACGCCCAGGTCACGAGCGTGACAGAGAAGTACATGGGCGTGTACTTTGGAATTTTGACAATTTTCCTGAAATTTTTTAGAAAACAAAATAAACCAAGTTAGAAGTGTATTTACAAAAAAGGAACAATTTATTAAAGAAAAATAACTAAAAATAAAGAAAATAAACAAAAACGACTTAAATAATATACGTAAAAATACTTATATTTACAACTTATCAAATACCCCCATACTTAAGCTTTTGCTATTCTAGAGCAAAAGTTGGAGATAAACTTATAAGAAATTAAAGAAAACCTAAGTTTAGCTAACACTTGAATTAATTGAAAGAATGATCAAAAAAATTATTCGGGGTATAAGAGTTAAGTCCTAAATTATGCTAAAAATTTAAATAAAGGAAGAGTTTCAAATTAAAACTTCTCGATATAATCAAATAAAAAACAATAATTGTATTTGTTAGGTTAACAAAAGTAGATTGGGATTATGGAAATTTTAGCTTATAAGAATTAAAGGAAATAATTCAATTTAAAAATTATGCTCTCAAAAAAATTTTATATTAAGTCTAAAATCATTGAATATGGCTAAGGGGATTGTTTTGGTTTACGAAGAGGGATTTGGAGGAGGTGAGATATATTTTTCGCTCAAACCTCTAATGAAATTTTTGGTTTGAATGTGGATGTTTAGGAAAACAAAATCTTACTTTCCATATCATATATATTTTTTGAACAACTTCATAATAATCTAATATATATGTATAGGAGTAATGAATTTTATCCTCTTACTCTGTAATATATAATCTTTTAAAATATTGGATGCCTATGTTTACGGAACGAAATCTTATTCTCATTGACATAAGATCTTTTAAGGATCAAAATCATGCCAAGTATGACATGAAAAAAGGTGCGGAGATAGCTTTTTTTTCAGAAAGAAAAATAGTTTAAAAAATATTTTTGATAGCAACTTTTATAAATTGAACGTTCCTATATTTCAAAAAAAAACTTGGAGTAAACATAATTGAAATCTAAGGTTGTTATATTCTAACAAAATAAATGTGTAGCTATTTACAAAAATTAGAAGTGGTGTTGAAAACAAGTCTCTTATCTAAAATAAAAAAAGGCACACAAAATTCTTTAAAACTTAACCATAGATATCTAAATCTATCGTTCTCCAATTAAAAAAAGAATAGAAAACAAAGAATTAATAAAATTCACTTATAAATAAACTTACAACAAAATTTTTTGGAGAGCGAAAAGGGGTTAAGAATGAGACATTTGATTTATTTGTTTCATAATAAACAATTGTTTTGTGATTTTTTTGAGTTTTCATCATTTTTTGTTTTTTTGATTATTATCTTTTTTTTTGAATTTTTAGAGTTATTTTTTTTTAATATTTTGGATTTTTTAAATTTTTTGATTTTTTTGAGTTTTTATCAAATTATTTACAAGAAAGGGAAAAGAAAGGGTGTTATTTACAAAGAAGAGGGGGAAAGAGAAATTTTTTTTGTTTTTTTAAGTTTTTATCAAATTACTTACAAGAAAGTGTAGAGAAAGAGGTGTTATTTATGAAGAAGAGAGGGGGGGGGGGAAGAAAACTTTTTTTTACAAAAAGATTTACAAAGTAACAACAATTTTTTTTAATTTTTATTTTATAATGTTTTTGAAATTTTTGTTTTATGCTTTTTTTGGTTTTTTGATTATAAAAATAAGCACTTCAAATTTTTTTTTTTGAAGTTTTTAATTTTTGTAATTTTTTTGTATTTTTGATTGAGTGTAGAAAATATAAGTGCAAAATAGGAAAATAAAGAAACACCCCCATACTTAAATAAACATTATCCCCAATGTTGCAATGTAAGTATGCAGAATGATAAAAAATAAAATGCAGCTATGTATGAAAAAAAGGGAGGGTAGAAACTTTCCTGAGATGAGGTCGGGGAGGCCTAGTTGGAACCCTGCATTATTAATAACAAAGAAAAGAAAAAATGATTGGATTATATGGAATTTATTTGGTGGCGCGAGGTTTTTTTGTAGTATGTGCCTTATGTATAAATTTACTTTCTCGACTTGGCCATAAGGTTCCGGGTGGTAGGGGGTGGCAAGTGTGGGTGGCTCAGAAGTAGCTAACATCTTATCTAAATGAGTATAATAGAAATGCATTCCCCTAGCGCCTAAAATAATGTGAGGCGTGCCGAAGCGAGAAAAAAAATTATATAAGTCTTAAAAGTTTTTTGGTTTTTTTCAAAGAAGTTAAAATAAAATATATATATGAAATTTTTTTTTGTGGTTTTTAGTGGTTTTTTTAGTCTTTTTGTTTTTAGTTTTTTGTTGTTTTTTTAGTTTTTAGGTTTTTTAGATTTTTTGTTTTTGTTTTTAATTTTTGTTTTTTTGAGTTTTTGGGGTTTTTAGTTTTTTTGTTTGTAGATTTTTTATATTTTTTAGTTTTGTAGTTTTTAGATTTTGTAGACTTTTAGTGTTTTTTGATTTTTTTGGAAAGTGTTTAGTTGTTTAGATTTTTTTAGTTTTTATTTTTTAGATTTTTTAGAGTTTGTTAGTTTTTTTTTTGAGTTTTTAGAATTTTTTAGTTTTAAGTTTTTTTGATTTTTTATATTGTTTGGGAAACGACGTCATCTCAATACTTTTGCTTTTATAGATAATAATAATATGATAATAATTTTTAAAAGTTTTTTTGTTTGTTTTTTGTTTTTTTTAAAGTATTATTATTATTATTATTATTAATTTTTGTTGGCCAAAAATATTTTTTGTTATATATAATAATAGGTAAAAGTAATAGTTCTCCAGAGTTCGAAATAACAATACGAAATCTCCCCGACAACGGTGCAAAAAACTTGACGGTTAAAACTCGCGTCGCCCCTCAGGTTTATTTTTTGGAAAAGCGGATGGTTTATTTATTTGGAAGGACGCGACACACAGATTTATTATCTATAAAAAAGTTGAAATCGAGTTTTAACGAAAGGAGGCAAGTGCACCAATCGCGTGTAGTACAGGATATTCCGGTGAGGAATATCGGGGTCGTATTGTTCTGGGGGATGGGTTGATTATTTCTACTCTTCCCTGTTGGGGACTATTATTTTACTGAAAAAATTTCAGGTTATTCTTTATATATATAAAAAGAGAAAATAAAAGAAGAAACAGGAGCCAATGAAGAAATAGCGCATCAGTATTAAATTGAATTTGAAATAAAATAAATTTTAATAAAAAGATATCCTAAATTTCAAATTAATTAAGGCAGAGACTTGGCTGTGGAGGTTCCATAAAAATGAACTCACATATCTCTAGTACTATCACTCACCTAAATATTAAGACTATTCAATCGGGCTCTCGTCCGATGAAGGATTCCTCTTAAAGCTCACATTACGCAAAAACCCCGCTATTGGGTGGGGAACCCAATCCGATAGAATTTCATGCCTCCTCTCTCGAGGGTTAGTGCGGAACTCCCTTTACCCAGGGTTGATCGGTCCATACGCACGACCTCTCAGTTAGCTAGCGTATGCACTACAAAAATAGAGCCCACACATCGATATGTGGTTCTACGCATCATAAACCCGGAGTAAACCTTAAGTCATTTAATTAAGGAGACAAACATGACCTTTAATTATTTAAAGCGATTTTATTTCTCCCAATGCTCTTCGATACTGAGGGCTAAGAGCGGTTAGCCACTCATCGGAATAGGGACGACTTGCGAAAAGAAAATTGCAGAATTGAAAGATGCAAGTCCTACTTAAACGAGTATGCGGGAAATGAAAGCTGTAAAAGAAAGCAGTAAATGAAAGTAGTAAAGAAAGCAGTAAAAGTGCGAGTCCTACTCAAACTAGTAGGGAGAAATGAAAGCAATAAAATGACAAGTGCTACTCAAACGAGTAGGCGGGAAATGAAAGCGATAAAAGTGCGAGTCCTACTCAATTGAGTAGGCGGGAAATGACAAGTCTTTCTCAAACGAGTAGGCGGGAAATTAAAGCGAGTCCTACTCAAACGAGTAGGAGGAAATAGATGCATACACTCACACACTCTACAGGAATAAAACGCACACACTCTACAAAAAAAAACACTCACACACTCTACATAAATGAAAACACACACACACACACACTCACTTGAATGAAACACACACACCCTACAAAAAAACACACACACACACACACTCTACATAATGAAAACAATAAAAAGCTAACTCATACACCCACGCACACATACGAAAAAGAGAAAAACTACGTGATCAAAAAATTAAAATAACTTTATTTCTACCATTAGAATACGATAGAAATGCATAAAAAAGGAAAATAAAAATTAAAAGAGCAAAAGTTTTTTGAAATTAAAAGCAAAAATTGAAGTGCTCGAAAATTAAAACAATTAGAAATCCATTCTTATAACTCTATAAAAGTGCGTAAAAAGTGGAAATAAAGTAAAAAAAACAAAAAGATTTTACAAACTAAAAGAGAAAATCTAAGTTAAAGAAATAAATCCACTTTGAAATCTCTTTTACGAATTTATAAGAATGAATAGAAAGCTATTAAAAAGCACAAAAACTAAGGGAAATAGATGAGAAAGGCTATCATAACAACTAATTATAATAGAAAACCTAAAAAAACTAAGTAAAACGATAACTTGAAAATTTAAAAACAAAAGATACAAAAGATCACTTAGAGTAGGGTGCTCAGATCCATTCCAAAACCATATAAGTGAAGAAAAACACATATTTATTAAGTAA
This sequence comes from Platanthera guangdongensis, assembly GCA_039583875.1. Taxonomy (NCBI): domain Eukaryota; kingdom Viridiplantae; phylum Streptophyta; class Magnoliopsida; order Asparagales; family Orchidaceae; genus Platanthera; species Platanthera guangdongensis. Next base: position 38,864,214 of record CM077165.1, on the reverse strand, counting down.
AAAAACGAGTTACAACGAAAGCTAAAAACAAAAATTAAAGAGAGGGGGAGAAATTTCCATTATATAGCTTGGAAAAGTATCTCAGCAGCACCTACACTAAGCAAAATGGTCAAAAAATAGAACTTGTGACCTTACAACAAACTTTTATTTATAGGAAAAAAAATCGGGTTAGACGCCCTAGGTCACGGGCATGTAGGGGGGGGAGTGTAGCTACTATTAATGATGTGATCCAACACATTTATTGTTGCTTTGACTTTTGCGGCTGTACACGTTGAAGTCATGGGCGTGACTATGCTGTCACGGGCGTGTAGGGGGCCGTGTCGGGTAGGTTTATCAGGGGAAGGCGTCGAGTAATTTAGTCGCTAGTGCTGTCTTGTTTGGGACACGTGGAAGTCACGGGTGTGTTGAATCTTGACACGGGCATGTCATATGGCGTTGAGTGGTTGGCATTGAGTGGAGATGGCATTGAGTGGCTCTCGACGGGCGTTGAGTAGAGGTGGTGTTGAGTGGCTCTCGATGGGCGTTGAGTGGTTGCCATTGAGATGAGTTGATCTCGGGTGGAACACGGGAGTGTCAGGTCGGTTCGACGATCGTCGAGTTGGGTTCGATGAATGTCGAGGGGATGACATGGGGTGTGTTCAGCAATTGTCCAACGCAGATCATTTAGTTGAGATCGACGAACATCGAGGGCGTGCCACGGGCGTGTCACGGGATGAACACGGGCATGTCTGGTAGTTCGATGATCATCGAACGTAGATCGTCGAGTTCGTAGCAATATCTTTTGGAATCAAAGTCACACGCCCAGGTCACGGGCGTGACCGAGAAGTACACGGGCATGTACTTTGGAATTTTGACAATTTTCCTGAAAAATTTCAAAAATAAAATAAACCTGTAAATGAGTTCCAATGCTATGTAAGGGATATTTTCTCCCCCTCTCCTTAGTTTTTGTTTTCGTTCCTTTGTAACTCGTTCATTTTAACTTAATAAAATGTGTTTTCATCTCTTTATTTGGCTTTGGAATGAATCTAAACTACTACCCTTATGCAATCTTATTTATCTTTGTTTTCACTTTGTTTTTGTTCTCTTTAATATACGTGTGTGCGTGTATGAGAATAACTTATGCTTTTTATGTTTTCATTTTCATTTTGTAACTTAGTTTGGTTAGACTTAGATTTTATAGCTTTTATTTCATCCTTATAAACCCGTAAAACCGATTTCAAAGTGGTTTTCATTTTCTTTAACTTAGCTTTTCTTTTTTTAGATTGTAAAACTTTTTCGTTCTTTTTATTTTATTTCCACTTTTTATGCGCTTTTATGGAGTTATAAGAATGAAAATATAGTCGTTTTAATTTTTCGAGCATTTTAATTTTCGTTTTAAACTTTTGCTCGTTTAATTTTTCTGTCTTCTTTTTACACATTTCTACCGCATTCTAGCGGTAGAAATGTATTCGTTTTAATTTTCCGAGCACTTTCATTTTGCGTTTATTTGCAAACCCTTTTGCTCGTTAAATTTTTATTTCAGCTTTTTATGCATTTCTACCACATTCTAGCGGTAGAAATGCAGTTGTTTTAATTTTTCAGTAACTTAGTTTTTTACTTTTTTTTGTACGTGTGTGCATTTATTTCCGCCTACTCGTTAAAAGTTAAATGGCGCATTGTTTTACTTTCTTCAAGTTGAGTGTGTGGAGTGTGTTTAATTTTCTGTCGAGTGAGTGTGTTTTACTTTCTGTAGAGTGGGTGCATTTATTTAGTCCTACTCGTTTGAGTAGGACCCGCATTAATTTTCTCCTACTCATTTGAGTAGGACTTGTGTGCGTGCGTATTTCATTTCATGTCGAGTGTGTGCGTGAGTTTTAATTTCTATCGAGTGTGTGGCTGCGTTGCACTTATTTTGTTCTACTCGCTTGAGTAGGACTCGCTTTCATTTCTCCCGCCCACGTATTTGCGCCGGGACTCGCATTTTCTGCTTTCATTTCAGTCCTACTCGTTTGAGTAGTACTTGCAATTTACTGCTTTCCTTTACTGCTTTCTTTTCTTGCTTTCATTTACTGCTTTCATTTACTGCTTTCACCGCCTGTCGTCCCCATTCCGATGAGTGACTAACCGTTCTTAGCCCTCAGTATCAAAGAGCATTGGGACAAATAAAATAGCTTTAAATAATAAAAGGTCTTATTTTTCGAATTAATTAAAATTACTTAAGGTTTGCCTAGGGTTTATGAAGCATAGGACCACATAATCGATGTGTGGGCTCTATTCCGTAGTCCATATGCTAGCTAGCCGAGAGGCCGTGCGTATGGACCGATCACCCCTTGGTAAAGAGAGTTCCGCACTAACCCTCGAGAGAGGAGGCGCGCCAACTCTACTGGATTGGGTTCCCCACCCAATAGCGGGGTTCTTAGCGTAATGCGGGCATTAAGAGGAATCCTTCGTCGGACTAACATTCGGTCGAATAGTCTTAGCGTTCAGGTGAGAGATAGCCTTATAACTAGGTGAGCTCATTTTAGTGGAACCTCCATGACCAAGTCTCCGCCTTAATTAATTGGAAATTTAGGATCTCTTTTTATTAAAAGTATATTTTAGTTCAAATTTTATTCGATTCCGTCGCGCTAAGCTTTTCATCTCCTCCACCTTTTATGCTTTCATTTTCTGTAATTTTTATTATATATAAAAAAATACCCGACAAGTAATTATCGGTAAAATAATAGTCCCCTCCAGGGAAGAGTAGAAATAATCGACCCGATCCCGAGAACAATATGACCTCGATATTCCACACCAGAATATCCAGTACTACTCACGATAGGTGCACTTGCCTCCTTTCGTTAAAACTCGATTTCACTGTTTTATATCCAAATAATAAATCCGCGTGCCCCGTTTTCTAAATAAAAACCAAATCACCCGCATTTCTTAAATAAAACCACCCGGGGCGTCGCGGGAATCGTCACCAATTTTTGGAGTTTTAACCGCATCAAGTTTTCAGACCCGATGCAGAAATATTCAGTCAAGTTTTTGGCGCCGTTGCCTCGGATTTTTCGAGTCGTTATTTTGAACCCTGGAAATCTATTAATTTTACCTTTATCTATATATCTATAATAAAAATTTAAAATGGCCAACAAAAAAAACAATACTACTACTAATAATAATAAATATAAAACTACAAAAAAACCTTACAAAAAAAAGAAATAACTTATTTTATACTTATTATTTTATATATATTGATCTATAAAAAAAACACAAAAATGAAGTAGCCCTATTTCCACAAAACAAAAACATATAAAAAAAACTTGAAAACCTATAAAACCAAAAAAAATCAAAAAAATAAAAATAACTTAAAATATTTTTCATTATTTTTATGAAAAAAAAAACTCAAACACTAAAATAAAAACAAAAACCTAAAAATCTAAAAACTAAAAAACTCTAAAATAATCTAAAAAAACTAACAGAAAAAAAAAATCTTAAAAAACCTAAAAAATAAAAACCCACAAAAAATCTAAAAACCAAAAAATCTAAAAACAAAACAAAACCTACCTAAAAACAACAAAAAAAAAAAAAAAATCTACTTAAAAACACCAAAAAAACTATAATAATTTGATTTTAAAAATGTATATATTTTGTTTAACTTATTTTATTTTAACTTGTTTTGTTTTAATTCGGCGCGCTTCACACTTTTGTGCGCGCTAGGGGTTCACATTTTTATCACACTCACATAGCTAAGACGTTAGCTAATCGAGTCACACACGCACTTGCCACCCCTACCGCCTGCAACCTTTTAGCCGAATTTATCTTTTTCTTTTTTCTGTTATCTTTTTGCTTCTTTCTTTTCTCTAACTAATGCAGGGTTTCGACCCGGGGCCTCCCCGACCTCGTCTTAGGGAAGCTTCTACCCTACTTTTTTATTTTGTAAATATTTCATTCTGTCTATTATTCGTTCCGCATACTTAGATTGAAACATTGGGGACAATGTTGGATTTAAGTATGAGGGTGTATTCTTAGTTTCCTATTCTGCACTTATATTTTCCGCACCCATCCAAAAATACAAAAAATACAAAAATGCAAAAACTAATTTTTTTTACCCTCAAAAATTAAAAAAAATCATTAAAAAAAGTTTCCTATTCTGCACTTATATTTTCTGCACCCATCCAAAAATACAAAAAATACAAAAAAGCAAAAACTTATTATTTTTTTTTTTACCCTCAAAAACACAAAAAAATCATAAAAAAATTTTCTTTTACTTTGTAAACATTTTTGTAAAAACAAATCTCTTCCCCCCTCTCTCTTCTTTTTTAGAAGAGCTCGCTTTTTAGCATACCCGCGGCGTTCGACTCATCGAACCAACCACCTAAATAAGAGTCTGTTCGCGAGTCATCAAGCTTTTTTTTACTTTGTACATTTTTTGTAAAAAAATTCTCTCCCCCCCTCTCTTCTTATTTATAAACAAAAAATTTCTCTCTCTTTCCCCACTATCTTTTTTGTAAATAACACTCTTTCTTTTCTTTTTCTTGTAAATAACTTATCAAAATATACTAAAAAATCAAAAAATTTAGAAAAACCAAAAATCCTAAAAAAGAGAATAACTCTAAAAAGCCAAAAAAAAGATAATAATCAAAACAAAAAAAAATGATAAAAACTCTAAAAATTTCCAAAAAATATGTTATGTTAATTATGTAACAAAATAAATCGAATATCTCAATTCTTAACCCTTTCTACTTTCCAAAAATCTTGTTTCGAGTTAATTTATAAGCAAATTTTACTTAAGTTTTAAAGAATTTTTTTTATGTCTTTTTCTTATAATAGAGAACTTATTTTTCACCACCACTTCTAATTTTTATAATTAGAAGCTCATCTTTTATTTTAGAAAATAACAACCATGGATTTCCATTATTTCTACTTCATGCTTTTAGAAACATAGGAACGTTCATTTTAAAAAGGTTGCTCTCAAAATTTTTTATTAAAATCTAGTTTTCTTTTTGAAAACATAAACCCACCTCGACTTTTTCATGTCATACTTGGCATGATTACCCCTATTTGATCCCTTAAAAAGATCCTATGTCAATGAGAATAAGATTTCATTCCGTAAACATAGGCACCCAATATTTAAAAATATTATATGTTATGGAGTAAGAGGATAAAATTCATTACTCCTATACATATACATTGGGTTATTGATTATTTATGAAGTTGAAAAAAAGAAAAAAAATTATATGTTAGGAAAATAAGATTTCATTTTCCTAATTATTCAAAAGAAAAAATATATGTAGAGGTTCGAGAAAAAATTACCTCGCCTCTAAATCCAAGCCCTCTTCATAAACCACCAAACCACTTATCCTATTTCAATGTAGAATTAATTTAAAATTTTTTGAGTGCATAATTTTTAAATTGCATTATTTCTTTTAACTTCTTTAAGCTAAAGTTTTTTATATAATTTCAATCCATCTTTGTTAGACTAACAAACGTAAATTTTTGCTTTCCATTTGTTTTATCTAGAAGTCTTTTTTGAAACTCTTCCTCTATTTATAACATTTCATAAATTAGGATTTAACTCTAGTACCCCAGATGTTTATTTTGATCTTACTTTTAATTAATTCAAGCGCTAGTTAAACTTAGGATTTCTTTAATTCCTAATAAGTTCATCCCAACTTTTGCTCTGAAATAGCAAAAGCTTAAGTATGAGGGTATTTGATGAGTTGTAAATATACATACTTTTGTGTATATTAATTTAGTCGTTTTCATTTATTTTCATCATTTTTACTTATTTTTGTTCAATAGAATGCTCATATTTTTGTAAATATTTTGCTAACTTAATTTATTTTATTTTTCAGGAAAAAAATCCAAAAATCTGCCAAAACAGTAAGTACATGCTCGTGTACTTTAGGTCACGCCCGTGACCAGTGATGAGTACGATTATGATAGGCTTTTTACTATCATAATTGTAATCATATCTACCATTTCCTGCCCCTTTTGTGTTGATTTCATGATAATAGCAAAGAAACTGTCGTATCATAGATAGAAGAGCGTATTTAGAAGTCTTTGGCAGTTCTTATAATAAACCATTTACTGAGTCTATCATTTTTCTATTGCAGGTAATGCCAACAAATGGACCTAAAAGTCTCAGAGCAAACAGAGGAGTTCACGGAGTCTACATGGCTGATGACAGGACGAAAATTTGGTGCACACGGCCAGACACACGGCCGTGTGCCTACCCGTGTCCTATGTACCTGGAGCTGAAGAGTTTGGGCGCAGACGATGGAACCTCACACGGCCAGACACACGCCCGTGTGCCTACCCATGTCAGCTTTGCACACGGCTGACAACCAACCAGTGTCTGAAGAACACGGCCGCACACACGGCCGTGTCCGTACCCGTGTCATCTGACACGGCCCACTACCAGACACGCCTGCTCGTGGGGAACCGTCCAGGAACCGCCTAGGAACCGTCCACACGGCCTGCCACACGGCCGTGTGCGACCCCGTGTCCGACCTGTTTGCAAGGGAACTATAAATTTCCTGTAGAAAAATTTGTTTAGAACTTTTGGATCATTTCTGGATTGGAGAACTGCTGGAGGCCGAAGGGGAGCATCCAAGACAAGGAGGATTGAAGGGTATTCTTATGTATTTTTTTATTTAATCATTAACCCCTTGAATCCTTCCCTTATCTTGATGTTTCATCTTCAATTTATGTTTTAATTTGCATGAATTTCTCTTTGAACATTCTAGTAATCATGTATCACCTTGTTTATGTTACATTTGTAGTATTTTATTTGTGTTTATGCTTACAAACAAAGAGTTTAATCCTCCTTATGAATTACTTATTTGTTTTACAAAATTTGCAATTGGCTAGATTGAGAAATTGGTTCTTTGCAATGCTTTTGGTATGTTCATATTGTGATGATAATTCCCTTTGTAATTCAAACTTAATGATCGAGAGATATTTTGTTTGGAAAATTAGAACACGAATAAAAGGATTCATGTTAATTTAGCGATAACATTCATGAATTTATGTAGTAATAAAAGTATTTTTCTTAATGCGAACTTGAGTGTTGTGAATTGTTCGAGAGAAAATTCACTATCTTAGGTTTAGATTTGGAATTGCTCGAGAGAGAATTTTGATGAAAAATTAACCTTTACATTGCACAAATTTAACAGTATTTTCATGTCATGGTCGCTTAGAATTGAACTAGTAAATGAAATTGTTCATGTAATTATTAAAAAGCTTCATGTTTTTATCGTTTTTATTTCTCCAATACTGAATTATTCAATTGGTCATAGTTAGGTTAATGTAGTTTAAATATCACTTTTGTTTAGAGGTATGATAATAAAGGGAGGGTGAGTACGAATAGTTGAAACAACCCTGTGGAATACGACATGAGATGTAGATTTCTCATATATTACGATTGATAGGTGCGCTTGCCTGAATGCTAATTCAATCTAGTTTAAGTCCATCTACATAATTGTATTAGAATGTAGAATGAAATCGCATTGAGTTATTACTTGTTAGCAAGAAAGATCATCAAGTTTTTGGCGCCGTTGCCGGGGAGCGTTTTCAATATTTTGAAATCCTAATCTTTATTGATCTACCAATTTTCATTTATATAGTTGTAAATTAGTATTTGAATAATTATATTGCGTAATATTTTTTTGTAGTCTGTTAGTCTATGACCAGGGGCAGAAATTCTGGGCTAGCACCATTTCATCCTGACCCAGAACGAATTCTCCATAACACTAATTTAAGGGACGTGGGAATTAATACCACAGATATTTCAAACGGACTATCAGAAGAGGAGACAGTAAACCAAGGAGAGAATCATCTTGAAAACTTGGATACCATGCCCAACCAAAATGAGCAAACCATGTCTGACTTTGCTAGACCTAACCTCCAAGGAACCGGGTCGAGCATCGTTAGACCACCGATAGCTACCAATAATTTTGAATTGAAGCCTAGTGTGATACAAATGGTGCAACAGTATGTCCAGTATGATGGCTTGCAAGATGAGGATCCTAACACCCACTTGGCCGGATTCTTAGAGATATGTGACACATTTAAGATCAATGGTGTTTTCAACGACGCCATTCGATTGAGATTGTTTCCATTTTCCTTAAGGCATAAGGCGAAGCAGTGGTTGAATTCCTTACCTAGAGGATCGATCACTACTTGGGACATGATGGTTGAGAAGTTTCTGATGAAGTATTTTCCACCTGTGAAGACTGCGAAGTTAAGGAATGACATCTCTACGTACATTCAATTGGAGTCTGAATCGTTGTACGACACATGGGAACGATTCAAGGAGTTGTTAAGGAGATGTCCCCACCATGCTCTACCTTCATGGCTTCAGATTCAGACCTTCTATAATGGTCTAAATCCAGCCACCAAACAAATGATTGATGCGGCTAGTGGAGGAACTTTGAACAACAAGACACCTGAAGCGGCTCAGCAGTTGATAGATGACATGACAATGAACTATTACCAATGGACTACAGTAAGACAAAAGCCTAGCAAGCCTGCAGGAATTTATGAAGTAGATGCCGTCACCGCCTTAGCAATTCAAGTGGAGAAACTTCACCAAAAGATGGACAACCTTGCCTTAGCATCACCTTCCATGACACCTCAACAATGGGACCCTTCATGCACTGGAATGCCTGGATGTGAACCGCAAGTTCAAGAGCATGTTGACTATATGGGTAACAATACTAGGCCACCTTTCAATCAAGCCAACAACCCATATAGCTCTACATATAATCCTGGATGGCGAAACCACCCCAATTTCTCTTGGGGAGGATAAGGAAATCAAGGGAAGCAGCCCATGTTTGGACAACAACCACAGTTGGAACCAAGGAAGCCTACATTGGAAGATGTGCTTACCAAATTCATGCAAACTACCGATGTAGCTTTCCGAAATCAAGAGGGTTCAATTCGGAACTTGGAAAATCAGATTGGTTAGCTTGCAAGGATGGTTTCTGAAAGGCAGCAAGGAACACTTCCAGGGAATACAGAGATAAATCCAAGGGAGCATGCAAAAGCCGTTCAATTGAGGAGCGGAAAGGAGTTACAAGACCCAAGGCCTACAAAGGAAGCACCCAAAATGGAGTCTAGCGGCGAAGGATCAAGCGAGATGAATGTATAACCGATGGAGTACCAACCAGCATTACCATACCCAGCAAAGCATAGCAAGGAGCGCATGGATGCGCAGTATGGTAAATTTTTATCTATGTTTAAGCAATTGCATGTTAATTTACCTTTTTCTGAAATTATTCAAATGCCTAAATATGCAAAATTTCTTAAGGATTTGATTTCTAATAAAAAGAAAATAGAAGAATTATCATTAGTAACATTAAGTGAAGAATGTTCTGCTATTTTGCAAAATAAATTATCACAAAAACTTAAGGATCCCGGTTCATTTTCAATTCCATGGATAATCGGTGATTTACAAGTAAATAAGGCTTTAGCAGATCTAGGAGCAAGTATAAATTTAATGCCTTATAAACTATATCTGAAATTAGGCCTAGGAGAACTTAGCCCAACAAGAATGAGTATTCAATTAGCAGATCGATCGGTTAAGTATCCTAAAGGAATAGTAGAAGATGTATTAGTTAAGGTAGATAAATTTATATTTCCTGCTGATTTTGTTATTTTAGATATGGATGAAAATATCGAAGTACCACTCATACTAGGTCGTCCATTTCTAGCTACATCTAGAGCACTTATTGATGTTTTTGATGGTAAATTAGTATTGCGAGTAGGAGAAGATGAAGTCACTTTTCAAATTGGCAATACTATGAAACAATCCTTAGATAACGATGATTATTGATATTTTTCTCATGGTATTGATGATTTTATGTCTTCTATAAATTCAAATTTTTATTATAAAGATCCTTTAGAAATTTGCATAACTAACAACTATCTAGAATATGATAAAAATGATGACATTATTGAACATTTATTTTTTCTAGAAAATTATGTTGCTATGAATAAAACAACAGAATATAGTTTAATTACTGAAGGAGATCATGAAATTCTTAAGAATAATACTAAGGATCCACCAATAGTAGAATTAAAAAAATTACCGGATCATCTTGAGTATGCATTCTTAGGAACAAATTCTTCGTACCCAGTTATCATATCTTCAAATCTTTCCAAACTTGAAAAAGAAAAATTGATAACTGTATTGAAGAAATGTAAAGGTGCAATAGCATGGCAAATATCTGATATAAAGGCTATTAATCCTAGTTTTTGCACTCATAAAATTCTTTTGGAAGAAAACTATAAGTCGTCTATTCAACCGCAACGTAGGCTAAATCCTAATATGAAAGAGGTAGTTAAAGCTGAGATTGTGAAGTTATTAGATGCTGCTATTATATATCCTATTTCGGATAGTTCATGGGTTAGTCCTGTCCAAGTAGTTCCTAAGAAGGGTGGCCTGACCGTAGTAGCAAATGATAGAAATGAATTAATTCCAACGCGAACAGTAACAGGTTGGCGTGTCTGTATAGACTATAGGAAATTAAACGATGCCACTAGGAAAGACCATTTCCCTCTTCCTTTCATTGACCAGATATTAGAACGCTTATCAGGACATTTGTATTATTGTTTTATAGATGGACTTTCTGGATACTTTCAAATTCCTATAGCACCAGAAGACCAAGAGAAAACAACATTTACTTGCCCATTTGGTACCTTTACCTATAGATGTATGCCTTTCGGGTTATGTAATGCGCCCACCACATTTCAAAGGTGCATGCTAGCCATCTTTAACGAGTATGTTGAAGATATTATGGAAGTGTTCATGGATGATTTTTCGGTTTTTGGCGACTCCTTTGAGTTGTGTTTGAATAATTTAGAGAAAGTTCTTAGGAGGTGTGAGGAGACGAACCTAGCGCTTAGTTGGGAGAAGTGTCATTTCATGGTACAAGAAGGGTTAGTACTTGGCCATAAAATTTCAAGCCAAGGAATTCAAGTAGATAGAGCAAAAATAGAGACCATATAAAAATTACCACCACCAACCTCCGTAAAGGCAGTGAGAAGTTTCTTAGGACACGCGGGATTTTACCGCCGTTTTATTAAAGACTTCTCTAAAATAGCTAAACCACTTACAAGGCTTTTAGAAAAAGACACACCTTTTATTTTTGAACAAGAGTGTCTACATGCTTTTGAGTTCTTAAAAGAAAAATTAATTAATTCTCCTATTATGATCGCACCTGACTTTAGTCAACCATTTGAGATCATGTGTGACGCTAGTAGTTTTACGGTAGGGGCTGTTTTAGGACAATGCCGAAACAAACAGTTTCACCCAATATATTATGCTAGTAAAACACTTAATAATGCACATGAGAATTATACAACTACTGAAAAAGAACTCCTAGCAGTGGTATTCGCCTTTGATAAATTTAGACCATATTTAACATTGTCCAAAGTGGTAGTTTATACGGATCACTCTGCACTTAGATATTTGCTAGCCAAAGCGGAAGCAAAGCCTCGTTTAATCCGATGGGTTCTTCTTCTACAAGAATTTGATCTAGAAATTAGAGATAAACGAGGAGCAGAAAACTTAGCGGCAGATCATCTTTCACGTTTAGAAAACCCACTACGATCAATGTTAGATGAATCTGAAATTTCTGATACATTTCCTGAGGAATCATTATTTGCCATATCTACCAATATACATCTAGATTATCCATGGTTTGCAGATTATGCAAACTATCTTGTGGCTAAGGTCCTTCCAAAAGACTTTTCATATCAGCAGAAAAAGAAATTTTTCTCTGACTTGAAATATTACTTTTGGGAGGACCCTTTTCTTTTCGGATATGTGCAGATTCTGTTATAAGAAGGTGTGTATCAGCGGAGGAAGGTTGGAAGATTTTGGAGCAGTGTCATTCAGGTCCTGCTGGTGGTCACTATGGAGCGAATCGCTCCGCTAAAAAGGTTCTTGATTCCGGTTTTTATTGGCCCCTTCTATTCAGGGATGCCCAGAGGTATGTGCTTTCATGTGATTCTTGCCAAAAAGCATGTAATATTTCTAAATTACATGAAATGCCTCAAAAATTTATCCTTGAATGTGAAGTATTCGATGTGTGGGGTATAGATTTTATGGGACGATTCCCAGTTTCTTTTGGGAATAAATATATTTTGGTAGCTGTAGATTATGTATCAAGGTGGGTTGAAGCGCAAGCTTTGCCTACTAATGATAGTAGGGTTGTAATTAGATTTTTGAAATCCTTATTCGCACGATTTGGCACACCACGTGCACTTATTAGCGATAGGGGTTCACACTTTTGTAATCTACAACTAGACAAAGTATTAGAAAAATATGGAGTTACACATAGGATAGCCACTCAGTATCATCCTCAAACTAGTGGGCAAGTTGAAGTTTCCAATAGAAAAATCTATAGAAGGGAATAGGAAGCAGTGTTCTAGGAAACGTAACGACTGTTTATGGGCTTATAGGACCGCCTACAAAACACCTATAGGGACCACCCCCTTTAGATTAGTCTACGGTAAATCTTGCCACCTACCTATAGAATTAGAACACAAATCATATTGGGCAATACGCTCCTTAAATTTTGACGCTAGTTCTATAGGAGAGAAGCGTAAACTTCAACTTAACGAATTAGATGAGTGGAGAACTATGGCCTATGAGAACTCCCGGATTTATAAGGAAAAAACCAAACTATTTCATGACCGTCACCTTCGTAAACCCAAGGTATTCCAAAAAGGTGACCAAGTCCTCCTTTATAATTCCAGATTACGATTATTCCCAGGGAAGTTAAAGTCTAAGTGGTCCGGACCCTTCAAAGTTAAAGAAGTCTTTCCCTACGGTACCGTCGAGTTAACTCACCCTGAGAAGGGAGATTTTAAGGTTAATGGTCACCGACTTAAACCTTATTATGGTGAAATCCCTATGGACTTCGCTCGTCTAGAGACTTGCCTCCGTCTAGATTAGTTTCATATTAACTATAGTAGGTGTTTTTAAGTATTCTTGTTTTAGTATAAATCTAATTAGATGCATTGAAAAATTAATGAAAAAAAAGGGAAGAAAAGAAATTTTTTTTTATGAAAAGAAATTTCCATCAAAATTTTAATGAGAAAAAATTTTTCTGGAGTGGCACACGGCTATCCACACGGCCGTGTGCGTAGCTGTGTACGTGACACAGGCTCAGGCCCAGCCGTGTGGAATTAATTCCGCAAAAGGGCAATTTTATCCCGAGAACAACAGGGGTTCGCACCAACCCGTGTGCATAGCCGTGTTCATCGGTCTCGACGATCATCAAAGTTCTCTTAAATTCCTAGCAACCAGTGTGCGGAGGCAAAATTATTTAATGGTAACCCAGGTGTTTGAATTAGTTTGCTTAGGGACAAGCAAACATCTAAGTCTGGGGGTATTTGATGAGTACGATTATGATAGGCTTTTTACTATCATAATTGTAATCATATCTACCATTTCCTGCCCCTTTTGTGTTGATTTCATGATAATAGTAAAGAAACTGTCGTATTATAGATAGAAGAGCGTATTTAGAAGTCTTTGGCAGTTCTTATAATAAACCATTTACTGAGTCTATCATTTTTCTATTGCAGGTAATGCCAACCAATGGACCTAAAAGTCTCGGAGCAAACAAAGGAGTTCACGGAGTCTACATGGCTGATGACAGGACGAAAATTTGGTGCACACGGCCAGACACACGGCCATGTGCCTACCCGTGTCCTATGCACCTGGAGCTGAAGAGTTTGGGCGCAGGCGATGGAACCTCACACGGCCAGACACACGCCCGTGTGCCTACCCGTGTCAGCTTTGCACACGGCTGACAACCAACCCGTGTCTGAAGAACACGACCGCACACACGGCCGTGTCCATACCCGTGTCATCTGACACGGCCCACTACCAGACACGCCTGCTCGTGGGGAACCGTCCAGGAACCGCCTAGGAACCGTCCACACGGCCTGCCACACGGCCGTGTGCGACCCCGTGTCCGACCTGTTTGTAAGGGAACTATAAATTTCCTGTAGAAAAATTTGTTTAGAACTTTTGGATCATTTCTGGATTGGAGAACTGCTGGAGGCCGAAGGGGAGCATCCAAGATAAGGAGGATTGAAGGGTATTCTTATGTATTTTTTATTTAATCATTAACCCCTTGAATCCTTCCCTTATCTTGATGTTTCATCTTCAATTTATGTTTTAATTTGCATGAATTTCTCTTTGAACATTCTAGTAATCATGTATCACCTTGTTTATGTTACATTTGTAGTATTTTATTTGTGTTTATGCTTACAAACAAAGAGTTTAATCCTCCTTATGAATTACTTATTTGTTTTACAAAATTTGCAATTGGCTAGATTGAGAAATTGGTTCTTTGCAATGCTTTTGGTATGTTCATATTGTGATGATAATTCCCTTTGTAATTCAAACTTAATGATCGAGAGATATTTTGTTTGGAAAATTAGAACACGAATAAAAGGATTCATGTTAATTTTGCGATAACATTCATGAATTTATGTAGTAATAAAGGTATTTTGCTTAATGCGAACTTGAGTGTTGTGAATTGTTCGAGAGAAAATTCACTATCTTAGGTTTAGATTTGGAATTGCTCGAGAGAGAATTTTGATGAAAAATTAACCTTTACATTGCATAAATTTAACATTATTTTCATGTCATGGTCGCTTAGAATTGAACTAGTAAATGAAATTGTTCATGTAATTATTTAAAAGCTTCATGTTTTTATCATTTTTATTTCTCCAATACTGAATTATTCAATTGGTCATAGTTAGGTTAATGTAGTTTAAATATCACTTTTGTTTAGAGGTATGATAATAAAGGGAGGGTGAGTACGAATAGTTGAAACGACCCTGTGGAATACGACACGAGATGTAGATTTCTCATATATTACGATTGATAGGTGCGCTTGCCTGAATGCTAATTCAATCTAGTTTAAGTCCATCTACATAATTGTATTAGAATGTAGAATGAAATCACATTGAGTTATTACTTGTTAGTAAGAAAGATCATCAACCAGGGCGTGACATTGCAAAACCCGTGAAATCAACAAATTTGCGAAGAAATTGATTGACACTCTCGGGGTCACGCCCGTGTCAGCCCGACACGCCCCGTGTCACTCGTGCTCGACGATTTCCGCTCGACGTTCGTCGACACACCCGACATGCCTATAGTCACGCCCGTGAATTTGGGCGTGACTTCTCCAGCAAGTTCGACGAAAATTTCGAGTGACAATTTTCCGCTCGACAATCGTCGACACAACGCGACACGCCTAACATCACGCCCGTGAACTGGGGCGTGACTTCTCTACCTGGTCGACAAGACCGCGCCGACGACTTTCGACGCAACCCGCGGCCGGTTCTACCTCCCTGACACGCCCACCGTCACACCCCGTGACCTGGGCGTGACCGCCGCGTGACCGACACGTGTCCAGCCCGAAGACAACTAAGCCGTCACCTCGCCTGATCAGCTCATGAATAGTGCTGACATGCCCCCTGACACGACCGTGTCAAAGGGCGTGTCCCATGAATTTTTTGTCTATAAATTCAGAGCTTCTGCTTGTAATCCTGTTCCACTTTTTTGGGCCATTTTGTATAGGGGAAATGCTGCGTAGATGAGTTCCAATGCTATGTAAGGGATATTTTCTCCTCCTCTCCTTAGTTTTTGTTTTCGTTTCTTTGTAACTCGTTCATTTTAACTTAATAAATTGTGTTTTCATCTCTTTATTTGGCTTTGGAATGAATCTAAACTACTACCCTTATGCAATCTTATTTATCTTTATTTTTGTTCTCTTTAATATGCGTGTGTGCGTGTATGAGAATAACTTGTGCATGTTATGTTTTTGTTTTCATTTCGTAACTTAGTTTGGTTAGACTTAGATTTTTATAGCTTTTATTTCATCCTTATAAACCCGTAAAACTGATTTCAAAGTGGTTTTCATTTTCTTTAACTTAGCTTTTCTTTGTTTTTAGGTTGTAAAACTTTTTCGTTCTTTTTATTTTATTTCCACTTTTTACGCGCTTTTACGGAGTTATAAGAATGAAAATATAGTCATTTTAATTTTTCGAGCATTTCAATTTTCATTTTAAACTTTTGCTCGTTTAATTTTTCTGTCTTCTTTTTACGCATTTCTACCGCATTCTAGCGGTAGAAATATATTCGTTTTAATTTTCCGAGCACTTTCATTTTGCGTTTATTTGCAAACCCTTTTGCTCGTTTAATTTTTATTTCAACTTTTTATGCATTTCTACCGCATTCTAGCGGTAGAAATGTAGTTGTTTTAATTTTTCAGTAACTTAGTTTTTTACTTTTTTTTGTACGTATGCGCATTTATTTCCGCCTACTCGTTAAGAGTTAAATGACGCATTGTTTTACTTTCTTCAAGTTGAGTGTGTGGAGTGTGTTTAATTTTCTATCGAGTGAGTGTGTTTTACTTTCTGTAGAGTGGGTGCATTTATTTAGTCCTACTCGTTTGAGTAGGACCCGCATTTATTTTCTCCTACTCATTTGAGTAGGACTTGTGTGCGTGTGTATTTCATTTCATGTCGAGTGTGTGCGTGTGTATTTCATTTCATGTCGAGTGTGTGCGTGAGTTTTAATTTCTGTCGAGTATGTGCTTGCATTGCATTTATTTTGTCCTACTCGTTTGAGTAGGACTCGCTTTCATTTCTCCCGCCCACGCATTTGCGCCGGGACTCGCATTTTCTGCTTTCATTTCAGTCCTACTCGTTTGAGTAGGACTTCCAATTTACTGCTTTATTTATTGCTTTCCTTTACTGATTTCTTTTCCTGCTTTCATTTACTGCTTTTTTTATTGCTTTCACTGCCTGCCGCCCCCATTCCGATGAGTGGCTAACCATTCTTAGCCCTCAGTATCGAAGAGCATTGAGACAAATAAAATGGCTTTAAATAATAAAAGGTCTTATTTTTCTAATTAATTAAAATTACTTAAGGTTTGCCTATGGTTTACGAAGCGTAGGACCACATAATCGATGTGTGGGCTCTATTTCCGTAGTTCATATGCTAGCTAGCCGAGAGGCCGTGCGTATGGACCGATCACCCCTTGGTAAAGAGAGTTCCACACTAACCCTCGAGAGAGGAGGCACGCTAACTCTACCGGATTGGGTTCCCCACCCAATAACGGGGTCCTTAGCGTAATGCGGGCATTAAGAGGAATCTTTCGTCGGACTAATGTTCGGTCGAATAGTCTTAGCGTTTAGGTGAGCGATAGCCCTATAGCTAGGTGAGCTCATTTTAGTGGAACCTTCACGGCCAAGTCTCCGCCTTAATTAATTGAAAATTTAGGATCTCTTTTTATTAAAAGTATATTTTAGTTCAAATTTTATTCGATTCCGTCGCGCTAAGCTTTTCATCGCCTCAACCTTTTATGCTTTCATTTTCTGTCATTTTTATTATATATAAAAAATACCCGATAAGTAATTATCGGTAAAATAATAGTCCCCTCCAGGGAAGAGTAGAAATAATCGACCCAACCCCGAGAACAATACGACCTCGATATTCCACACCGGAATATCCAGTACTACTCATGATAGGTGCACTTGCCTCCTTTCGTTAAAACTCGATTTCACTGTTTTATATCCAAATAATAAATCCGCGCGCCCCGTTTTCTAAATAAAAACCAAATCACCCGCCTTTCTTAAATAAAACAACCCGGGGCGTCGCGGGAATCCTCACCAATTTTTGGAGTTTTAACCGCATCAAGTTTTCGGACCCGATACAGAAATATTCAATCAGACACCTTCGAGTATTTCACCAATTTTATTCGGCAAATTCAGAACGAACTGAGCTGCTTAGTGGTCAAAATCTGAAGTGACCATGGAACAGAGTTTGAGTCTAGTGCCAAGATAAAGTTCTGTGAAAGTCAAGGTATCTTTCATGTGTTTTTCTCCCCGCACACTCCACAACAAAATGGAGTTGTAGAGAGAAGAAATAAAACCCTCATTAAAGTATGTACGACGATGTTGAATGACGACTCACTTCCGGAGTACTTCTGGGCTGAATGTCACAACCCGTATTTTTCACCACCAAAAAGGAGTATCAGAGTAAGGGAAAAATACGCTTCATGATGCCACATCAGTAGGGGATAACTGTGGACGGTCAGGCAAAACACCTACTTGATCAAGAAGAAAGATTCTTTAAGTTATTTAAAGGTAAAATCAGTTTAAGTGCAGTAGTTAGACATATCCCTCAGCTTAGTGGCTCATCTAGATCACAAGAAAAGTAATTAAACGCTGCGGAAGGTACTTCTTTTATCAAATTAGGCATCCTACATGAGCTTAGAGGTTCCCAAAGGACACCTTAAGGGATACAAGTTCTAAATTTAGTAAAAATAAAAGTAGTTTTGTACGTTCGTTAAATATAGTGATTTTACATTTTGAAATATGTAATGCATGAGGTAATAATAGAAATTTTCTTTATACTTTAAAATAACTACTATGCAATCCTAACATGAAACATCCCAGAGAGCAAGTAATCTTATACACAGAAAGAGAACTAAGCAGCTAGCAAGGTATCCAAAAACCCTCTATCCTGTGGGTGTCAACAATCTGACACGAACCCACATAAAACAGAAGTATGTCTGAACTGAGTAAGAAAACTAAAACAACAAACTACCTCGCTACGGCGAGGTGAAAACCACAGCCAACACTGCTGCCCGGAAACTCCAAAACCAGCTCCACTATCTGCTACTGCTCTGAACCTGAGGCATTCCAAAGACAGAACACCTCAACAAGAATGCACAAATGGTGGCAGAAAAATAAGCCAACATAAACAAAGGACAAAAGGGGGTATCAATGATAAATTCTTAATTGAAGTTATCTAAGCCCATTATTTCTACTAATATTTATTAAAAAGGAGAACAAATCGAAGTTAATTGATAAAAATATGATTAAAATCTATATTTAAGAAATATTCTACTTATTTGATCATATTCCATAGTTTCCAGGCAGGTGACACCAAGAAAATTCATTTGGAAAAAGAAAAAGATGAAATTCTCATTTCCTGAAGAAATTGTTGCAACAACCTGTTTTCGATGTTGCCACATTGTCTGTTCCAAAAATTCAGAATTTTAAATACAGGATGGACGGTTACACCTATTCAAATATGGACGGTTACACCTCTTAAAGGAAGGACGGTTACACCTCTTTAATAGGGGATTTTCGGCCAGAATAGGGAGGGATAGAAAAGGAAGGAAGGGAAGAAAGAAAAAAATCGGATCTTGGAGGAAGGAAAAACTCATCTTGGAGGAAGGAGGACTAGGGCACATCGGATCTTGAAGACGAAGCGGTTCAATACACTTCGGAGAACGAATTCCTGCATTATTTTGCTTTTCCTTCATCATGCACTGTAAGATCTTTCTTGTTTGTTGGTGTGCGTCATCCATCGTGATGAACTAATTCGCTTTAATCTCGTATTGTGAGAATACTTCGTCTCTTGTGATGACAATTTATTAACTTTTCTTAATTTGTGAATGTTTGGTGAATGTTTGTACTGAATTTATGATCTTTAATTCGAGTTTTTTGGCCAAGATCTCAACTTTTTACTACGCTTCATAAATCGAGAGAGGAGTTGCGTAAGTATATCGTAGATTCAGTATGGCATTTGAAGGGAGAAAGAGATTTCCCCTTGGTGTTAGCAACTAGGGTTTTCAATCTTTAAGCGGTTCTTATTTCACCTACGGGGTAATAGAGAACTAGGAACTTCCGATATCGAGAGGTACGGATTTTTAATCTAAAACCGTTGCAAGACGTTTCACCACTCATCCTCACAAAAACTATATTCAAAAGGTTGTCACACTAGACTTAGGAAATCACGATACGAGATTATCTTTAATCACTAACACAAAATATTCTCCTTCCGGATCTTTAGTTTATTTTCATTAATTATAAATTGCATTTTGAAGATTTTAGTACTCTAAAACCATCATCTTAATTTACTTGAATTTAAAGAAAAGGCATAACTAATAATTGCAAGCGCTGAATCCACCATCTCCTCGAGGGAACAATTCTTTTCTCACTTTATATTACTTGAACCGGCACGTACACTTGCGTTAATTTATATATACGTTTCGGGCGTATCAACCAACCCAAGACCAAAAGTACTGAAGTAAAGTACAAAAGAATCAGAAAATAGAACTTATATGAATCGTCACGTACAACAAATCACACCAGATGCACAAGGATAAAAAGGTGGAAAGTAAGATTAAATCATAAGAAAGAATACTCAAAACTTTATTAGCCTCATGTGGTCAACTCTACCCAAAAATACAGGCGAGGTGGTCACTTATCTGGACACACTATCACAGATATATAATATCCGTCTAACTGCGGGGGAGACTCATACACTAAACCATTCACCGCAAATGCCCAAACACCTAGTAGAGCCCCACAAGATACTAATAAAGGAAACAAACCTTGCGGAGGTGGATTCTCCCACTAACACCCACAACAAAGAAAAACCATGATATAAATCTCAGACATCGCGGAGGTGGTTACGTCCACCAACTCCCGCAACCAGAGAATCATGATATATCTCAAGACTTGGCACATCAGAATCTACTTGATAATTCTAGATTAAGAAACAGTTGATCCCCCCTAGGAAAGATTTCACAGTCGTAAATAACTCTTAACACATCCTACATAATAGTTAGGAATGATTAAAGCCATCAATTGAATATTTTCATCGAATTTCTACAATACTTACAATATTAAATTATCATGATGAAACTAATAACACAAGTGGATTCAAAGGAAAATTTAATATATATATCTATAAATGGAAAGGACATTAGTGTAGAAAGATTGGAGAACAAGGAGATTACCAGTTATCATCAAGATTAGAAAGAAGAGGGAAAAGGGAAAACCACCACTTGCCTTGGTTTCGCCGGAAAAACTCCTTAAAATTGCTCCTTGTCGTAGATCGGGGCTAGGGAAGATGAGGAGAGTCAAAATCTACCAAGAAATAGCCAAGATAGAAGTTAGGGACAAAAACCCTAACGAGAAAAACTCAAGAAATGGGGAAGATCTTACCACGATGGCGTAGCACACGACGAGGGCTTTCCAGATCTACGATCGGTGCACAATTTCGAGTAGTGGAGCTCCGTCAGCGGCCACTGGAAGATGTACGGACGGACAACCTCTTTCTCTCTCACGCCACTCTTGTTCGGGAGGTAGACAAAAATCTCGGTCGATTTAAAGATGATGAAGAAGAAGGTATTTATACTAAGGGTGAGAACAGGATAACAGTAAAATAGACCGGGTTCGGCTGAACCGGTTTTCCCAAGACAGAAGGAATGAGTTACTCGAGTACTAAGGGACGACCACTTGAGTACTGCAAGAGGATTACTCGAGTACTAAGGCGACTACTCGAGTACTGCAAGAGAATTACTCGAGTACTAAGGCGACTACTAGAGTACTGCAAGAGATTTACTCGGGTACTAAGGCGACTACTCGAGTACTGAATGCAGAACTACTCGAGTACAAGGGAAGAATTACTCGAGTACTATGACATGTCTCGAGTGCAGAAGGAGAGTACTCGTGTACTAGCAAGTTACTCATATACTAGAAGGCAAGCACTTCTTGAGATCAAGGAGATACTTCTCGAGTAATAGGAACGCATTACTCGAGTACTGAAGATAGGTAACTCGTGTACCAGAAGATTTCCCTCGAGAAATCCTGGACAGATTCGAAAATTTTGGTTTGCCTTAAAGTCTGGGATAAAATGTTGACTCTAAGAATTTAGCAGGGGAGACAACCCTAGAATCTGATGCACCATTCTTGAGACAATATCAACAAATTCTCACACAAGCAGAAATCATCACAAAGATCCAAACACACGCCGAGACTCTAAAATGCTCGGGTCACAATAAAACTGGACCAGATCAAGACCTCAAAACTCATTCCTTTAGACCAAGGAAAGCATTAAATCTAATCAAAATCCCAAAATCCGGTCAAATAAACCTAACGGATGCAAAACGCACAAACGGTGCAGCGCCATCAACCAAAACACAAAAATGGTAATGCACTGACATCATAAATATGACGGCATCAATTCAAATAATATTTTCATAAAATCAAGGGCATTACAGTTACTCCCCCTAAAAAGAAGTTTCGGCCCAAAACTTGTTACAACTCCAAAAATCAAACCAAAACGAGAAAATCCAACATCACCAAAAACAAAAAAGACATACCAGAAACTAAGAGAAGAGATGCGGATGAGATTCCCTCATCGCCGATTCCAATTCCCATGTCGCACTCTCGACGTCTTGATTTCTCCAAAGAATCTTGACCATAGGGATCGTCTTCCTTCGCAACACTCGATCTTGATATTCCAAAACACGGACACGCTCTTCCACATACGTAAGGTTGGGCTGAATTTGGGGCACCGAGTCGAGGACTTAACGATCATTACGAATACACTTCCGCAACTAGCTCACATGGAACACATCATGGACACCAGGGAAGGTAGCAGGCAACTCCAGCCAATACGTTGAAACTCCGACGCGTTCAAGAATCTGAAAAGGTCCTATGTACTGGGGGTCTAACTTGTGGTTCCTTCCAAACCTTTTAACACCAGACATCGGAGAAACTTTCAGAAAAACAAAGTCACCAACAGCGAACTCCAGATCAACCCTTCGTTGATTAGCATATTTCTCATAACGTTCTTATGCTACGCGAAGCTTTTCTTAAATATGAGTCACGACACAATTCATCTCTTCAAGGGCTTCCGGACCTAGCAACGGTCTCTCACCAACCTCAGCCCAAAACAAAGGAGTCCTACATCGCCTCCCATACAAGGCCTTAAACGGGGCCATCTCCAGACTCTCTTGGTAACTATTATTGTAAGCAAATTCCATGAGTCTGAGATGCTCATCCCAAGCACCACCGTGATCCAATATGTAACACATGATCATATCCTCCATGATCTGATTAACTCACTATGTTTGACCATTTGTCTGCGGATGATAGTAGGTGGAATACCTTAAATCGGTACCCAACCGCTCCTGTAAGCTCTTCCAAAAACGAGACGTAAATCTAGAGTCTCGGTCCAATACGATACTGACAAGAACTCCATGTAATCTGATAACCTCTTCCTGGTATAATTCAGCTATCTTTTTCATAGAATATCCAATTTTAAAATGGGATGAAGTGAGCACATTTAGTCAATCTATCGACTATCACCCAAACGGAGTCGTGCACACGGGGAGATTTCGATAGACCGGTAATAAAATCCATCAAAATACTCTCCACTTTCAACTGGGAATATCAAGCAGTGTCAATTTACCTCCAGGTCTTCTATGGTCAGCCTTAACACGCTGACACGTAAGATATTCTGGCACAAACTTCGCGATATCATTCTTCATTCCTGACCACCAAATAATTTGATTTAGATCCTTATACATTTTAGTAGAACCAGGATGGTAAGATACACTGGATCCATGAGCTACAGCACAGAACTTAGCCCGAATGTCACCAAAGGCGGGGACACAAAATCTACCCCAATACTTCAAGGTATCCAACTCATCCAAGGAGAAATCAGGTAGCTCTCCCTTCTCAATTCTATTCTGAAGGTGTAACAAATTTGGATCATCCTTCTGATGTGCTCGAGTAAGGGAAATCCAAGAGGGTTCTTCTGCTTCTAGACTAACAGGCACAACACTACCCCCAACCTCAATGTCCATTAACAGGAATTCCTCCACTAAGGACTGTACAGTCAAATTGAAATTTTTGGCGGTCTTTCTGCTCAAAGCATCAGCTACTATGTTAGACTTTCCCGGATGATAGAGAATTTCCACTTCATAATCAGCCACATATTATAACCACCGACGCTGGTGCAGATTTAGTTCCATTTGAGTGAAGACGTACTTCAAAATCTTATGGTCCATATAGATCTTGCACAGCGTGCCATATAATAAGTGTCTCCAAAGCTTCAATGCATAAATTACGATAGCAAACTCCAAATCGTGCATAGGATAGTTTCTTTCATGAATCTTCAATTGCCTTGACCCATATGCGATCACCTTTCCCACTTGCATCAAAACACAACCAAGTCTAATGTGTGATGCATCCACATATGTAGAGTACTCAAATCCTTCAGTAGACAAGGTTAAAATTGGAGCAGTACACAATCTCTTCTTCAACACTTGGAAGGCTTCATCACACTTATGGCTCCAAATGAATGCGGTGTTCTTCTGAGTAAGTCTAGTTAGAGGGGCTGACAAAACTAACAATCCTTCCATGAATCTTCTATAATAGCCGGCCAGGCCTAAAAAGATCCTAATCTCTTTAGGTGTAGAAGGTCTATCCCATTCCATTACAACTGTAATCTTGGTTGGGTCCATGGAAATACCGTCCTTGCTTACAACATGACCCAGAAAGGACACCTGAGGTAGCCAAAACTCACACTTGCTCAACTTCACATATAACTTATGCTCCCTTAGGGTCAAGAAAACTAAACGCAAATGATGAGTATGCTACTCAACACTGCGGGAATACACAAAGACATCATCTATAAACACAATAACAAATCGGTCCAAGAAGTCCTTAAATGCCCTATTCATCAAATCCATGAAGGGTGCATTGGTCAAACCAAAAGACATCACCAAAAACTCATAATGTCCATGTCGCGAATGAAAAGCGGTTCGTGGAATATCAGATTCACGAATTCTCAACTGGTGGTAGCCTGAACGAAGATTGATATTTGAAAATACTAAACTACCACGCACTTGTAACACCTCCATTCGTCATATGGAATATAACGGTGGGTCCGGCCAGGGCCCCATGCCATATTTCACAAACAAACGGCGGAATCACGTATGAATATCAAAATCACATTATACTCGCATCTTAGCTCAGAGCATTCTAGCGAAAGAGTTTTAAGTTGCAAGAACTCATCACAATGAATGTCCACTAAATATATAAACCACACATTTATATGTATCTCCAGGAATGTATACAAATACAAAAACGCTCATGGCCTTAAGGCCTTACATGTTTCTCTTTACAAACATGGCTTCATACATCGGCACGCAGGCCTGCCACACATGAAATATAAGATTTTGCACGGCCTTCAAGGGCCTTTAAGCAGCAAAGGCTTCAACCCGCTCAATCTAATTCAGCCCTTCAACACCTACAGTTGGGCATCCACCCCAAGGGTGGTAAACAAAGCAACGGTCAACATTAGCTGACCAATTATAATGACCCTACCCCTTACTCGGGGCAGTGGTTCCTTCCCTGGATGCATCACAATCATAACATATATCTATATCACAACAAGTGCTCTCAAGCACAATAACATCACAAGAGCCCACCTCCGTCAGACGCTCCATGCACTCAGGGCACATTTATGGTGTACCGAATCATCCTTGGCACCACCACCGATCAGAGGCTCTTAACTTGTTGGCTATGGGTATAAGTCTACCCCAACAAGCATGCTGGAGACCTCACGCACCCATCCCACTCAGAGGTGCTAACCTTACGACAAATTTGAGCATTTAGATCGACCCACCCTTGTGGGGTAGCAACACGGGTCTGGCCCACAGCCCCCCATTTACATTGCCACCAATCGACCTCTCGAATAATCAGGTGCAGGTCAGCCCTTTCCCGTTGCTCAAATCATCAATATCGTACATCTTAACGCAGGTCAGCATTCCCCTCCTGATCAACACACAGCTTTTCCGCTCACACAGAGCAAACAACACTCACAACACCCACAACACAAGGAGCTTATGCAAAGCTTCCTAGATCAGCATACTGCTTACGCAGAGCATACAACAAATGGAGCTTGTATTCACAATCCATAGGCATCCATACAATACACGGAGTCTTCTACGGTTCACAACATAAACATCACCAATCCAGACTAACAGTCCGGATGGGCTCCACACAACATACCTATGCCGTACTACACATTTTGGGCTCTAGATGCAGACTCAATCGGGGATATCAACTATCAACCCACTCGAATCACTTACGCTTTCCACCGCTTGGTGGAGGATTCCATGCTCATGCAAAAAGGAGGACTTTATGAAAGCTAGAGGTTAGATCTGAAATACTCTAGAGGGGGGAGGGGAGGGGGGTGAATAGAGTATTTAGGGTTTATAAAAGTTTTGCTAATTAATTCAATTTATTACTAGTGCTACAGAAATTAAATTAAAAACACAAACACAACAAACTAGAAAGCACAACCACAGCAAGAACAAAAGAAAAGAGCAACCCAGACAACACAAGAATTTTATAGTGGTTCCTCTAAAATTGGGTACATCCACTCTTCTACCACCCTGGTAGGAATCCACTCAAGTTTTTGATCAGGTGACTGCCACCAATGAGATTTTGATCAGGTGCTCAAAAACCAATCCTCAAGACTTTTGATCAGGTGACTTACAACCAGGAATAACTTTTGAAGGGAGTTAAGAACCCTTTATACAGTGGGGGTTGAGATAGTGATTTTGTCTTCTCTTTCTAAGATACAACTTAGAATACTCTAGTGGAAAAATGATGTTAGCAAAGGCTCCCCCTGAGATATAGAATGGTTCAGGAAGTTGATGCCTTGCTGCAGGGTGATAGGCCTTCAAAATTTTGCTTTGACCAGAAGAACTCCAGAAACTTCTTGATAGATAGAATGTTTGTTGTCTTTTGAAGAATACTGGAATGAAGACAGAAGAAGACTTTGATTTGAATGGTTCTTCTTCTTCTTCTTCAGCTTGATGTTCTTTCTCTAGTCTAGGGCTTGTTTCTCTTTATCATTGTGTTCTATCTTCTTTGTAAGTGTCTCTCTCTTATTTCTCAGTGTACTGTCAAGAGAGAAGAAGAAGATGCTTATTCACTGTATATTTCTGACTACTGCTCTGCACAGGAAGAAAAAGAAAATCCCTTTTATATTTTCCATATAAATTTCCTTTTGAAATTTGAATTCCTTTCTGCAATGAATTCTGATAGCCTGGAGAATATTTGCATTGATTGATTTCCCCAACTATCCCATGGAAAAATGGCAAGCAATAATCCTGATGAAGACCGTAATCAATGCTTGCTTCTAACGGTAATATTCAGAGAATATTTATGCATTGATTACTCAGGAATCATTGCAATAGAAAAGAGATAGAGGGAGGAAAATATATAAGTCTGGAACTCTACAGAATTCGTTGAGCAGAATTCGTCGATCTGTGTCCAGAGTTTGTCGAACAGAGAAGTCAAGTTCGTCAACCAGATAATAGTTGTTCTTCGAGCTGAGATCCAAGATCGTCGACCCAAGAACTAATAACTACTTTCTCTAGACCCGTCAATTCTGTGCATCAAGTTCGTCGAGCTGAGAATATAACTTCGTCGACTGGAGTTCAGAATTCCATGTTTCTTGGACTTAAGAATGTCGAAGTAACGTGTCCATAAATCGTCGACCTCAGAACTGGGTTCGTCGACCAGAGAACTAGTTTCGTCGACCTGAGAAATTCTAACTGTTACATGATAAATCTTGCCAAGACTGTGGTCTAAGTTCGTCGAGCAGAGAAGGTGAGTTCGTCGACTGGAGTATGATTCTGGACTTAGAACACTTAGTTGTTTCTGGAATAAGATGTTGAAGTAGAATATCTAGAGATCGTCGACCTGAGAACTAAGTTCGTCGACTGGAGTTAAGTGTGAAGAATTCGGGACATGGAATGTTGAAGTATACTCTGAAATTTGTCGACCTGAGATTCAAGTTCGTCGAGCTCAGCTTAGAGAATTCTCTCTGATTTCATCGAGCTGAGCATGACCTTCGTCGACCTGAGTTTGACGAACGTCGAACTCATTTTCCAAGTCTTATAAATTTCCCTAAGTCTTGAGTCTTTTGCAGTCTATTGATGTCTGGTCCAAGCAGTGTTGACTCTAAGGACATAGACTAGACTCTAGAACTCATACATGACCCTGGCCATACATGTTGGGTCAAACATCCTAACTTATTGAACCTAGCCCAAATCAAACTAGGGATCCTACAATCTCCCCCTATTTAGGTAAGGTCACTAATTACAGACTCACATTAATAACAAAGCAATAAAACATATATCTGGCATGAAAAATTTAAATGTGCAGCAGATATATATATATACACAGAGCTTTGTATCAGAATATAAATAGATAGTTTTAAAATAATCAAAAACTTAAACTGTTCAAAGTTCATTTCTTCTTCTTCTTTTCCTTGTGCTTCTCCTCTTTGGCTTTGTCTCCAGATTGTGTAAATATAGTTTCCCTGTTAGGATCTACAGCTTGAGCCTTGGTCATTGTCATGTCAGCAGCCCCAATGACATTGAGAGATGTAGCTCTGGGCACTACTGCTTCTGGATGTAGTTTCATATAATCATCAACATTAAAAAACTTGTTAGCCTTAGCAAACATGTTTAGTTCTTCCTTTCTGTACTTGGACATTGTAGAGTATTGAGATGGATCCTTTCCTTCAGCTCTTGCTTTGTTGATCATGGATAGGGCAACCAATTCCTGGAATCTGGCCATCCTAGTACTTGTAGCTGACTCTGGATCTTCAAATGGTACAGGAGGGGAAGCAGGTCTCTTGGGGCTTTCAGCTTTTTGATGTTTAGTGAATTTTTGCTATTGATGTTGGTGCTGCTTGCCAGATAAATACTATCTTTGCTGGCTGATTCCTGAAGATGAGGACCTACCCTGCTATCTTTGATAGGTCTAAAACTGGGTAGTCCTTGGAGTTAAAGAACTATAAGCACCAACAACTGGTGGAGGAGGAGGATTCTTTCTGTATCTTTGAGGAGGTGGAGAATATCTTCTGCTTTTCTTCCTTTCTTTCTGTTGATTCTTGGACAGCCACATCCATGCTGATATGCCCTTATAAGGTGTGATCTTTTGAAGTATATAGTATGGTGTGTCATTTGCTGGATTTAATTTTGGTGCAGGAGGTGGAGGAGCTTTCCTCATCTTAGACACTTTCTTTTTCTTGGGCTCATCATCTGAGTCCTCGTCATTATCATCATCATCATCAAAAGAATCCTGAGGAGCATCATATAAGGCATCAATGGCCTTTAGTACTGATTTGTCAATGGGCTTTTCAGCCTGAATAGGAGCTGGAGGAGGAGCTGAAACTAGAGCCGGAGCAGGAGCTGGAGCTGGAGAACAGTACACTTCAGTGCTTTCAGCAACTGAATTATTTTCCTCTTCTATATCTGCCATGATCAGTGCATCAAGATCAGGCAGTGGTGAATCATCTGTAACAAAAACTAGAGCAAAAATATCTGTCGGAGGGGATGAAATAATGGGTGAAACAGCCTTGGGTGGAGATGGAATGACTGGAACCACTATAGCTGGAACCTCTGTAGTTGGAACCTCTGTTGTAACAAAACTAGCCTTTAGTTGCTTGACAACTTTGGGGCTTATGGGAGAGGTGTAAGGAATTATAGTCATGGATGGCTTAATGCTGTCTTCTGGCAGAAAGTTCAAATGAACAGTATCAAATGTTCTCAATAAATTTAACAAATCTACTGTGGGATTTATAATAAAATCACCAGCAGGTATTATTTCCTCTATTGCTGTATCATCCACAGTATCTATTTCCATATCTGTTTCAGTAAAATTAATGAAATCAATTAACTCTTTATCAGCATCTGCTGCTGCTTCTGCTTCTTCTGTTTCTACTGCTTCTTCTGTTTCTACTGCATCTACTGCTACTGCTGTTGGTGCTGCTGTTGCTGCTGTTACTTCTGCTACTATTTCTACTGCTGCTTCTTCATTGAGTATCTCCCCCTGCCTGGGTTCAGTGTATACTGGAGTCAGGCCCCTATCTGAAGAGGGAGGAGTAGAAAGAGCGGATATTTGGGTAGCTAGGGAGGAAATGGAAGAAGCAAGAGGTGAAATGACCTCTGCTATGATTTTTTTAAGAAGGGGAGTTAGAAGTGCAATGAGTGGTGGTATGATGGAGGGATCCAATAGTGGAGTGGTAGAGGGTGTGGCAGAAGGTGTTTGAATGGAAACAGAAGTGGGGAGGGTAGTAGTTGGTGGAGTAGGAGGTAGAGAATCTATCATGGAAATATCTGGAATATAAAAAGTATGAGGAGGGGAAGTAAGCCGATTAAAGGAAGGGAGGTAGGAGATATTAGAGGGGGGAGTGGAAGCCAAATGGGGTGGTAATGGAGAGGAGGGTGGTGATGGAGCTGGTGTATCATGTTGGGAAGGAGGTGAGTTAGGAAAGTGAGTGGGGGATAGCTGTACTAGAGATGAGGGAGGTGTAGGAGTGTGAATGGTGGTTTGAACTGTGGAGGGGGTTATTGTACCATCTGATGTTGAGGTGGGATGGCTGGAGGTGAGGGAGGTGGAGGAGGGATCTCTTCAGTAGGAAGGAAAGTAGTTGGAGCAGCCCTAGTACTCTCAGAAAGCCTAGTGGAGGAGGAAGAAGCGTTGGAGGGCTTGGTGATAGTCCTCTCCCACTTGCCAAAGAGAGCACAAGTGAGCCTCTTGGAGGCATTGATGAATATGGTCTGGGAGACCAGGGATTCAACAACCTTTTCTTTTAGGAAGATCCCTAAGATCCTTCCAAAACAGACCTCTTTCTTTGTATTCTTTTTCTTAATCAGATCAAACATGATCTGAGCCCAATTCACCTGCTTCTTGTTTACTATTGCACACAAAACCAGGAATTGGTGCCAGGTTATGTAGTCATGTGCATTGTGCTTGCCCAACAACACTTTGCCCACAATGTCTACTAGGAATTTAAATTCAGCAGACAAGTGTTTCTTCAGCAACTTATTTGGGGTTTCTTCAGAATAACCCATCATACCCAAAATCACATCATATTCCTCAGTATCCATTTCTAACTCTTCTTCACCATTACTTAATCCAAAAATTTCTGTTAGGACGGCGGGAGTAAGGGAAATAGCAGTACCCGATACTGTCCCTGTCATAGTGTTCTCATATGTGGTGGAGGAAGTATAGACCCATTCCCTGATTTCAGCACTGGAGAGTTTGATCCTGGTTGACATCAGAGTACTTAATGACTGTTCTTCAAGCATTTGCAGGATGTTTAGGAAGATTGGGTCAGAATGTTGGAAGGAATCAAAATCGACATCAAAGCCGGTGTCGAATTTCATTGCCATAAGATTTCCTGCTAGAATCGCCATTAGAGCACCTGCAAGAGAAAAATGATGATCAAGTGCAAAGGAACTGAAAGCGCGGGATAGAGGTCGAAGAAAACCTAGATATAAGATTTTTTAGAATATGAATCGACAAACTCCGTTCCACGAAAAATAAAATAATTCTTCGATCTGAGGTCGACGAAATAATTTATAGTTAAATAATTCGTCGAGCTCAGTCTGAAGATTTGAAGACATTTCATTGAGCTCCATTCGATGAAAGTTTTCTGAAGTAGATTTGTCGATCTCCGGTCGACGAACACAACTTCCCTCATAGAGAGTTCGTCGATCTCCGTTCGATGAATATCTCAAGAACTTTCTGTAACGTCCCGAATCGCACTAGGCCCCCCGTGTGTGTTTTTGAGTCAGGAAAGCTGACTTGGGTTCAGGGGAAGTGCTGATAACTGGGCAACATGTGTGAAAAAGGAGGAGAAATCAGTCAAGCATAGGACACGTGTAGAGACACGGGCGTGTACCTACCCGTGTGGGAGTGGCCCGCTCTCGAGCCGATGACTCGAGTATGTCCAGAGAAGGACACGGGTAGTGATACGGGCGTGTCACTACCCGTGTGAAGTGACACTGTTGGATCCCTAGTTTGATTTGGGCTAGGTTCACTAACTTAGGATCTTGTGACCCATAATGTATAGCCAGGGTCATAGTCGTGTCATAGAGTCTAGGCCAAGTCCTTAGAGTCAACATCACATGGACCAGCTATCAACAAGACTGCCAGAGACTCAAGACTTAGAAGATTTCAAGACTCTGTAAAGTGAGTTCGACGTTTGTCGAACTCAAGTCGACGATTGTCATGCTCAGCTCGACGATCTCAAAGAGAACTCTCTAAGCAGAGTTCGACGAACTTTATTCCTTCGTCGACTAATCTTTGGACTACTACAACATTTTGTCAAGACTATGTTCTCTAGTCTCAGGTCGACGAACTCAGTTCTCTGCCTGACGAATTCTGGAGACTTTAACTTTCATTTCAGATATAACTATGAATATTCTAAGTCCCGAATAATTACTGAACTCCAGTCGACGAACACATTTACCAGCTTGACAAACTTCAGACACAGAATAGGGAAAGTTCAGAAGAGACAACAGTTCAGTTTCCAGCTCGACGATCATGGAACTCAGTTCGACAATTTCTATCAACTGTTCGACGATTCCAGACTAAGTCATTTCCAGCCCTGTCCCCATTATTACTGCAATAATTCCTGGGCAATCAATGCTCTAACATTCTCTGAATATAACCATTAGAGGAGCATTGATTAGGATATTCTCCAGGATTATTGCTTGCCATTTGTTCCACGAGACAGTTGGGGAAATTATTCAATGCTGCTTATGCTCTAGGCCGTCAGCATTGAATGTAGAAGGAATTCAAAATTTGAAAGACTAATTTCTCCAGGAAATATAAAAAGAGTTTTTTCTCTTTTCATATACAGACAGATAGAAAGAAAGTTAAAAATATACACAGAGAGAAGATTACTGAATCAGACAAGAAAAACAGAACCCGTCTGCTCTCAGTCTTACACAAGATTTCTGATATAGAAGAAAGCCCTTGACCAGAACATCATCTGTCATCTGAAGAAGAAGAACAATCATTCAAAAATCAAGAGTATTCATTTTTCAAACTCTCCAGGACACTTCACAGGACAATAAATCTTCCATCTGTCAAAGAAGTTCCTGAAGATCTCTCTGATCAAGGCTGAAAGCTTGAAGGCCTATCACCCTGTGCAAAGCTCCAGTTCTCCTAAACTCTTCTACATCTCAGGGGGAGCTTTGACAACATCACTGAATCCACTTAAGTCTTCTCAGTTTATTGAGAAAGAGAAGACCTCATCACTCTCTCATCCCCACCTCTGTAAAGAGTTTTAATTCCCTTCAAAATTATTATGGTTCACAAGTCTCCTTCCAAAAGACTTGAGGTTGGTTTTTGAGCACCTGATCAAAAGCTCATTGGTGACAGTCACCTGATCAAAACTTGTAGTGGATTTCTACCAGGGTGGTAGAAGAGTGGATGTACCCAGGTTGGGGAACCACTATAAAATTTCTTGTGTCGCCTGGTTGCCCCTTTTCTTTTTGTTCTTGCTGTGCTTGTGTTTTTAGGACTGCTGTGTGCTTATTTATTTTGTTTTAATTCTGCACCTTTTAATTACAGCAGTAGCTGTAATAGTTTTATAAGGACCTACAAATACTCTATTCACCCCCCTCTAGAGTATTTTAGATCAAACACATCTCTTTCAGACACGGGTAGAGACACGGGCGTGCCCCTACCCGTGTGCATGTGTGTCGAGTTGAACTCGACACAGCATGTTGAGATTGACGAACTATGTGTAGAGATCGACGAATTGTATGACACGGGTAGCGAAACGAGCGTGTCCCTACCCATATGTCGTTGTGTCGAGTTGAGCTCGACGAGGCGTGTCGAGATCGACGAGGTGTGTCGACATTGATGAGTTGTAGATATACCTATTTTCATGTTAATTATTTAAGTAGTTTTCGTTTTCTTTTGTTGTTTTATGTTTAATTTCTTTAATAAAATGCTCCTTTTACTATATATATTTTGCTAACTTAGTTTATTTTATTTTTCAGAAATTTTCAGAATTTTACGAGAAAAATCATGTGTCACGCCCGTGTACTGGTGGTCACGCCTGTGACAAGGGCGTGACACGTCAAAACCGTGGAAATCAGCAATCTTTGAGAAGAAAAGTTCGACACGCCCAGCGTCACGCCCGTGACCTGGGGCGTGACTTCTCCACTTGGCCCGACAAACTGCCGCCGGCGACTTTTGACACAGACGGCGCCCATTTCAACCTCACCGACACGCCCACCGTCATGCCCGTGACATGGGGCGTGACTGCCACGTGGACCCCCCGAAGTCAACATCGCCATCAAATCGCTGGAAGAAGATGCTGAATTATGCCAACACGCCCACCGTCACGCCCGTGACCGTGGACGTGACCGCCGCATTTTCAACGGCAATGTCACATCACCGTCAGATCACCGAATTCTGCTGTTGAATAGTACTGACACGCCCCCCGACATGCCCGTGTCGGAGGTCATGTACTCAGAAATTTTTCCTATTTAAGGCCAACTGCTGTATAAGCCCGAGGTTCTAAATTTTTGAACCGTTTTGATGTTAAGGGCTGCTGTTTGGAGCTATTTTTGGGGCTATGTAAGGATCTTTCCCCCTCCTTTTCAAGTTTGTTTAAGCATTGTAGTCAACTTTTTTGTTAATAAAATTTTTTCTTTTCATCCTTATAATGCTTTGAAAAAAACTCTGAAGACCTCCTTTTCATCAATCCTAAGTACTTTTGTTTTCATTTTCATAATGCGTGTGTGTGTGTTTATGAGCTTAAAAATTGCAAAATTTATACTTTCAAATGAAAAACCTTTTGATTTACTTTGATTTTTATCAACATTTCTAGCCGTTCTTATAGCCATTTTTTTGTAATACGCTTTAGAATCGGTTTGACTTAGGGTTTTACTTTCATTTTCGATTTTACACCTTTTTAACCCGTTTTACAAAGCTTAAAAAACAGATTATGCGTTACTTTAAATTTTTCAACAACTCTCAATTTTAGCAATTACAAAAAATATTTTTGCTCAAACAATTTTTATTTCGACTTTTTATTCATTTCTGTCAAATTCTAATGATAAAAATGTAAACGTTTTAATTTTTCGGGCACTTGCCTTTCTCACTTTAATTTGAAAACTTTTTGCTCAAACAATTTTTATTTCGTCTTTTTACGCATTTCTACCGCATTCCAGCGGTAGAAATGCAGTTGTTTTAATTGTTCAATAACTTTGTTTTTCTTATTTTACGCCCGAGTGCGTGCGTGTATGAGATAATCTTTATCATCTTATTTAATTTATGAAAGTGTGTGTGTGTGTGTGTGTTTATTTATGTCGAGTGCGTGAGTAGTTACTTTCAAGTAGAGTGCGTGTGTTGTTTTTATTTTCCGCATACTCATTTGAGTTAAATGGCTGGATTTTATTCAAGCAAGTGTGTGTAGTTTTTATTTTCCGCCTACTCGATAGGACTTAAATGGCTGGACTGCATTTCCCGCATACTCGTTTGAGTAGGACTTGTAATTTTCATTCTTTATTTTACCGCCTACTCACTTGAGTTAAATGGCTGGCCTTTCTTTATTTTTCTGCCTACTCACTCGAGTTAAATGGACGAACTTTACTTCCCGCCAACTCGTTTGAGTAGGACTTGTACTCAGATTTATTTTCGCCTACTTGTTAAGAGTTAAATGACGTGTCTTTATTTCCCTGTAAATATTTGAGAAAGCCCTGTAATCACATTTATTTTCTCCTACTCGTTTGAGTAGGACTCGCTTTCATTTCAGTCCTACTCATTTGAGTAGGCCTTGAAATTTTCAGCTTTTATTTCCCGCCCCCACTCATTTTAGTGGGACTTGCAATTTCAATTATGCAATTTTCTCTTTCTTGTAACTTAGGTTTATTTCTGTCTCTTTATTATGTGTTTGGATGAATGCGGGTACACGTTTGTTTGTAGTATCTTTTCTAACATTAGGTTATCTTACTTTTCTTCTTATTTTCTTTATAACCTTTCAGCGAATAGTTTAGGACGATCGCTTAACCAAACATATAAGCTATCCCCATTCCGATGAGTGGCTAAATGTGTTGAAGCCAAATATGACCTCAACTGAAGTTCGAAGAAAAAAGGGGTGCAGCCAAAACCTACTTCTCTCAAGTCTCACCCCTTGACTGGATTCTAAGGACCTAAGACTGACCCAAAAGCCTCAGCAGGGAGGTCCCACCTCACACCCGGAAGATCTCTGAGAGCTTCCCCTCCAAAGTCAAAGCTGGGCTAGGAGCTCCTCAGAAAGCACTAGAATTCCGGAGACAATGATCGCTTGCTTTCTAAGGAGCCCTTATGGGTCTATTTATAGTATTTTGCTGTCCTGAATTTACTGAAAAGCCCCTGGTTGGTCTGCCAATAGCCAAAACCCGCTGTTGTTCTGAGGGTACTGAAGTAATTTCTCCTGAGGGCAATTAGGACATTCTTCCAAAGACCCTGGGCCCCACTCGGCGAGAGCTGATGCCGAGACCTTTCGGCCCAGGGTGTGGCGCGAACGTTCTCGCCCCAAGCGAGAACTCTTGGGATTGAGGCTTGGTTTGGGCGAGAGCGCTTCCGCGTAGCCCGCGCTTGGCGCTCTCGGCCCACGGTTTCTCTCTTATAGCATCCGGCGAGAGCGTTTCCGCCTTCTGTGGGCGAGATCCTCCTTAGGGCGGGACCACTTTGGCTAACCCTCCAGTGGCCATTATGCCTCCTTGTCTGGCTCAGCGAATATGGGGTTGTACACAATCCCCGCTCTTTTTGAGCTAGCGCCGCGCTCGAAAAGACATGTTCAACCCAAAATATTCGCTGAGCACGTGTCAACGTCAGGGAATCTTTCGGTGGGCCGTACGGCGCCTATAAATATGAGTGCCGATAGACGGTCATAACACTTTCCTCGAGCCGTCATTCTCCTTCTGAGCTCTCGCCCTCTCTCGCTATGCCTTCCAAGCGTGCCGATAAACCTCTTCCGCAGGATCTGCAGGACCGCATCAACGCGGTGCAGGCGCGAGCTAGGGCTAACAGTGCCCTTGTCGCCCCATGGCTAGCGAGACAGTCGTCAGTTGCTGAGCCTTCTCTGCCTAAGAAGAAGAAGAAGAAGAAGGCGAAGGTGGTTCAGCGGGACCTATCCCGCGAGAACAGGAGCCCGCCCACCCCGACCCCTAGTTGCGCGGACGGCATCTCGCCGCGGAAGGTAAGCTTGATATACCAATTAACAACCAGTTGCTCAATTGTTGAACTTAATACCTCTCGCAGGAGACGGTTCCTGACGCTGCCGCGTCCCTGCGAGAACGTTCGGATCCACCCTCTAGCCATCACGATGATCATCCACAGGTTCCCGAGGCGCCTCCTCCGCTAGACCCGAACACCGCTGGTAAAGGTTCCCTTCTTGGCTTCGCCTGGTATTTCCAAACGCTGACCTGATTTCTCGCAGCGTTGGTTTCTGCACCTTCGGATCTCGCAACCCAGGATGGTGGGGCGAGAACTGCGAATCAGCCTGCCCATGTGGTTGACTCCTCCCTATCGGCGAGAGGAAAAAGTGCCGAGATCCCCGTGCCACCGCTAGACGTTAGTCCTCCAGCGGCTGAGGAGACCCGCTCCCCCGCTCTCGATCAGGCCGGGATCACCATCCGCAAAGTCTACCCCCCCGGCAAAGGAAAGCCAATCCACCTCCTCTTTGGAGCTGAGGGGGGGGGGGGGGGGGGGGCTGGGCCTTCTCGCCTGCCGTCGACCGGGGGGCCTCGTCACTCTGAAGGTATACGACAATTTTATCGCTGCTATTCTTCAGCTTCCGCTAAAATGGGGCTTCTTTTGACAGGGGACATGGACTCGCGGCCTGGCGCTGAGGTAGAGGAAGAAGAAGAAGAGGAAGAAGAAGAAAGAGAGGGAGAAGACGGCGAGAGCTCTCCCTTCCCTTCATCTGACGAGATGGAGAGATCCTGACCGGTGCCGGGAGCGCGAAAAGACGAGGGAATAAGGTTGCCGCCATTCTGTCGAAACTCATCCGGCGAGAACGGGTCCGCGACCTTGCGGCCCGAGAGTTTCGCCAGTCAGTGGAGAAGAGGCTGGAGTCCTTGGAGCGAGACTTCCTTCTAGGCGAGATGGACCGGCCCGGGGGAGCTACCGCTGGATCTTCCCCTGAGAGATGCATCGAGAGAATCCGGGATCTGTCTCGTCGGGTTGACCTGGGATGCAGCGTTCTGTCGTCCTACTTCAACCCGCAGGCGCCCCCCCGGACCAAGTTGCGGGACCGAGGCAAATGGCGTTGGGAGCAAGGGAAATGGCGCTGGGAGCCGTACTGAAGCGCGAGACCTCCCCTCCTCTTCCCCCGGCCTTCCCTTCTCTAATGTACCCTTACTTTTTCGCTTGGAGTTGTAACTAATGTTCCCGCACTTTATTCGCTTATTATATTATTATTTTTTTATCGCGTTCCCGCTCAGCGAGAGCGATGGCTCTGTCTTTAATATTTTCGTATGCGTATGAGTTATCTTCCCAGCTCTTTGGGGTGGCGAGAGCCACCTTGCTTCCGCCTACTTTTCCTGCCGTATGACACTTCGCAACGTTAGCGCCAGCTGTTTAATCGATCGCTGTCAGATTCGGGCGGGAAAAACGAAGCGTCGCTGACCTAGGACGCGGCGGCTGTACCCTCGCCGCCTTTCTGAAAACAGCCATCATTACCACGATTTTCTATAAATAGGAGGCTCACCTACCACATTCATTCCTCTGACTCCAGTCTCTCTCCTCTTTGCTGTTGTTCTCGCGGTCTTCGCAAAGCTCTCGCCCTTTTCTGTCTTACACTTCCGTTCTCGCCCCGTTCTCGCTCTCGCCTTCTCCCCGTAGATCTCGCCTTCAATCCCTATTGCGATGCCGGGTGGTGGTGAAGGACGATCCAACTGCGCGGAAGCCTTTCAAAAGCATCTCTTCCCTTCCTGTACTATCACTCTGGAGGAGTTCAATCTGACCAAGGCCCATCACGTTCCCGCCGGCTTCGTCGCGCGGCCCCCGGGCAGTCATGACAAAGTCAACACTGCAGGGGAGGGGGAGCTCGCCATCCCTATTGAACACTTCGAGGTGGGCTTCCGCCTTCCGCTGTGGCCTGAGATGCGACAGGCTCTCCGGTACTACGGGGTGGTTCCCGCGCAGCTGAACCCTAATTCAGTTGCCATTCTCGTGGCATTCATATGCTACATGCGTTCCGAGAGGATCGAGTTCAGCTTGCCGATCTTCCGCAAGCTGTTTACCTTCCGCGCGAAAGGAGGCGTGGTGTTCTTCTCCGGGCAACTGCTGAAGACGATCGGTCTCGCCAACAAGCATCATCATTGGGGCGAGAAGTTCATCTACGTCTCCGGCGACTTCGGGAACGTTCCCCTAGCCCCCATCCAATACGAGGATGCCGCCTACAAGCCTCCGTCCTTGGGCTCCCGCGAGAGTGCCCTCCTTGAGTTCTTCGGAACCAAGGACTTCGACGTCCTCCACCTCCGGCGAGACGTCGATTCTCTTTCCCCTGT
The DNA here is from genome assembly GCA_039583875.1 of Platanthera guangdongensis. Classification (NCBI taxonomy): domain Eukaryota; kingdom Viridiplantae; phylum Streptophyta; class Magnoliopsida; order Asparagales; family Orchidaceae; genus Platanthera; species Platanthera guangdongensis. The sequence continues at coordinate 38,825,011 of CM077165.1, read as the reverse complement.
ACTTCCGGGAGAAGGTAGGGTCTCGCCTTCATTTATCTTTTTCTTGCCTTTTCCAAGGTTAGAACTTATCGTTATTGTTTTTGCAGGAGAGCGCGAGATCCCTCTCCGCCAGCCTTTCGACGAAGCTCGCGCCGGAGGGAGTCAGCCTCCGAAGGACCCGCTGGCTCTTGCGAAAGCCGCCGCACAAGCCTGCCAAAAGGAGCCGGGCCTCCCCCCCTCGAGCGGTGTTGTGAAGCGAAAGCCGGTTGCTTCCGCACCTCAGCCAATCAAGAGGCCCAAGACCACGGATACCGAGAAGGGCAAGGCTGTGGTTGTCCAGCCCGTCCAACCTCTCCCCGCCGGTCGCTCCTTCGAGGAGGTCCTGGAGGCAGTAAGCAGGATTGCGGCCACCAGGGGCGTCCCCGGGACGCCTGCCGAGAACCCTCGGACCCCTGGCGTTGCCGAGAGCGAGGGTGCCGCCGCCGGGACCTCCGGCCAACCCCCGTCTGACGAGGTGCCGCGGGGTCATCGCAACTTTGGTCTCGGCGTGAGGTGTCTGGACGCGGAGAACAAGCCGCTGCTGCAATGGGACCCTGACGCCAACAAGGTCACGATCTCGTCCCTTTTGCCGAGCTGGGCGGAGCGAGACGAGGTCACCGGCGAAGCTTTCGCTTTAGGCTATGGCCTCTACAGCCGAGAGGACGCTAGCGTCTACGACAGGATGTCGACCCAGCTGTTGGCATACGACTCCACTCGCGCTTTAATGCGTGGGCTGGAGCTTGCGCACATGTGCGCCCGGCGGAGCATTACGATAGACCGCAACTTCCAAGACATGTTCAAGGCCAGGGACGATGCGGTGGCCCAGGCGGCCTCTCTGGCCAAGGAGCTGGCCGAGACCCAGCAACTATTATCCTCGCGCCAAGCGGAAGGGGTAAGCGAGACCTTTCATAATCACTTGTTCTCGCAATCCTAACCCTTCTCTTATGCTAACCTCCCGTTGTTCAGGATTCCGCTCAAGCCGCACTTCGCGAGGAGCTGTCTCAGGCCCGCTATGACAACGTTCTCCTGCGAGAGCATATCGCGCGCCTCGAGGCGAGTGCAGCCCCTCCGCTGGACGAGAGATTGAAGAGCCAGTATTACTCGGCTTATGACATTGACAAGCTCCTTCAGGGGAACGCGCAAGCCACCGTAAAGTTGACGCTGGAGACGCTGCGCGACATCAACTGTTGGGACGGAAGGGGCAAAGACATTACCGCTCCGCAACTTGTCCCATGGCTCTTCGAGCCCATCCCAAAGCCCCCTGGCGCCCCCAATACCCCTCCCTCGGATGTCCCAAAGTCCCCCGCAGTGGATGGCGAGACCTCCGGGGGGAGCTCCGGTGGAAGCTCCAGCGGAAGCTCTAGCGAGACTTCAGAAGGATACAGCTTGTCCCCTTGAGGGTCCTCTTCTTGCTTTTGTTCTTCACTTCTATGTAAAGCGTGAGACGCTATCATTTTGTACCTGTATATAGTATTTGTTAATGCAAATGTTTTTTCTTGCGAACATTTTTTGTTATTTGCGAATGTGTTTGATGTGATTGTCGTAGTTGAATGCTTTCGGCATAGGCTTCCGCCAAGGCCCTTGGCCTTCTTAGGAAATTCGTAGCGATGAATCAGCAAGAACCCGCGGTAACCGGCCAGCCGGAAGCGTGACTCTCGAATCCTTAAGACGGGACCGTCCCCTCTAGACTGCGCGAGTCCCCACTAGCCCATCGTATGACGATCTCGCCTATTTGTTCGAGAACACTGAGAGGAACCCTCTTGGCGGAAGCCTCCCCACCTCGAGTTCCCTTCAATAGGGAATCTTCTGCCGAGACCTATCCCTGCCGAGATCTATCTCTGCCGAGATCTATCTCTGTCGAGATCTATCTCTGCCGAGATCTATCTCTGCCGAGATCTCTCTCTTCTTTTTCACTTGTCATTTGGTATTCCCAACGTGCTTCCTGCCTTTCATTAACCAAGCCAACCAGACCAAACCTATTCCCCACAGGCGAGCCTTCGGACCTGCCAGCTAGATGAGAGCCTGCGCAGCGAGTCTACCTGGGGCCGAGCCGAGCTCGGGGTGCCGATGAAGATCTCAAACCAACCAAACCTCTCCCCCACAGGCGAGCCTTCGGACCTGCCAGCTAGATGAGAGCCTGCGCAGCGGGTCTACCTGGGGCCGAGCCGAGCTCGGGGTGCCGATGAAGATCTCAAACCAACCAAACCTATCCCCCACAGGCGAGCCTTCGGACCTGCCAGCTAGATGAGAGCCTGCGCAGCGGGTCTACCTGGGGCCGAGCCGAGCTCGGGGTGCCGATGAAGATCTCAAACCAACCAAACCTATCCCCCACAGGCGAGCCTTCGGACCTGCCAGCTAGATGAGAGCCTGCGCAGCGGGTCTACCTGGGGCCGAGCCGAGCTCGGGGTGCCGATGAAGATCTCAAACCAACCAAACCTATCCCCCACAGGCGAGCCTTCGGACCTGCCAGCTAGATGAGAGCCTGCGCAGCGGGTCTACCTGGGGCCGAGCCGAGCTCGGGGTGCCGATGAAGATCCCAAACCAACTAAACCTATCCCCCACAGGCGAGCCTTCGGACCTGCCAGCTAGATGAGAGCCTGCGCAGCGGGTCTACCTGGGGCCGAGCCGAGCTCAGGGTGCCGATGAAGATCTCAAACCAACCAAACCTATCCCCCACAGGCGAGCCTTCGGACCTGCCAGCTAGATGAGAGCCTGCGCAGCGGGTCTACCTGGGGCCGAGCCGAGCTCGGGGTGCCGATGAAGATCTCAAACCAACCAAACCTATCCCCCACAAGCGAGCCTTCGGACCTGCCAGCTAGATGAGAGCCTGCGCAGCGGGTCTACCTGGGGCCGAGCCGAGCTCGGGGTGCCGATGAAGATCTCAAACCAACCAAACCTATCCCCCACAGGCGAGCCTTCGGACCTGCCAGCTAGATGAGAGCCTGCGCAGCGGGTCTACCTGGGGCCGAGCCGAGCTCGGGGTGCCGATGAAGATCTCAAACCAACCAAACCTATCCCCCACAGGCGAGCCTTCGGACCTGCCAGCTAGATGAGAGCCTGCGTAGCGGGTCTACCTGGGGCCGAGCCGAGCTCGGGGTGCCGATGAAGATCTCAAACTAATCAAACCTATCCCCCACAGGCGAGCCTTCGGACCTGCCAGCTAGATGAGAGCCTGCGCAGCGGGTCTACCTGGGGCCGAGCCGAGCTCGGGGTGTCACAAAACATTCAACTATGTTATGTTATGAAAAATTCGACACTAGTTAAAGGAGAATCAATCGGTATAATATAACAAGTTTAATTTTGAGATACACGGTTACATCCTTCCCCCCTCAGGGGTAGAATCGTTTTAGATCATCACCACTCCACGTGTGGCTTAAGGCTCTTCCCTCCACGTCCTGGAGGTAGTATCCCCCTGTTCCGAGGACTTCCTTTACAATGTATGGACCTTCCCAGTTCGGGTGGAGCTTACCCACGGGAGACGATCTTCCCGCCGCGTCGACCTTTCTCAGCACCAGATCCCCTTCTGCGAACTGTTTGACCCTGACATGCTTATCAAAATGCTTGGCCATCCGTCGCTTGATTTCTTCTTGCCTGATAGCCGCCACGTCTCGCAGTTCCTCCACCATATCTAACGAGAGGCGCTGCCCTTCTTCATTCTCCACCCTCCAAGTCTCGTCACCTTCGCCCGCGGCTGTGACTCGCGGGGACCGGACCTCAAACTCCACCGGTAGGACGGCTTCACACCCATGAGAGAGCTTGAAGGGGGTCACACCGGTGGCCGTGTTCGGAGTCGTTCGTAGTGCCCACAGGACCGATGGGAGCTGTTCCACCCAATTTCCCTTCAAGTTTTCCACCTTCTTCTTTAGTAGATTCACAATGATTTTGTTTGCTGCTTCCACTTGACCGTTACTCCGAGGGTGATGGACGGAGGCAAACCGGAGATCTATTCCCAGTTGAGCGCAGAAGCTGATGAACTCCTCGCTGGCAAACTGGGGGCCGTTATCGGTCACTATTGCTTGGGGCAACCCATGTCTACAAATGATCTCCCCCCAGATGAAATTCCTTATAACCTGTGAGGTGACCTTGGCTAAAGCTTTAACCTCTAGCCACTTCGAGAAATAATCGATCATGACCAAAAGGAACCTCCTCTGTCCACTAGCCGGAGGAAAGGGCCCAACTAAGTCCATTCCCCAGATAGCAAATGGCCATGGTGCCGTGATACTCCGGAGTCTTTGAGCTGCCAAGAGTTGAAGGGGGGCGAAGAGCTGACATTTTTGGCACCTCCTTGCAAACTCCATGGCATCCTTCCTTAGGGTGGGCCAGAAGTACCCCTGTCTGACCACCCTAGCCTCCAGTGTCCTTCCTCCAGAGTGACTGCCGCACTCGCCCGAATGCACCTCCCTTAAAATCTTCGGGATTTCCTCTTCAGTCGCACATCTGGCTAGGAGCCCTGACAACATCTTACGATGCAGACCCCCCTCCATCATCAAGTAGTGAGCCGCCTTGCGCTTGAAGCTTCTCCCAACCTTGGTCCCCTCAGGCAGTTCACCGGTGGTTAGGAAGGCCACAAATGGATCCACCCACGAGTGCTGTCGATCCACCATCATCAATTCTCCCTCATCTATAGCCGGTCGGAATAGCTCCGTCAAGGTCCCTCCTACCTGAGGTCCGAACTTGGCCAGTCGATCGGCGGTTACACTTTCTTCCCTTGGAATATGTTGAATTGAGAAAGACCGGAATCCTCCGATGATCACCCTTACCTTGGAGAAGTATCTGATGAGGGTTGGCTCCCGAGTTTCAAACTCTCCCCGGATTTGTGATGCCACTACCTTTGAATCAGTGAAAACTTCTACCTCCTGAATCCCCAGCTCCTTTGCCAGGCGAAGGCCAGCAATAACGGCCTCGTACTCCGCTTGATTGTTGGTCACTGGGAAATGTAAAATGACTGCTTGCTCTATGGTTACCCCCTGGGGACTTGTCAACACCACCCCTGCCCCTAGGGAGTGCCTTCCTGAGGCCCCATCAACCGTCAACTTCCATGCTTCTCGCGGTTGCTGCTCTTCCCCCTCAACCTCAACAACGTAGTCTGCTAGAAAGTCCGCCACTGCCTGTGCCTTGATGGAGAGCCTTGGTACAAAGGTGATGTCGAACTCGCTTAGCTCAATGGACCACTTAGCCAGCCTCCCCGAGTGCTCCACTCCTTCGAAGATCTTGGGAAGAGGGTGGCCGGTCACCACCCTAATCGAATGCGCTTGAAAGTACGGCCGGAGCTTTCTGGCCGAGATGACCAAGGCATAAGCGAGCTTTTCCAGGATGGGGTAGCGAAGCTCTGCATTTCTCAATATCCGGCTGACGTAGTAGATGGGAATCTGCTTCTTTCCTTCTTCTCTTACTAGGATGGAGCTTACCGCCTCCGCCCCTACTCCGAGGTACAAGGTCAAGTCCTCCCCATCCTTTGGGCTCTGAAGGAGGGGAGCCTGAGACAGTTGCCTTTTCAGCCCTTGGAAAGCCTCTTCGCACTCGGCCGTCCATTCGAATCTTTGATTCCCCCGCAGCACTTTAAAGAATGAAGAACACTTGTCTCCTGCCCGGGAGAGGAACCTGCTTAGCCCAGCCAGCTTGCCTGTCAAGCGCTGAACCTCCTTGACGTCGCGGGGTGACTCCAAATCCAGGATGGCCTTGACTTTGTCCGGGTTGGGCTCCACTCCTTCCGGAGTCAGGAGATGCCCGAGGAACTTCCCACGGCTTGCCCCGAAGACACACTTCAAGGGATTCAGCCTCATTTTAAATCTTCTCAGGGTGGCGAATGTTTCCTCGAGGTCTTGCAGGTGCGAAATTATGCATTTGCTTTTGATCATTAGGTCGTCGACGTAGACCTCCAATTTCCTCCCCCACTGATCCCGGAAGACCCGATCCATCATGCGCTGATAGGTAGCCCCTGTGTTCTTTAACCCAAAGGGCATCATCTTGTAACTGAAGCACCCCTCCCTTGTGATGAAGGACACATCCTTGGTGTCAGGAGGGTGCATCCGGATTTGGTGATAACCTGAAAAAGCATCTAAAAAACTCATGACAGAAAAACCAACGGCTGAATCAACCAGCGCGTCGATCTGAGGCAGGGGATAGCAATCCTTAGGGCATGATTTATTCAACAAAGAAAAGTCTACACACATCCTCCATTTACCACATCCTTTCTTCACCATTACCATATTGGAGATCCAGCCTGGATACTGGATCTCTGAGATGAAGCCCGCCTCCAGGAGCTTCTTGACCTCCTCGCGAATGGGCTCCTCCAGCTTGGTGGCGATGGCTCTCATCTTCTGACGGATGGGGCGGGCGCGGGGATCCAGGTTCAGGCAATGGCAGGCTATGTCGGCGTCGATGCCCGGCATGTCCGCCGCGCTCCAAGCGAAGACGTCAACGTTGCTTTGAATGCAAGCTCGCACCTGCTCCCGGGCCTCAAGACTCAACCCCCCGCTGACCCGCACCCTTTGCACCTCTCCTGCTTTGGTGAAGACCTCCATCTCCACCACTTCTTCAGCCGGTTCCAACCGCGGCTGCTCCCAACCGGTTCTTGCCTCTTCCTCCAGCTCCAGCTCTCCTTTTTCCTCCTCAATCTCCATCGCTTTTACCCCCCTCTGCTGCTGCTGCTCGGCTCCTATGCCTCCCGGGACTTCTCCCTCGACTTCTATCGCCGCCTGCTCTTCTACTTCCACTGCCCCTTCCGGGCTTTCCTTCCCATCGCTCCTCCGTACCTCCCGCACATCCCCTCGCATCTTCTCTGTCTCTTCCTCTTCGGCTTCCTCTCCAGCTTCCTTTCTTACCTCCTCAAGGACCATCTCCTCTTCCTCCACCACCTCCTCTAGGGCCGCCATCTCAATTTCCAACTCTTCCGCCTCCGCCATCCACGAAATAGTGTTGACTGCCGTAACATAACATTGCCTCGCCACCTTCGGGTCTCCTCTGACCCTGACCTGCACCCCCCCATTGTTGAACTTGAGGCACTGATGGAATGAGGACGGGACGCAGCGAAAGGCACTGATGAGGGGGCGCCCAAAGATGGCATTGTAGCTGCTCGAGGCGTCCACGATCACGAACCTGCAGTTCCGCGACACGCCCCCCAACCTTACGTGTAACCCTACTCCTTCTACCTCCTTCCTCTCCCCGGAGAACCCGAACAGAGGTCCATCCGATGCCAAGACTCTCTTCCCTTTAACCCTCATCTCATCAAAAGCTTTCTTGAAGATGACGTTAACCGAGCTCCCATTATCTACCAGTATCCTTGAAACGGTATAGTTCTCCACTGCCGTCTGGATCACCAGGGCGTCGCAGAATGGGTCTTCATAGTCCGGCATGTCCGCTGATGAGAAAGTGATCTTTTCTTCTGGTGGAGGAACCTGGGAGGTTGAGGCTACCCCTCTCCGATACATGGTTTGAAGGCTCCCCTTACGGGTTGCCTCAATCCCCACTCCTCCATGAATCACCCCGATTCCTACCCGGGTCCCTACATCCACCCGGTCTTCACACCTGTCCTCCGCTTCACCCTGCTGCACCTCCACTATCCTCATCGGTGGATCTTGCCTCCCTGCTCCTCTGGCAGCCCTCAACTCTAAGAACTCCGGGCAGGTGGCCGTTGTGTGCCCCTCCTCCTGGTGGAAGTCACAAAATAGCAACGCCTCCCCGCCCCTTCTCCCGTCTCCCCTTCCTCTTCTGCCTCCTCGAGCTCCCCTGGCTGCTCCTCTCCCTCTTCCTACTTCCATTGCCTCCTGCGGTGGTGGGGGACGATCCCTCGGCTCCTGCCTCCATGCCGGTCGATCGAACCTCCGGGGCTCCCGTAGGTTATCTCTCCCCCGATAGCCTTCTCCTGAACCTTGGGGGCGACCCTCCTGGGGCCTCCAACCCAACCGGTTGACTGGCTCCCGGGCCCCCCAACCCCGCTGCTGCCCAAACCTTCGGGGCTCCTCCCTTCTCCTATCTTCTCTCAGCTCCCTCTGCTCCCTTGAATCCTTCTGTCTTCCCGCTGCTGGTTCCTTCCCGTCCTCTTCTGCTAGCTTGGCCAACTTCCTGGCGAATGCTGGGTTTGCTATCTCGAAATCAATCTCTTTTGCCGCCCTCTCCATGAGCTCCTCAAAGGAGAGGGGTGGCATCCTCTTCAACTCCATGCTAAAAAATCCCGGTCTCAGCCCCAGGGTGAAGGCCAGCATCAGCGCGTACCCTGGGACCTCCTGGACCAAAAGGATCTCCTCCTGGAACCGGTCGACATAGTGACCCAACGTCTCATCCGGCCTCTGCCTCACCGCAAACAGACACTCCGCTTCCTTCTTCCGCTTCTTTGAGGTTGAGAACCTCAACAGAAAACTTCTCCGCAGATCTTCAAAACAGTAGATTGACCTTGCTGGCAACTGGTGAAACCACTCCCTTGCCTTCTCCTTCAGCGTGATCGCAAAGAGGTGACACTTGAAGGCATCCGTCATCTGTCTTATGGACACAACGTCTTCAAACCACTGTACGTGCTGCACCGGGTCATCCTTTCCTGAGTAGTAGGACATGTCGGGCTCCCGGAACCCCTCCGGTACCGGAGCCGAGATGATGAGCTCGCTAAATGGGCTCTCGCCCCCTGCCTGGCGAGAGGGCACGTCTCGCGGCCTCGGCTGGCTCGCCCGATCCGCGAGACCGTGCCCTGGGAAGAGTTCCCGCACCGCCGCCTCCTTCTCGCCAGGCTCTGTCAATGCCTCCTTGCCCGGGCGCTGGCTCTGGCCTGGGAATAGCTCCCGCGCCGCCATATCTCTCTCGCCAGCCTCGCCCGGGACCTCCTTTCCTGGGCGCTGCCCTGGGGCGTTCTCGCCCAAGAGCGGAACCTCTTCTATCGGGATCTGAGGGGTGTCCCACTCGCCTCTCGCCGAGAAGGCCAAGCTGATCGTCTGTAGAACCTCTCGCCTGAACTCATCCAGCATCCTCTTCGTTGCTTCCTCTCCCCGGGTGGGGGAGCCTCCAGAACCTGACCCTTCACCTTCACCTCCAGCCATGGGACAAAACTTAAGGCTTTCTTGAATCGGCTGCCTTCCACGCTCACCGCACCAGAACTGTTGAAGCCAAATATGACCTCAACTGAAGTTCGAAGAAAAAAGGGGTGCAGCCAAAACCTACTTCTCTCAAGTCTCACCCCTTGACTGGATTCTAAGGACCTAAGACTGACCCAAAAGCCTCAGCAGGGAGGTCCCACCTCACACCCGGAAGATCTCTGAGAGCTTCCCCTCCAAAGCCAAAGCTGGGCTAGGAGCTCCTCAGAAAGCACTAGAATTCCGGAGACAATGATCGCTTGCTTTCTAAGGAGCCCTTATGGGTCTATTTATAGTATTTTGCTGTCCTGAATTTACTGAAAAGCCCCTGGTTGGTCTGCCAATAGCCAAAACCCGCTATTTTTCTGAGGGTACTGAAGTAATTTCTCCTGAGGGCAATTAGGACATTCTTCCAAAGACCCTGGGCCCCACTCGGCGAGAGCTGATGCCGAGACCTTTCGGCCCAGGGTGTGGCGCGAACGTTCTCGCCCCAAGCGAGAACTCTTGGGATTGAGGCTTGGTTTGGGCGAGAGCGCTTCCGCGTAGCCCGCGCTTGGCGCTCTCGGCCCACGGTTTCTCTCTTATAGCATCCGGCGAGAGCGTTTCCGCCTTCTGTGGGCGAGATCCTCCTTAGGGCGGGACCACTTTGGCTAACCCTCCAGTGACCATTGTGCCTCCTTGTCTGGCTCAGCGAATATGGGGTTGTACACAAAATGCTTTTAGCCCTCAGTATCGAAGAGCTTTGGGATAAACAATGTTTTAAATAACCTGTTGGGTATTGTATCCACAATTACCTGGATTTGAGGAAGCCACCTATCAAGCTAAGATGAATTCACAATGTATTTGATGAAACCTCTCAAGTTGTGCTTGCAGTTATTCCACGCTAAGTGCACACCAATGTCAGGGTGCAGTAGGTCAATATACACGGGTCTGCACAACGTAATCCCTCGTTGAGCAGATCAATGTGTTGGCCTACATGTACTCTCTCTATTGGAGTGCACTTACTTTCAAGTACAGGGCTGTAACTATGCAAGAGCAGACAAGGAGCAAGGATGGGTCAAGGAGCAGCTCTTGGGTGGAAAGACGAAAAATCGTCTAAGTATAAATCAACGAGAATCACTAGTGATTCTCGCCGAATCGTAGAGAATCGTTAGTGATTCTCGCCGACTCTATCCAGCTACCTCAAAGCGGTGACAAGTAAGATTCGGCGAGAATCACTAGTGATTCTCGCCGAACCCATCGTTGGGCAGATCGTGGCCAAGTAATATTCGTCGAGAATCAACAAGTGATTCGGCGAGAATCATCAAGTGATTCGGCGAGAATCACTAGTGATTCTCGACGAATCGTCGAGAATCACTAGTGATTCTCGACAAATCGTCGAGAATCACTAACTGATTCTCGCCGATTAGTCGAGAATCACCTTCGATTCTCGCCGATTTTGACTTGGTAATTTTTCTGGAAACAGCTGGACCGGATTCTACCGCTGGCACTGTGTTGAACCAGAACTAGGGTTTTCTTCTGGTGGGACCCACAACGGTCATATTGAAGTTGTCTACAGTATAAATACAGACGTATTTTTGAACAGTAAAGACCACGGGAAAAAATATACGAAGCCGAGCCGCGACGTAACCTACATCGCGAGTTCCTCTCCACCGCCGCCGTCGCCGCTTGAGAGAGTTGATCGCCAGTCTTGATCGAGGTTTCTTCCAGATCTCCCGGCGATAGAAGCTTAGCCAAGCTTAGCGTCTCACGTGTCTAACCGGAGATCTCTTGTCTCTTGATTTGTTGATCGGGAAAACCTTCCCCGTCCGAATCGATCGAGACGACTGATCCTAGTGTGACCGTTGGAAGACCTAGCTAGCTTTGCTACGAAGTTTGGATCTCCAAAGTACAGCAGCCGCACATCATTGTCGCCGTCGATCCCGTGAACCAAGCCGCCGCCCATCTTGCCGCCGCCGGTTCCGGGGAGATTCTCTCCAAGAGAGATCTAGGGTTGTGGACTCTTCGTGGACTTCAAGAACACGTCGTCTACGAAGAGGGACACCTTAGTCTCCAAACGTAGTTTGTATTTCTTGTACATTCTAGTTTTATTTTTGTTGTAAAGGAACGTTGGTTCCTAGTTGTAAGGGTTGGGTGCAACCCGTGTTGTGGGAGTGTTGACTCCTACGTGTGGAAGGGTTCCTTCCGATAGTGCAAGGATTGGATTTCAATCCTGTTGGTGAAGAGACCGAGTCATCCCTTGTTGGGAGATAGGTCGAAGGGGGAAAGTGGATGTACCCAAATCGGGGAACCATTATAAATAGCTTGTGTATTCTGTGTGCTGTGCTGTTTATTTTTATTGTGCAGGTACAATTTTAAATTCCGCAAAAACGCTGCACGTCACCTATTCCCCCCCATAGGTGAAGATAGTTGACACTAGGTGGACTTTCAAGTGGTATCAAAGCCAGGTTACTCATCAAAAAAGTTTACACCTTGAGTAGAATCCTGCCACCAGTGTCAGAAGCATGGAGCTGGATCATGAGATATCACCACTAAGACTCCCCACATGCACAAAGGAGTTTTATCCCGTCTGGAGGATGAGAGTGTCGTATCACTTGGATGCTATCGATCCTCGAGCATCTTTCATCCTGGAAGAGGGTCCTTTTATTCCTATGAAGACCTCCGACTCTGGAAAGATCCAAGTGCCCAAGTGCATTGCTGAGATGTCGGAGACGGAACTTTCATTATTTAATTTGGACAAGAGGATTCGTCAAATTATCATGGATATCTGGTCTGGAGCTTCTCGCTCTAGATTGGAAAAATGTGGGTCGGCTAAATCTATGTGGGTGATGATCTCAGAGCTGATGGGGGGGGGGGGAGGGTCAGAGAAAGCTGGAATCTGCTGTCAACTAGAGGATGAAGCCTATGTGGGGGCTCTCGCCTCTGAAGATGAAGGCAAGGATCTATCGGACAACATCAGAGCTCCAGTGTCAGTGACAGAGACTGAAGAAGCTAGTGAGGAAAGCAGTTCTGATGAGGATGACACAACGGTCACTGCCGCTAGTGACAATGACTCTGATGAGCAGGTAACTTCCTCATCTTGCCCCGTCTCTCTTGAAGTTTCTGAAGACAGGAACTGCTTTCCTTCAGAAAATTCTGATTCTCTGAAGAGAGCCCTTCAGAAGAGCAACCTACTTGTTGAAGAACAAGCTCAGGAGATTGCTCGGCTGAAGATCTTGTTGGTTCTCCAATTGACATCCAACAAGGTCAAGGACTCTAAAATCTCTGATCTAGAGAGTAGTCTAGAAAATGAGAAAAGGATAGTATCAAACTTTTCCAAGGTTGATGCTATAAAGAGAAAGCAAGAAAATGGGTGGATCTCCCGGATTATCAATTCGTGGAGAAATGGGGAAACGGTATTCCGACCCCCCACTCCAAGCAGGAAGGCAACTCATCATGCCTTCAGGTATGATCACAGGAATAATCGTGGCCACTGCAAGGGTGATCTGTCCTCATGTGGAGACACCCGTAGTGCAAGGGCCGTCGTGGCCACCCATGAGAGAATACCTAAGACTCATTCTGAGCCCTTTGTATTCACTTCCACTGCCTCAACTCGGTGTGAATCTGCATGTACCAGCTCACAGAACACTTCTCACCACCCGAGGACACATGACAGGGAGGTTAGAAGTCATGGTGTAAGTTTTCATGGGGCCTCAGGAAGGGGGATGCCTGAAAGGAAGGCACCACCTCCCCGACCTCATGACGCTCGCAACATGCATTCCTTCCACCCTTCCACGTGTCTTGGTGGAAGAGGAAATTTTGTGAGGAGATCATGCCCTATCCCATTTAGACCTAGGACCGTGACTACCTCAGTCACTAGATCAGGTCAGAAACGGCGATACAACATTCACCCGTGTTGGTGCTGTGGAAAAGTAGGACACTTTGCCATAGACTGTTGACACAACCCCTCTGTGTCAAGGGCAAGGGCCTATCCACATTTTCTGGGCAGAGGTAATCTTCCTGACAGGTTTTCTGAAGGAAGGCAGTCGAGTGCTTATGCTAACAGGAACCTAGGACCCAATATGTATTGGGTTCCTAAGGTAAAGTAACTCTTTCTTGCAGGGTAGTCTAGGTTCCCGTAAATATGATGGGAACTAGACAGTAGATGGCTCAAGACTAAATTGGAACAAGCGTCTGGAATACCAGATGTGATATCTACATGGGCATACTCACATTGAGCTCCTAATATGTTTTACCTGAGGGACTAAATGATAACTCTCATAATCCCAGGTACTTTTGATCAGTTCCAGGACTTGAGTCATATTGTATCCACATTTACATATATATATATATATATATACTTATACTTACACTTATATGTGTGTACATCTAAGGATATGTTAACACGGTAAACATAAACCATAGATACAACAATGAAGACTTATCGGAAATTCCACTGGTAGACTCGAGATCTAACATCTACAGGCGTAAATTAGTTCACTAAAAACTAGCGAAGATTGCCATCAATAAATGTATGGAAAAGCCGGTTCAAACACTAATAGCTTGGCTTTAAGGAATATTTATATATTTAGAAGATTTTCAAATCGACTTAGACAAACTCGAAACCTGCTTAACCCGAAGCCTTCCGCCGAACACACGGAAACCGTTAGAATCCCCTTAACTCGTCGATCCTTCATACATGGGCATACTCACGATCCTTTATATATTTAGAATTCCCGCCAACCCTTCACATTCCATAGGAATCCCGCCGAAGGACCTTCTCCGCAGGAAACTCGCCGAACCCCGCAAGATTCTCGCCGATTCACCGAAGGTTTCCCACAAGCTTCTCACCGAAGGTCTTCCGCCGATTCTTCCCCTTCCGTCGACATCCCGCAAGATTCACCGATCGCAACTCACGAAGAACTCCGTCAATCTCAGCGTGCAAAAATCCCGTCGGTCTCGTCGATCCCGTCGCGTGCACCTACCAGGTGTCCATCGTCTTCATCAAACTAACTCACCGTCTACGCTTTTAGGTAACCACATCCTCACCCTTACTTGGACTTGATCACTAGTGTCGCTTCCCTTGTGCCTTTTGATTAAGCATAGAGTAGGAATTCTCTCCCTAGGTTTGCAATGGCTCCTAGGACAACCGCTGGGCTGGTCACTGGATGCGAGCTGGTTCGAACAGGGTTCGCTTATGCCTCAGATGAATTCAGAAACATCATCCTTATGCTTGAAGAGGCTGGACTCTCATTCGTACTAGAGCACCCCTGTAAAATCCTGGACAAGGAGGTGCTGGAGTTCTTTGCAACCGCAAAACTCCGGAATGGCGACTCTCTTATCAAAAGCAAGGTTGCCGGGGCAAAGGTCAAGATGTCTGCCAGCAAGCTGACCCACTACTTGTAGCTCACTAGCTCGGAGCACGAGGATTATCTTGAGGAGAAGACAAAACCAGGACTCTATTATTCTGTGGTCTCGCTCGAGGAACTCGGTCGATAAAGCGAAAGGATATGAATGAAGAAGGGAAACTTCTGTCAGACATCGTTGGGAAGGTACTCATATGCAAGCCGGGCTCTCATGACCACATCTCTGCGGACATGTTCAAGATCTTGGTGGCAATTGTCTGCAGGAAAAGATTCAACTGGGGGGCATTGCTTTTTGAGAGGATAAAGGACACCCTGAGATCACCTAGCTTTGGCTGAATCATTAGTCTGTATCTCAATCAACTGAATGGAGATAAATATGACATGAGTAAAGGTGTTCCTATACATTACTTAAAGAAAATGGACTCGAGTGTTTTTGACAGATGGGAGAGGCGCATTAGGCAGGCTGCCGTGGTAGAACAACAGGACGCATCTCCAGCCGAGGACGGCACTGTGGCTGATTCCGTAGTAATCCCAAGTGAAATTCCTGACGCTTTGACTGCAGGAATTGAGGGGGAGCCTCTACCCACTGATGCTCATATCGTATCTGACATCTCCCAGATAGCCAGAGATGCAGTGGCAGATATACAAGAAGCAAGTGAAACTGTGCTGGAGAATGAGGAGGCTCTGAACCTGAACGATCAAGGAGCCGAAGCTAATGCAGAGGAGACTGCTGACGAAGATGATGCTGATGCGCATGATCTCATGGATGATGAAGGTGAAGAAGAAGGCAATGAGGGACAGGAAGAATTGAAGACTCAGGATATCATTGAAGCTCCATCTGACAAGCACGCACCTGAGATCATTCCTGAGAACATTGGTGCACGAGTGGAGGGGGAGTACGAGAAATTTACAGATGCTGCAAGTATTCCTCCCTTAGAGACTGTGCTCGTGTCCAGCTCTACAGGTGCATCAGCTGAACCGCAAGGCCAAGGAGTGCCTCAGAATCTTCCATTACGAGATGATCTAGCCACTCACACCGTGAATGTCATTCAGGGCATAGTGGATGAGCTTAAGGCATCTTTTGAGAAAGCTCAAAATAAAATGTTGAAAAGGATTAAGAAATCTGAAAATCTCATGCTCAAGAACATGGTAGAGATCAATCATAAACTGGACGTGATCGAAAAGAAGTTTGAAGATAAGTATACAGCGGCCGGCCAAGCTGTCACTCTTCTTATGGACGGGTTGAAAAAGAACACCGATACTCTCGCCGTAGTGAATCAGAATGCTCATGTCGTAGCAAATAACATTCAAAAGTTTGATGGCAATATGGTAACTCTTAACACCAATCAACAAGCCTTGGTTACTGAATTCTCCCGGACTACAAAGCATATTGATGAGTCACTGCATTCTTATGCAAACTCCATTGCAGTCGAAGCCAAAAAGGGGGAGAAAGAATATATAGCTAAGATGGCTGAGCTTCGGGAAGTCATGATCAACAACTTTGAGCAGTCAAACAAATATGTTTATGACAGTTGCTGGTGGATGCTCCAACAAGCGTTAGGCGTTAATATCCCTGAAAATCCCCAGGGTGCTCCTGCTCCTGAAGATTATACTGTGGCTGATGAGGGCGCCAGTGTTGAAGAAGTTCCTGTAAGTGAAGCTGATGTTCATAGGGCTGCTAGGGCTTCCTCCAAGGCAAAACTGATGACAATGTTTGATCAAGGAGCCCTAGAAAAAGCCAGGGACAAGAGGAAATCGCAAGATGGGACATCAAAGGAAACACAAGCTGAAAAGAGAATCAGACTGAAGGAGGAGGAAGTAAGAAACAAAAAGTGGAGTCCAGTATCCAAGAGTATCATATTGGACACATTCTGGCTACAGGAAAAGGGGAAATCAATCGACACGATGTATACAACCAGTATGAGTGGGAGATGCATAAGACGTATGAAGCCAAACAGAACATCTTTTTCAGGACCAATACTGCGGCAGATAAAGCTCATCCACCCAGATATTATCCGAAGCCCAAAGAGTATATGGAGAGGCAAAGAAAGAAGTATTTGGCTCAAAAACTCAAGGTTGACTTAGCCAAAGAAAAATAGTCAAAAATTTATAGTCTGTCATTCTCTCTTAAGAACAATTAACGTTTATTGTTATTATATGAACAATCTTGAGATTATATATATATATATATATATATATATATATATATATATATATATATATATATATGTATTTGAATTTATGAATGACTCAAGTCTTGATCTGTTTGCCTATATTCTCTTGTGCTGCATATTTAAATTCTGAATGTTGTTTATATTATCTGGTTGGTGTTATTTATCTTAGCTAGTAGGGTTTTGGCTTCGTCAAATAGGGGGAGATTGTTGGGTATTGTATCCACAATTATCTGGATTTGAGGAAGCCACCAGTCAAGCTAAGATGAATTCACAATGTATTTGATGAAACCTCTCAAGTTGTGCTTGCAGTTATTCCACGCTAAGTGCACACCAATGTCAGGGTGCAGTAGGTCAATATACACGGGTCTGCACAACGTAATCCCTCGTTGAGGAGATCAATGTGTTGGCCTACGTGTACTCTCTCTATTGGAGTGCACTTACTTTCAAGTACAGGGCTGTAACTATGTAAGAGCAGACAAGGAGCAAGGATGGGTCAAGGAGAAGCTCTTGGGTGGAAAGACGAAAAATCGTCTAAGTATAAATCGACGAGAATCACCAAGTGATTCTCGCCGATTCGGCGAGAATCACTAGTGATTCTCGCCGAATCGTCGAGAATCATTAGTGATTCTCGCCGACTCTATCCGGCTACCTCAAAGCGGTGCCAAGTAAGATTCGGCGAGAATCACTAGTGATTCTCGCCGAAACCATCGTTGGGCAGATCGTGGACAAGTAATATTCGTCGAGAATCAACAAGTGATTCGGCGAGAATCATCAAGTGATTCGGCGAGAATCACTAGTGATTCTCGACGAATCGTCGAGAATCACTAACTGATTCTCGCCGATTCGTCGAGAATCACCTTCGATTCTCGCCGATTTTGACTTGACAATTTTTCTGGAAACAGCTGGACCGGATTCTGCCGCTGGCACTGTGTTGAACCGGAACTAGGGTTTTCTTCTGGTGGGACCCACAACGGTCATATTGAAGTTGTCTACAGTATAAATACAGGCGTATTTTTGAACAGTAAAGACCACGGGAAAAAATATACGAAGCCGAGCCGCGACGTAACCTACATCGCGAGTTCCTCTCCGCCGCCGCCGTCGCCGCTTGAGAGAGTTGATCGCCGGTCTTGATCGAGGTTTCTTCCAGATCTCCCGGCGATAGAAGCTTAGCCAAGCTTAGCGTCTCACATGTCTAATCGGAGATCTCTTGTCTCTTGATTTGTTGATCGGGAAAACCTTCCCCGTCCGAATCGATCAAGACGACTGATCCTAGTGTGACCGTTGGAAGACCTAGCTAGCTTTGCTACAAAGTTTGGATCTCCAAAGTACAGCAGCCGCACATCGTTGTCGTCGTCGATCCCGTGAACCAAGCCGGTTCCGGGGAGATTCTCTCCAAGAGAGATCTAGGGTTGTGGACTCTTCGTGGACTTCAAGAACACGTCGTCTACGAAGAGGGACACCTTAGTCTCCAAACGTAGTTTGTATTTCTTGTACATTCTAGTTTTATTTCTGTTGTAAAGGAACGTTGGTTCCTAGTTGTAAGGGTTGGGTGCAACCCGTGTTGTGGGAGTGTTGACTCCTACGTGTGGAAGGGTTCTTTCCGATAGTGCAAGGATTGGATTTCAATCCTGTTGGTGAAGAGACCTAGTCGTCCCTTGTTGGGAGATAGGTCGAAGGGGGAAAGTGGATGTACCCAAATCGGGGAACCACTATAAATAGCTTGTGTATTCTGTGTGCTGTGCTGTTTATTTTTATTGTGCAGTTACAATTTTAAATTCCGCAAAAATGCTGCACGTCACCTATTCCCCCCCCATAGGTGAAGATAGTTGAGACTAGGTGGACTTTCATAACCAAATGTCTAATTTTTTTATTTAATTAAAAAACTTAAGGTTTACCCCGGGTTAATGACGCGTAGAATCACATATCGATTTGTGGGCTCTATTTCCGTTATCAATACGCTAGCTAGCCGAGAGGCCGTGCGTATGGACAAATCACCCCCGGGTAAATAAAGTTCCGCACTAACCCTCGAGAGAGGAGGAGCTCTAACTCTACCGGATTGGGTTCCCCACCCAATAGCGGGGTTCTTAGCGTACTGCGGGTATTAAGGGGAATCCTTTGTCGGACGAGAGCCCGATCGAATAGCCTTAATGTCCAGGTGAGCGATATTCCTAGAGATAGGTGAGCTCATTATTTTGAACCTCCACGACCAAGTTTCTGCTTTAATTAAATTGAAACTTTAGATCTCTAGTTATTCAAATCTATTTTTAATCCTAACGTAATTCGATACCGGGAGTTATCTTTTCATCGACTATATTCTTAAATCTATTTTCGTCCTATTTTAATTAAAACCCTAAACTTACTATTTCGGTAAAATAATAGTGTTTTCGGAGAAGTAGGGGTAATCAACCCGTTCCCGGGAATAATACGACCTCGGTATTCTCCTGAATATCGAGTACTACTTGCGATAGGTGCACTTCCCTCCCTTTACAAGCCCACGGCGATCGACTCATCGAACCAACCACAATAAGAGTCTCTTCGCGGGCCAATCAAGTTTTTGACACCGTTGCTGGGGAGTCTCTTTGCGTTGTTATTCCGAATCCGAAGTCTTTTACTTTTACCTTTATTTCTAAAAAAACTAAAAAAAAACTTAAAAACTTTTCTTCAAAATCCAAAAAAAGAAGTTAATTTTCTACTTTCTATTTTAGGGTGTATGACCCGTGGACAGCCTTTAGAGTCCGAAAATTTGGATTTCGATCCTGAGATAGATCACTCGCTTGCGCATATTCGGTCTCAATGCCGAAATCCCTCTTTGGATCCCGAAGAATCCATCGGAGAACCCTCTACCGTTGCTATGGCCGACCCCAATCCGAACGCGGCCGTCAAGCGTACAATGCCATATTACGCCCGACCGAATTTGGACGATACTGGGTCCAGTATTATTCGCCCGACGGTGGCGAACAATAATTTTGAGATCAAATCGAGCGTTATCTAAATGATCCAAAATGCTGTGCAGTTCGATGGACTGCCGGATGATGACCCGAACGTTCATTTGTCTAATGTTTTTGGAAATTTGCGATACTTTTAAGATCAATGGCGTCACTGATGACGCCATTCGTTTGCGCCTTTTTCCTTTCTCCCTCAGATCCAAAGCTAAGGCGTGGTTGAATTCCCTCCCCCGAGGATGTATCACCACCTGGGCCGAGCTTGCGGAGCGGTTCTTAACGAAGTATTTTCCGCCCGCCAAACCTGCAAAGTTGCAGACGGACATTTCTTCGTTCGTGCAGAACGATTCCGTGTCTCTATTTGAGACTTGGGAGTGCTTTAAAGAATTCCTCCATAAGTGTCCGCACCACGCGCTGCCTGCGTGGTTGTAGGTCCAAATCTTCTACAATGGGCTTAAATATCAAACGCGTCAAATGATTGACGCGGCTGCCGGGGGTACGTTGAATAATAAGACCCCCGAGGCTGCCCAAGCTCTTATTGAAGAGATGGCTATGAACGCCTACCAATGGAACGTCCCGCGGGGACGTCCCAAGCAGGCGTCCAACCTCTTCGAAGTGGATGCCACTGCCCACTTAGCCCTTCAAGTTGAAAGGCTGACAGAGCAGGTGGCGGAGATGCCTGCTACCTCCACCACTCCACCTTGGACGATTCCCCCTAATGTTGGCGTGGTTAATGAATTCGTAGACTACGTGGGAAATGCTGGGCGACCTTCCTTCAACCCCAACAACAACCCTAATAGCAATAACTATAATCCGGGTTGGAGGAAACACCCCAACTTCTCATGGAGCAATGCGAATAATGCGCAGTGCCCGCCCAATTCTTTCGCACCCGGATTTCTGCCGCCTCCCCCTCTTCCAAAACCCTCCCCAATGGAAGAGAAGTTTTCTAAATATATTGCTTCCAACGAGTCAAATACCCGGAACATCACCAGATCGCTAAAAAAACATAGAACTCCAGGTTGGACAACTTGCGTGAATAATGTCCGAGTGCGCGCTCGGGGCACTGCCGGGAAACACGGAGCCCAATCCGCGGGAGAATATCAACGCTATAACTCTCCATAGCGGAAAGGAGGTGATCGATCCAAAACGGACCGATCCTCAGGTACATATTTCACCTCCGACCCCTCTTCCACATTCTTCGATTACACCGCCTTTACAAATTTTAAATGAAAAAAATTCTTGAAACGCCCTTGCCATTTCCACACAAGCTCGATCGTGAGCGTAAGGACGCGCAATATGAAAAATTTATTTTATTATTAAAACAAATTCATATTAATGTTCCCTTCTGCAAGGCAATCTCTCAGATGCCTAAATATGCGAAATACTTAAAACAACTTCTTTCCAATAAACAAAAAATAGAAAATTTTTCGCATATTTCTCTAAATGATGATTGCTCAGCGGCTCTTACTAATAAATTGCCCCTAAAACGAAATGACCCGAGAAGGTTCTCCATCCAGTGCCTTTTTGGCAATATATTAGTAAAATACGCTCTAGCAGATTTAGGCGCGAGCATTAACTTGATGCCGTTCTCGCTCTTTCAAAAATTAGGTTTGGGCACTCCGGCCCCTACTAAAATGCAAATCCAACTAGCGGATCGCTCAGTTAAGTTTCCCGTCGGGGTAGTGGAGGACGTACTTGTCCGAGTTGATAAGTTTATCTTTCAGGTAGACTTCGTCATCTTGGACATCGAGGAGGACACCGATGTACCAATTATACTCGGTCTCCATTTTCTCGCTACCTCCCACGCATTAATTGATGTCAGTAACGGTCATCTCCTCCTTCGGGTAGGAGATGACGACGTTACTTTCTCTATTAATCCCTCCATAGGAGACTTGTCATCGAGCGATGACTTTTGTTATAATTTAGACACATATCTCGGAGATTGTTCTTCCCCTATTTTTGAGTCTACTTTTTTAAACGACGATATTTATGCGCTCGAAAATTTTAACTGCGATGAGGATACCTCTATAGACTTGCCTTTCGAACCAATTGGTAAGAAAGATATAGGAATTAAAACCTCATTAGAAGAACCGCCCTGCCTTGAACTCAAACCCCTACCGATTCACTCAAATACGCCCTTTTGGGAAAAGATGATACTCTTCCCGTTATCATTTCTTCGCATTTGAGCGAATCGGAGACTTCCGATTTATTGGGAGTTTTGTTTTAACATCGCCACGCAATTGCCTGGCAAATTTCTGATCTCAAAGGGATTAACCCGTCTTTCTGCACCTATAAGATTTTCCTTCTTGATAATTGCCGCAAAACTATTCAGCCGCAGCGACATCTTAACCCAAACATGAAAGACGTCGTTAAGGCCGAAATTATTAAATTATTAGATGCGGGGATTATTTATCCCATATCGGATAGTACGTGGGTTAGTCCCATTCACGTGGTGCCCAAAAAGGGCGGTCTTACCGTAGTGGAGAATGAGCACAATGAACTCATCCCAACTCGTACTGTTACGGGTTGGCGGGTGTGCATCGATTATAGAAAACTAAATGATGTCACCCGTAAGGATCATTTCCCACTACCCTTCTTAGACCAAATTTTAGAGAGTTTATCCGGTCATCCGTATTTTTGTTTTCTTGATGGATTATCGGGGTTTTTCCAAATCCCCATTTCCCCCGATGACCAAGAGAAAACAACTTTTACCTGCCCATTTGGTACCTTCGCATATCGAAGAATGCCATTTGGCCTCTGCAACGTGCCCGCTACATTCCAAAGATGTATGATGGCAATCTTTGGCGAGCTGGTAGGTGACATTATTGTTGAAACCGAAATTCGGTCTCCTGTGGTGTTCGACCCTTGGGGAAGGGGTGGTCTCGCACCTACTTCACTCCAGCAAGCAAAACAACAGAGAAAACACGGAGAAACCGACCCAAGGGCTCGGCGGAGAGGACCCACCACACACCCGAAAGACTAGAGAATACTTCCCCTCCTTAGCCACAGGCCGAGCTAAGGCTACCTCAGGAAGCACTACTTAATCGGGGAGCAAGAGAATATGAGAGCGTGCCCCTTGAGGTGCCCCCTTGGGTTCTATTTATAGTTTTTAGAATCTGAACTGCCAATAACCAAAAGAACTGACCTGAAATTACCAGAAATCCCTTGGTTGGGTCTGCCAACAGCCAAACTCCGCTATTTTGAACAACTATGTGTAGTCCAACTTGGTCTGCCAACAGCGTAGCTCCGCTGTTCTGAGAAGCTATTCACACCCATGGGGAGGGCATCCATGTAATTTCTCCTCGGGGCTTCTACTGGCTCCCTCCATGGATTGGGAGTTCAGCTCGCCACTTATCCCCCTCCGCGAGGGGTGGGCGCGACCTAGCTCTAGCAACTCGCCTACTCTTCTTGGGCAAGCGCGAGCCGGGCCATCACGGCCCGCCAATCCTCCACTGAGGCGGTGAGGCAGCCAGGTCACGGATAGGGAACAGGCTGATGGCCATTGCGACCATTAGAATGGTTCGCAGGTCGCGGGTCGTCGAACCCATCCGCGAACATCGGTTCGACGAATAGCGCCTTCCACTCCGGTCGATGATTCTCTGAGCGAGCGGGAGGGGTGAAGGTGTCGTCTCGCCTGGCTCGCTCGCTTGAACTGTGCGGGAGCGGACCAGCCTCTTGCCGCATGCCCGCTTGTTGCTTGGGTGCGGGCCGTGGAACTTTGTTCGCTCGATTTTCCTGGCGGGTCCCGCTCGACAAACACGGGGTTGTACACAATCCCCGCTCTTTTTGAGCTTGATCAAGCTCGGAAAGAACCATCCAACCCGCATGTTCGGCGAGTGCTGTGCTGAGCTGGCACGGAATCTTCTGGTGGGGCCCACTATTCGGCTATAAATATACCATTGAGCCCAGGGGGGGTCTCCCTAGGCCATCTCGTCTTTTCAAGCAGACTGCAGCTTCTTGATGCCGGTGAGCGAAGAGGTGCGAGCCCGTCTGGCGGCCGCGGGCCAGAAGACTCGGGAGGAGGCCCTCGAGGCCGCCCCTTGGTTAGCGCGTGGGTCTCCCGGCCCTCTCTTTAGACCGGCAAAGGGAAAGATTGTGAGGCGGTCCCCGGTGAATGACTTCCCGGGTTCCAGCTTGGCGACCGGCATCAAGGTCGCTTCTGAGGTACGTGATCTTCCTTCCTGGCTTGCTGCTACATTTCTAACCCTTTGTCCTGCAGGTACTGCCTCGTGAAGACGAGGGTGACGGGGAGGGGGGGGGGATAGGAGGATCGCTTCCCTCCCTTGTCGTCTGAGAGGGTTGCTAGCCCCTCGGGTCTGGACCGTCCACCCTCGAATACCCCTCGTTCGCCGTTTCCTCCCGGACTAGGGAAATCTCTTGCGGCCTTCGAGGGAGAACCCTTTCTGGGACAGCCGGGCTCTTCCCGTCCTTCCACCGGCAAGGGCGACGTGCCAACCCCTGGTAAGCTCGTACTCGGCGCCTGCCTCGTCCTCACACATTCCCTCTAAATCTCCCTTTTGCAGGCTACAACGCGATCTCCTCCGAAACTGAGATGAGCGAAGGGTACTCGCCTCCGCCTGACGTGGAGGGCGTTTCGGATTACCTGGGTGACCCGACTGATGCGGTGGGGATGAAGAGGCAGGTGACACGGCTGTTCCAGAAACATACTCTGTTGCTTCAGGAGTTCGTCAAGAGGGTCGACCGAGACAAGGCCGAGACCGAGGCTCGGCTCGCGGCTTTGGAGGGGGCTCCGCGCGCAGCAGAAGGTGGCGGGGTCACTTCGCCTGGCGTGCACATTACGCGGGCCGAGGAGCGTCTAAGGAGTGTCTCGGAACAAGTTGGCCTGGCCCAGCAGGAGTTGGTGGCGGTGCGCGATTATCATTATCCTCGCGTGCCGCCGCGAACCGGAATGCAATGGCGGGGCAGATGGAAGTGGATCCAGTACTGATCCACCCTTTCTTCTCCCCGTTCGTGGACTATCGCTGGGTCGGGCCGTGTCTGTGCTTCGAGTCGACTCGCTCGGGGGGGGGGGGGGGGTACTATTATTTCAAAGACGTATTCAGTATCTGTAGCTATTAGCGACTCTCCTCGCCCTCCTATTGGTCTGGTTTTTGATTTCTGATGCATATCGTTCTTACCATGTTGCTGTTTTATTCTCCGCGGGGCGGGCTCGAGTGTACCCGCATCCTCCGCTCGCCACCCTCCTCAGGCGAGTGCGGGTCAGAGGATGGACTCGCTCAACCCGCCATCCTGATTTTAGCGGGAGCAGGCCGAGGAGCTTGCCGGCTAAGAGTCTCCCCGACTCGCTCAGAATCTTGGGCGGGCGCGGTCTGTGACTCGCCCGCTTGTTCCTCGTGCGGATGCGGACGGGCGAGACCCGCTCCAGAATGGTCTTGGTGGTGCGATTGCGGGTCGGGAAGTCGAACCGTCAGGCCCGATTTTTGCTACACGCACTTTTCCTGTCGGCGGAGATTTTTACCGCTCTTTCTTTCTTCCTATAAAAAGGCCTTGCCGGTTCTTGTCCTCCCACCGCTTCAAAGCACTTTTGCCTCTCCTGCTCTTTGCGAAGCATGGCTCGCATTCTCCTTCTGGGTCTATCCCGCTCACTCAATGCCATCCAGCTAATAGAGCTGAGAAAAGGCAGGCAGGAAAATCGGGCTAAGTCCAAAAGCGTTGAGTGAGGCAAGCTCACTCAACGACATTCAGCTAATAGCACTGAGAGAAGGCAGACAGTGAAAACTGACAGTATTGCTAAGGTAGAAATCGGGCTAAGTCCAGAAACGTTGAGTGAACTCAAATCAATCAACGCCATATAGCTAGAAGCATTGTGTCAAGGCAGAAATCAGACTAAGTTCTGAAGCATTGAGTGAAGCTTCATCACTCAACGCCC
Source organism: Platanthera guangdongensis (assembly GCA_039583875.1). Lineage (NCBI taxonomy): Eukaryota > Viridiplantae > Streptophyta > Magnoliopsida > Asparagales > Orchidaceae > Platanthera > Platanthera guangdongensis. Next base: position 38,799,583 of record CM077165.1, on the reverse strand, counting down.
TGCTGAGTCTGTCAATGCCAAACTTCAGCAAGAAGGCAAGATTGCAGAAAATCGACTAAATCCATATGCATTGAGTGAAGCTTATACACTCAATGCTCTCAACGCCATCAGGCAGAAAGCTTAAGAATATGACCAAGGGAAAAAGCGTTATGTGAGGGATATTCACTCAACACTCTCAACGCCATCAGGCAGAAATCTGAAGAATATGGCTTAGGGAAAAAGCATTAAGTGAGGGATATTCACTCAACGCTTTCAACGCCATCATGCAAAGCTGAAGAACTTTCGAAATCCAGAATCGTTGAGTCTGCCATTCGTCGAGCTGAGCTTAGTTTTCATCAACCAGAGTTCAGAGTTCGTCGATCTCAGCTTTTACCAATAAGAAGGACTCAGCTATTAGAATCGTCGACCGAAGTTTAGATTTTGTTGACCAGAGTTCAGAGAATTCGTCAAACTCAACCTTCACCTGAAGAAAGAACTGGGCTGATAGAATTCGTCGATCTCAACTTCACTATTTTGTCGAGCTATGCTCAGATTTCGTCGAGCTAAGCTTGAAGTTCGTCAAATGCAGGATTTTAGAAAAGTTAGTTGATTATTGGCTAAGTCCAGAATGATGCATATGGTATATACTAGAAGGTCCGGCCGGGGCCCCACAGTATATATCACTAAACAGGCGGTGAAGGTACGGGATGATATCAGAGTAGCGCAACGCACCTTAACACATTGCATTCTAGCGGAAGCCTATACATTGTATATATCTATCATAGGAATGTCTTACAACATGTAACATCATTGGCCTTATGGCCTTACAAGGCTTTCAAATAGTGTCTTAAACATTGGCACGCAGGCCGGCCATAATAAAAGAAAACACAACAAGCATTCCAAATAGCCTTCGAGGGCTAGCATTAGCAGCAGCAGCAGAGACCTCAACCTTTATGCGTCCCGCTTGGCTCTCCAGCACCTGTACAGGGACAATCCACCCAACGGTGGCAAACAGAAGCAACGGTTAGCGTTCAGATGACCAAATTATAATGACCCTACCCCTTTTCTCGGGGCAGCGATAGTCTTCCCTGCAGGCATAGCATCACAAGCATGGCAATATATTTAATATAATGTGCTTTCATGCACACATGCCATCACAACCGTTCGCCACCCGGCCCAACGGTCCGTGCACTCAGGGGACATTCTTGGTGTTCTGGCAAAACACTTGCCCACCACCGTATCAGGGTCACAACCCAACAGTAACTCTCTTGAGTATTTACTCCATGGCGTGCAGCCGGAGTTCTAGTCTTACTACACCGCGATGGCCCGTAGCTCCCCATTGTGTCATAGCGCGCAGTCCTAATACTCTTGCTATGCGCTCCAACAGACCACACCTTCTGGTCCACGTCGGACGGACATAACGCAGGTCGGATCCTCCACCCCCCGTTGCTCAAATCGCCTTGCCTTCACTGAGTACGGCATACTCGTGGCTTAATCAAAGGAGCGGGTCTGTCTCACCAATCCTATTCTTGGCTTTCAGCCTGGGTATTTCTCTACACCCATTCACAACATAGCGGGTCTTTCCTGGGCATACCAGTACTTCTTGTTACTCGTTCACAGGTACGACACCGCACTATCACAAATGTCAGGGGTCTTTCCTGGGCACACCAGTACTTCCTGCTACTCTCTTCACATGTACCACCTATGACATCAAGCATTACAAAGGGCCTTTCCTGGTCACACTAGTACTTCCTGTTACTCGTTCACAGGTACGGCCCAATAGCACAAGCATACCGCAGATATTTTCCTGGACTACCACTCCAGTACTTCCTGCGACTACCCGTCACAGGTATAATCCGTTGATTCCGTCAACGATACGTTTATCACGGAGTCTTCTCCGGTTCGTATACAACATCACCAATCCAGACTAACCTGTCCAGATGGGCTTCACACAGCATGCCTATTCCGTACTCCATTTCCGGATGTATATGCCAACAAAAGGGGATTTCATGAATCCACCCAAAGACTCCCAAAATCAGCCACCTCTTGGTGGGGGAATCACAAACATATGCCAAAAGAAAGCCTTCACATGGCTAGGAAGAAAAGTCATTACCCTTGAAGACAGCTTCGGTGCCATGAAGCTCCTAGTTGGCTAGCAAGAGGTTTTCCTCCGCAAAACTGGCCTCGAAATGCAGCTTGACACTCTCAAGCTCCACCAGCTGCAGCCCTTCTTCTTCTTCCTTCTTCTTCCTCTCCCTTTCTCTCTCTAAGCTTTTAGAAAGATGAAGGCACTAAGCAAATGAGAATATGTTCTCATTTTTCAGCCTTAAGGAAACAAGAAAGAAGCTTATCCCTTGGATCCCAGCTGAGGGAATGGACGACCACAAATTTGCCAGAAAAGCCTAATTTTTGCTTGACACGGCATGTGACACGCCCGTGTCCCAGGCCGTGTGCCTCAAGCGGTGCTCAACCGACTTATCCAAACTAGTGACACGCCCATATGACACACTCGTATCATGGGCCGTGTCACCCAACACGCCTTTAGACATGCCCGTGTCTATGGCCGTGTTCATCAGGCTGAAAAATATCAAAATCACCCGAGACTCACACGGCCTGTGACACGCCCGTGTCCAAGGCCGTGTGCCCATACTTGGCACGAGACACGCCCTAGCTCCACTTCATCGAGCTGAGTTCGTTGAACCAAAGGGACACGCCCTGTGACACGCCCGTGTCACAGGCCGTGTTCACTGCACTCGACAAACGTTGTCGACATCTCGACACTCGACAATCGTCGAGCAAATTTCGTCGAGCGCAAGGAGACACGCCCTCCCGACACGCCCGTGTCGCCGGGCGTGTTCCTGCCAAATACTGTTCGTCGAACGACTTTCGTCGATCTCGCGATGACTCTCACCCAGGGAGGACACGCCCTGGGACACGCCCGTGTCCCAGGCCGTGTCACCCGAAAATTGTCTGCTGCAAAAATTTTGGGCTGTTACAACCCGCCCCTCCTACAAAAATTTCGTCCTCGAAATTAGTACACAGGAAGGCAACCAGTAACCAACAACCAAAAAGTTATAAATTTCCCATGTTACAACAACTTTCTCTCCACAGATTACATAAACAGTTCGGGAAACTCCTCTCGCATGGTTTGCTCTCGCTCCTATGTAAGTTCCTCACGGCCGTAGTTGTCGCACCGGACTTTCATCATGCTGACCGTCTTGTTCCGCAACTATTTCTCGGCTCGATCCTCAATCTGAATGGGTCTAACTCTCATTGTTAGCCCATATTCCACCGGCACACGATCATCCGCGATCACTTGAGCTGGATCTCTAACGGCCTTCCGAAGCACCGAGATGTGAAAGACATCATGTAATCCACTCAAGTCTACCGACAGAGCTAGCCGATAAGCCGCCTCTCCAACGCTCTCAACCACTTCAAAGGGACCCAAATATCTTGGACTCAACCTTTTCAAACGTCGAATCCTGGAGACACCTTTGAAGGGCTTGATCTTCAAGTAGACCCAATCGCCAACCGTAAATTCCACGTTCCGGTGCTTGGCGTTGTAGTACTTTGCTTGACGATCTTGGGCTATAAGTAGCCTCTCTCAAAGAGTCCGTATGGTTGAATTTGCTTCATCAACCTCATTTGGATTATAAATTTGAGCTTCACCCGCTTCTATCCAAGCCAAGGGGGTACGACACTTCCTTCCATATAGAGCTTCATATGGTGCCATTCCAATGCTCGCCTGGTAGCTGATATTTTACGCAAACTCCACCATATAGAGATGATCTTCCCATCTCTTTCCGAAGTCGAGGGCGCACATTCAGAGCATGTCCTCCATAGTTCTGTTGGTACGTTCAGTTTGGCCATCCGTTTGGGGATGAAAGGCCGTACTGAAAGTCAACTTCATACCCAGCAGTCGGTGAACTAGCCTCCAGTCATTTGACGTGAATCGCCCATCTCCATCACTTACGATGCTCCGAGAAACACCGTGAAGCCGTACAATCTGGTCAACATATAATTTTGCCAAACTTTCGACTGAATCATCCCGCCTGTTCGGGAGAAAATGTGCCACTTTAGTTAGCCGGTCCACAATCACCCAAATGGAATCATTTCCTCGCTGAGATCTTGGCAATCGGTGCACAAAATTCAAGGAAATATCATCAAATTTCCAATCTGGGATTGGCAGCGACTTCAAATAACCGCCCGGCTTTTGGCATTCCGCTTTTACCATCGCACATGTTTGGCATTTGGCCACATAGAGGGCAACATCTCTCTTGAGCCCTGGCCACCAGAATATCTTTTTCATATCATTGAACATCTTTGTGCTCCTGGGGTGAATGGAATACTTTGTATAATGTGCTTCATACATCAGTTCTTCCCTCAATTTACCCACATTCGGGATGCACAAACGGCCCTCTTTTCGCAAAAGACCGTCATTCCAAGAGAATTTGTCATCTGACCCCTCATGAACATAGCGTAAGAGATCTTCATCCAACTCCGTTGCCCGTCGAACTCGGTCTGCAAGGTCACATTGAACCTCCGTCTAGTTCAAACATGCATTGGCAGTGGCATTTCTATCAACACAATATATCTCTAATGCTTCCAGCTCCCGGATAAGACGTTCATCATACCTTTGTAACCAACTCACTCTAGCCGGAACCCTTCGACTCAAGGCATCCGCGACAACATTCCCCTTCCCGGGAGTATAGTGAATCTCAAAAGTGCAGTCCCCAAGGAACTCCAACCACCTTTGTTGTCGCATGTTCAAGTATTTTTGCTCCAATAGGTACTTTAGGCTCTTGTGATCTGTATAGATCTCCACCTTCACTCCATAAAGGTAGTGTCGCCACAACTTTATTGCAAAAATCACCGCCGCTAATTCCAAATCATGGACAAGATAATTTCGCTCGTGCACCTTCAGCTGGCGTGAGCCATAAGCAATTACCTTACCATTCTGCAGAAGAACGCAGCCTAAGCCGCTCCCTGAGGCATAACTATAAATAACAAATCCATCGGTCCCACTTGGCGAAGTCAACATCGGCGCCGTGGTCAACCGAACCTTCAGCTCTTCAAAAGCTCACGCGCACTCTGGCATCCAAACTAACTTCTGATCTTTTCGCGTCAACGTGGTTAGCGGCAAAGCAAACCGCGAGAAGGTTTCAACAAATCTTTGATAATAGCCCGCAAGTCCAAGGAAACTCCTGACCTCGGCCACGAAAGACAACATTGGCCACTCCTTTATGGCCGTTATCTTTGCTGGATCTACAGCAATGCTTGTTCCACTCACCACATGGCCCAAAAAGGCAACTGACGATAGCCAAAACTCGCAATTCGAGAACTTGGCATAGAGCTGATTTTGCCTCAACGTATTCAACACCAACCGTAAGTGAGTCTCATGCTCAGTCTTTGACTTCGAGTACACCAGGATGTCATCAATGAACACTATCATGAACAAATCCAAGAACTCTCGGAATATGCGGTGCATCAAATCCATAATCACCGAGGGCGCATTGTACAGTCCAAATGGCATGACTGTGAACTCATAGTGCCCATAACGCGTTCCAAATGCGGTTTTGGGAATGTCACCTTCCCGAATTCTCAACTGGTTATAACCAGACTTCAGGTCCAACTTCGAATAGACGGTCGAGCCCACCAGCTGATCGAATAACTCATCAATCCAGGGTATCAGATATTTATTTTTCTCGGTCAGCTTATTCAGTTCACGGTAGTCAATACATAACCGCAACCCACCGTCTTTTTTATTCACAAAAAGCACAGGCGCACTCCAAGGTGACATACTTAGGCGTATATAACCTTGCTCCAGCAACTCTTGTAGTTGGACCTTCAACTCAGCCATCTCTTTTGGCGCGACGCGATATGGCGAGCGGGCCACAAGTTTCGCACCTGGCACCAACTCAATCGTGAAGTTAATCTCCCGCTGGGGTGGTAGCCCCGGGAGATCCGTGGGAAACACATCTATAAATTCTGCCACAACCGGAACCTCGCACACACTGGCCTTAGGCTCAACAACCTAAATTAGTGCGAAGTAACACTCCGCACCCTTCCGAACAGCCTTGACTACCTAGAGTGCAGACATCAACGTCCCGCCCACTCCTCGCATACCCGCGAACTTTGTCTCATGTTCGGTATTCTGGCACAACGTGATCTATTTGTACTGGCAATCAATCAAGGCATGCTGCTCTGCAAGCCAATCAATCCCAAAAATCACGTCGAATTCCGATATCGGCAATATAGAAGCAGTAAAACTGAAATCCAGACTTCCTATTTGGACCGCCACATCGCAAGCTTGATCCGCAAGCATCCAACAGCCATTCGGCAACACCACTCTGACGCTATCTGTCTTTGCACGACTAGGTATCCCAAGCCGCTCTATGAACTCGCTAGATAGAAAAGAATGCGAAGCACCTGTATCAAACAGTGCTCGCACCAGCGTGTCCCGAATCATCACAAAGCCTGTGACAATCATGTCACACACACAAGCCACAGACACGTATACACTAAGCAAATCATACAAGCAATAGCATACGCAAAACTAATCTCATACCTATGATGACGTCACTCTACTTGATGGCCTCCTGCAGGCCAAGATTGTAGACTCGGGGTTGCGCCTAAGAGGCAGAGGAGTCCACCACCGCCTTTCCTTTTTTTGCATAAGATGCTCCCGCCTTCTTTTCACTCTTTGGCGGCACCCGACAATCTCGAGCTATATGCCCCACCCGACCACAATTATAGCATGTACGAGTATTCGGCTTTGAGGTAGCCCCTGACGTTGCTCCTGTTGCAACTGATGAAGGAGTTTGTCCACTTGTCTTGGACTTCTTGCCCCACTTCTTCTTATAATATGGTTTCCCAGGTCGGGGCACCTTACCCTCCGGTTGCGCCACAGCCAATGCCCTCTTCCCCTGCACCCTCTTCATATCCTTTTCCAGTACGCTCGCAGTGTCGAATAATGCCTGGAAGCCTTGGTTCACAGAATTAGAAAACAGGAACCTCAACTCGTCCCTCAGTCCTTCATAGAACAGATTCATCTTCCTTTGCTCATCAGCAAAAATAGAACCAGCATACCGCCCTAAGCGAGTAAACTCATGCAGGTACTCGTCAACACTGCCATCAGCTTGCGTCAGCCTTTGGAATTCATTCTCCATGGCAATCCGTTGCGCCGCAGGAAGGTGCTTTGCTAGGAAGAGTCGGGAGAATTCTTCCATCGATACTTGCGTTAAGGGACGACCCGCCAAGTGATGCAACTCCATCTCATCCCACCACAATCTAGCTTCTCCTTCAAGCAGGAAGGTAGCTAAAGTGACTTTCTGATGCTCCTCCGATCCAATCGTCGTCATAATTCGCTTGACGCGTGATAGCCAATCCTCAGCTTGCGTAGGAGTTCCCGCTCCCGAAAACGTAGGCGGGTGGAAACTCATAAACCGCGTCAGCTGCTTCTCAGTAGCTCGAGGAACCACATCCACTACAGGTTCAGGCCTTGCCGCCACCTGTTCTGGCCTCACAGCCGGTTGTTCCTGCCTAAGTGGCTGTCCTTGGATCATGGCAAACAAGGCCTCAGCAACTAAACACACATGTTCCACAGACGGTGGAGGTGTAGGCACCTCGGCTGGTGCCATACTTTCATTAGAACACTGGGGCTCCGACTGCCCAACTCCACTCCGTGTCACCTAAAGGTGGACAAGACACACACATTAGCGGCCGTACACAAGCAAACAACACAAAATAGGAACATACAGGTTCCTCAAACACATGAATTTGCATTCTTATCATAGACATTCATGAGTTCACTCACAAAAATGTGGTGTGCACAGACACGTGCTCGCCACCCCACAAAAGAAGTCGACCATGACTTCGAGAGGAAAAGACCGAGACAGCTGATACCAAAAATGTAACAACCCAATCCGTTCATATGGTATATACTTAGAAGGTCCGGTCGGGGTCCCACAACATATATCACAAAACAGGCGGTGAAGGTACGGGATGATATCAGAGTAGTGCAACGCACCTTAACACATTGCATTCTAGCGGAAGCCTATACATTGTATATATCTATCATAGGAATGACTTACAACATGTAACATCATTGGCCTTATGGCCTTACAAGGCTTTCAAACAGTGGCCTAAACATTGGCACGCAGGCCGGCCACAATAAAAGAAAACACAACAAGTGTTCCAAATATCCTTCGAGGGCTAGCATTAGCAGCAGCAGCAGCAGCAGCAACAGTAACAAGGACCTCAACCTTTATGCATCCCGCTTGGCTCTCCAGAACCTGTACAGGGACAATCCACCCAACGGTGGCAAACAGAAGAAACGGTCAGCGTTCCGCTGACCAAATTATAACGACCCTACCCCTTTTCTCGGGGCAGTGGTAATCTTCCCTGCAGGCATAGCATCACAAGCATGGTAATATATTTCATATAATATGCTTTCATGAACACATGCCATGACAACCATTCGCCACCCGGCCCAATGGTCCGTGCACTCAGGGAACATTCTTGGTGTTCTGGCAAAGCACTTGCCCACCACCGTATCAGGGTCACAACCCAACGGTAACTCTCTTGAGCATTTACTCCATGGCGTGCAGTCGGAGTTCTAGACTTACTACATCGGGATGGCCCGTAGCCCCCCATTGTGTCATAGCGCGCAGGCCTAAGACTCTTGCTATGTGATCCAACAGACCACACCTTCTGGTCCACGTCGGACGGACATAACGCAGGTCGGATCCTCCACCCCCCGTTGCTCAAATCACCATGCCTTCACCGAGTACGGCGTACTCGTGGCTTAATCAAAGGCGCGGGTCGGTCTCACCAATCCTGTTCTTGGCATTCAGCCTGGATATTTCTCTACACCCATTCACAACATAGCGGGTCTTTCCTGGGCATACCAGTACTTCCTGTTACTCGTTCACAGGTATGACACCGCACTATCACAAATGTCAGGGGTCTTTCCTGGGCACACCAGTACTTCCTGATACTCTCTTCACAGGTACCACCTACGACATCAAGCATTACAAAGGGCGTTTCCTGGTCACACCAGTACTTCCTGTTACTCGTTCACAGGTACGACCCAATAGCACAAGCATACCGCGGATATTTTCCTGGACTACCACTCCAGTACTTCCTGCGACTACCCGTCACAGGCATAATCCGTTGACTCCGTCAACGACACGTTTATCACAGAGTCTTCTACGGTTAGTATGCAACATCACCAATCCAGACCAACCTGTCCAGATGGGCCTCACACAACATGCCTATTCCACACTCCATTTTCGAATCTATATGTCAACAAAAGGGGATTTCATGAATCCACCCAAAATTCCCAAAATCAGCCACCTCTTGGTGGGGGAATCACAAACATATGCCAAAAGAAAGCCTTCATATGGCTAGGAAGAAAAGTCGTTACCCTTGAAGACTGCTTCGGTGCCATGAAGCTCCTAGTTGGCTAGCAAGAGGTTTTCCTCCGCAAAACTGGCCTCAAAACGCAGCTTGACACTCTCAAGCTCCACCAGCAGCATCCCTTCTTCTTCTTCCTCCTTCTTCCTCTCCCTTTCTCTCTCTAAGCTTTTAGAAAGATGAAGGCACTAAGCAAATGAGAATAAGTTCTCAGTTTTCAGCCTTAAGGAAACAGGAAAGAAGCTCAGCCCTTGGATCCTAGCTGAGGGAATGGACAGCCACAAATTTTCCAGAAAAGCCTAATTTTTGCCTGACACGGCCTATGACACGCCCGTGTCCTAGGCCGTGTGCCTCAAGCAGTGCTCAACTGACTTATCCAAACAAGTGACACGCCCATATGACACGCCCGTGTCATGGGCCATGTCACCAAACACGCCTTCAGACACGCCTGTGTCTATGGCCGTGTTCATCAGGCTGAAAAATATTAAAATCACCCGAGACTCACATGACCTGTGACATGCCCGTGTCCCAGGCCGTGTGCCCATACACGGCATGAGATATGCCCCAGCTCCACTTCGTCGAGCTGAGTACGTCGAACCGAAGGGACACACCCTGTAACACACCCGTATCACAGGCAGAGTTCACTGCACTCGACAAACGTTATCAACATCTCGACACTTGACGATCATCAAACAAATTTCGTCGAGCGCAAGGAGACACGCCCTTCCGACACGCACGTGTCGCCGGGCGTGTTCCTGCCGAACACTGTTCGTCAAACGACTTTCGTCGATCTCGCGACGACTCTCACCCAGGCAGGACACGCCATGGGACACGCCCGTGTCCCAGACCATGTCACCCGAAAATTGCCTGCTGCTAAAATTTTGGGCTGTTACAACCGGACTCAGCAAAGTCAACAAGTAAACAAAGTTCATACTCGATGCAAATCGACATTAATGTCGCAGTCAGTCTACAGTGGATCTCAAGTTAATATGACTGAGGTATTAACCACCGTTAAAACTGAGACATGTATCGATCATCTTGCCAATGTGATGGGATTATAAATAGCAGAAAAGATCGAGATCTATAATTAAAAGGAATTAATTGGATTAATCTCTGATTAAAAAATGAGAAGCGGAGTTGGTCATCTTAATCCTCCATTGTTGTAGAAGCCAAGAACCTCAAGATCAAATCTGTAGGGCTTCTGAGTTTGTTGGTGCCATCAACATCTACTCCATCAGATTCAAAGTAATCCTCTGAGAGGGACGAGTCAGCGTAGGCGTGCCCTACTTGATGTTTTCTTCCTGATCTAAGACGAGCCAGAATCTGAAGATCAATCTGCTGGATTAAAGAAGAAGGGTGGGCTGATATCTGCTCAGTCCAGGTTGACAGGCACAGAGAATTTTCTCTGATGTCTGTAATTCATCATTCTTAATATTTCCTTTTAAGATTCATTCTGAATCTGAGTGGTAATGCTAAGGCCTATATTGTAATACTGTGTTATAAAGGCTGAGGTAGGGTAGGAGTTTCCTGAGTTGTAGGTGTGTGGATTCACACTGAGGTTGGGCAGGATTGCCCGAGCTGTAGGAATGTGGATTCACTCTAAGGTATAGTTCTTGGGAAGAACTTAAGTTGTAGGATCTTGGTGATATGAGTGGTAGAGCTTGTGCCCGAATTGTAGGAGTCTTTTGGCCTCTGAGCAGTAAGATTTGAGGATCTGATAAAGATAGAAGGAAGTTTGGCCGAATCTAGTATACTGCTAGATAGGAAAAGTGGGAAAGTGGATTTACCCATCAATTAGGGAACCACTATAAAATTCTGTGTACTGTGCTGTGTTGATCTTGATTATGATGAGATTGTTGCGATGGGATATTAATCGATTAGTTGCTTAAGTTTTTGGAATTAGACCTATTCACCCCCCTAGGTGTTTAGTTGTTCTTTAAGTCAAAACTTTCAAGTGGTATCAGAGGGAGTTTGCTCAAGATAGACTTAACAGTCTTTGTTGATCTCTAGGGGCAGCTATTAGAAAGCCAAGATTGGTTCAAGTGAGAATCATAAAAAACTTGGATCCATGAAACTTCCTCTTTGCAGGAAGGAGACTTTTGGCATCTAGATAGAAAGGGTCTGACTTTTCATGGAAGCATCTGATCCTAGGATATACATCACAGTACAAGAAGGACCCTTCATTCAAATGAAGATATCAGTTCTTGATGTAAATGTGAAGACTCCAAAGCAGTATTTTGAGATGACTAAAGATGGAATCTTCTTTGCTACAATGGATAAGATGGCACAAAATATTATTGTTAGTGCCACAGATGACTCAACCTTCCAAAACCTAGTCCACTATAAGACAACTAAGGAGATGTGGGACACACTAGTTTCTACATGGAGGGGTCTGAAGAAGTGAGGGAGGATAGGAAGTCTATGCTCAATCAAGTGTATGAAAGCTTCAGGCAGGACAAGTCAGATGACATTGTTGAGTGCTATAAGAAGTTTTTCAGAATTGTGAATGAGCTGAAGACATATGGCAGAGTCTTCAGCACTTATTAATTGAATGACAAGTTCCTCATGTCTTTAACTAAAGACTGGGACACAAAAATCAGTGCCATCACAGAAGTGTCCATACTTACACACACTCCACCACCAACCCTATTTGCAAAGCTACTGTCATATGAAATGCTGCTGACTGCTAGAAAGGAGACGGAGAAAATCAGCAAGCCTACAGTCAAACAAAAGTCAGTAGCCTTCAAAGCTGAAGCCACAAAGAAGAGCAGGAGAAAGATTCCATCTGCACCAAGGAGAGTTGCTGATTCTGAGTCAGAAATCTCAGATACCAGCACATTAGACTACCACATTTCAGATGAATACTTTGTTGCCTTTTCTAGTCAATTTCAGAAATTTATGAAGAAGATGCACTGGAGAAGCAGGTCATCCTCTTCTTCTCATCCCAAGGAATAGTACTATAAGGGCAAAAAGAAATCATCTAAAGAGGACAGGTATGGCTCTAATGGGCCCGACCATCTTGGTGGAGATGGCCCTCTTCTTTTATTGTATAGGACGAGCATTGGGGTGGAGGTTGAGACAGTGGCATGCCACGTCCACGTCGACCCCTGACATGTCAGCCGCGCTCCAGGCGAAGACATCAGTATTCCTCTATACACATGCCTTGATCTCCTCCTAGTCTTTTGAACTGAGCACGCTGCTGACTTTTATCTTCTCTTTCCTTCCTTCTTTAGTGAGGATTTCCATCTCTAGTATCTCCATGGCTATCTTCAGCATTGATGCCTCCTCCTCTTTCTCCTGCTCCCCCAGCATATCCTGTCCTCTGGATCCTGGTTCGTTGCCTCGTGCTCCGGAATAGCCACAACTATTTCTTCCCAAAACTTCTCCACCTCTACCTCGCTGGCGCTCCCTCCTTCTAGTAGTAAACCTCTCCTCTTCTACAGCAGAGCTTCCCCCCCAGGTGACCCTCCTGCTTCCTTCAACCTTCTCTTTCCCTTCCTCCTCCCTCCACCTTCCTTTGACTCCTTTTCCTCTTCCACCTCCATCTGTCCATCTTTCTCTCCCGCTATTTTCGGCTCCACCACAATGCCTCCCACCATCTCCAATTCTCTTTCTCCTCCGACCTCCATTTCTCCTTTCTCCTCTTCCATCTCCATCTCTCCTACCATTTTCGGCTCCACCACAATGCCTCCCACCATTTCTACTCCTTCTCCTTCGACCTCCTTTTCTCCGTTCTCCTCTTCCACCTCCATCTCTCCATCTTTCTCTCCTGCCATTTCCGGCTCCACCACAATGCCTCCCCTGTCTCTAATTCACTTTCTCCTCCGACCTCCATTTCTTTCGCTTCCTCTACTTTGCCACCGAACTCCTGCCACCATCATTCCATCCTCTTCCCATCTCTTCAGCCTCTCCCTGCCATGAGATGGTGTTTACGGCCATTACGTAGCATTCCCTGGCCGCCTTTAGGTCTCCTTGTACCCTGATCTGGGTACCTCCGGCATTGAGCTTCAAGCATTGGTGGAAATAGGACAGGATCCATCTGAAAGCACTGATCAAAAGGCTCCCAAAAATGGCGTTGTAACTGCTGGTGGCATCCACTATGACAAAACGATAGTTCCTGGATAGCCCCCTGGTTACCTGGAGTCCTACTCCCACCTCGACTTCCTTCCTCTCTCCTGAGAATCTGAACAATGGTCCTTCCGCTACCAGCACCCTTCGGGCATCCACCCTTATCTCATTAAACATTTTTTTGAAGATAACATTTACTGAGCTTCCATTGTCGACCAGGATCCGTGACACTGTGAAGTTTTTGATGGCAGTCCGGATCACCAGTGCATCACAAAAGGGGTCTTCATGGTCTGACATGTCTTTTTGGGAGAAGGTGATCTTCTCATCCGGGAGAGGGGCTTGTGACGTCACAGCTACGCTCTTACGGTACATGGTATGGAGGCTCGCCTTTCGGCAACCTCGATCCCCATCCCCCCCCACATGGATTACTCTGATGTCCCCTCAGCCCCTACATCCGCTCGATCCACACACAGGTCTTCCTCTCTAGTCCCAGTCACCTCCACTATCTGCACCGGCCTCTGCTGCTCAACTGCTCCCCTAGCTCTTCTCATTTCCAAGAATTCCGGGCAGGTAGTCATTGCGTGACCCTCCTCCTAGTGGAAGTCACAGTATTGCAACGCTACCTCCTCCCCTCGTCTCCCCTCCTGAGGGTACCTCCACCTTCCAGCTCCTGCTCCTGGTCTTCCTCTCTCTCGGCCTCTACCTCTCCCTCGGTCGATGGCCATAGCTTGCTGCAGAGGGGTAGGGGTGGTCTATGACCGTACCCCCACCCTTGCTGGTTAAACCTTCCGGGTCCTCCTGGTTGGTTCCTTCCCCATCTGGAAATCCTCTCCCTTGCCCTTCGGCAGGGCCACCCTGCTGCCTCTATCCTAGTTCCTAGTACGTCGGTGCCCTCAGCTCTTCTTTTCTCCACCCTTCTTGTTGTCTCCCTCTATTGGATCCTTAATTAGATTTGGGCTAGGTTCACTAATTAGGATTTCTGACCCACAATATATAGCCAGGGTCATGTCTTTGAGTACTAGAGTTTAGGCTAAGTCATTAGGTTCAACCTTACATGGACCAACCAGCAGAAGACCTTAGATTGACTCAAGACTTAGATGAAATCAAGTTCAGTATATATGTTGGACGTTCATCGAACTCAGCTCAAAGATCGTCAATCACAGATCGATTTTCTCAGAGTTAATTCTCTGAGTTGAGCTCGATGATATTCGAGCTTAGGTCGGCGAAGTCTACAGTTCAGCTTCAACACATTATTTCCAGATTATTTTCTCTAAACTTAACTCGACAAAGATAGATTATCAACTCGATGAAGTTGGAGAGCAGATTAGGCAAGTTATCTCTAGAATTCACTTCGCTGAGCTCAGGTCGACGAACAGGTTTTCTCAGGTCGACGAACAGGATTTCTTAGTTTGACGAATGTGGATCTCCGGTCGACGAAATCTGTTCAGAGGTCGACGAATTTTGTCCAAGCAAGACTTAGAGTTTTTCCCTTCTTTCTGTCCTTACTTTCTATATTATTTAGCAGTGATTTCTCTGAGTAATTAATGCACATATTCTCTTAAATATAGTCGTTATTGAGAACATTGATTATGGTCTTCATCAGGGATTAATTACTTGCTTAATTAAATAGGATAGTTAGGAAACTCATTAATGCAAATATTCTCCAACCGATTTTCATTCTCCAGGCAATCAACAATCAATGCAAGGAATTCAAAATTCAAAGGAGAATTTCGACAGAGAATATAAAAAAAGAGATTTTCTCTTTCAAAAAAAAAGAACACATCATAGAACAGAGTAGATAAGTGATACAGAACCAGAGAAATATACTCAGACATTCTCTATGCAGAAAACATCATGTTTTCACCTTGATCTTTCTGAAGAAGAACAACAACAACAAACATAAATCAAGAGTCTTCTTCAACTTCAACTCCAGGAGCTTTCAAGGACAACAATCATTCTATCAGTCAAAAGTTCCTGGATTACTTCAAGTCAAGGCAAAAGACCTACACCCTGAGCAAGACTTCAAGTGATTTCTGAAGGAGCCTTGACAACAACAAACCCAGTAGTCTTCTCTATTGAATAGAGAAAGAGAAGACAACATCAAATCTCTCTCCCCCCTCCTGTATAAAGGGTTTATTAACTCCCTTCAAAAGTTTATGTTTGGTTTTTAGGCACCTGATCAAAAGCTCAAATGGTTGTGAGATCTCCCTGGAAATAGATCTTGTGATGGCAGTCACCTGATCAAAAACCTGCTAGTGGATTCCTGCCAGGGTGGTAGAAGAGTGGATGTACCCAGGTTGGGGAACCATTATAAAATTTCTTGTGTTGTCTGGTTACCCTTTTTCTTGTTGTTCTTCCTGTGGCTGTGATAGGCTAGTTGTGCTGTGATATACTGCTGTGCTGTGTTAGAGTAGATTAACTTAGACTGTTTTTCCTTTCTGTTATTATTGGTATCACATACTTTTTACTCTGATAAAAATCTAAAACAGCCAAAAGCTTTATTACACTATTCACCCCCCTCCCTCTAGAGTAAATCAGATCTAACCCATATCTTTCAATTGGTATCAGAGCAAAGGTTATTTTGGTTTTACAGAATAACATCTGAACCAAGATCCTTGATAGATCTGATTTCTGTTTCCCTAATTTTTCTGCATAGTTCACGACATGGCATAGAACAAGGATTATGAATGCACCAGACCTCCAGTGTGCAACTTAAATAAGTTTTCCATCTGGAATGCAAGAATTAGACTTTATATGAATTCTATTGATGAGGACATATATAATTCTATTTTGACAGGTCGTCCTCAACCTACAACGTCTACCTCTACCTCAAGCACTCATACTATTCCACCACCTGAGTGGACAGATGCTCAGAAAAAGGCCAAGATAGCAGATACAAAGGCCATGAACATCCTAGCACAGACTATGTTAGATGACATATTCCAAAAAGTTGTTGAATGCACATCTGCCAAGGCAATGTAGGACTCCCTCAACCAGATAGTTGCTGGTTCAGCTGATGAGAAGAAGGACATGAGATCAACTCTCATCTCCCAATATGAAAACTTCAAGAAGGATGAATTAGAGTCTGTTAGTGACATGTACAACAGATTAAGCTCAATTATCAATCAAGTAAAGACCCTGCATAAAGATATCACTCTCACAGTGGTGAATGACAAAATCCTAATGTGCTTCCCCAGCACTTGGGATTCCAGGATATGGCCAATCAAGGAGGCCAGAAGTTTGAATGAGATTTCTACAGAATCTCTTCTGGGAAAGCTCAAATCATATGAGCAACTAATCAAGTCAAGAGAAGTTGCAGAGCAAACGACTCCTCCACCAGCAAGAAAGGAGCAGAACATAACCTTCAAAGCTTCAGAAGGAATAGAAGCCCCAACTGCAAGTGAAGAACTTCTGTGTCTCTTAGCCAAGAGACTCTACAAGATGGCAAGGAAGGACTTCAAAAGAAAGTCATCCAGGCAAGATGACAAACCAAGGTATGACAAAACATCCACTAAATAAATTGTTTGTTTTTGGTGCAGGAATCTAGGAAAATTTATCTCAGAGTGTCCTGGGAATCAAAAGAAGGAGAAAAAAAAGAGAAAAGGACTCCAAGAAGCATCACTACAGCAATCCTTCTTACAACAAGCACAAGAGAAAAGAGAAGGGCTTTGTGGATGAAACCTGGAGTGACACTGAAGAAGAATCTTCATCCTCTAGCTCCAGTGAAGAGGAAGAAGAAGCAAAGGCAAAATAAGTTTGCCTTATGGCTATCAATGACTCATGTAGCCCATCTGATGCTGAGGAACAAATAGAAGAATAAGATAATGAAGAAACATCTGAATCAGAGGTAGATCAGGTATTGTCTTCCTTTGATTACAATTCTGATAGTTTTAAAACTGAATTCAAATCTCTTTGTAAAGATTTAATAAATTCTGAAAAAGAAATTAAAACAAAAGAGGGAAAAATTATTTGAACAAGATAACTTGTTGTCTGAAAATATTAAATTAAAAGATGAATTAACTTTAGCTCAAGAACAGATTATATCACTAAAATCTGAGTTAGCTGAGGCCAGGCAACTCTAAGAATCCCTAAATGGAAGAAGCATCAAGTTGATGGATATCACAAGCATAGTAAATGGCATGTTAAATGACATGCTGTGTTTAGGTGCTTCATCAAGCCAACCCCCACTAATTCAGAAAAATATTCTGACAACTCCAATTAAATTTGTTTCTGAAAAAGGAAAAGAGAAAATAGAAAATGATAATAATGTTAAACAAACTAAATCAAAACAAAAGAATAAGAAAAGAAAAAAGAATAACAAAAATCCAGATTATAACTATGTTCAATAGATTTCGTCGAAGTTCGATCGATGAAATGTGTATAGTTCCTCGAACTCAAGTCGACGAACTCCGAACGCAAACTTTTACTATAGTTATTCGTTGAACTACGATCGACGAGACCAGTTTGGTTCGTCGAATAGAGATCGACGATTTTGGGGCCCAGAGAATGAATATTCTCATTCTCTGAGTGGAGTTCGACGAACTCATCGCCATTCGTCGAACCCAGATCGATGAACTCACTTAAATTCGCCGAACCCAGTTCAAGTTAACAGAAATTTTAATTTTTTTAAAACTCATAATCAACCAAGATCATCCATAAACCAATTTAATCAATGGATTATACCACCTAGAAGATATCACCATTTAGGTTATAAATGCCAACCTTAATATTCTTACATCTCTAGTTTTAATTATGTGAAGAAAGAAGGACACAAGGTAACCTGTGTCAAGAATAGCTAATCTGTTTCCTTGTAGGTGAAAGACTATCCCACCATTGAGCAATAGTGATATCTGGATAGTGGCTGTTCTAAACACATGATTGGAAACAAGGACAACCTAGTCCAATACAAGTCAAAGCTAGGAAATAAAGTAATATTTGGTGACTCCAATTGTGGCCAGACTGAAGGCTATGTAAAGGTCAAGATTGGGGGAGTCACCTTCAGGAGGGTAGCTTATGTAAGAGGACTGAAGCACAACCTCATCTTCATAAGTCAGTTATGTGATGAAAGATTTCAAGTATACTTCAATAAAACTTCATGTATTATTACTTCTTTAGATAACCTTGTAGTATTGACTGGCACTAGAGTAGGAAACATTTACATAGTGAACTTCCAGTCAGTCAAATCTGAAATATGTTTATTTAATCAAACTAGAAATAAGAGTGACCTTTGACATAGGAGATTAGGTCATGTTAATCTGACAAACATTGCTAAACTATCTAGGGACAATCTTGTTAGAGGATTGCCTTCTTGCCCCTACAAGAAGGAAAACCTTTGCAGGGCTTGTCAGTTAGGCAAGAAAATTAAAAATAGTTTCAAATCTGTAAATAAAAGTGACTCACCTAAAATATTGTACATGCTATATATGGACCTTTTTGGCCCTATTGCTGTACAAAGTCTAGGAGGGAAATCTTATACTTTAGTGATTGTAGATGACTTCTCTAGATTCAGTTGGGTATTCTTTCTGAGATATAAGTATGATAACTTCAAGGTTCTTATAAATTTTCTTAAGAACATACTGATTAAGTACTCTACTCTAGTTGCATTGATCAAAAGTGATCATGGTACTGAGTTTGAGTCTCTTCTTATGCAAGAGTTTTGTGAGAAGGAAGGTATCAGACACTGCTTCTCAGCTCCTAGAACACCTCAACAAAATGGGGTTGCTAAAAAGAAGAATAGAACCCTAATTGAATCTACATGCACATTACTTGCAGATGCTCATTTGCCCCTATCGTTTTGGGCAGAGGCCGTGAGCACAACAAATTATGTACTGAATAGGAAGTCTTATACACAAGCTTAAGAATAAGACTCCTTATGAGCAACTTAAAGGGAAGAAACCTAAAGTAGACTATTTTAAAATATTTGGTTGCTTTTGTTACATTCACAACAATAATAAGAAACACATTAGAAAATTTGAAGCCAAGGATGAAATGGAAATTTTTCTTAGATATTCCCAAGTAAGCAAGGCTTATAGGGTCTATAATAAATCTACCATGAAAATTGAAGAATCTGTACATATTTCATTTGATGAAACTAACCTGTCTTACAAGGAGAAAGAAATTTCTACCAGTAATTCTTTGCAGGAACCACATTTGTGTGAGAAGCTAAATGAATTAACCCTCACCAATGAGGTTGTCAGCCATCCCTCTACACAAATTGCTGAAGACAGTGAAGATGAAGACATTAAAATCAGTAAAGAACCTCCAACAACTACTATAATTCCACAAGAGGAATTTCTTCCCCAAGCTGTTGCTCAACCAACTCGACCTACTGAATTTGTCACACTTAGAGATCACCTTGTATCTCAAGTGATTGGAGACATTTCAGTTAGTGTGTAGACCAGGCGTCAATGCAACCAAGAGTTGATGCATACCTGCTTCATATCTCAAATTGAGCCCCAATCTAGTAAAGATGCAGAGCATGATCCACACAGGATTATTGCAATGCAAGAGGAGCTCAACCAATTTGAGAGATGCAGAGTTTGGGATTTAGTTCCAAGACCAAAAGACTACCCAGTCATTAGAACTAAATGGGTATTTAGAAACATGCTTGATGCCCAAGGTGTTATCACAAGGAACAAGGCAAGACTGGTTGCTCAAGGCAATAGGCAAGAGGAAGGGATTGACTATAACCAGACATTTGCACCTATTGCAAGGCTGGAAGCAATCAGGATCTTCCTTACATATGCTGCCTACAAAAAGTTCAAAGTATACCAAATGGATGTCAAGAGTGCATTCTTGAATAGTGAACTTAAATAAGAAGTTTATATGAAACAACCACCAGTTTTTATCTCTCCTACACATCCCTCTTATATCTTTAAATTGCATAAAGCTCTTTATGGTTTAATGCAAGCTCCAAGAGCTTGGTATGAAACCTTAGCTAGCTTTCTTCTAGAATATAAATTTTTTAGGGACATTATAGATAGGACATTATTCACTAGACACCATAAGGATCAAATCTTATTAGTACAAATCTATGTAGATGACATTATTTTTGGTTCTACAGATTAAAAACTATGCAAGAGGTTCTCTGACCTCATGCATTCCAAGTTTGAAATAAGTAGCATGGGTGAGCTCTCCTACTTCCTTAGTCTCCAAGTGAAGCAGCTACATGATGGCATCTTCATGTCCCAATCTAAGTATGCTAAGGAGCAAATCAAAAAGTTTGGGATGTCAGATGCCTCAGCCAATAAAACACCTATGGCTACAAATGTTGTTGAAAGTTTTCCGTTGTCTACCTAAATGACCTAGAGGGAGGTGAATAGGTGAGTTGTGTGTCTTTTTGTAGAATAAAAATTTAGAGATCTATGCACACAATAATCAACAAGCAATCACAGACAACAAAGGATTTATAGTGGTTCCCCAACCGTGGGTACATCCACTTTCCCTCACCGATCTATCAAAACACTAGACTCGGCTACTCCACTATCTCGGATTGAAAACAAATCCTACGCCTCTGAATAAAGTTCCTACAATCTAGATCCACAACACGGATCTACACTCGGAAGATGAAAACATCCTACAACTCGGAGACAAAAACTCCTACACTCAGAGAGAAATCTCCTACAAGAATTAAATTGTGTATATCTGAAAATACAAACAGTAAATTCTCAAATCTGGAATCTGTCGGCCTAGGTCTTCTTTTTTGATCTTTGCGGCTCTATCAGAAGATGTTGAAGAAGAAACTCGGCAAGATCTGGATCTGAAATTCCTTTGACTCACACGATACGAAAGATGAGGAGTTGAAAAGCAATCTCGATATGTAAGTCCACTTTGATCTAAATCTTCTTGAATCGAAAACCCTAGACAATATACACGATGAAGGTCGGCGGGTTCCATTTTTAGAAAGAGAAAACTTGATTCATATTTCATAGAATAATACTTGACAGCTTGTTAGGGTTAGTCGGTTTTGACAAGTCCTTATTTAAGATCTCCCTAACGATCATAATTAGCATTATTGACGTACACGTTGACCAATCGCGTCAAGCCATTTGAAATTCCCGTCGATTCTGGACTTAGCGAATTTTTGGAAAAAAATTGACTGATTTACTCGAGTAAAATATTACCTAATCGAGTACTAATAAGATTACTCGAGAGAATAGAAGGAGACTACTCGAGTAGAAGACTTTGACAAAATTCAGAATATAATGAGTAATCACTCGAGTACACAAAGACTTACTCGAGTGCTAGAAAATTTACACGATACGTGGAGATGAACTACTCGAGTGCTAGAAATAAACTACTCGAGTACTAGATATATTACTCCAAAGGTAGAAGGATTACTCGAGTTAAGGACTTAGCGGAATTTTTGAGTGAAGAATACGGGTTACTCGAGTATAGGAACTGGAGTACTCGAGAGGAGATTAACTACTTGATTATATGAAAATTACTACTCGAGTATAGGACTTTGAAAAATTCTAAGAGATAAAAATCTTATCACTCGAGTATTAAAGATGGACTACTCGAGTAGTAGATAAACTACTCGAGTACATGAACTTGACTACTCGAGTGGGGTAAAACAACACGAGAACCTGTCTTCTATAACTCGAGACAAAAGACTTATCTACTCGAGTGGTTAACATGACTACTCGAGTAAATGACTTAGAAAATTTTCTGAGAGGAAAATGGGTTAACTCGAGAATAAGAGAGGGTCTACTTGAGTAATGGACTTGGCTACTCGAGAGCTATATTCAGACTACTCCAGAGCCATTTGTCTTACTCGAGTAAAGATAGATTTACTCGAGTATTAACTAAGTATTCAACTCGAGTATATAAACTACTACTCGATTAAAAGACTTAGCAAAATTTTCTTCAACAGAATTTTCTCTTCTTCAATGAACTTAGCAACACTACTTTCTCCAATCAATCTGAGTGCTTGAAACATGAAGTGTATCCCTATAGAGAGGCTACACATGAGTCAACACCATAGATCATACAATGAGTGATTACATTGTATGGTCTGGTGTTTGGTGACCCATTGTAGACTGACATTGGTCTACACTTGGCAATATAGTCCTGTAAACACATAACTTAAACAAGACATCAAATACAACTTAATTTGTCTTAGTTCAAGGGTGACTTCATCAAATCTGGGTTATTATGGATATAATACCCAACAATCTCCCCCCTATTTGTAGAAGTCAGAACCCTCTACACAAAGTTGAATTATATAGACAAATAAAGAACTAGATATGCAATAGAGAAAGCAGTGTAACAAGCATAAAGATTAATATCAAAGAGTAGATGATTAAAATTAAGAATTATATAAATAAGATTGTCCAAAAAGTCATTTCTACACAAATCATATCCCCACTCTCATAACTTCTCTATGCTTAAACTTGATGTTGTTGTTTGTCCTTCTTCTCTTACTATCTTCTCTGGAAACTTTAAGGCTTGGGATAGTACTTTGGATGCTTTGGAGGAGAAGAATGGTTGTTTCTTCCATATTCTCTATCATATAGCCTTCTCTTTATCATAGACTTCTCATACAAGTCTCATTCTTGGGTGCTGTAATGATCATTCTAATTCTCATTGAAATCCATGATAAGCTTTAGAGTATCCAGAATGAGTGACTTTGAAGTTGGAGACCAAATTTCTGCAAACTCTGGAGCTTTCATCATCTCTGTATCTGGTACTGAAATAAATCTACTGGCAGAGGCTCCATCACCATACTTTCTCTTCTTTGGAATGTGAATCTCAGGCGGAGCATGAAGGAATATGTCTGCTAGGTCAGCCTCCAAAACCTGAGTACAAGATTCTGGAGGAGGGCCTTCAAAGCCTTCATGTCTGGGAGAGAAGGACGGTTGAGGAACAGGAGCTGCAGCCAGGGGATTCAAATTATGAGGAATGACATTTGGATCAGCTGGAAAGTCAGGGAGTATCTGATTATGCATTCAGACTGCTGTATCATAAGTATGAAACTTCACACTTTGAATCTAGCCTAGCACATCATCATGAATCTCTTTTAGCTTCTCTTCACAAAGAGCCTGCTTTATTGCATCTGATTTCTCTAGATATTATTTTACTAAGCTCTCCCCCTTTCTGACTTCTACGGTCAGAGTATTAATAGCATCATCTTTAAATATGCCTACCTCTTCACAGATCTTGATTTTATGTTCTTGTGCTCTCTTATCTAACTAAATCTGGTTGTTGGCAAGAGTGACACCTTATTCCATGACAAGACCAAAACTAGTGATAGTGTGATCCAGAGCTTTGCCACCTAGTTTAATAGCTGTCTTAATTGATCTGTATTATGCTGAATCTCAGCAAAGCCTCTGCTCATCTCTTTCTCAAGAGCAGTTACTTTCTTAGTGACAACTTTGAATGAATCATCAAAATATTTTCTTTATTCTTGGAGCAGTTGTATAAACATACCCATAAGATCAGTGGAAGCAGGAGGAGCATCAATAGATGTAGAAGGAACTGGAGGAGGAGTAGCAAACCATGGGGCAATTTCTTCAATAACCACAGAGCTCTCAGCTCTGGTAGTGTGATTAAGGGCATCCCCTTCTTCAATGATGAAGGTGGGGATAGGGAAATCTAAGCTCTTCAGGGGAGCTTCATCTGGTTCTGGAGAAGTTTCTTTGTCATCAGGGATCAAAATGGTCTCAACCTGCTCTTTTTCAGCCGGAGGAGAGTAGTGAACAGGGGATACAGGAGATAGAACAGGAGATCTAGGAGGAGTATGAGTAGGAGATGGTACTAGAGTTTGTTGCTTAGATGCTTCGGTGGTTTGTTCTTCTTGAAGTGGGGGTAAGAGGTTCTTCAGAAGTGAGTTCTTCAATCATTTCATTGATGGCTGCATAAGTGGAGAGAAGGGTTTCTTGGAGTTGAGTACCTATTGGAACTTCTTTAGGAGTGGATGGAGGGAGAGAAGTAGCAGCTGATGGAGAAGTAACTATCACTTGTGGAACATAAGGAGCAGGCTCCCCCTCAATAGTTGCACCAGATGTGCTGACAACCTGAGGTGGAGTGGGAGATGGGGCCCTGTCCTCTGCAGCTAGCTGATCATGGGCTCTGGCAACTTAAGCAGGATTCTTCAATTTCAACTCCCACCTCTGAATGGAGGATATGGAGACTTTCTTCATGTGATGTAGAATGGCCCCTTTGGAGAAGTTGAAGACTTCAGGATTGATCTCATGTAGTAGAAGGGAGATAATCTTAGCATAACTTGGATCCTTGATGTTGTCCTTGATCTTGTCTAGAATTAACATACCAAATTGATATCTCTTCCTTCAAATGATAGTTGTCATGATGTCAAACATACTGAGTGAAATATCTCTGATTGAACTTGTCTTCAACAGAAGTATCTTCCCAATGATTTCGACCAACAGTTTTCCTTCTGGATTGAATTCTGATCTTTTTATAGTGAGTAAATCTGGAGAGACACCACATAACATACATATCCTGTCAGAATCCTCAGGACCAAGGTGATCTTCTTCACCAACAACTAGCAGTCGTAGAAGAGTTGAAACAGAGGTTTTGGAGAGCTTGATTTTGATTCCTTTCACTTTGGACTTAAGGACTGTTACATTTCTCTTGACCTTGATGTTTTTGAAGAACTCTTCGACCTCTAGAAACAAAATCTTACACGGTTACTGAAGAATGACTGTGAGGCCAGTAGTGTTGAGGAGGATCAGAAGATTGCAGAAATCATCTAATAAATCGGCAATCCCCGCAGTGACGAGTTCTGAGCCTATTCCAATCTTGTAAGAAGGTGCCATGTGTAACAACCCCATCTGTTCATATGGTATATACTAGAAGGTTTGGCCGGGGCCCTACAGCATATAACCCACAGGCGGTGAAGGTACGGGATGATACCAGAGTAGCGCAGCGCACCTAACACATTGCATTCTTGCGGAAGCCTATACTAACAATTGAACTCCACCACTAAATGTCCAACATATAACACAACCCCACGTAGTATAGATCTTACATAGGAATGTCTTACAAGAGTATAAAGGTGGCCTTATCGCCTTACATGGCTTTCAAACAATGTCCTAAAAAGATTGGCGCACAGGCCGACCACAATAAAAGAAAAACATCACAAGCATCATAAGCCTTCGAGGGATAGCAACAACAACAGCAGCAGTGACATCAACCTTTATGCGTCCCGCTTGGCTCTCCAGCACCTGTATAGGGACAATCCACCCAACGGTGGCAAACAAAAGCAACGATCAGCGTTCAGCTGACCAGATTATAACGACCCTACCCCTTTTCTCGGGGCAATGGTAATCTTCCCTGCAGGCATATCATATCACAAGCATGGCAATATATCTCGTATAATATGCTTTCACACACACATGTCATCACAATCGTTTGCCACTCGTCCCAACGGTCCGTGCACTCAGGGCACATTCTTGGTGTTCTGGCAAAGCTCTTGCCCACCATCGTATCAGGCTCACAACCCAATGGTAATTCTCTTGAGCATTTACTCCATGGCGTGCAGTCGGAGTTCTAGTCTTACTACACCGGGATGGCCCATAGCCCCCCATTGTTTCATGGCGCACAGGCCTAAGACTCTTGCTATGCGCTCCAACAGACCACACTTTCTGGTCCACGTCGGACGCACATAACGCAGGTCGGATCCTCCACCCCCCGTTGCTCAAATTGCCTTGCCTTCACCGAGTACGGCGTACTCGCGGCTTAATCAAAGGCGCGGGTCGGTCTCACTAATCCTGTTCTAGGCATTCAGTCTGGGTGTTTCTCTACACCCATCACAATATTAGCGGGTCTTTCCTGGGCACCCCAGTACTTCTTGCTACACTCTTTGCAGGTGGACACCACAAATATCACAAATGTCAGGGGTCTTTCCTGGCTAACATATCAGTAATTCCTGTTACTCGCTTCATAGGTGGACACCCTACGACATCAAGCATCATAAAGGACCTTTCCTTGTCACACCAGTACTTCCTGTTACTCAGTCACAGGTACGACCCAATATCACAATCATACACGGGTATTTTCCTGGACTACCACTCCAGTACTTCCTGCTACTACCCTTCACAGGCATAACTCGTTGACTCCTTCAATTACACGTTTATCACGGAGTCTTCTCCGGTTCGTATGCAACATCACCAATCCAGACCAACCTGTCCAGATGGGCTTCATACATCATGCCTATTCTGTACTCCATTTCCAGATCTATATGCCAACAAAAGGGGATTTCATGCATCCACACAAAGACTCTCAAAATCAGCCACCTCTTGGTGGGGGAATCAGAAACATATGCCAAAAGGAAGCCTTCACATGGCTAGGAAGAAAAGTCATTATCCTTGAAGCCCTCTTTGGTGCCATGAACTCTAAGCTTGCTTGAACGACTCACATGAGCTTTTCCTCCGCAACGCCGGCTTCGGATCCCTCGTCAGTAAACCACAGAACCACCGGTGACCAGCCCATTGCCTCCTCCTCCTTCTTCCTCTCCATTTCTCTCACTAGTAATGAAGAAAGAGAAGACCAAATGAGAAATGAGATTTATCTTCTCATTCACGGCCTTAAGGAAACAGGGAGGCAGCTCAGCCATTGGATCCCAGCTGAAGGAATGGACGGCCATGATTTTGCCAGAAAAGCTAAATTTTGCCTGACATGGCCTGTGACAAGCCCGTTTCCCAGGCCGTGTGCCTCAAGCGGTGCTCAACCAACTTATCCAATCCAGTGACACGGCCGTGTTAGTTATCCAAACCTCCCTCTGATACCAACAATGTAACAACCCCATATGTTCATATGGTATATACTAGAAGGTCCGGCCGGGGCCCCACAACATATATCACAAAACAGGCGGTGAAGGTACGAGATGATACCAGAGTAGCGCAGCGCACCTAACACATTGCATTCTAGCGAAAGCCTATACTAACACTTGAACTCCACCACTGAATGTCCAACATATAATAGAACCCCACATATATATCTTACATAGGAATGTCTTACAAGAGTACAAAGTTGGCCTTATAGACTTACATGGTTTTCAAACAGTGGCCTAAAAAGATTGGCGCGCAGGACGACCACAATAAAAGCAAAACATCACAAGCATCATAAGCCTTCGAGGGCTAGCAACAGCAACAACAATAGCAGCAGGGACATCAACCTTTATGCGTCCCGCTTGGCTCTCCAGCACCTGTACAGGGACAATCCACCCAACGGTGGCAAACAGAAGCAACGGTCAGCGTTCAGCTGACCAGATTATAACGACCCTACTCCTTTTCTCGGGGCAACAGTAATTTTCCCTGCAAGCATATCATATCATAAGCATGGCAATATATCTCATATAATGTGCTTTCACACACACATGCCATTACAACCATTCGCCACCCGGCCCAACGGTCCGTGCACTCAGGGCACATTCTTGGTGTTCTGGCAAAGCTCTTGCCCACCACCGTATCAGGGTCACAACCCAACGGTAATTCTCTTGAGCATTTACTCCATGGCGTGCAGCCGGAGTTCTAGTCTTACTACATCGGGATGGCCCGTAGCCCCCCATTGTGTCATGGCGTGCAGGCCTAAGACTCTTGCTATGCGCTCCAACAGACCACACTTTCTGGTCCACGTCAGACGGACATAACGCAGGTCGGATCCTCCACTTCCCGTTGCTCAAATCGCCTTGCCTTCACCAAGTACGGCGTACTCGCAGCTTAATCAAAGGCGCGGGTCGGTCTCACCAATCCTGTTCTTGGCATTTAGCCTGGGTGTTTCTCTACACCCATCACAACATTAGCGGGTCTTTCCTGTGCACCCCAGTACGTCCTGCTACACTCTTTGCAGGTGGACACCACAAATATCACAAATGTCAGGGGTCTTTCCTGGCAACCATGCCAGTACTTCCTGTTACTCGCTTCACAGGTGGACACCCTACGACATCAAGCATCACAAAGGGCCTTTCCTGGTCACACCAGTACTTCCTGTTACTCAGTCACAGGTACGACCCAATAGCACAATCATACACGGCTATTTTCCTGGACTACCACTCCAGTACTTTCTGCTACTACCCTTCACAGGCATAACCTGTTGACTCCTTCAACTACACGTTTATCACGGAGTTTTCTTCGGTTCATATGCAACATCACCAATCCGGACCAACCTGTCTAGATGTGCTTCACACAGCATGCCTATTCCGTACTTCATTTCCGGATCTATATGCCAACAAAAGGGGATTTCGTGCATCCACCCAAAGACTCCCAAAATCAGCCACCTCTTGGT
Organism: Platanthera guangdongensis; assembly: GCA_039583875.1. NCBI lineage: Eukaryota > Viridiplantae > Streptophyta > Magnoliopsida > Asparagales > Orchidaceae > Platanthera > Platanthera guangdongensis. The sequence continues at coordinate 38,770,870 of CM077165.1, read as the reverse complement.
GGGGGAAACACAAACATATGCCAAAAGGAAGCCTTCACATGGCTAGGAAGAAATGCCATTACCCTTGAAGCCCTCTTTGGTGCCATGAACTCTAAGCTGGCTTGAACGACTCACAAGAGCTTTTCCTTCGCAATACCGGCTTCGGATCCCTCGTCGGTAAACCGCAGCACCACCGGTGACCAGCCCCCTTGCCTCCTCCTCCTTCTTCCACTCCCTTTCTCTCACTAGTAATGAAGAAAGAGAACACCAAATGAGAAATGAGATTTCTCTTCTTATTCACGGCCTTAAGGAAACAGGGAGGCAGTTCAGCCATTGAATCCCAGCTGAAGGAATGGACGGCCACGATTTTGCCAGAAAAGCTAAATTTTGCCTGACACGGCCTGTGACACGCCTGTGTCCCAGGCCGTGTGCTTCAAGCGGTGCTCAACCGACTTATCCAAACCAGTGACACACCCATGGGACACGCCCATGTCATGGGCCGTGTCACCCGACACGCCTTCAGACACGCCCGTGTCTGTGACCTTGTTCATCGGCGAAAATAATGCCAAAATTGCCCGAGACACACACGGCCTGTGACACGCCCGTGTCCCAGGCCGTGTGCCCATACACGGCACGAAGACACGCCCTAGCACAAAATTCGTCGGGCTGAGTTCGTCGAACCAAAGTGACACGCCAGTGTTATAGGCCATGTTCACCCACATCTCGACACTCGACGACCACATCTCGACACTCGATGATCGTCGAGCAATTTTCATCGAACACACGACACGGCCTTGGACACGCCCGTGTCCTTGGCCGTGTGCCTTCTCTCGACACATCGTCGAGCTAAAAATGTCGACTCCCAGGCCGATCATCGACACGGGCTCGACACGCCCTGAGACACGCCCGTGTCTCAGGCCGTGTTTGTTGTTCGACGATCGTCGACTCAAAATTTCGTCGACCTCGAGGCCAAATCGTCGACTCCAGCCTGACACACCCTGGGACACGCCCGTGTCCCAGGCCATGTCACCCGAAAATTTGCCTGCTGAGAAAAATTGGGCTGTTACACCATGATCTTGAGATTTTAGAAAAATCTGCTGTGGGGAAGAAGAAGGCGCGGGCTCTGCAACTGTGGGCGGAAGGCGAAGAGTCTTTCGGCTTACTCGAGTGAGAGGATTTTGATTCGTGTAGAAAAAGAAAACCGGACTTTTCTATTTATATAACCCTAATTTATCGATAATTAAGAAGTTAAATAAAGCTTAACATACCTTAAAAAAAGTGGCATAAGCCTCGGGTTGCGAATAACGAAATTTGAATCGAAGTGAGAAAACTTGCTTCCTGGTACTTGAGAGGATAGACAGTACTCGAGTGAAGAGTTTATAGTACTCAAGTGAGAAATACAGAAGTAATCGAGTGATGACTTGGAAGTACTTGAGTGAAGTCTTTTTAGCTCTTGAGTGGAAACATAGTACTCGAGTAGGTCTTTCTACTACTGGAGTAGGTTTACTTGAGTGGCTGAAGAGGTACTCGAGTAAAATTTAAAGAGGTACTCTAGTGACTTACTTCTAACTCGAGTGGTCTTTATCTTACTCGAGTCATACAGTCTGAACTTTGAAAAATTTCAGCTTTTGACTGATTTCTTAATCTCTGAGCCTTTTTGTGAGTCCACCTCCTCTAATCTTCTTTGTTGAGCATTCCAAGTTCTATTTTGAAGAACGAGAACTTGGTCTCGTCCAGCGGCTTCATGAAAATGTCTACAATCTGCATGTCTGTTTGGATATACTATAGATCTTTGTCCCCATGCTCCACATGCTCCCAGATGAAGTGGTACCACAACTCTATGTGCTTTGTCTGGCTGTGAGAGACTGGGTTGTTGGCTATTGCAATTGTGCTGGAAGAGTCGCAAAATAATGGAATGTTCTGAAACTTCAAGTTGTAGTCTTCAAATTGGTTCTTTATCCATAACAACTATGCACAACAACTTCCTGCAGAGATATATTCTGACTCAGCTGTTGAGATTGCTACACAGTTCTGCTTCTTACTACTCTAGGAAATGAGCCTTCTTCCAAGAAATTGGCAAGTCCCGGAAGTGCTTTTCCTATCATCTTTGCTACCTGCAAAATCTGCATCTAAAGAACCAATTAGCTCGCTATCATTACTTCTTGGGTACCATAAGCCAAGATTTGGTGTACGTTGAAGTTATCTCAAAATCTGCTTTGCAGCAGCATAGTGAGATTCCTTAGAGTTCACTTGAAATCTAGCACATACACATGTTGAGAACAATATGTCTGGTCTATTGGCAGTTAGGTAGAGCAAGAATCCAATTATGCTTCTGTACTTGGTTTCATCAAAAGGTTTTCCTTTCTCATCCTTGTCCAGAGACATAGTTGAATCCATTGGAGTCCTCATAGAGGTTGCATTCTCCATTCCGATTTTCTTAATTAGCTCTTTGGTGAACTTAGTCTGCAAGATGAAAATTCCATCTTCAGATTGTTTCACCTAAAGCCCTAAGAAATACTTCAGCTCGCCCATACTGCTCATTTCAAAGTTCTCTTGCATAAGTTTAGAAAACTTCTTCCAGAGGTTGTCATCAGTAGAGCCAAAAATAATGTCGTCGACATAGATTTGCACTAGCAAAATCTTGCCTTTTATTTCCCTAAGAAATAATGTCTTATCTATCTTTTCCCTTGTAAACTTGTTCTCAAGAAGAAAGCTAGACAACGTCTCATACCAAGCTCGAGGAGCATGTTTCAGACCATATAATGCTTTTTGTAATAAATAAAGATAATTGGGAAAGTTAGAATCAACGAAACCTGAAGGTTGTTCCACATATACCTCTTCCTTTACGTCACCATTAAGGAAGGGAGACTTCACATCCATCTGATAGACAGTGAAACCTTTGAGAGCAGCATATGTTAGGAATAATCTGATTGCCTCCAGCCTTGCCACTGGAGCGTATGTCTGGTCAAAGTCGATTCCTTCTTCTTGATGATATCCTATGGCGACGAGTCTGGCCTTATTCTTTATGGTCGTTCCATCCTCGTCCATCTTGTTCATGTAGACCCACTTTGTCCCGATGACGTTCTTACGTTTGGGTCTTGGAACAAGTTTCCATACTTAGCAACGCTTGAACTTATTTAGTTCTTCTTCCATCGCCATTATCCAAGATGCGTCTGAGTTTGCTTCCTCAAACTTCTTTGGTTCAACCTGTGAGAGAAAACTTAAATATAAATTCTCGTTAGTTGTACCTCTACGAGTTCAGACACCATCTCGGGGATCTCCTATGATCTAGTCCCTGGGGTGACCCTTCAGATGTCTGAGCTCTAGAGTCCTTGCATCTGGAACTTCTTCAATCGCAGGAGTGACTTCATCCACTTGTATGATTTCTTCATCTTGATCATCAACCTCTCCAATTGGGGCTAAGTGGTGATCTTCATGAACTCTTCACTTTTTCTTTAGTCAGTTCTTCCAAGTTAAGTACATTCAACTTTGCGTCTGCATATTCAATGAACACGCTAGAAGAGTTGCCTTACAGCAAGCTCGACTCATCAAATACAACATGTATGGATTCTTCTACCACCAGAGTTTTTCTATTAAATATCATATATGCCTTACTATGGCTACTATACCCTACAAATATACCTTCAAAACTCTTCTCGCTAAACTTGGTAGTAAGATACTTGCCATTGTTTAACACGAAGCACTTACAATCAAAAATTCTAAAATACGAGACAGTTAGTTTCCTACCCTTTAGAAGTTCGTAAGGTGTCTTATTGTGGTTCTTGTTTATCAGTGCTCTATTTTCACGTGGCATGTAGTGTTGACATCTTCAGCACAAAACTATTCCAGAAGTGAGACATCACTCAACATGGTCCTGCAGGCCTCTATGAGTGTTCTATTCCTTCTCTCAGCAACTCCGTTCTGTTGAGGAGTTCGAGGAGAGGAAAACTCATGAAAGATACCTATGCTTTCACATAATTCTATCATGGCCCCAGGCTTAGACTCTGTTCCATTGTCACTTCTAATTTTGACTACGGAATAGTTGTATTCATTCTGGACCTGCTTGACAAAATTAGTAAAGATGTCGAAGGTATCTGACTTGTGTTTCAGAAAGAACGCCCACGCAAAGCGCGAGTAATCATCAACAATAACCATTGTATAATCCTTACCTCCCAAACTTCTAACTTGCATTGGACGGAACAAGTCCATATGAAGAAGATGTAAACATCTGTTAGAATCTTTGCCAATAACGCTTTTAAAGGTAGCTCTTGTTTGCATGCCTTTTACGCATGTGTGACATGGTCTATCTTTGACGTACTTGACATTTGGGGCATCACGTACTAAATTCAGTGAAAATAATTTATTAATAGTTTTGAAATTAATATGTGTTAATCTCTTGTGTCATTGGTCACGAAGAGACGCACTATTTTTAGCCATAAAACACACTGGTGCAGAAGAGTCTATACAAATGAAATTTAAACAAAATAGGTTTCCGCTTCGAGTGCCCGATAGAATCGTTTCCATATTGTCAACAGATTTTATCAAGCACTTATCTGCATGAAATTCAACAATATATCCTTTATCGCAGAGTTGGCTTATGCTTATGAGATTGTGTTCCAATCCTTCAACATAAGCCACATCTGAGAAGGATACTTTACCGTTAGAGATCATACCATAGCCTTTCGTAATTCCTCGGTATGAACCTTCAAAGATGACCTTTGGCCTATTCAAGACTGGAGAATAATTTTGAAGAAGGCTTCTTGTCACGGTCATGTGCCGAGAGCATCCACTATCCAAATACTAGATAGGCGTTTTGGTGGCCTTTGCATATTCCTGCAACTATAAGTCAATTTGCCTTAGGAACCCAAACACGTTTGAGTCCTTGGTCTCTTGTTAGAATGCTCCTTCTACGAGTATTAGCATTATAAGTGGTATTTCTCATATTGCTAACATGAGGAGTTGCAAAATTCCTGGGATTAAACCAGCAGTCCATGGCAAAGTGACCAATCTTGGCACAACACCAACAGTAAAACCTGTTGTATCTTTGTCTTATGTTCTCTTGCTTGACCTTTTGAGATGGTGGTCTAGCAGCGACAGCATTCTTGGAGGAAGAAGCTTCATGGTGATGGCACATGATTTCTTCTCCTTCAATGGCTTTTCTACAATGGGATTTACCTTTAGTGCTTTCTTGAAGTTATAACCATGATTATAAGGGACATAGCACTGAAGAATGACTTCTTCATAAGGTGCCTTAAAGATAATCTCACCAAAGTTTCTGGGGCGAGTCCATCCTTTGTAACGGGACTTTGGCTCTACATAGGTAGGCCTAGTCTAGTGACCATAGGACGAGTCAAGATCAAACTCGTTTGTAGGAATTATGATCTTCTTGAAAGAAGTCTGATCTTGAGGGGCTTTCCCCTTCTCATTGGCCAAAGCCTTCTTGGCGGCCTTATTCTTTCTTTGAGCCTTATTCTTCCTAGAAGATTTACTAGGAGCTTCTACATGGCCTAACCCAACACCCTTCACCATAGCTGAGAATTCAGCAGCGAATGGAAGGATAGTCTTGTGCTTCGAGAAACTTTCAACAAGTTTCTTTTCAGCTGCGAGTTGTTCTTCCAACTCATTGATGATTTTCTCTTTTAAGTCTAGGTGCTCGAGAGCCTTATTGTATTCCTCAATAACAATATTGAAGTTCTCTTTGAGTGAGTCTGTCTTAGCGACTTGCTCTCTCAAAGAGCTCTCTTCAGCTTTTAGAACTTTATCTCTTTAGCTTGAGTTTTCACGACTCGTCGACATTTGTCGTAAGCCTGATTAACTCCGTGTACTGGGGCATGAGTTTAGACTCATCGTCAGAAGAGCTGTCCTTATTATCATGCTCAGAAACATCAAATTCTGAAAGAGGAGTGTGAGATTTTACTTCCTAGTGAACTGGGGCTCTTGTTCATCATCAGTTTGAGCCATAAGCCCATAATAGGCTTCTTCTTCTTCACTCGACTCAGATGAGTCGGAGTCACTAAGAGTTTTGCCCTTCTTAGCTATTAGACTCTTCTCTGTTTTCTTCTTATTGAAAGAAGATTTCTTTTCTTCTCTTGTACCACCCTCCTTTTTCTTGTGGGGACAGTCAACGATGACATGACCTGCCTTATTATAGCAATAACAAATGATATCAGTAGAATTATATTTGTTCGGTTTAGAAGTATACCTGTCATGGCTGCTTGAGCCTTTTCAGTGTCGATCACCATCATGTTGTGATCTTCTGTAGGAGCATCCTTGACTTTCCATTGCTTCTTTTTGTTCAAGAATTTCTTGAACTGACGTGAGAGTAGAGAGAACTCGCCTTCAGATAGCTCTGAGCCTGAGGTACTTGGCTCCGAGGTTTCTTCTTCACAAACGTCTTGTGCTGGGAGAGGAAACCTTGTACTTCCTTGAGGTGTCTGCCTTAAGAGCAACAGACTTCTCCTTGGACGAGGACCTGCTCTTCTCTTCTTCAGCTTTTCTCGTATTGAGTTGGAGCTCATATGACATAAGCTTCCCGAAGAGATTCTGCTGGTCTGTCTCAGCTAGCTTTCCAAACTCCCAGATAGCACAAACCTTGTTATCACATTCCTTGGTTAGGTATCTCAAGAACTTATCATTTATTTCTCCATTTGTGAAGCCTCGGTCATAGACTTTTAGGCCGTTAACTATCACGAAGAAGTTTTCAAAAGTGTCAGCAATGGTGTACTTGTGTCCTTGTCGGAAAGCTTTATATTTCTGATTAAGAAGGGATCTTCTATCATCCCTAACTTCTTCTGTGCCTTCCATCAAGATGATGAGAGATTGCCGCATCTCCTTAGCACACTGGCAGTGGATCAGGTTCTGTAACATGGAGTTATCAACTGCACTTGCTATTACGTTCTTGGCCTTCTTATCTAAATACACAAGTGCAATCTCATCTTTGTCTAGATCCATCAATTTCTTGGGAACTTTCTTAGTTGGATATATAGTGGAGAAGGTCATAGGAATGTAAGGACCTTCTTCAACGATCATGAAGATCCTTGGATCCACTACTTCCATGAAAAATCTGATTCTTTCTTTCCACATGGGAAAGTTATTCTTTGTGCGTAATGGACTTGGCTACTCGGGAGCTATATCAGACTTTTCGAGAGCCATTTCCCTTAGTCGAGTGCAGATAGATTTACTTGAGTATTAACTAAGTATTCAACTCGAGTATATAAACTACTACTCGAGTAAAAGACTTAGCAAAATTTTCTTCAACAGAATTTTCTCTTCTTCAATAAACTCAGCAACACTTCTTTCTCCATTCAATCCTAGTGCTTGAAATATGAAGTGTATCCCAATATAGAGGCTACACATGAGTCAACACCATGGATAACACAATGAGGGATTACATTATATGGTCCTGTGTTTGGTGACCCATTGTAGACTAACATTGGTCTACACTTGGCAATATAGTCTTGCAAACACATAAGTTAAACAAGACATCAAATACAACTTAATTCATCTTAGTTCAAGGGTGACTTCATCAAATCTAGGTTATTGTGGATATAATACCCAACAGCTGTAATTGATTCTGATGAACATGGGAAACCTGTAGATCAGAAATTATATAGGGTCATGTTGGGTCCCTCTTATATCTTACAGCAAGTAGACCAGACATCATGTTTGCTACATATCTTTGTTCTAGGTTCCACGTGAACCCTAAATAATCTTACCTTATTTTCTTAAAAGGATTTTAAGATATATAAAGAGTTATCCTAGTCTAGGACTCTGGTATCCAACTGAGTCAGAGTTTGAGTTGACTGGATACTCAGATGCTAACTTTACTGGATGTAGAGCAGACAAAAAATGTAACTCAGGGACATGTCAGTTCCTTGCTATGAGACTAGTGTCTTGGTTTTGCAAAAAACAGTCATTTGTGTCTACTTCAACCGCTGAAGCAGAATACATAGCAGCTGGCAGGCGTTGTTCCTAGATGCTGTGGATTCAGAACCAACTCTTAAATTATGGGTTCAACTTAAATAATTCAATCTTACTATATGATAACACAAGTGCAATTTCAATTGTACAATATCCAGTGCATCATAGTATAACTAAGCACATAGACATTATGCATCATTTCACTAGAGATTGCGTGGACAAAAATAAAATTAAGCTTGTCTACATCTACACTGATTTACAAAGAGCAGACATCTTCACCAAACCCTTGGATGAAAGGAATCATCTATTCTTTATAAATCAGCTTGGTATGATCAATGGAGAGGCCTTCTTTGAATTTCAGTCTGTGGTCGATGAATTTACCTCAATTCGTCAAACGAAGATCGAAGAACTGAGAAAAGTTCTTGAGAAATTCGTCAAACAGAGATCGACGAACTCTCTTAAGAAAGAAGTTTGTTTTCGAACAGTGCTGGGCATATTCCTCCAAAAAAAAGGTTGTTGAATCCCTGGTCTCCTAGACCATATTCATCAATGCCTCCAAAAGGCTGACATGTGTCTTATTTGGAAGATGGGAGAGGACCATTTCTAAGCCATCCAGGTATTCATCCTCTTCCAAGACTTCTTAAGGCACAAGGGTTGTACCATCCACTCCCCACCCTAGTGTTGAAGAAGTTTCCATTCCTTCTCCGCTTCAACCTCAACAACAACCACTTTCACCTCATCTTGTATCATCACCTCCTCATCAACAACCACCTGCCTCACCAATACATCTTCCAACACCAGTTCCATCTCCTGAGCACATCACTCCACCTTCATCTCCACTTCCACCTCATTTAAATGACATACATCCCGACACATTCATGTCTTCCCCCACCTTTAATCTGCTCACCTCATTCCCATCTACACCTAATTCACTTGTACAAGAACATTTCACTCCAATTCCATCTCTTGCTACTTCACCCTCACAGGATGACATCATACCAGATGATCTTCCATCTGATGTTACTCCTTCTACTCATCCATCTCTATCTACATAAACTCCACCGGAGTTTATGCATATAGATTCCTCCTCCCTTTCCACCATCCTGGAGCACATCACTCCAGTCCTCAAGCAACTCATAACAGAGGCCATTACACCTCTTGCTTCCTCCATTTATTCTTTTGCTGCTTCCTTTGCTGCCTCATCTGTTCCTTCTTCTTCTAGGGGCCTGATCCCAATATACACTGAAATCAGGCAGGGGGAGATGCCCAATGAAGAAGTAGTTCCAGCTCCAGCAGCAGCAGCAGCAGAAATTTTATTTACAGATGCTGAGACTGATGTATATATGCTTACAGAAGCTGAGACAGTAACAACTGATACATTATGCACAGATACAACTATAAATATGCCGGAAGTTTTGACTGCGGGTGATTGCTTTGTCAATCCCACAGTTAATTTATTCAATTTATTAAATTCTTTTGATACAGTTCATTTGAATTTTCTTCCAGTAGTCTATCACAAAGCCTGCTATATACATATCTGCTAGATCTCATTTAAATTTAATACCAAATATATTTATTTTGCTTTGTGATTGTTTTTCTTTTTATATTATTAATGACCTCACCCAAATAGGGGGAGATTGTTGGATCCCTAGTTGGATTTGGGCTAGGTTAACTATTTAGGATATCTGACCCACAATGTATAGCCATGGTCATGTATTTGAGTCCTAGAGTTTAGACTAAGTCATTAGGTTCAACCTTACATGGACCAGCCAGCAGAAGACCTCAGATTGACTCAAGACTTAGAAGAAATCAAGTTCAGTATATAAGTTCAACGTTCGTCGAACTCAGCTCCACGATCATCGATCACGGATCGACGAACTCAGAGTTAATTCTCTGAGTTGAGCTCAATGATATTGGAGCTTATGTCGACAAAGTCTAGAGTTCAGCTTCAACACATTCTTTCTAGATTAATTTCTCTGAACTCAGCTCGACGAAGATAGAATATCAGCTCGAAAAACTTGGAGCACAAATTATGCAAGTTATCTCCAGAATGCAGTTCGCTGAGCTTTGGTCGATGAACAATTTTTCTCAAGTCGATGAACATGATTTCTCAGCTCGACGAACATGGATCTCCGGTCGACGAAATCTGTTCAGAGGCCGATGAATTTTGTCCAAGCTAGACTTAGAGTTTTTCCCTTCTTTCTGTCCATATTTTCTATATTATTTAGTAGTGATTTCTCTGAGTAATTAATGCACATATTCTCTTGAATATAGCTGTTATTGGCAGCATTGATTATGTTCTTCATCAGAGATTAATTACTTGCTTAATTAAATGGGACAGTTGGGAAAATTATTAAAGCAAATATTCTCCAGCCGATTTTCATTCTCCAGGAAATCAGCAATAAACGCAAGGAATTCAAAATTCAAAGGAGAATTTCGATAGAGAATTTTAAAAAAAAGAGATTTTCTCTTTCAAAAAAAGAACACAGCATAGAACAGAGTAGAGAAGTGATATAGAACCAAAGAAATATACTCAGACATTCTCTGTGCAGAAAACATCCTGTTTTCACCTTGATCTTTCTGAAGAAGAAGAAGAACAACAAACACAAATCAAGAGTCTTCTTCAACTTCAACTCTACGAGCTTTCAAGGACAACAATCATTCTATCAGTCAAAAGTTCCTGGATTACTTCAAGTCAAGGCAGAAGACCTACACCCTGAGCAAGGCTTCAAGTGATTTCTGAAGGATCCTTGAAAATAACAAATCCACTAGTCTTCTCTGTTGAATAGAGAAAGAGAAGACACCATCAAATCTCTCTCCCCCTCCTGTATAAAGGGTTTATTAACTCCCTTCAAAAGTTTATGTTTGGTTTTTGGGCACCTGATCAAAAGCTCAAAGGGTTGTGAGATCTCCCTAGAAATAGATCTTGTGGTGGCAGTCACCTGATCAAAAACCTGCTAGTGGATTCCTACCAGTGTGGTAGAAGAGTGGATGTACCCAGGTTGGGGAACCACTATAAAATTTATTGTGTTGTCTGGTTGACTTTTTCTGTTATTCTTGCTATGGCTGTGATAGGCTAGCTGTGCTGTGATATACTGTTGTGTTGTGTTAGAGTAGATTAACTTAGATTGTTTTTCCTTTCTGTTATTATTGGTATCACATACTTTTACTTTGATAAAAATTTAAAATAGCCAAAAAGTTGCATTACTCTAGTCCCCCCCCCCCTCTAGAGTAAATCAGATCTAACCCCTATCTTTCACCCTCCTCCTGATTCCCTTGATTCAACCTCCGTCAACCTTGTTAGATTTTTAGCAAAGGCTGGGTTCGCCGCCTCCATTGTTGTTTCTTTCGCAGCCTTCTCCATCAACCCTTCAAACGACAGTGGCAATACTTCAATGGTATTGCTCGAAGACTACGCCTCCTAGATGGCTCTGAGATGACCGCAACCACCAAGTGCGAACTGGAGATACTCCTTGGGGGAAAGATCTTTGATAGCCCTGCCATAGTTTTGAGGATGCCAGAATTAGATCTCATTCTGGGCATGATGTGTTTGGGTTGGCATTACGCAAGAATTGACTGCGCGGAGAAGAGGATTTACTTGAGACATGGAGACACTAAGGTCATTTTCCAAGGTATAAACTTCGCTCCACGCTTGTTACTACCTTCAATTCAGGACTTGAAAGCCCACATTAGAGGGGATGAAGTTTACATGATATGTTTTGAATTGAAAGATAAGATAATAGATATGAAGGATATACGAGTAGTGCGGGATTTTCCTGAGATATTTCCTGAGAAATTACCAGGACTACCCCCACATAGAGTGGTGGATTTTCAAATTAAGCTAGTACCGGGTGCCAAGCCCATCTCCAGGACCCCTTATCGTATGGCTCCGAAGGAACTCGCAGAGTTTAGAGTTCAGTTGCAATAACTGGTGGAATCAGGATTTGTTCGCCTCAGCTCATCACCTTGGGGAGCCCCTATTCTGTTCGATAAGAAGAAGGATGGAACCTTACAATTATGCATAGACTATTCGGAGCTCAAACAACTGATGGTGCGGAACACTTATCCGCTACCCCAGATCGATGAGTTGTTTGATCAATTGGTATGAGTGCATTGGTTTTTGAAGTTGGATTTGCGCTCGGGGTATTATTAGTTGAGGATACAAGAGGAGGACATTCAGAAAATAGCTTTTAGCTCAAGGTACGGCTTGTACGAGTTCACTGCGATGTGCTTTGGGCTCACAAATGCACCTTTAGCTTTCATGAGTCTGATTAATAAAGTGTTTGAGCCTTATCTAGACATCTTCATCATCGTCTTCATCGATGACATTTTGGTCTACTCAAAGATAGAGGAAAAGCATGTCAAACATCTGACTTTGGTACTGAAAAAGCTAAAAGAGCACGCCTTGTTTGCCAAGTTTAGCAAGTGCGAATTCTGGCTCCAAGAAGTTACCTTCTTGGGCTATGTGATCAGTGGAGATGGACTAGCGTTGGATCCGACCAAAGTGCATGCCATGAAGGAATGGTCACCCTTGAAATCAGCGGCCAATGTGCAGAGTTTCCATGGACATGTCGGGTATTATCGCAAGTTTGTGAAAGGATTCTCAAAGATTGACATTCCTCTTACTACTCTGACTAAGAAAGGTGTGTCATACGAGTGGACACCCCCGTGTGAAGCTGCATTCCAAGAATTGAAGGATAAACTTACTACCACACCCATCCAAGCCCTTCCATCTGGGAAGGAAGGATTTCAAGTTTACGCTAACGCGTCGTATCAAGAGATGGGAGCGGTATTGATGCAGCACGGGCATGTGATTGCATATGCTCCAAGACAGCTAAAGAATCATGAAGTCAACTATCTAGTACATGATTTATAATTAGGAGCAGTGGTATTCTCCTTGAAGGTTTGGATACACTATCTTTATGGCATCCACTGCGAAATTTTTTCGGATCACAAGATTCTAAAGTACGTTCATACTCAGAAGGAATTGAATTTGAGACAGCGGTGGTGGTTAGAATACTTATGTGATTATGAATTTACTTTGAACTACCACCCCGGAAAAGCAAATTTCGTAGATGATGCTTTGAGCAGAAAGGTACCAGGATCGAGCCTTGAGTCCCGATTGATGAGTATGAAATTATCTCGGATGCTCGAAGAAATGGGGGTTACCCTGGTATATAAAGACAATTCGGAAGGGTATATGGAGTACTTGACCACGAAGAGTATAGTCTGTGATATCCGAGACCGAATCCGTGTAGAGCAAGGAAAGGATGCTGCTCTAGCCCCGGTGCTTAAGTCAATTGAAGATGGGAATACTGACGAGTATTCCCTAAAAGACGGCCTCATTCATCTCCATGGCTGGCTTTACATTCCCAAAGGCAGTAAAATTCGGGAAGATATCTTGAGAGAGGCACATTGCTCTCAGTATTCAGTGCATCCTAGGATTGTCAAGATGTACGCTGACCTGCGAAAGACCATGTGCTGGCTGGGAATGAAGAGGGACGTAAGATATTTTGTTACGCACTGCGAGACCTGTCAAAGGGTGAAGGTGGAATGCAAGAGCCCCGGTGGATTATTACAGTCATTGCCCATCCCCGAGTGGAAGTTCGAGGATGTCTCCATGGATTTCATCCACGGATTGCCTCTCTCACGCTCAGGGAATGATTCGGTTTGTGTAATCGTTGACCGCCTAACAAAGGTAGCCAGTTTTATTATTATGAAGAAAGAAGCTTATGTGGATGTTTTGATACGCCTCTTTATGGAGCAGTTTGTACGGTACCATGGCGTGCCAAAGATATTTATTTCTGACCGGGATGGTCGGTTTATCTCTAAATAATGGAAGGCGGTACAGGCGTATTTAGGCTCTCGTCTTACATTTAGCACAAAATTTCAACCTCAGATGAACGGGCAGTCTAAGAGGACCATCAGAATATTGGAAGATCTATTGAGACTGTGTGTGTTGGATAGAGGAGTGTCTGATGGAGACGACGACCCCCCAACCTGTGGAAGATGTTGCAGGCTTGCTCGCGGAGGATCCTTCTCCGTATCCAACAAAGGATTTGTGTCGCAATGGTGATCGTGTGGAGCGTCGCTACAACCTCCGCTCATGGCTCAAGACCACCTAATATTATTTAGTTGAATAATTCTAGTATTATTTGAATTTATCATGTTATTTGTTTTGAGCATTTTTCATTTCATTTTGGGTTTGAAACATTAGAGTCTATTTTTCATGATGTGATTCATATAGCCAAAGAATGATGTAAGCCTATATATAGGCATGTATTGTTTACTTGTTGGACAAGTTGAATGAGAAATTGAAAATCTACCTCCAAAGGAATCTTCCCCCTCTCCCTCCTCTTCTAAATTCGGCCAAATCTCAACCCTAGCCTCCCCCCCTCTTCTTGGCTGCCAACCTCCACTCCCTCCCTCATTCGCTCAGCCACCCAACCCCCCTTCTTCCAAGCCGCCAACCCCCTAGTCTCCTCTCCCTCTCATCCATAGCCTACCACCCTCCCACAAGCACAACCCGACCACCCTTTCCCACTTCAAGGAAGAATACGACCACCCTTTCCCTATAGGTGGCTAGATCAAGGTGCTTGTGATAAGCTCTCGTGGATCTCGGCAAAGGCGTGACACGACGAAGGAGGACGAGTTTTCCTCTCCATCCGGCGCAACTCCGGCGAACCGTGGAAGTGTGATTCAAGTGAGATAATCGGAACCATCTATTCCGGTTGGGGTAATAAAAATCTCTACCTTTGTGTGATTCCTACCATAGATAATTTCGTGGTCGATGTTCTTGGCGTTGGATTTAGAATCGTTGAATTTTCGTGGTTTTCTTCGATTGTTTGTGTTCATCTTAATTAAAATAATTTACGCAAAGGTTTGGCGAACCTCGTAACTTTTGTTGGGAGAGATCTACCTTTTCTCGAATCGTACTTTTGGAAGATCTCTTTTGGTACAACCTTCGCTCGCTCGGACCGGGTGGGTCCTTTTAGCCGGAAAGGATATTGGCGTATCGACTCTATCCGATCCTAAGCGGTTTGGCTACCCGTACGTTAGCGTTAACGTGATAATATTGCGTGGAGTGTGCGTGGAGTGGTAATTTGTGCGAGTTGAAATTCGAATCGTAGAGAGACCAACGTGTTAACCTTTAGATCTCCCAGCGTCGACGCTTGAGCCTGCATCAATTTGGTATCAGAGCCAGGTTCACGTCAATTTCTTCATTGGCACCGTCCCCTGGTTCTTGCACGTCGGCACACACTTTTCTTGTTCATTTTTGAGTCAAAAAAATTCAAAAAAAAAATTTTGCTGGTCTGCCAATAGCAGCCTAGATTTCTTATTTTTCAGCAAAATTAAAAAATATATAATAATCTTCTTTTTATTTCGAGTAAGAAAACACAAAAATTTTTTTTTACCCTATCCATTAAGGGGAACAATTCTGTCTGTGCTGTGTCGTTGAGTCAGTTTTTTTTTTCTTTCTGCATGTGCACTAGATTGGGCACTGAATATTCCCCATCTTCCTCCCAAATGGCGGGCGAGCGGGAAGCGGGTCACATTCCCGCAGTGATTGAGGAACTCCGTCAGGAGTTCAACGATCAGTTAACGCAAATTAGGGAAATGTTTCATGAGTTGAGACTGAATCGACCGGCTCCCAAAAATCAAGCGCCAATCCGGTTGATGAAGGGAATAATAATCAACCCCACGAGCGAGCCCCACGTGCACCGCATGAGTTTGACATTACTAGAGCCGTCCGGGTCAAACCCCCATCTTATGATGGAATTGGTGAAGCCCAAGTCTTCCTGGACTGGGTGATGGAAATCGAATGCTACTTTGAGTGGAAAAATCTGACGAACGCGGATAAGGTACGAGTAACTTGAATGAAGTTGCTAGGTAGGGCCAAGATTTTTTGGTTAAATGAGAAACATCGTCTGAGGGCTGACAATGGGGACCTCTTTATTGGTTGGTCAGGCATGAAGGCCATTTTGACAGACCAGTACATCCCGTCGTACCATCGAACGCAGATGTTTGATGATTTGGCCACCCTTAAGCAAGGGACTCGGTCGGTCTTGGAATACATGAGTCTTCTTAAGGACATGATTGTTCGGTGCGGGGTAAGAGAGATGCCTGAAATCACTCTTTCTAGGTTAAGAAAGGGGATGAACCCTGACATCCAGGGCAAGTTGTTGAGTTATGGTCATACCGACCTAAACACTACTTTCAATGCCGCACTAGATATCGAAAAGCACAACGTTTTTAAGAATAAGCCTCGTTCTTTTCAGAAGGGAAAGTCCATCTTGGGACCCCCTCCCACCTCTACCGATAGGGATAAGGGAAAGTTCCGGTCCATAGAATCGAACTCCATAGTAGTGACTGCCTGGAATATTAGAAACCCAACGGGTGAGAGAGTGCCCGTTGGAAGAGTCAACAAAACAAATGCTACTTGTTTCGCGTGCGGGGTGCAGGGTCACTACGCTAGTGAATGTCTGACTAAGCCCAAGCCCTTAGCCCTGTTAGATTCCACATGTGCGTCAGATGACCTTATCTATGAGGCTGGACACGAAAGCGAGTCTGACGGAGTGCCTAGTGATATGGAGGACGAGGCTGATATGATGGTCATGCGGTGTATTCTGGCAACACCACGGGCGTTAGATGACTGGAATCGGACGAATATTTTTTCATTGCATTTTAAGAGTGGAGAGAAATGGTGTAGGTTGAACATAGATAGTGGGAGTTGTATGAACGTCATTTCTGAGGCTGCGGTGACCCGAATGTCGATAGTTACTGAGCCGCACACTCACCCTTATAAGGTGGCATGGGTAGATAAGTCATCCCTCCCGGTATCGAAGAATTGTTTGGTACCCCTTACCATCAAGGCTTATTCAGAAAAGATTTGGTGCGACGTCATCCCGATGGATGCTTGTCATGTTTTGTTAGGACGTCCATGGCTTTATGATCATGACGTTACCCACTTTGGTCGATCTAACACTTATGAATTTAAATTTAATGGCAAGACCATAATTTTAAAACCCACTCCGCCTAAGGATCCTTCAGTTCCCTCTAAGGATATAGTTGTCCCGGTCGAAATGAAAACGTTAAGTTTGATAGGAAAGAAGGAATTTACTCGTGACTCCTTTATTGATGGAGTCATATATGCGTTAGTTTGTTTGCAGGCTAAGCAATATGCGCCGTCATTTGAGAGTTTGCCACCGACGTTGAAAAAGCTCTTGGATGAGTTTAAGGATGTGTATCCGGACTAGCTACCGTCCGAGTTACCTCCCATGCGGGACAACCAACATGCGATAGATTTCATCTCGGGTTCCTCTTTGCCCAACCTTCCTCACTATACGTTAAATCCCTCCGCCCACTTAGAATTACAAACCCAAATTTTAGATTTATTGCAAAAGTGGTTCATCCGTCATAGCAAGAGCACATGTGTCGTACCCGCCTTACTTGCTCCCAAGAAAGACGGCTCTTGGAGGATGTGTGTGGATAGTACAGCCATTAATAAAATTACTGTTAAATATCGCTTTCCCATCCCTCGCTTGGACGATTTATTGGACATGTTATCAGGTGCCACGATTTTCTCAAAATTGGATCTTAAAAGTGGCTACCATCAGATCCGAATTAGGGAAGGTGATGAGTGGAAGACGACTTTTAAATCCAAGGAAGGACTCTTCGAGTGGTTAGTCATGCCATTTGGGCTCTTCAATGCCCCGAGCACGTTTTGTAGGATGATGACTCACGTCTTCCAGCTGTATATGGGAAAATTCATCGTAGTGTATTTTGATGATATTTTGGTTTTTAGTACTTCTACGAGTGATCATGAGGCACATTTGAAGATTATCCTTACCACGTTGAGATCGGAAAAATTATTCGTTAACATTAAAAAGTGTACTTTTCATGTGTTGTCAGTAGAGTTCCTTGGTTATATCGTAAGTTCGGAAGGCATACATGTAGACCCGAAGAAGGTCCAGGCAATTAAGGACTGGTCGGAGCCTGCCAATATTCGGTATGTTCGGAGTTTTCACGGTCTAGCTACACTTTATCACTGATTTATAAGAGACTTTAGTAGCATCATGGCCCCCATTATCGAGTGCATGAAAAAGGGTGATTTTACTTGGACAAAATCGGCCTCTAAAGTGTTCCAAATCATTAAATCATGCATGTCGGAAGCTCCCGTCTTGAGATTACCACATTTTACTAAGGTTTTTGAGTTATCTTGTGATGCGTCTGGAGTTGGTGTTGGTGGTGTATTGAGTCAGGATGGTCACCCAATAGGATATTTTAGTGAGAAACTTGCGGGGCCAAAATTGAATTATTCCAACTATGATCGAGAGTTCTATGCGGTTATTAGGTGCCTCCAACATTGGCGGCATTATTTCATTCCTAAAGAATTTGTTATTTTACCCGATCATGAAGCTTTGCGATTCATCAACTCACAAACTAAAGTGAGCCCCGGATATGCCAAGTGGGTCTCCTATCTTCAAGAATACACATTTATCATAAAACACCTTAAGGGAACTCTCAACCGCGTAGCTGACGCTCTTAGTCGTGTATCTTTATTGCTATCTACACTAGAGGTAATGGTGATTGGGTTCGATAGAATTAAGGATGAGTACGTCCATTGCCCGGATTTCAAGGAAATCTATTTATCTACTCAAGCCAACTCGCCCACGACCATTTCGTCCTTTTATATTCGTGACGGTTATCTATTCAATCACACAAAGCAATGTATTCCACGTTCGTCCCTACGCCACTTCATCGTGTGGGAATTGCATAGCGGTGGGATGGGTGGACACTTTGGCAGAGACAAGACCATCGCTCTAGTAGAAGACAAGTTTTATTGGCCCGGTCTTAAGTCAACAGTGAATAAAATCATGGGAAGTTGTCGGGTGTGCCAATTAGCTAAGAGCAACAAAACTAATGCGGGACTTTATAACCCTCTTCTGATCACTTCCATTCCCTGGGAAGACGTTAGCATGGATTTTATCCTAGGCCTGCCTATCACGTTTAGACGTCATGATTATATTCTGGTAGTAGTAGATCGGTTTTCCAAAATGGCTTATTTTATTGCGTGTAGTAAAACCAACAACACGTCACATGTTGCTAAGTTATATTGTAAATAAGTCATTGGACATCGTGGCATTCCGAAATCGATATTGACCGATAGAGATGTGAAATTTACTAGTTATTTTTGGAAGACCTTGTGGAAGATTATGGGCACCAAACTTTTGTTTTCTTCGGTCTACCATCCACAGACGGATGGGCAAATGGAAGTGGTAAACATAAGTTTAGGTAGTTTGTTATGATTCCTTGTGGGAGACCACAAGGGTACATGGGACCTTATCCTTCCTCATGCTTAGTTAGCATATAATAATTCCAAAAATAGGTCCACTGGCTTGTCACCGAATGAGATCGTGCATGGTTATAAAGCACCAGTGCCACTTGACTTGATTTCGTTACTGTCATCCTATAAATCAAGTCAATTTGCACAAGATTTTGCCTCTCATATTCATAATTTGCATAAGCACATAAATGAAACACTAACCCCACAATACGCATCTTATCAAGCTCATGCTAATGTACACAAAAGAGAAACTCACTTTAAGGCTGGCGATTTAGTCTTGGTGTGTCTCATCCCTGAACGGGTGCCTTCGGGCACTATAAAAAAGTTAGCGCATCGGCGAGCTGGGCCTTTTCGGATCTTATGGAAATTATGAGAAAATGCCTATCTTTTGGAGTTACCCACTGATTGAGGTATTTCCCCTATTTTTAATGTTTTTGATTTAACGTCGTATGTTTCTCCACCACTGGAATTAACTAACTGTCTGTTTAGCTCCACTACATTTTCTAATGGGTTGGGGGGTGAGCTTCTGCCTGGATCGCTCTCTCCATCGGATTCCAATGGAGGTACGTTGGTAGTTGATGAAGAAAAGTTTCCTCATTTATTGCCTAATGCTTTTCCCAGGTTTCCCAGGAGAAACATTTTGCCAGACAGGATCGTCAAAGATGAAGTGTTTTCCTCTCCATGTGGTGATGTTCACCGCTACTTGATACGTTGGTGTGATCGTCCGGCCACCGATGACTCTTGGCTTCCGGAATCTGATGTGGCTCTTTTAGATGATGTTCTCCTACGGAGGTACCTGCGGGACTACTCATCGGTGATGAGTACTTTCGAGATGGGGAGGGTTGATGGAGACAACGACCCCTAACCTGTGGAAGATGATGCAGGCTTGCTCGCGAAGGATCCTTCTTCGTCTCCAACAAAGGATTTGCATCGCCATGGTGATCGTGTGGAGCATCGCTACAACCTCCGCCCATGGCGCAAGACGACCTAATATTATTTAGTTGAATAATTCTAGTATTATTTGAATTTATCATGTTATTTGTTTTGAGCATTTTTCAATTCATTTTGGGTTTGAAACATTAGAGTCTAATTTTCATGATGCGCTGCATGTACCAAAGAATGATGTAAGCCTATATATAGACATGTATTGTTTTCTTGTGGGACAAGTTGAATGAGAAATTGAAAATCTACCTCCAAAGGAATATTCCCCCTCTCCCTCCTCTTCTAAATTCGGCCTACTTTCAACCCTAGCTTCCCCCCTCTTCTTGGCCGCCAACCTCCACTCCCTCCCTCATTCTCTCGGCCACCCAACCCCCTCCTTCCAAGCCGCCAACCCCCTAGTCTCCTCTCCCTCTCATCCATAGCCGACTACCCTCCCACAAGCACACCCCGACCACCCCTTCCCCCTTCAAGGAAGAATCCGTCCATCCTTTCCCTCTAGGTGGCTAGATCAAGGTGCTTGTGACAAGCTCTCGTGGATCTCGGCCAAGGCATGACGCGACGAAGGAGGACGAGTTTTCCTCTCCATCCGGCGCAACTCCGGCGGAACCGTGGAAGAGCGATTCAAGTGAGATAACCAGAATCATCTATTCCGGTTGGGGTAACGAAAGTCTCTACCTTTGTATGATTCCTTCCTTATATAATTTCGTGGTGGATGTTCTTGGTGTTGGATTTAGAATCGTTGAATTTTCGTGGTTTTCTTCGATTATTTGTGTTCATCTTAATTGAAATAATTTTTGCAAAGGTTTGGCGAACCTCGTAACTTTTGTTGGGAGAGTTCTACCTTTTCTCGAATCGTACTTTTGGTAGATCTCTTTTGGTACAACCTTCGCTCGCTCGGACCGGGTGGGTCCTTTTAGCCGGAAAGGATATTGTCCTATCGCCTCTATCCAATCCTAAGCGGTTTGGCTACCCGTACGTTAGCGTTAACGTGATAATATTAAGAGGAGTGTGCGTGGTGTGGTAATTTGTGCGAGTGGAAATTTGAATCATAGAGAGACCAACATGTTAACCCGTAGATCTCCCGACGTTGACACGTGAGCCTGCATCAGTGTCGTGGGAAAGGCTATTACCCCTAGTAAAATTCTCATACAACAACAGTCACCAGGCCAGTATCGGGATGGCACCCCACGAATCTCTTTACGGAAGAAGGTGTAGAACCCCCTTGTCATGGGTGCAAGATGAAGACCCAAAGGTTTTAGGAATTGAGTACATTGATGATACTGATGCGGCTGTTAGACTAATACGGGACCACATGCTTGAGGCTCAAAGTCGGCAGGCTAAATATTATAATGCAAAGCACCGGATGTTAGAATTTCAGGGGGGTGACAAAGTGTTCCTGAAGATCTGGCTGATGCATGGAGTGTCACGGGTACGTTGTTTGAAGAAGCTCAGCCCAAGGTACGTTGGGCCTTACACCATATTGGAAAAAAGTTTCCCTTTGGCCTATCGGCTGGAGTTACCGCTAGAGCTGAAGAACCTTCATGACGTATTCCATGTGTCGTCACTCCGGAAGGCGCTGTTGCGACCCGATCAACATTTCCCCACCATTGATGGAGCAGTAGCAATCGATAGGTCTATGCGACTAGAGTCGGAGTGGATAGTGGACACCGAGATAAGGAATTTGCGTCGCAAGAGTGTTACTTTGGTAAATGTACTGTGGTCAAATCATGGGAAAGAAGAATTTACTTGGCAGCTGGTGGACTTGATGCGGAAGCACTACCCAGAGTTGTTTCCTTAAGGTAAAATTTTAAAAGCATATTTTATTTCATTTCGTGCTTTTCTCTCCCCACAACCGTAGCATGATTTTGGGGACGAATTCTTTTATTTTGTTTATAGGATTTGTAACGTCCAATTTCGTGCCAGACCCCTCGCACGTGTATTGAGTCAAGATGATTGACTCAGGTTCGGGGGCATCGAGTGCGTTGAATGGACTCAAAGTAGTTGACGCCATCTAACTTAGAAAGTTTATGGTGGGCTAAGACGTTGAGAGCATTAAGTGGACTCAACGCTTTTGATGCCAATTAACTTAGAGAAATTTTGGCAGGATAGGCATCGTGAGCGTTAAGTGGACTCAACACACTGAAATACTAGAGGGTTAGGCGTCGAGAGCGATGAGTGGACTCAACGCACTCGACGCCATTTAACTAAGTTTATATTCTGGTGGTTGATGCGTGGAGAGCGTTGAGTGGACTCAACACTCTCGACGCCAAGTAACTTAGTCTATTCTGGCCGGGTTCAGGCGTGGAGAGCGTTGAGTGGACTCAGCACTCTCGACGCCGTATAACTTAGTTTATTATGGCAGGGTTGAGGTGTTGAGAGCATTGAGGCCAGCGTTGAGTGGACACAATGCTCTCGATGCCATATAACATAGTTTATTCTGGCTGGGTTGAGGCGTTGTGAGCATTGCCATATAACTTAGAGTTTATTCTGGTCGGGTTGAGGTATTGAGAGCATTGAGTGGACTCAATGCTCTCGACGTCATATAACTTAGAGTTTATTCTGGACGGGTTAAGGCATTGAGAGTGTTGAGTCCACTCAACGCTCTCGACGCCACATGACTTAGAATGTTTCTGGCCATAGCTAGGATAATTTCGTCGATCCCAGAGAAGGACACGGGTAGTGACATGGGTGTGTCCCTACCCGTGTGGTAATATTGTAAATTTTGGACCTAATTTGTCATTTTTTGAGAGAAGGACATGGGTTGTGACACGAGCATGTCCCTACCCGCATGTGCCCAATCCTAGAAAACCCGTGACATGGGTAGTGATAAGAGCACGGTGAAAATCTTCGAGCAGAGCTCAGCGAAACGTTGAGCAGAGCTCGGCGAAATGTCGAGCAGAGCTCGGCGAAACGTCGCGCAGAGTTCGTCGAAAGCCATAGTTCTGCCTTGGCAAATTTTAGGCTCGGGTTTCCCTGATTGTTCGGGAATTACACCAAATCGACTTAAATGGGTCGCGTCTTTTCAAAATGACTCATTTAAAGCAATGTTTAGCTGTCCAATGTCAGGCTGACACTTGGCGAGGAAGTTACCCAAATTTCTCACTATAAAAATGGGAGAAAACACTAGACTTCTTACTTTTATCTCATTTGCCAAGCCGTTGTTGTAAGGAACCGTCAGAGAGGAAGAGACTGCTGGAGCCGATCTTCTTTTCTGTGAAGAACGAACACCATCAAGGAGAATAAGATGCCACCAATAAGGGTGATAAGGTCCATGGTTGCAAACGTTGGAAACGCCGGACAAGAGGTAAGCTTCCTAACCTCTCCCTTGGTGCTAGGTCTCTAGTTATTCATAGGAGAAATATCTACTCAAAAGAGTTTTGATTTGTGAGAAGAAGGTTTCTATTAAGAGGCCATGCTATGACTTGTGTCCTAGGAATTAGAGTCTTCAAACTTTCCTCACTTCAAATGAAGTTTGTGGACTGGTTTCGTGAAGAGAAGTGGACATATGAGGTTGAATAAGAGAGGAGAAACTCTGGATGTTATTTGGAAAGTTTGGTTGGAGGAAGAAGATGAACCGATGACGTTCAATCTGCTTTAAGATGCATACAGAAATATGTTTTCTGCGTGCAACAACCTTCGAGTTCGTTTCCAGACATGATGCGACAAGATCTAAGCTTTCGACTAAACACGAAAGTCGTAGCACTTGGAAATACATTTCCAATGATGGGTTACACGCCTCCACCAGATTCATGTAGCCTCAGGAATCGTCAATCGAAGTTTCTGTATAGTAATCATTCCAGCATATATATTTCTCATGTTTATTTTTTAACGGCTTTGGGTTTGGTAGAAAGATTGTAGTACTGTAACGTTAATGTTTTGTTGAATTTAGTCTATAAGTAATTGAGATAAAATATGTTAATGTCATTTGTTGGATAGATCCCTAATGAACAAATAGTGTAGTAAAGTGTACTTGATCGAGGCGATTTGGTGGAGGTTAACGAACGAATGGATTGGCGTGTTCTGATGGTAGGAATGATTTAAATACGTGAATTGATAGGGATGTACTTGATAATGGTAACACATTGCATAATGATGAAGTTGAATTGAAGTTTGTTGTACATAACTTCTATTAATTATGATAACCAAATGATTGGTGAATATGTGTGGAGTTGCATTATGTTGATGGTGAACCCTTGGTGCGCTTGGATGCACGAAAATGTGTAAGGGTTGAAAGTGCGTGAGTGTTGGCGCACTGGAATTATGTAGTGGTAAGAGACTCGGTGTGGAGCTCTTGTGTGATGTTGAGCATTGATGCGATGACAAGTGTGCCGATCGTAGTCAAGTAATAATGTGAGGATTTGAATCCCCGGATATCGATCTCTCAAGGAGTGCAAGTAGGGAGTGTGATTTCGTTATATGAAAAAGGGACTGCAAGCGGGAAAGTAACCAAAGGGGGTTTTTTATTTGGATTCCTAAGTTAAGAACAATAAGAAAACAATTGCGAGTCGCCGTCATCGCGTCTCTTTGGTGGATTACTCTAGTGCGTAAAAGGGAAGATGAATGAGCTAATGAGGGTCGCAATCACCTCTTTGTCACGCATGCTTCTAGCAATCGCTAGAACGACACAATCGCAACTAACACAAGAGAAAATCCGAAGTTTCACAACAATATGTAGAACTAAAATAAATCAACACCTAAACATGCTAAAATATTCAAGCTAATAATATTCGTACACAACATTCAAACCCTCCAAATATTCAGAGAAAGTAAATACTACAAGTAAAGGTGAAGAGAAATAACCAAACCCAGGAAGGCTTTCCGAGATTCACGGCCGGAGTCAAGGGTTGTTGGGCCTTATCCGAGCTCGGTCTTTGGATGACGTCCGAAAACCAAAAAGGCTTGTCACTTCCTTCGAATATCCCATCTTCTTCGTGAATGATTGTTAGTCGGCATTAATCGGAGAACTTGATGGATGCAGCAACCTTTGAGCTTGACACGGAGCTTGGATCTTGGAGATGACAGTTGTGGCCGGAGGTGAAGAAGTTGCTAGCTCTGGGAGTAGAAATGGTGGTCGATTCAACACTCCAAGGAGGAGAGAGAAAATGACGGCTAGGGGAAAGTTTCCCCACTCAAAAGAGCAGACAACGGTGGCAGGGTCGGACTCAATCAGAGCTCCTCCCAAGAAGAAGAAATTTGCGCTTTAAATAGAAGCAGGTCAGAAAAATAGGCACACATGGTTTGGCGCACGACCATGCGCAAACTGTGCTATATTAACTTCCAGATCAAGCCTACGGAAGGAGAAGCATTGACCCGTGCGTTTTTCTTCGCCCAGTGACAATTTTGCCCGTGCCTGAAGGACATCGCACTGGTAGTGATAGAGAGCTGGAATACAGGGACATACAGGGAAACCGTATGTTTTATTCGCGCACGGGCGCTGCCGCACGTACGTGAAAAAGCGCACGATAAACCCCAGAAAGCACAAATTAGAAAACTACAAGAAAACCGTACGTTTCCTTCGAGCACGATTTCGAAGAAACCGTGCGTCAACCGTGCGTGAGGATCGTCGAACTCAGTTCGATGAAATTC
The DNA here is from genome assembly GCA_039583875.1 of Platanthera guangdongensis. Lineage (NCBI taxonomy): Eukaryota > Viridiplantae > Streptophyta > Magnoliopsida > Asparagales > Orchidaceae > Platanthera > Platanthera guangdongensis. The sequence continues at coordinate 38,745,096 of CM077165.1, read as the reverse complement.
ATCGAGCTCGGCTCAATGTTCTTCGAGCTAACTAATACGCACGATCTGGTGCAAAACGTGCGTGAAAGAAACACACGACCGTGCATTTTCTTAAGACAGAATTCCTGCCTTTGGAAAAATGCACCACCTGTACAACAAAACCAAAACTGGAGCACAAGCTCCCAACAACAAATACTGCAAAGAAAACAGCATGAAAGAGCCACGGGGAGCATCATGTGCATACACCCAATAACAGAATGCGCAATTTCGCATCCTCGGGCCAAAATAGTGCACAAAATAGTCCATGATCGAACGATGCAAATATAACGATATCCGGTTGAAATGTAGTGCATGAGTGAGAAAACCAGCTCAGATGAGTCCAAAAAACCCTATAAATATCGGACTCATCACACCACCATACTTAAACATTTGCTCGTCCCGATCAAATCATCCCTCCGTGGACTAGAAAATAGCTAGCTGGGTTAGAGATTTCAAAAATAAGGTAAAGCGAGAAATTGAAAACAACATGGGCATTAAAATATAATAGATACAATTTTTAATTATGATATGAAGTTTATAAATTTCGACAAGTGTAAACAAGTATTATAACTACACAAAAATAAAATCTTGAAGAATCATTTGTTCATGCGTAGGAAGAAAGTAGGCAGGCCACTCAGTTGAGCATTGCAAAAGACCGAGGCTCTGGATCTCCTCCAAATAAATCCATCAATGTTGGGGACAATACGCTTGCCCGTTTGCACTCTCTCCATGACGCTAGTATGACTCAAGCACGAATTTGTATGACTTTAGGGTAGAAGTGGGGTTTGGGTAAATACGTAGCTAAGGATGTAAAAGGGGTAAGAACTATGGCTACACACAACCCAAATGAGCACAAACAAATGCAATCCTCTTGCCTACAAAACATATTGGTGCACCACACCACCAGACTTAAACTTAACAACACGGGTGTGTGCACCACCTACAACCACAACAATACTATAAACAAACTATGCATTTCCACTTTCTTCTTTTATATCATCAGCACATATATATATATTATATATGTATATATTATATATATGTATATATATATATATGTATATATATATATATGTATATATATATATATATGTATATATGTATATATATATATATATATATATATATATATAGACTTTTTATTTTTACATTGCACAGTCAGCCTAAATTTTCAAATAATTTCACAGCACAACCACAAAGAAATATCACAGCCACAACACCAATGGAAGAAGAATCAAATTACTACAGTGAAATAGGGGTGTGCAACTAGGCAAAGCTTTAAGGCCTTGGTGATCGCGTAGTGGGGCTAAATCAAAAGGATGGGTACGCACAAAATGGGCTAACAAGGATTAATGTTAGGACTGGGAATAAGGCTCAACCGGGATAGAAAGATGGCCTACATCACGCTCCCACTAGACTAAACATTGACCAATGCTTTTAGAGTAGCTTGGGGCAAGTTCTTTGCCACCGAGAAAGATGATCCTTCCTCCCGACTCGAGCAATACGATGCTAGTGGTGGCTACACACATTTCTACACTACTGTTCGATTTTCTCCAGATTCCACAGTTTTGAGTAGTACAAACATTATTTACAAATGAAAAAAAGAATAAATCTATGAGCATAAAGAAAACTTAAATATATACTATTTTTATACACCATGAGTCCTCGATTAGGAGCACTGCACGAGATTCACACTACCCTATCCTAAAATCCTAAGCCAACACCATTATCTTAAAGTTAAAACAAAATAACAAGTTAAACTTATGCATGCTTAAGTGCACGCTCATGTGGTGTAGGTGCACAATGCTGTCGTGATAAAATAAAAATTGAAAATGAAAATACTCTTATGGTATGCAAGTGCATGTGCAAAGGTAACTCGCAAAATTTTGCCCCACCAGACTTATACTAAACAATCTAGCCATGATTTGCAATAAAAATAAAAAAAAAGAAAGTTGAGGGAAGTGGTTACCCTATGCTCAACAAATGAGCATACCAGAAGATTGGCGTTAATTTCAGCAGACAGTCCACGACTCAAACTAACTCCATCTAAATAAGAGAATATCTCCAACTACGCATACTCAAAACATATATTCCAGCAGCATATATGAATAAATTAAAAGTGGCAAAATTGGGTTGTCTCCATTAGCCCTTTTCTTTACCGTCCTTTAGGTGGACCAAATACCTGTATTAGAAATTATATAAATATTGTTCAGGGAATAAGTTGAAAACATAATGAGAAAGGTCTACAAATACACGCAACAGTAAGCAGTAGATGAAACTAGAGAAAGCAGCAAACGAAAACCCAGGAGATCCTTCACTCCTCAGCCGAATGCTGATTTGTGATGGATCCCCCTAGCCACGTGAGATGAGGATGAGGTGAAGGCTTTAGGGCCTAGGGAAGACAAGTCTCCCCTGACCCGAACCTTGTCCTTCTCACGCTGGCGGGCAAAATTCTACGCCTTGAGCATGAGAAGCTCCTTTCGTTTCAGATCCACAGAAGGGGATTGCTAGGGTGGTATGATCACACCCACCAATTCAGTGGCAAGTTTATCTTTCGCATCTGGGGGCATCCTTTCCTCACCCGTAGCGGGTGAAAGATCAGCCCAAGTTACGTGTTTAATTGTTTTACAAACTTTGTTCAAACAAATAGAAGTTTTTAATTCAGTTTTCTGCAAGCTATCAACGGACGTGCTCAGCTCATGTTTCCTCTCAACGGAATCTTGTTTCACGTCAAGTGACTCCGTCTCTATCTCTCCTTCAGCTACCATCAGCAGTTCGATCACTTTCTTAACCTGCTCACATTCCTTCAGTGTAAAACATGTCTTAGCAGCACTAGACACATTGTTGGATAACGAATCATTAATTGCAAAAATTCTCCATGTTCATTTGAACAAATATGTGGAGGTGAATATGGTAGAGTCAGATTGACGTTAGGAGCCAAAGTGACACCACACACATTGAATTGCAAGGTAGCTTCACTGGTTTTCAGGAATGGGAGTCCTAAGATGGGTTTTGACGTGTTACCCACAGGTCGAAAAACTTGAAAGTCAGTGACCACAGTAGCCCCATTCACAATTACTTCCACATCTTTGATCTCACCATCGGTCTTAACTACCGATCCATCCGCTAGCACTAGAGATTTCTGGACATCAGATTCGATACTTAAATTTAATTTTTCCACATCTTGCAAAGCAAGAATGTTGTAGGAAGATCTAGAATCGCATAGAGCTAATGTCTCAACCGCATTGATCTCACATTTGACGGCCAATTCATTATTTTCACACTCCTCCGCATCCCCAACACTCTTCCCTTGCTTACGGGGATTTTATCCGTGTCACTAGGGAGGGTGCAACGAGTACGCTCGGAGATCGGAAGGGCTAGTTGGCCCAGCTGTGTCTCCAAGTCCTCATAGATGTGGTTTGTGTGGCCATATTAGATTGGGCCATCTCCACAAACTTCTCCATCATCTTTGCCACAACACTTTTTCGAGTTCCTTGTGCGTTAGGATTGTAACCCATATGCGGCGGTCGCGGCTAGCTATTAGAGGCTTGGGCATCAAACTGATGCTGGCCTCCATGCCATCTTTTACCAGGAGCATTCTGATTCCATGAGAAATTGGGATGATTTCTCACATTGGGGTTATAAACATTATTAAAAGGAACATTACGATTTTGACTATTTATAAAATTCACTTTTTCATCAGACATTATACCTGACGGCTCAGCAATGCTTTCTCTAGCGGTGCACTCGTAGGGATAATGGCCAGGGTTACCACAACCCTAACAACATATGTCCATATACAGAGCATTAACCACAAACAAATCCTCGCCACAATAGGGGCATTTCTTCCTGCGGTCCAATAATTACTATGGGAGGCGGTATCTCGAAGTAACCTCAATGCCTCTTCCGAAGATAAGTTCATTATCGTTCCACCAGTATCCGCTTCGATCATTGCCCTGAAATTAGGTTCAATACCCAAATTAAATATTTCAACTAGATTCCACGGCTCACAACCGTACTCTGGGCATCGACACAATAGTTTCGAGAATCTCTCCCACGCCTCAGATAGCGTCTCATGGTCTAGTTTTCGGATGGTCGCAATATCCATCCCAGCATTCACTACCTATCCACTAAGTGGAACTTTGTCAAAAACATAGAACAATGCCTCCCAAGTAGTAGCGGTCCCTAGAACAATGGTGTTCAGCCGGGTCATTGCCTTGTCCCTCAGTGAAAACGGGAACAACCTCAGCTTCACAACTTCGTCAGAAATTCCAGCATACCCGAAAGTGCCACAAATTTCCGAGAACTCCGCTAGATGGAGCTGTGGGTCCTCACTCGGCAATCCCGAGAACTGTATATTATTCTGAATCATATTCAGGATGGCAGGTTTTATCTCAAAGTGGTTGTTTACGATTGCCGGCCCGAAGCCAGGGTAAACACTTCCTAAAGTCAGGGTTGTGAAATCACGCATTGTCCTAACGCGTAGATGGACCACCTCTTGGACAGCGACAACCCGATCTCCTTGGACATTTCCTCCTAGGCCATGATTCTCCATTCTTCTTCAGCAGCAGCATGCAGGCGAGCTCGCCTCACACGTGCAGTTTCTACCTCAACCACAAGATCTTCAACCCTTTCACCGAGTTGGGATCTGTCATACATCACAAAAAAATTCTTTCAAAAATACCAACACATGCAAACTTTTCAGCAAAAAAAATACACACAACGGTTGCACTCCCGGCAACAGCGCCAAAAATTTGATGCGATGGCAAGTGTATCGATCGTAGCCAAGTAATAATATGAGGAGTTGAATCCCCGGATATCGATCTCTGAAGGCGTGCAAGTAGGGTGTGTGATTTTGCTATATGAAAAAGGGATTGCAAGCGAGAAAGTAACGAAGGGTGTTTTTGATTTGGATTCCTAAGTTAACAACAATAAGAAAACTATTGTGGGTCGCCGTCACCGCGTCTCTTTGATGGATTACTCTAGAGAGTAAAAGGGAAGATGGATGAGCTAATGAGGGTCTCAATCACCTCTTCGTCATGCACGCTTCAAGCAATTGCTAGAACGGCACAATTGCAACTAGCACAAGAGAAAATATGAAGTTTCACAACAATATGCAGAACTAAAATAAATCAACACCTAAACATGTTGAAATATTCAAGCTAACAATATTCGTACACAGCATTCAAACTCTCCAAATATTCAGAAAAAGGACATACGACAAGTAAAGGTGAAGAGAAACAACCAAACGCACGAAGGCTTTCCGAGATTCACGGCCGGAGTCAAGGGTTGTCGGGACTTGTCCGAGCTCGGTCTTCAGATGACGTCGAGAACCAAAAAGGGCTGTCACTTCCTTCGAATATCCCGTCTTCTTTGTGAATGATCGTTGGACGGCTCTAACCGGAGAACTTCATGGATGCAGCAACCTTTGAGCTTGACATGGAGCTTGGATCTTGGAGATGACAGTGGTGGCGGAGGTGAAGAATTTCTAGCTTTGGGAGTATAAATGATTGCCAGATCAACTCTCCAAGGAGGAGAGAGAAAATCATGGCTAGGGGAAAGTTTCCTCGCTCAAAAGAGCAGAAAACGGTGGATGGGTCGTACTCAATCGAAACTCCTCCAAAGAAGAAGAAATATGCGCTTTAAATAGAAGCAGGTCAGAAAAATAGGCACGCACAGTTTGGCGCACGACCGTGTCCAAACCGTGCGATATTAACTTCCAGATCAAGACTGCGAAAGGAGAAGCGTTGACCCGTGCATTTTCCTTCGCGCACGGGCAGTTCCGCCCGATTGTGAAGGACATCACACGGATACCGACAGAGAGCTGGAATACAAGGACATACAGGGAAACTGTGTATTTTATTCGCGCACGTGCGCTGCCGCCCGTGCTTGAACAAAGCGCATGATAAACCACAGAAGTCACAAATTATAAAGCTACAGAAAAACTGTGTGTTTCCTTCGTGCACGGTTTCGAAGAAACCGTGCGTTAACCATGCATGAGGATCGTCGAACTCAGTTCGACGAAATTCATCCAGCTCGGCTCGAGTTCTTCCAGTTGACTAAATCGCACGATCTGGAGCAAACCGTGCATGAAAGAAACACACGACCGTGCGTTTTCCTTAAGACAGAATTCCTATCTTTGGGAAAAATGCATCACCTGCACAACAAAACCAAAACTGGAGCACAAGCTCCCAGAAAACAAATACTACAAAGAAAACAGCAGGAAGAGTCACGGGGAGCACCATGTGCATACCCCCAATAACAGAATGAGCAATTGCACAACCTCGGGCTAAAACATTGCACAACATGGTCCATGACCAAACGATGCAAATATAACCGATATCCGGTTGAAATGCAGTGTACGAGTGAGAAAAACCAACCCAGATGAGTCCGAAAAACCCTTTAAATATCGGACTCATCAAGCACGAAATGTGAATAATGAAATGGGGCTCAATGTGGATCCCCATATATGAAATGCATGTAGTATGAGTTGATACGTGGTTTCATAATCCTGGGTAAAGTATAGTGTGGCGGGTCTACGGGCTCGCCAATCGTCACACCGAAGGGAGTTGACAGATAGAATTTGGGCAGTTGGGCTTAGTCACGGTGTTTCTTCCGAGGCTCCTTCCGTGCCAAGTGGACGGTTGGGCTTGGTCATCGTGCTTTTTCCGAGGCTTTTCGGGTCACAACATAGGCCAGTTCAGGGCTTGGTTCTCAGTGCACATCTACCCGAGACTCCTACTGAGCCATTGTATGCATGTGAGCTCCGATATTGTGTTCTTAGCGTTGAGGCGTACGGAGGCCCTAGGCCTAGTAGTGTGGATTCCTGTAACACCCCCTATCCGTCGCATAGCATATAGCAGTAGGTCCGGCGGGGCCCGACGCCATATACCACAGACAGACCGGGTGGTTACTTATGGAAACCATCCAACCAATCTCAACGTCCTACACAGAGCATTCTAGCGGAAGCAGTTAATATAAGTTGTAAACAAGAACCCAGCATAAGAGCACGAATGTCCACTAATACAACATTTAGGAATGTATACAAAATACCCAAACATTGGCCTTAAGGCCTTACAAAAAGTTTCACTTGTCTATTACATGATTTACCAACCTCGGCACGCAGGCCGGCCATACATGAATAGAAATAGAAAACATTTCACTTGGGCCTTCGAGGGTCAGCTTCGCAAAAAGGGCTTTAGCCCGCTATTGACCGCTCGGTCCAGCTGCACCTGCAAGCAAACAAACCACCGCACGGTGGCAAACAAAGCAACGGTCAGCAATGCTGACCAAATTATAACGATCCCGCCCCCAACTCGGGGCGGCGATGCTCCTTCCCTGCATTTCATTAGCATAAGCGAGCATTATAAATATAGTCATTTCATCACAGGCGGAGGCTCAACGGCCACACACCTGTGCACTCAGGGCACATTCTTGGTGAACGCAGTCTAAGTCTGCCGACTCACCGCCATCCTCTCTTGGACGGCCAAACAATGAGCAGATTGTCTTCCTGGCATGGGTCACGGTAATTAAAACCATAGACCGCCGAAGACCCTCATCTATGCCAACGGCCCTAATCCGAACGACATAGAGTGGGTACGGTTCCATCTAACCGTGCTCACAACGCAACGGTAATTTAAACCATATGCGCCCGCAACGGTAATTTAAACCATATGCGCAGGTCAAACTTCTACCGAGTCCCATTTTCATCACAAGTCACATAACCGGTTATGTTCAAGTTGGCTTCCAAGCCACCAAGTTGGCAAGACCTCGTGTCCGCCCAGTTTTCCGGGTGCACCTTTGGGTTAGTCCCCAAGGCTCCCTGCTGCAATCTACCGCGTAGAAAACCGAAAACACCAAATAGCACGGAGTCTTCTCCGGCCTTATGCAATGCAACATCACCGATCCGGACTAACATGTCCGGTTAGGCTTCAACCAAAATGCCTATGTCGTTCTCGCATACGGACGCTAAACAACGGGGACTTTACATATCTACCCGAAGGAACGCCTCCAACTCTTCGCAAACTCGCGAGAGGGCTTCCTATGCTAAGAAAGAGAGCTATCATGCTCACAAGTGAGGATCGTTACCCTTGCGTTCCTCTTTGGCGCCATCGAAATGTAATCGAATAGAAATCACCGCGCTTGCGTTGCCTCCGTGGATCCGGAGTCGGCTTGCAATTCGGAGCTCCGAAGCTCCTCCAATGGCGGATCTAGCTCTTCTTCCTCCAATAGCTTTCCTCTTTCTCCAAGGGTTTGGAGAGATGATCAAGTGAAGGAAAAATGGATTTTTCTTAAGTCAAACCCGTGTATATCCTCCCAGGAACCATCCCCAGCCGTCGGATCTCAACCTAAGAAAACGAGCGGCTTTGATTCGGGGCTGAAATGCCAATCTGGACCGAACACGGCCTGGCACACGCCCGTGTCCAGGGCCGTGTGCCGCATTCGCCGTCAAAATCGAATCTTCTGAACACGCACACGGGTATCGAACACGCCCGTATTCGAGCTGACACGCCCGTGTTCCAGCTGACACGGCCGTGTAGCCGGCCGTGTACCCCATGATTTTTTCCCCCGTTTCCAACCCGAGCACTGCACGGGTTCTAGGACACGCCCGTGTCCTTGCCCGTGTCACATTGACATGCCTGGGCCCCCAGGCCGTGTACACGGGACATTTCGTCGAGGGGAGAACGACGACTGGATGACACGACCTTGGACACGCCCATGTCCTAGGCCGTGTGCCTTGTCTCGACGATCGTCGAGTGAATCTCGACGATTTCACCTTGACGATCGTCGACACGGGTCGACACGCCCTGCGACACGCCCGTGTCGCAGGCCGTGTGCCCATTCTCGACGAATCGTCGAGAATAACTCGATGATTTCACGGCTAAGTGTCGACACGGGTCGACACGCCCTGCGACACGCCCGTGTCGCAGGCCGTGTGCCCTTTCTCGACGAATCGTCGAGTATAACTCGACGACTTCGCGACTAAGTGTCGGCACACACTTGACACGCCCTGGGACACGCCCGTGTCCCAGGCCGTGTGCCGTCAGCCAGAAACCAAAACTGGCCAAAACGTCCCCCTTTGCTCCTTTGAGTTTCGGGGCGTTACAACTCTCCCCCTCTTAAAAGAATTTCCCACGAAATTACATAAAGGAAAGATATACAAAAAACAACATTTGTACCTGAGCGGAACAACTCCGGATACTTATCAAGCATAGTCTGCTCTCGCTCCCAGGAGAGCTCCTCACGACCGCAATTGTCCCATCGGACCTTGACCATCCTGATCTCTTTATTGCGTAGCCGCTTGACCTCCGAGTCCTCAATCCGCACGGGCTTTACCTTTGTCGTTAGCCCACTATCCACCGACACTTGATCGACCGCGATCACTTGCGTAGGCTCTTGCACCGCTTTCCGAAGCACCGAAATGTGGAATACATCGTGTAAACCACTTAGCTCCACAGAAAGCTTCAACCTATAGGCCGCTTCTCCAACTCGCTCCAGAACCTCAAACGGTCCAAGGTACCTCGGGCTTAGCTTTTTCAATCGTCGCACCCGCGAGACACCCTTGAACGGCTTGATCTTTAGGTACACATAATCACCCACAGCGAACTCCACGTTCCTGTGCTTGGCATTATAGTACTTTGCTTGCCGGTCCTGAGCGATGAGTAACCTCTCCCGAATGGTTCTCACCAAAGAAGTAGCATCTCACTTTCGATCGCTTATACAACTTCGACTCGCCCGTTTCTAACCAAGACAACGGCGTGCGACATCTTCTACCATATAGGGCCTCGAAAGGCGCCATCTGAATACTTGCTTGGTAGCTGTTGTTGTATGCGAACTCCACCAATTAAAGGTGGTCCTCCCATTGCTTTCCGAAATCCAAGACACACATGCGAAGCATGTCTTCCATGGTTCTATTACCCTCTCGGTCTGCCCCATCCGTTTGCGGATGGAAGGCTGTGCTAAACTTCAGCTTTGTTCCCAACATTTGCTGCACCAGCCTCCAATCATTGGACGTGAACCGCCCATCTCGGTCACTCACGATGCTGCGGGCACACCATGAAGCCGTACTATGTTATCCACATAAAGCTTCGCCAACTTCTCCACCGGATCATCCTTCCTATGCGGAATAAAGTGCGACACCTTCGTTAATCGATCGACCACCACCCAAATGGCGTCGTTCCCTTTTGCGACCTTGGCAAACCGTGCACAAAGTCCATAGAGATGTCGTCAAATTTCCACTCCGGAATAGGCAAGGACTTAAGAAATCCTCCCGGCTTTTGGCACTCCGCCTTTACCAAGGCGCAGGTTTGGCACTTCGCTACGTATAGCGCCACATCCTTTTTCAAACCCGGCCACCAAAACAGTTTCTTTATATCGCGGTACATCTTCGTGCTCCCCGGGTGAATCGAGTACTTGGTATGGTGTGCCTCGTACAACAACTCCACCCGTAAATTGCCCACGCTTGGGACGCACAGACGACCGTCTTTCCACAGCAATCCGTCCTCCACGACGAATTGGGAATTTGACCCATCCAAGCCTCTATCATGAACTGCTTCATATGAGCATCCATATCCAAAGCCTGCCGAATCCGATCAGCCAGGTCATATTGGACTTCAGTCCAATTCAGCACTGCTTCAGCACTAGATTGTCTATCTACACAAACAATCTCCAACGCCTCCAGCTCCTGCACCAACCGCTCATCATGCACTGATAGCCAATTGCTTGAGCTGGGGCTCGGCGACTCAACGCGTCCGCAACCGCATTCCCTTTGCCAGGCACGTAGTGGATCTTGAATGTATAGTCCCTAAGAACTCCATCCATCTACGCTGCCGCATATTCAGATCTTTCTGATCAATCAATACTTTAGGCTCTTGTGATCGGTGTAGATATCAATCTTCACACCGTACAAATAGTGTCTCCACAGCTTCAAGGCAAAAATCACGGCCGCTAACTCCAAGTCATGGACCGGATAATTCCTCTCGTGCACTTTTAGCTGTCTCGAGCCATAAGCTATCACGCTGCCGTGCTGCATAGCACGCAACCCAAACCGCTGCCTGAAGCATCGCTATATATCTCATAGCCTTCGGTCCCAACCGGCGAACTCACACAGGCGCCGTGGTCAACCGACACTTCAATTCCTCAAAAGCTCGCGCGCACTCCGGCGTCCAACGAACTTATGCTCCTTCCTCGTCAAAGTAGTGAGAGGTAGCGCTATCCGCGAGAAGTTCTCTACGAAGCGCCTATAATAACCGGCAAGCCCCAAAAGCTCCGGACTTCTGCTACCGTAGCAAGCTCAGGCCACTCCCGTATCGCAACAATCTTCGCCGGATCCACCGCAATACCCTCTCCACTCACTATATGCCCGAGGAACGCCACTGAGGATAGCCAAAACTCGCACTTCGAGAACTTGGCATACAACTGGTTTCTCCTTAGCGTCTCCAGCACCAAATGAAGATGCTTGAAGTGATCTTCCTCACTTGCGAGTACACCAAAATATCGTCGATGAAGACGATCACGAAATGGTCCAAGTACTCCCTGAACGTCCTGTTCATCAAATCCATGAACACGACGGCGCATTAGTCAGCCCAAACGGCATGACCGTAAACTCATAATGCCCGTATCTCGTACTAAACGCTGTCTTCGGGATATCACTCTCCCTTATCCGCAGCTGATAGTACCCAGACTTGAGATCTAACTTCGAGTACACCGTCGACCCGACTAACTGATCAAAGAGATCATCAATCCTAGGGATCGGGTACTTATTCTTCTCAGTCAGCTTGTTAGCTCCCGATAATCAATACACAATCTCAAGCTTCCGTCCTTCTTCTTAACAAAGAGGACCGGTGCGCTCCAAGGCGAAGAACTCGGGCGCACATACCCTTGCTCCAACAACTCTTGCAGTTGAACTTTCAGCTCCGCCATTTCCTTAGGCGCTAGCCGATACGGAGATCGTGACACAGGCTTTGCACCTGGCACTAGCTCGATCGTAAAATCTATCTCCCGTTGAGGCGGGGCTCCAGGAGATCTGCGGGAACACATCAGGGTATTCCGATACCACTGAAATACAATCCAACGCGGGCTTCGGCTTTGCAACCTCCACTAGTGTAAAGAACAGTTCTGCTCCAGCACGAACCGCCTTCACCACCTGAAGAGCAGACATCAACGTCTTGCTCGACCCCTTTAAGCCCGTAAAAGTCGTCTCACGACTTGCTCCCAGCTTGACTTCCTTGCTACCCCATCTATATGGGCCTGCTGCTCCGAGAGCCAGTCCATGCCAATATGACGTCGAACTCCACTAACGGAAGTAAAGATGCCCGCAGGTCGAACTCCTGCTCTCCAATACGAGTCTTAACCTCGCAGATCCTAACCGCTCGCATCGAACACCCATTGGGCAACAACACATCCAACTTGTCCTTCGCCATCGAAGAAGGGACTCCGATGCGTGATATAAATCCTTCGGACAAGAAGGAGTGTGAAGCTCCCGTATCGAAGAGTGCTCGTGCCGGATTTTCACAAATCATTACAAATCCTAAACAAGCAGTGGTAAGGTAACATATACATAACAAGCATATAAAGGAATTGACTTGCTATAAATTAAACCGTACCTGTCACCACGTCAGCTTGTTTAATGGCCTCCTGTTGGCCAAGATTGTAACCCTTGGTTGGGCCGGAGCATAGTGAGATGCGGTCGACTCCACCGCCTTTCCCTTCTCTTCATAAGTAGCTCCCGGCTTCCTCTCGGACTTAGGACGTCCGCTCCAACAATCACGGGCAAAGTGCCCCGTCTTGCCACAAGTGAAGCACGCGCCGGGGTCCGACTCGTAGTCGCCCCAGAAGCACCAGAAGGAGCTGGACCCGAAGTCCTATGCTTCTTAAAGAATCTTTGATAGCCAGACTTTGAAGTAGTCGGCACTTTGAACCCAGATTTCTTCTCGCCCAAGGCTTTCTTCGCTTGTACACTCTTCATGTCCTTCTCCAAGGACCGGGCAGTATTGACCAAGGTTAAGAAACCCTGCGTCATTGGCCCCGACAGTATAATCTCAGCTCATCCTCAAGCCTTCATAAAAACGATTAGTCTTGCGCTCCTCATCCATGATGATGGAGCCAGCATAACGACTCAACCGCGTAAACTCGTGGAGATATTCATCCACGCTTCGCTCACCCTGCACCAACCTCAGGAACTCATTCTCCATTGAAATCCTCTGAGTAGAAGGGAGGTATCTTGCTAAGAACAATTCCGGAACTCTTCCATCGGAACGTCTATCAATTGTCTCCTCTCAGATGATGCAGCTCCAAGCCTTCCCACCACATCCTCGCTTCCCGTCTAGAAGGAACGTAGCGATGGTGGTCATTTGCCACTCCTCCGTCTCCGTCGCTGTCATGACTCTCTTCACCCTAGAGAGCCAGTCTTCAGCCTGCGATGGGGTTCCCAACCCCGAGAATAACGGAGGGTTAAAGCTCATTACATGCTTCAACTGCCTCTCAGTCGCCCTCCTTGGCACTATTGGTTCTACAACCACTTGCTCCATCCTCCTCGGCTCCGCCTCTTGCAGAGGTACTTGCTCCATCACAGGAGCGGGCTGCTGCGCTTGCCTCCAGGCTGCGCATTGATCACGGCCAATACCGCTTCAGCCACCAATCTTATATTTTCAGCCGACAAAGGTGTTGCGGGAGCAACTTCGGTGCACTACTTGCCTCAGAAACTCGGCGTTCTGACGCCCAACACCACTTCGGGTCACCTATAGTGGTACAAAACACCGTTAGCGACCAAATAAATTGCAAACAGCAATTATAGGAACACGCAGGTTCCTCAAACACGAGTATTTCATTCCTAAGTGGACATTCATGGGTTCTTTTTACTGTTATAACGATGACGCACACAATGTGCTCACCACCCCTTAAAAAGAATTCGCCCACGAATTCAATTCAAGCCCAACCAAACCAGTAGTCTGATACCAAATTGTAACACCCCCTATCCGTCGCATAGCATATAGCAGTAGGTCCGGCAGGGCCCGACGCCATATACCACAGACAGACCGGGTGGTTACTTATGGAAACCATCCAACCAATCTCAACGTCCTACACAGAGCATTCTAGCGGAAGCAGTTAATATAAGTTGTAAACAAGAACCCAGCATAAGAGCACGAATGTCCACTAATACAACATTTAGGAATGTATAAATTTACCCAAACATTGGCCTTAAGGCCTTACAAAAAGTTTCACTTGTCTATTACATGTTTTACCAACCT